>CM042693.1:226943287-227543287 GCA_023614405.1 Avena insularis
TTGGGGTGGATTCAACGGTTTACGGTGTCAGCCGGTGATGGTGATTGGCTGAGCCGACCCGCACCATGGACCTCGTATGGAGGAGCCGATAGGTCGCAGTGCTTCCACATCAAGGAAGCAACTTCGCTTACTTGACAAGGATTCGTAAAATTTCTTTGGTCACTTGGTGTTCCGTGGAGGAGTAAATGAAGGGGTATGGCCGTAGGGAAAGTGCGTTATCTCGAGGGATTCGCCAGATAGACATGGGTTTGAAACTTTGAATTGTTCAAGACAAACCATTTGAGGAATGGCCTTGGCCCCTTGTTTCTCGGAATCAAGGGCTAGATGAAATTTAGTGTTGCTTTGGAATATTGATGTGGGGACATTTCAAGGGTTGTCAAGTGAGACAAATTACTGACTTTGGTGAAAAGTGGTGGTTTCGCATGTGTTTTCCTCATTTGATATTTTTGTGTACACTACTAGTATATACAAGCTTTTAAAAGTTTAATTAAATATAAGTAGGTAATATATTTATGCACGTATAATGGGCAATACCTGACATGTCATCGAGTTTCGCATTTACCATTCCTTTAAGATGGACTAATGTTAATGGTAATGTGTTAATTTTCGCAAAAACATGGGCTCATGATCTAAAAGAAAGAGCATAATAAGATTTCAACATTCCGGTGGGAAATGTTGTTTTTCCATTTTCGTAATGATTACCGAGATACATTGTCCGGGGATGCAGTAAGTACCAGGTACATTATAGTTTCATAACAGCATGACAAATATGAAGTTATCAGAACTACTTCCAGCACATAATAATGAAAATATAGTTTGACAAGACAAGAAAGTCATCCTATTATTCATAATAATAATATATTCAGATAGTGGATCTGTGATCACCATTCAAAACCATCTGTCAAGAAGATGCTCAAGAATATCTTCTTTCTTTCACCTTGTTCCAAACTGTCCCATCGATTCCGCTGACATGCATTAGTCGGATTGGTAACACAATTTTATGCCATCAATCAAGATCATCAAGAGATTAAGGCTATCTTCAATCATAGAAATCCAGCCCCGGTTCAATTATCCGATCCATCGAAAGGGCTATGTTCAAACTTAAGTTGAGAAGTTTAATCTTTAGCTTCATTCCATGCACTATAATTATGCTTCTATTCTATAAATGGCTGCATCAATCGCACTCTGAATATCTCTGCTATGTATCCTCCTGGCATGGACTTGATCATGCACTTTCTTCTCTACAAATTGTGCAATGCAAAGAACCAATCAAAGAATAATATAAGATGCAACAATAGCCATGTTTCTAATAAAGTTGTGATGTGGTTTGAAGCGGGCTATATCTAAAATGTCCAAAACTCGGTGTTTAGTTGGTACCCATTCTCATTCTATAGCATATCATCTTCCATGCTCTCTGCAAAAATAAATACAGCTAGCACATGAGAAGTGGGGTGGAATCAAACGATGAACTACCTCGAAATACATATTTGCAAAAGGGAGTAGAAAATTCCTATCTAGGGAGGATTGTTAGGGTTATCATTGGGTTGGAGAGGTCTTGTGCTGAAAGCGTAGATAACCTATTTGGTTTCATCGATCAGTAGTTACCTTCTTTTCTCTTTGGGAACCAACTCGTAGTACATCAACTACATGCATTATTAGAAATATAAGGCAATTAAGTAAGAAAGAAGATATGAACTACACTGGAAGGAAATGCAAGGAAAGGTGCATATGAAGTGTGCAGCAACTCGCTCTTGGTAGTAGGAGTTTAATACCCTCTCGTCGTGGGGTCCGAAAGTGGTTCTCATACATCTCTCGGCTATGTATGGAAGGTAAAACTCTACCATGCAAGAGGGGGAAGTGCATACACAGAAGAAGCGGATGATGGCGCTACGATCATACTACGATGTGGAAGTCAAGGAGGATGGTATCGATTATGAAGGGATTAGTGGAAGGATCGAAAGAAGAGGCCCCATCCAGACAAGTGTATTAGGAGGATCCTGCAATATTCCTCTAAAATTTTGAATTATCCCGCCAATATCACACCAAAATTTAGTTGAATTGCGTTTGGCTCACCATGTAGCAATAAAAATATTAAAGGAAGGCTCCAAATGCAACATGCATCAAATTACTGATGGTGGCGTAAAGTATCTGTTAACAAAGGTGTCTGAGTCTAGTATACAGAGGGTGGTTCTTTATTTATTTTTTGCAAATATTGGGAGAGGATAACTTTATACACATCAAGATTAAAAATCTTAGCATCAAGTTAAACCTATTTTCCAAACTCTTTGGCTACCGATATACTACTAAATGACCCTTTGATGGGTACCTCCAAAAGCTTTTCACAAAACTTTCAAAGAAACCTATGATTTACTTGTAGTCTGTAATTTGATTTAATTAATAAATCCAACATAAATTCATTCAAGTGGGTAGAGTTATCTAGAATTTTGAAACACATAAGATATTGAATCTCTAGTAGAAAATGGCGCTCCACCATATTTGTTTGAACGCTATTTGTGCTTATTCAAGAGTCATATCTCTACTGACTTTATGAAAAAGAATAATTCATCATCACTTGAAAATTGAGAATGTTCTTCCTGATAGTTGAAACCTCATGATCTACATTGTTTAATAAAACAAGATGCACCCATCTACCTAATGGAAAAGACAATTAACTTAAGAGAAATCTATCGCTGGGCCATCGGTAACTCAAATTGACCTAATTTCATTAAATTGTTGAGATGTAGTCAAATTCTCGATGGTGTTTTGTGATATTAAATGACCCAATCGATGGTTACCCAAAAACAAATTCACAAAACTTTTTAATGCAACCTACAATTTACTCATAGTTCAAATTTCACCTAATTCCCATAAACATAAAGCCATTCAAGTGGGCATATTGAATAGGTCGAAGTTTGAAAAACTCATGAAACATGGGGAATCATATATAGTAATACATGTTGGTCCACTATATATACTCCAAAAAAAGCTCGCCAGGTATTTAGATCCATATTATTGAGACCTTCTTTACGTAGCGAATGGAATCTCGTCATCACTCGTAAAAATTGAGAATGTTCTTTCCCGATAGTTAGAAACTAAAAACCTATGGTATACCAAAAGAAGATGCACCCATCTACCTCTGAAAATATAATAATTCAAGAGAAATCTATCATGCCATCGCTAGCTCAAATTTCATTAAGTTGTCAAGATGCAAAACTTTAGCAAGAAGTTGAACTTAAGGTCAAAATTTTGGTGGTGCTCTATGATATATTAAATGACCCACCGATGGTTACCTCAAAAAAACTAAACTTTAAACGCGAATCTACAATTTACTTGCATTTGAAATTTTACCTAATTTCAACCGATATAAAGCTATCTAAGTGAAGAGTGTTAGGACTAAGTTTGAAATCATAAACATGGGGAATCATAAGTACAATATGCCGGTCTACTATATATGTCTAAAAGCTTATCCAGGCATCTGGGATCCATTCTCTTGTGACTTCTTGTCTAAAAGGAACAACTGGCCATCACTCTAAAAATTTAGAATCTTATTTCCTAATAGTAGGAAAACCATAATCGACGTACTATTTAATACGAGAACATACACTATCTACTCCATGAATGAATTTAATTCAAGAGAAATCTACGCTTACTTGTAGCACAAGTTTGACCCACTTCGTTAAATTGTGAAGATGCTAATCTTAGATGGAAGTTGAACTAGTTGTCAAAACTCCCGTGGTGGTTTGTATATAATAAATGACCCCAATGGTTACTCCAAAAAAAGTCACAAACTTTCAAAGCAACCCACAATTTACTTCAGTTCAAATTTGACCTAATTTTGATAAATAGGAATAAAGTCACGAAGTGGGAAGATTGGCCAGTATGAAGTTTGAAAAGTCATAATATCAACATGGGAATCGTAAGTAAAAAATGTTGGTCCACTTAATACAAAAGAACCTTGGCTTGTAGCATTCAGATCCATATCTTTGGTTCTTTTACTTTAAAAGAACAATCTCGCTATCATTCGGGAAATTGAGAATGTTCTTCAAGATAGTTGGAAACTCATAACGGACGACATTGTTTACTAAAATAAGATGAACCCATCAAGCTATAAAAGATATTTAATTCAAGAGAATATACTATGCTATTTGTGGCTCAAGTTTGACCTAATTTTAAATCGCAAGTCATCAACTAAAGCGGTTAGGTAGGAAGTTTGAAATGGAATTATAAGAGACTGTGGTCCACATTGTGTGATAATTAAAATGTTGCATTTTCGTTTAACTGTTATTCTCGAGATGTGAGGTGCTTCAGTTAACCCAAATGGCGGAAGTAAAAAAGCACTGGCGATCTCAAAATGAAATTACATCCGTCCATGCACTTAGTCCCCAAAACTAGCACGTAAAAAAAGATCTCAGGCGGCGGTATGGACTTGGATGTAATTTCTTCATTTTTATGAGATCCTTTGATGTAACTTTACTTCCATCGACCTGGTTAATCAAGCACCTCGCTTCCCACTTCCATCGATCAAGTTAATCAAGCACTGGCTTTCTACGAGTGGCTAAATACAAGGCTATGAGATCGAAATGCAACCGTGTGCAAAATTTCAAATTATCACACAATGTGACCACTGCGCCTCTTAGTAATTCCATTTTCAAGCTCTCCTACCTAACTTCGCAGACAATTCTGATGACTCTGCCGATTTAACGGTAAATTAGGTCAAACTTGGAGCGTTAAATAAGGCATGGTATATTGCTCTTTGAATTAAATGTCTTTTTATGAGCTTGATGGGGTTCATCTTATTTTAGTAAACAATGTCAGTCCAGCATGAGTTTCCAACTATCTTGAAAGAACATTCTTCAATTTCCCTAATGATGACGATTAGATTGTTCTTTTCCGTAAAGAAAGCACTCACAAAGAATGTGGATCCGAATGCTACAAGTGTTTTGCTGTTATGACATATTATGGACCAAAGGATTTTTACTACTTATCTCCCATGTTTAATGTTATGCGATTTTTCAAACTTCATGCTAGCTAAATCTTCCTACTTAAATGACTTTATTCCTATTTATCGTAAAATTAGGTCAAATTTGAACTACAAGGCGCAAATTGTAGGTTGCTTTGAAAGTTTTGGTGACTTTTTTGGAGGTAACCATTGTGGGTCATTTATCATATCACAAACCACCACCGGAAGTTTTGACAACTAGTCTCAACTTCCATCTAAGATTAGCATCTCACAATTTAACGGAATTAGAAATAAGCTTTGTGCTAAGGGCAAGTGTTGCGCTGGGAGTAGATTTCTCTTGAATTAAATTTCATATTTCATGGGTAGATGAGTGTATGTTCGTGAGTAAATAATACTGCCGTCAGGGTGTGGTTTTCCTACTATTAGGAAAATAAGATTCTGAAATTTTAGAGTGATGCATGATTGTTCTTTTCTCGACAAGAAAGTCCTCAAGAATATGGATCTGAATGCCACTGCATAAGCTTTTAGACATATATAGTAGACCGCATATTGTACTTATGATTCCCATGTTTTATGAGTTTTCAAACTTCGCCCTAGCTTACTTCCTACCACTTGAATGGCTTTATATCGATTTTATTGAAATTAGGTAAAATTTCAAATGCAAGTAAATTGTAGATTATGCGCTTAAAGTTTAGTTTTTTTGAGGTAACCATCAAAGGCGGTCATTTATCATATCGACAAACCACCACCAAGAATTTTGACAACAAGTTCAACTTCGCTAAGATTTTGCATCTTGACAACTTAATGAAATTTGAGCTAAGGTAGAAGTGCTTTTTGGAGTAGATTTCTCTTGAATTAATTATATTTTCTAGGTAGATGGGTGCATCTTTCTTCGAAGTATGCCATCGGTTTTAGTTTTAACTACTTTGTGAAAGAACATTCTCAATTTTCTCGAGGATGACTAGGATTGTTCTTTCAGAAAGAAGGTCTCAAGAATATGGATCTAAATGCCACAAAGCTGTAGCTTTTTGGATATATATAGTGGACCAAATATGTTGTGTACTACTTATATGATTCCCATGTTTCATGAGTTTCTCAAATCAATTTAGCTAAATATGCCCACTTGAATGGCTTCTTTATGTTGTTTTATCGTAATTAGGTGAAATTTGAACTATGAGTAAATTGTAGGTCGTGATTAAAAGTTTTGGTGGGAATTTGTTTTGGAGGTAAATCCATCGGTGGGTCATTTAATATATCACAAAAACATTCATCGCAGAGTTTTGACTATACATCTCAACAATTTAATGGGAAATTAGGTCAAAATTTGAGTTACCGGGGAGAAGCGCCGATAGATTTCTTAAGTTAATCATTTTTCGTAGGTAGATGGGTGCATCTTTTATTTTAGTAAAACAATGCTCATTCTATCGCCTATGGAGTTTCAAATCATCGTCAGAAAGAACATTCTCACCTTTTCCAAGTGATGATGAGATTATTCTTTTCATAAAGGAAGTCCGTAGAATATGGGTTCTCAATGGCACAAGCCAAGCCGCTCAAACAACATATAGTGGAACGCCATTTTCTACTTTCGATTTCCAATGTTCGCTTATGTGTTTTCAAAATTCCTAGATAACTCTACCCACTTGAAAATGAATTTATGTTGATTTATTGAAATTACGCCAAATTTGAACTCACAAGGCAAATCATAGGTTTTGAAAGTTTTGTGAAAAGCTTTTGGAGGTACTCTAATCGTGGGTCATTTTAGTAGTATATCTGGTGAATCAAAGAGAGTTTGGAAAATAGGGTTTAACTTTGATGCTAAGATTTTGCATCTTGATGTATTATGAGTTATCCTCTCCTTTATTATTTGCAAAAATAAAATAAAAGAACCAATTCTCACAACCATGGCTTCAGACCTGTATACCTTTTGTTAACAAGATGCACACGCCACTATCCAATCGAATTCTGATGTGCATGTATTCCTTTCGAGCTTCCTTTTAATATTTTTATTATCTCGCGAGGTGAGCCAAGCACCATTCAGCACTTCAAATTTTAAAAGTGATATTGGCATGGATATAGTTCAAAATTTTAGAGGAATATTTGCAGGATCTCCTAGCTACCCGAGACACGGATGGGGGGCCTCGGCTTCAGATCCTTCCCTACTAACCCCTTCATAATCCTCTTATACCATCCTCCTTAGCCGATTTCACATCATCGTAGTATGATCAGCAACGCACCATCATCCGCTTCTTCTTCTATGTATCCGCTTCCCTCACTGCATGGTAGAGTTTCGCTTCCCCACCACCGCAAAATCCTAGAGATGTGTAAGACACTTTGACCCCACTGTGGGACCGTTCAAGAAAACCCCTACTACCAAGATCTAAGGTTGCTGCACACTTCATACATGCTCTGCTTTCCTTGCATTTTCCTTCCAATGTAGTTCATATCTTCTTTCTTGCAGTGCCTTATATTTCAATAATGCACAAGAAGATGTACTACAGATTGAGTTCCAAGAGAAAAGAAGGTAACTATTTAAGTCGTGAAACCAAGATATATCTCACTGCACTGCTACAAGACCTTCCAACCCAATGATAACCTCAACAACTTCCCTTAGACAAAGATTTTCCTCCACTTTTGCAAATATGTATTGAGAGAAGTTCATCGCTTGATTTCCTCGCCTTTCTCATGTACTAGTATATATTTATTTATTTTTGCAAGGCATGGAAGATGACATCGCAAATAATGAGAATCGATGCCAACTAAACCTCGAGGAGTTTTGACATTTAGATATAGCCCCGCTTCTAAGACATCACAACTTTTATAGAAACATGGCTATTTGTTGCATCCTTGCTTGTATTATTTAAGTTGATTGGTTTGTTGCACGATTGTAATTTCTAGGGGAGAAGAAAGTGTATGATCAAGTCCATGCCAAGGAGGATCGCACAATAAGAGATATTCAGCAGAAAAGCCGTGTGGATGCAGCGCATTTATAGAACCAAATATAATTATGGTGGCATGGACGAAGTTACAGATTAGGCTCCAACAGATTTGGACATGGCCACCGATGGATCGAGCAATTGAACCGCTGATTTCTATGAGATTGAAGATGGCTTCGATGCTGCTGGCGATCTTCGGTTAGTGGCATAAAATTGTGTTACCAATCCAACAATGCACATGTCAATGATGAGATCAATGGGACAGTTTTTGGGAACAAAGAAAGTGAGAAGAGTATTCTCGATATCTTTGCAGTGCGATGGTTTTTGAATGGTGATGCAAGATCCACTATACTCTAATATATTGTTATTGTGAATAATGAGGATGACTTTTCTTGTCTTGTCGCCTTTTATATTTTCATTTATTATGTCGAAGAAGTTTACGTAGAATTACATATTTGTCATGCTACAAGCAGGTTAAACTATAATGTACTCTAGTACTTCATGTATCTCGACAATGTATCTCGGAATCATTCGAAAATGGAAAACAATACATTTTCCTACCGTAATGTTGAAATCTTATTATGTTTTCTTTAGATCCAGAGACCCATGTTTTGCGTAAAATTAATACATTACACATTACACACAGAGTCCATCTTAAAAGGAATGGTAGTCTCGAGCTCAATGACCATGTCTGTAGCCCATTATCGGTATAAATATGCACCTACTTGTGTGGCCCCTAATTCAAACTTTTAAATCAGAGTATACTAGTAGTGTACACAAAATATCAAATGAGGGAAAAACATATGCCAAAACCACACCACTTTCACCAAGAAGTCAAGAATAATTTTAACTCTCCAGAAACAAACCATCTAAATGGTGGTTCTATTATCCAATATTCAAGCAACACTCATTTCATCTCGCCTCGTCCCGTAAACAAGGGGCCAAAGGCTATTCCTCAAAATGGTTTGTCTTGAAATAATCTCAAAGTTTCAAACCCATGTCTATCTGGTCAATCCTCGAGATAACCAAGCTGCACTACCACGGCCATACCCTTCATTCCTACCCTCCTCCACCCTCTAACTACATAGTGACCAAAGAAATTTTACCAGGATCCCTTGTCTAGTGTCAAGTTGCTTCCTTTGATGTCGAATTTCACCTGCATATCACCTCCTCCATACCCGAGGTCCATGGTGCTTTGAGCTTTCTGGCTCAGCAATGCCATCACCAAATGACACCATCACAGTTTGCTCGTTGAATCCATTTCCCGACTCCATGACTTTGGATCCGCTTTCCTCGACCTGTCCATGGCATGCCGGAGAGATGGTGAGAAAACCGCTTAAACCAATGTAATGATGAAGTTCATAGCTTTCCATAAGTCCTAAGCAAAGGCACAACCACAAGAAGGAAGTCGTGATAATCACAGCCATAAAGGTTGTCGATCTTTTATGCTGCTTGATGTGAATGAAAGTAGTTCATAGCTTGTTTCAGAATCGCTCTCACACTATTTATATTAATATGCTGTCCGTCATTGTTCCTTAGAGATTTAAACCGCCACAGCACCGCATTTTAAGTTTCCCTCCTCTACACACACTTACTCTTAAATCTCATAATATATTTTTTTGTTCATGTGTCATGGAAAACTGCTTTTGGTCTCGATCGATATGAGAACGTTAAAATTAGGGAAGAAAAAAAAATTATTGAAGAATTACAAACATGCAAGGTTGATAGGCGTGAAGAGACTTAGATATTCTCTCAGAGATACCACCACCAATCATGAAGTCTAGGTTTCAAGAACTGATCCTTGATATGAACAGTAACTCGACTTTGGAGACCCTGAATCCGAAGATGGACCGGCCGAGCACCCCCTAGTCCACCTGCTTGTCCACCCCTATAAGTGCTTGCTCATTTTGTCATTCAGGGATATTTATTGCATATTCTATGTTTTATACTCTCAATCCCACCAAATGTTGTGTGTAATGCCATCTCTTAGTTTATACATCATATATGTTCTATAAATTGTTCTTCTGTCTTTTACTATTCTTCTATTCTATTTGCAGGTCTCAATATACATAGGACTTCTTAATATATTAATGTATCATTTATGTAAAATCAGAATCGATGGTTAACCTAACACCTTTCTGGGATACCACCAGGAGAAAACTATGTCCTCGCAAGTGTCTCATTCAGCATTGGTTTCATGATGAACAACACCTCAATGGAGACTTCACCTGTGAAGTTGGACCTCGCTGAGGAGCTCCTCCTCAGTCCACCCGTGCATGTCCACCCCTCAAGGTGCTTGCTCTATTTTTTTCGCTAGATATCTGCTGCATCTTCCATATTTTCTATCTCAATCCAACCAAATATTTCTGCAATGCCTCCGCTCATTTAGTTCATGCATCATATATGTTCGTGATGAGTGTTTTCCTTACTATTCTTCTGTCTCCATAAGGCCTCATTACATATTGAATTATAAATTGATTGAAGTATCTTTATGTGTCGTGAATCAGTCTGGTTCAGGGGAGACAGTAACACCACGGTTCTGAAAAGACCGTGGTTTATGTGACATGCCAACCTCGGATCGGTTCATATCGGGCCCATAATAGAATAAGATGAATAACATAGCAAAAATATCCGTATCATAAATAACGTAAGATCCGGTGAGTACTATTATTACAATAAAAGCTTAAAATGCCCAAGGCTAGCTCAAATTATTCAGGTAGCAACATAAATAAAGTAAATCCCTCCATTCTTCAAATTCGCCCACAAGTGAACAAGTGCCGAGGGAGTACCGTGGGTCATACTCGATTACATCCTCCGTAATCGAATATCCTCAATGCAACATGAACGAGAAGCCTCAAGGGCTTCATTACATGGAATGTATGGTGAAGTAGAGCTAGTAAAGGACAATAATGTGCTAACATCTACATGCATATCCGCAAGTGGAGCTGTTGCTAGCTTGCTGTATTTGAAAATACCTTGTCCTACTTTCATAAACAGTTTTTGATTTTCTTTTGAAAATATCCCAATTAAGTTAACTTCCAACAATATTAAAGCAATAAGAAATTAGAATGAGCGTAGAAACATGTCATGGAATCAATTGCCACAACTCAGACGCCCATAACCGGGACACGGTTTAATCATTAGATTATACACCCAAGTAGGTTGCAACACTTTACCCATGTGAATTGGCCAGCCCAAAATTGCATCTATCATCACTCTCATTTTGGGTGATGATAGGAGAAGACCAAGAAGAGACTGCTCAAGTAGTTCTCCTGAATCCCGACAAGCGCACTAAATCCAACTCTACCAAAATTCTACATCTCCTCGATATCGCTGGTTCGAGGGCATCATTAACCTACTAAGTCCAACCAACCGCCCATTTCATTATTGGCACATGGTTGTACACGAATGGCTACAAAATAAAGAAGCCAATCATTTCCTTTCTCTCGGCGTCTTCGGGTGACTTTCCTTCGCAAGTATGATACCTTCCAAAATTTATCAATGCCATCACACCTGTGAGATTCATTGATTGTTGTCTTTTGTTGTTTCGCAAACCAACACATTTAGAAACAACTTCTCATGATGTAACCCAGCCTCTTGCTCATTTTAGCATGGCTACCACATCTACCTTTCAAACGTGGTTCATCTACAAGGAAAGCCCGTACCACATAATAGGCACAAGCATAGCTGATAGTGTAGTCATCCTACACCCCTGCATCTACAAAATATACGCATAATGCATTAAAATAGTAGGACAATATCATGAACAAGGTAGCATCTACTTGCCTTGGTTATAGCGTGTCGAAGAATAATCCAGACATATTTGAAAGCAAGCTGCTAATTACGGCCACAATCTAATAATTTATACAAATTGCATCTATAAACAAACCATCCACAAGCATATGCAATAAAGATGATGCATGAATGCATGCATGATAAGTGATTGATGCATACAGCAGCACCATATAATCCTATTTAGTAAAGCCACTGAATGCATGCATGGAAAATAATTTTAGCTGCTAAGGAAAACTATTATGCAATCTATAATGTGCTCAAACTAGAGCTAGAAACCAAATAATTCACTACCGATAAGCATACTGTTTGTAAAATCTTGGGCAAAATTCTACTTGTATAGGCATTTCTATTTAGGAACAGTACCAATTGAATTTCAAAAGGAATTATATAACTCCTCGACCTTGAAATACTGCAGAAGGCCACTAAATAGGTTTCTGCAAAAGTTTTTACCGTAAGTTTCATCTTTAATTCACTTTCCTTGAGGTTCCTCTTGTTCTACTGAATCTAGGGACATATTATTTTCAATTTTTGAGTTACAGATCTTTTTTTCTATTTAATTAATTACTCAAAAAAGGGCATTACCTCATTTAATTAATCTGGACAAAATCTTGCTTCAAAAGTGTAAAAAAAGGGTACAGAAAGATTCTACAAGTCTTACTGAATCTACACATATTTTATTTGCAATTTTTGGCCTAGTAAATTAATTTCTATGAATTTTGCAAGTTTCAGCTATTATTCTGTAACGTCCAAATTCATTTAGAAACTTTATCGCTGTTAGGGCCAACGTGGTCGACGAAAGTTAGCAACGCGTGCCGCCAGGACAGGGCCCACGCTGTTGCCACGCTGCCACTCAGATCGGGGATTGGCTTACCGTCTTCCCGCTGGCCTGCCTAATCATGCCAGAAAACGAATCGACGGCTCTTCCACTGGTCATTCAGGCGGGCGAAAGCTCACGGCATGCAATGACGCTAAGAGGCTGGTGAGCGGAGCTCCGTGGTGCGTAGCAAGGCCTGCCGTCAGAGGTCTCTCGCACGTGGCGGTTACGGCGTGGGAGGGCGAGGGCGGTCACGAGGCGGGGTCGGGCGACGTATGAGCACTCAGGCTCGCTGGTACGGCAAGGCGACGACACAGTTGGGAACGGCGACGTGCTGGCTTGTTCAAGAAGAATCAAGCATACGGCATTACTAAGTGTGAACAAGGGAAAGAGACACTGGGCGAACCGGTGAGGCACCATGACATCAAAGCAGGTAGAGGGTAATCGAGGGGCGTGCTTCGACAAGCGAGACTTACCGAGGCGGCGGCGACGACGGAAAATTCGAGCTCGAACTAGGGTTTCCAGGTGGTTTGAGGGGGGGAAAGTGGTGGCGGGGTGCAGCTTAAGAGGGCCCGAAGTTTGGGGGAGAGGGGCGAGGCGGTACATGGCGTACCAACTTGGCCGAGATTCACAAGCAAGGGCATGTGTGTCTCCGGTCGGGCACGTGTATGCGGATGACAGCGGGACTATCATTATATTGGCTCGTCAACAAGCCGCGCGCTGCTATTAATGGGCACGAATTTACTGAGGCCAAGCGCTGCTGGGTGGGCGTGAGCATGCCAGCAAAGGTTAGGCGGTAAGGCAAAGTGGGTCGTGGCTGGGCCAAGGCCTCACTGGGAAGAAGAAGTTAGTTTTTTTTGTTCTTTTGTTTTATCTTTTGCTTTTCTTGTTTCTTTTTCATAACTTTTTATTAGTTAATCCAAATAAATTGATTTTTGTTTTCTATATTTTCTAAAGCTACCAAGGATCATCCTAGGACCAATTCTTAAGAAACAAAATGTTCATTTCAAACTAGTGACTTCAAGGGTCCAAACTATTCCTCTTGTAAGAACACTTGAGTCACTTGCCTAGGATTTGAATGCGTGGTTTTGAATTTCAATTACAAGGAATCTAAGCTTCTATGACCCTCCATTTCTCGCCACAAAATCGCCAAGCAGTAGTTCATCTATGACTTATCTTATGATCGAAAATGAAATCGGGCTTTAAATGTCGGGCGTCATAAATGAACTATAAACGACGATTTTGGCGAAATCAATATAACTGGCTTCATGGCGACGATATATTGATCGTTTTAACTCTATGACGATTTATTCAATATCGCCATACGGACCATCTAGCTGTGCCTAGGTCAGATCCGACGTGGCTGATCCGACGCGGGCAAAATTATGACGCCTTAAATAAAATCGTCGAGTCCTGGACCACTACCCATTTTGGCCATTTTACCGTGGGCCAAGCCCAATAATTCAAATAAGCTTTTTCGTAATCAATTCCATAGCTACATGGCTCAAGCCTTCAAAGATATTGGCCTTTTATTTCTAGGCCTCACAGCCTTTTCTACAATGATTTTGTTCCCGTGATTTTTGAATTATTCATCACTGCTGAATTTAATATTGTTTGGGCCACAACAAATGGCTTTTAAAGCCCAAAAATTATTTCTTGGATCATTTCATTAGGCCCTAAATATCTTTTTTGGATCCTATGACCGAGCAAAATCAAGAACCAAAAATCAAATAAATTTTCACAAATGACATCAAAAAAATTATAATGTATATTTCAATCAAGCCAGACATATAAATTCTGGAATATAAAACATTTGGAGATATGTAGTATATTACAATCATCTCATAGTTCAGAATTCACCCAAGACCATGTATACCACTACCTAGTGTTACATGACTATCTACTCCACTTTTTTTGAGTATGCAATAAAATCTTCCCTTTTCTTCCAACTTCAGCCTTTGAGCTCCCGAGCACAGAGAGAAAAGATGGCCATATCAAGTCGTGAATAATGAAATTATATCTTCTAGCAATAACGTAGAAAATTAGAAACACAATACAATAATTAGATTTACAAGAACCCAACTCCAAATCAACATTACTGCGCTTCATAAACTAATCACACATTAGCACTCAAATATACACATGTAGTTCATCAAATGCAACGACTCTGTGACACTTAAGGTGTACTAGATGTACAAATATACTAAAGACACATTAAGCTCTAGTGAAATGCTCCCAGGTATACGATAAAAGAGCAAAGCAGAAGAAAAATTAAGCTTGTAAAATACTCCATAGGTTAAGCTTAGCAACAAAACGTGAAACCTAATAAAACGCTATTCGCATAAATACCTTTCCACATCACATAGGAACCCACAAAATAATATGTCATGGAACCTGGCACTACTTCAACCAAGCAGTAATAAAAGGAATAGGATGGGAGAGACGTAGACTTATCTGAATCCATAAAGGAACACCTCAGTAAAGGGGCAAAGGCAAGGGTTGATATCGACGTCAAAATGTGGTAACATGGCAAAGGATGATATCGCTTCAAAGACACAAGCGTTAGTATTAGCTCCTTTGGGTCTCATGCGAGAACAATGGTTTAACAATAAGGATCAAGAACTGCTACTCTATTTGCACGTCAAACTAATGCATTATAGGGTATTATTAAATGATTTTGAATCATAAATAGCAGCAAAAAGAACTCAGATCGACTAGCAAAAAGGCCAACATATTCAAAAATCACATATGGATTTAACATATTCAATCAACAATGTATATTACCAATTACATTTCACAGATTCCATAAACCTATCATTAAAATTCACCTACTAGTGCCTTTGCATATGGAATTAAGTATGCCTAGGATGAGCTTATGTACACTACAAAAGCACATCATATACATTTCCAATTTACTAAAATAACATGATTATGCTCTAGTTATATATAATAACTCCATCCTGCATCTCACTTCGTATTCACCTAATCTACAACACAATAGGAGCTATAAAACCAACCGTAAGAAGTACCACATCTTCTAAGCATCAACATATCACCAGAACCTATTTATTAATTCACTCATTTAATACCAGCAGATATTACCAAGGTGATTAGTACTTTAACAGGAACCAGTTGAACTCTATAAATTACAAAGGTAGTAAAGACACCACATGCTCTGCACTACAAACATGGGTGTCAAGTCCAGGATACCGGCACCAATACAACCAAATTACAAAAAAAACACCTATGGCTCCACCAATGCATAGACGTATGTCGAGGAATAAATACAATCAGAGCTAAGAAGTCAAAGTTGAATAAGCATACAAATAGCACAATCAAAAGTTTATAATAAAATGGGTAAAAATGTAGACAAGTTATATAGTAAATCTACAAGCAGTAAAATAGCTCTTTGGTAATGAGGTAATAACAAACAAAATTATATTAGAAACAAATATATGATTCCTCAAGAAAAGGCTACACTACATATACAGAGAAGTTCATAGCAGTTAGGAAACACACTCCCATTACATCGGATGAGGGTGGTATACCCAAGTTCATTTCAAGTATATTGTTAAATAAAAACAATTCATAACTAGGTTAGCTTTTTATGCAAACTGACTAGCTTGGGCACTTGGCTGGTTTCTCCAAAAGCACCATAATTGCTGCCTCTTGTGCAAACAACTATGGTATTACCAATGGTAATGTCAAAGAGAATACTAAGAATTTGAGCACAACGCTTAGGAAGAAATGTGTTTATTTTTCCTCCCAAGGGATCCTATTTATAGTGCACAAATTCTATAGGATGTTGGAACTATGAGAAGTACTATATTTACTTATATGCCCAAATACTTTTATCAATAACAACTAGATCAATCTTGTATTAACGCTTACTCCATTGGATCACAGTAAATATTGTAAGTAATGTGTACGTAGATATAAAACAAAACAAAATTAATAGTTGCCATCGCCATCAAGCACTGCATTGTTTTTTCATCATGTACCTTAGATGCTCAACTCCTCCAAATAACCCAAGATATATATTAATCAATCGTGATGGTAACCATGTCAAAGTCTAAAATTAAAAGTGGGATGCGTATTAACAACCACATAAATATAGAGGTGCATAGTGACCATAATAGACAAGCATTAGCCCACTCAAGAATCAACATGTACACTTTATAAGAACATATGACAGATATTATAAAAGGTATTCGATGTACCTTCTACAGTGATGACTCCACCACTTTAAAAACATATCCCCTCAAGAATGAATAAGCTTATATTGTGCATTGGTTAGAGAACAAATGTTACGAGAAGTGAGAACATTACGAAATATAGGTAAATTCCATTGGCTCAGGTTTCATACAAAATAAAAAGGAAATGCTAGTTTAATAATAAAAAATATCTACTAATTATACATCCGTGTTCTTCATTGACTTACAACTGCATGAGTATAAGAGCTAGAGAATAATATATTATTTAACCTAACTTATTATATCCATGATATCATCTAGGAAACTTAAGACTAAGACAAATCTTAGCAGCCAAGATTAGAGAAGAATTCTTATCTGCTTTTTAAAGAACCGAGGAAAGAATTATAAGAACCAAGTAAATATAGTCTCAAGATCGCAGTACCCATGATGCTTCACAAGTCCATCAGATGATCCTCTCCTGCTATAAGTGCATACTTACTGGCCATGGATGCAGTGAGGACTAGGTAAAGATCCCACACAAGCAACTCAGCAATTCAACTTAACCACTAGAGTCATCGAACACAGATACTTTGAGCTTTACACCAAGTCTGTGGTTGGGGAAAAGCAGTCAATGACCATGTTGGGTCGGGCTTCTGCTCAAGACAACGCAAAAGTAATCAATCTGAATCTTGAAGGCAGTACAAGGCTTTCCAAAGATACAGATCAACCTAGAACTATCAACAAGGCAATAGGGCAAGCACCGCAATCACAATGTCACATCAGAATCACTAAAGAAAACCTAATAAGCAAGAAAGATATTTTATTCCCAGTCAAGAACACAACCTCATCATACCAGCAGACAAGTTAGTACAAGTTGGAAATGGTTCATATGGAAGAGGAAAATTTATGATAGATCAATATGAAGGAATACTACACAAGTAAGAGTTGAATAACTGGACAATGCAAAACTTCTATGACAAACTAAACAGGAAGTTATGCAAGTATTCATCCATGAGTCAGACACAGAATATAATTGGAACAAGAAAAACATAACCCACCAATGTTTCCACTTTTAGCTCTGGATCAAAAGCACACTCTTGAATGAAAACTAAATAGAATTAGGAGGAAACAAGCTTGCTGTGGGCAACACAGGAAGTATGGAGACGTCATTGGGTCCCCCGTTGAGGTGTTGGCACCGCTGTGTGGTTCTTTTGTCTAGGCAGATATGTTTCATGGATACATGAGCAATAGATTTTGTGACACCACCAGGTATGGACTATATATGGTCTTCTAATGGTTATCATGCTCTAAAGATTGTGTACTTCAGTTCCATGTAAGAATATTCTAGCAAACAAATTACGGTTTTATGAAAGTATTCTATATAGAAATGAAAGTACGAGAAATCACTTAGTTATTGTAAGTTATCGCTTTCATGAAAATATTCTATATATAATGCAAAAAAATGATGGAAAAAAGATAACAGGAAGGGAGATCAGAGCAGTTGTAATAATTCTTTTCTAGCAAACAAGTTTGTAATTATTTGTTTCTCCTCATTCTTATAGTCAACAAGTTTTAGTTACAAGTAAAATGTAATGATAGTACATCCATGGTCTATGCAAAATACTGGAATTTTCTATCTACTTAAATCAAGATCCTTTAAGAAAATAAAAAAGAACAAAAAACAAAATAAATGTTTTAGAATTGTTGGATCGAGATGTCTGCATGGCGACCAGCATCACTGCATGGATGTACCAAACAAAGTATGAATGTACACTTCGGGGTATTGATGTACCAAAAAAGGCACCATATCACTGTGTTTATACAAAGAAAACATCATTCATGTACCGTCATCTAGTAGAAGTGTCTAGTGAAGCCACAAAACACTTTCAGTATGAGTAGAGAGAGAATGTAACACAAATAATATTTGTAAGTCAAAAAGATAACAAAGTGAAGTACATCAGTAGCCTCAGCTTAATCATTTAGGATTAGGCCTATGTACACCGCAGACACTCATCCAGGACGCTTAGAATGGATTTCCTAGCTGCTGGGCCTTGGAATCCCAATCGAATTCTGGATATTTCATGCACGACGCTTAAACGTAATCATTTGGGCTATGAGTGCCCTGTTTTATGTCACAGAACTCAAATCAGTCATTATCACATAGCATTTCAAGGTAGCTACCACATTGAAGCTTATGCGTGTTTAAAATGAAATATCCTTTTTCTCTGTGGTATTATTTTTTCTCATCTATGTCTCATTAAGTCTACATTATAGTAAATGCCCTTAGGGAGCAAAACTAAGCAGAGGGATATAAAATGTAAGTAAGCATAACAATTTGCTCCATCTAGGGGCATTAGAGAAACTTGGGGTTGGGATTTGAAGTTTTGCAATCACCACCATCTTGCTAACAAGGGGGAAAGTATATGTCAGACATTTTCGTTCTCGACTACCCAGCTTCCGAATTTGGGGTTGGTGAAGGAGCTGTCCAAGTGCCGGGAGTTGCGCTGTCAGGTCGGCTGATTGCCTCACAGACACCAGGATTTCGCCATCTTCTGGTGTACTTTGGTGGATGCAGCGGCGGCGTTACGGGCAACAAAAAATCTAGAAGGGGTGCGAGTAAATGTAATATGGATTAGAGCATGAACAATTGAAGAGGATAAAGGGAGGAATCGGAGATAAAGGGATCGCTGGATTGTGAACGTGATGGTACTTACTTGTAGGTGAAGTCCTGACCGGTGCCTCTGTCCGATCCGGGTTGTCACGATACCTCTCCGATCCGCACAGGCGGCCTTTGGCGGCACGAAGAACGAGTGGATGAGGATGGCCTCAAAAATGTGCTCCTTGGACAGTGGGGTGGAGGGGTAGGTACATGTTACAAGGTCTATGTGCCGAGAAGGATGCATGGAGGGGTAAGGTGGCAGCTTAGAGAGTAGGAGGGTGCTTGATTCGGCCAGGGTTTTCTGCCAGCCGGGGGGTGGCTTGGGGAGGTTGGTGTGTGGGATGGGAGGCTGGACATCCATGTCGTGGGTGGTGCGACTGAGCAAGAGGAGGGGGTCTGGTGGGAGGGCCGCAATCAAAAGCTAGTGCAGAGAAGGGCAGGAAGTACGATTTAGAGAGAAAGGAAGGCGGCGTAGGATGCGTGTGTGGGACATGTAAATAGGGAAATGTTTTAGGGTTAGGGCTCATTGCCGCTGCTCTTCTCAAAATGGTTTCATTGCTTAACTATATAGATACATGGACACAAAGTGCACGAAGAATAACTCTACATACGTGGCCAATGAGTTCAATTAATTTATTTTATTTTAGACAATATGACGCTTTTAAATTGGGTCATGAATCGACTACAAATAAGGATCAAATATATACAAGTAGATTAAGTGACGTATTTCATCGTATGAAATTGTGATGATTCTACAAAACGCCATATCTTCTATGTGATTTTGACCTCTCCAAATAGCTTTCTACGTATCGATCTTGTAAAGTAAATCATCATAAATCTATGATTTATTTCATTTCCTTCCATCAATACGAAGGCCATAAGTTGACACATTTCTTGTAGTGTTTGGACAAAAAGATCTCATGATGCAATGATATGAATGATATGCAAAACCAAATCTAAAATTTGGGATGTGACAAGACTAACCCCCTTAAGATGAATCTCGTCCCCGAGATTCGGTGCGGCTAGCAAATAGGTGTGGGTAGTCCTCTCGGATGTCATCCTCACGCTCCCAAGTGGCTTCCTCTTCGGTGTGGTGGCTCCACTGCACCTCGCAAAACCTGATCGTCTTGGTACGGGTAATCCTCTCATTGCCTCAGAATCTTGACCGGCTTCTCCTCATAGGTCAAGTCATTCTCAAGCTGAACCTCCTCTAGTGGCACAGTGTCTCTCAACGGTGTATCCACCATATCCGGATGGCACTTCTTCAGCTGGGACATGTGGAACACATTGTGAACAGTGGATAGAGCCTCTGGCAACTCCAATTGGTAAGCAACTTCTCCTTTGCGTGCTAAGACCCGATATGGTCCAATAAACCGAGGTGCCAGCTTACCCTTGATTCCAAATCTCTTGATACCACGAAGTGGCGACACTCTGAGGTATGCTCTATCACCTATCTCATACACCACTTCCTTGCGCTTGGCGTCGGCGTAGCTCTTCTGCCTTGATTGTGCTACCTTCAGCCTGTCCCTAATCAAGGCGACCTTCTCCTCAGCATCCTTGATCAAATCAGGTCCAAACAACTGACGTTCTCCTACTCCATCCCATAGCAATGGTGTCCGGCACCGTTTCCCATACAGTAAATCAAACGGTGACGTCTTGATGCTGGTTTGATAGCTGTTATTGTAGGAAAACTCAGCATACGGCAAATTCTCATCCCAACTAGAACCATGAGCCAACGCGCAAGCTCTCAAAGATGTCTTCCAAAATCTGATTCACCCTCTCGGTCTCCATCACCAGGTGAATGTCAGCTAAACTCCAATCTAGTCTAGCTGCGACTGCAAGCTGGCGCGTAGAAGTGTGAGGTAAATTGGGTGCCTCTATCGGATACTATACTCTTGGGAACTCCATGTAGGCACACAATCCTGTCCATGTAAATCTTGGCCAACTTTGCACTCGTATAGGTCGTCTTCACCGGTATAAAGTGGGTTACCTTGGTCAAATGGTCGACCACTACCCAAATGGAGTCATATCCTGACCTGGTCCTGGTAATCCTGTGATAAAATCCATTCCCACTCTATCCCACTTCCAATCCGGCATGGGCAATGGCTGTAGCAGTCCTGCTAGCTTTTGGTGTTCCGCCTTCACTCGGCTACACACATCACATAGGGCAATATGCTTGGCGATGTCTCCCTTCATGTTGTTCCACCAAAATCTGCTCTTCAAATCCATATACATCTTTGTGTTGCCCGGATGTATGGAGTATGGCGAGTTATGAGCCTCCTGCAGAATCAACTCCCTTATCTCCGGTCATTGGGCACACACAACGATCTCCATACCACAAGGTACCATGCTCATCCTCATGAATATCCTTTTCACGATTTTCCTTCATCTTTTCCTTTATCTCTTCAATCTCTTCTCCCACTTGAGCCTTCCTGATTCTGTCACTGTAGCGTTGGTTGGACTTCCATTGCCGCCAAATATCCTTCGGATACTACCTGTCTAAGGTCCTTGAATTGCTTGCACAAATCCTCTGCAATTCCCAACTGTCAGTCCATTGGCGTAAACCTTTCGGCTCAGAGCATCTTCTACTACATTGGCCTTTCCTGGGTGGTATTGCAGATTCATATCATAGTCCCTGATAAGTTCCAACCATCTCCTTTGCCTCATATTCAGTTCCTTCTGGGTAAATATGTACTTCAGGCTCTTGTGGTCGGTGTACACATCACAGTGTTTCCCCATCAAGTAGTGCCTCCATACCTTGAGAGCATGAACCACTGACGCTAACTCCAAGTCGTGTGTGGGGTAATTCCATTCATGGTGTTTAAGTTGTCGCGAGGCGTATGACACCACTCTTCCATCTTGCATCAGCACATTGCCAAGTCCACGCCGAGAAGCATCACAGTACACTTGGAAATCCTTCTGAAGATCTGGTAAACACAGAACAGGCGCGGTCACTAGTCGACGCTTCAGTTCCTGAAAGCTGGCTTCACACACATCCGTCCATTCAAACTTCCTCTCCTTCTTCAGAAGTTCAGTCATCGGCTTAGCAATCTTGGAGAAGTTTTCAATGAACCTCCTGTAATATCCAGCAAGTCCCAAAAAGCTTCGTATCTCTCCCGCATTCTTGGGTGCTTCCCACTCGCCATCGCAGTCACTTTGCTTGGATCAACAGCGACTCCTTCTCCTGACACCACGTGTCCAAGAAATCCAACAGTGTTAAGCCAGAATTCACACTTGCTGAATTTGGCATACAGCTTGTGTTCCCTCAGCTTCTCCATAATCAGTCGCAGATGTTTCTCATGCTCAGCATCATCCTTGGAATATATCAGTATGTCATCAATAAACACCACCACGAACTTGTCCAAGTACTCCATAAATACCTTGTTCATCATGGTCATGAAATATGCCGGGGCATTCGTTAGTCCAAAAGACATAACTGTATACTCATATAATCCATACCTAGTAGTGAAAGCGGTCTTTGGTATGTCTTCCTCCCGGATCTTCAATTGGAAGTAGCCTGATCGCAGATCAATCTTGCTAAACACCTTTTCTCCTTCCAGTTGATCAAACAAATCATTTATGTTCGGCAGAGGGTACTTGTTCTTGATGGTTACTTCATTAAGCGAGCGATAGTCCACCACTAATCTCTTGCTGCTGTCTTTCTTCTCCACAAATGTAAGGTGCACCCCATGACGCATTTAACCGGGCTGAATGAATCCCTTGTCCAACTGCTCCTTCAGCTGTTTCTTCAATTCCTTCAGCTCATCCACATCCATCTTATATGGTCTCTTTGCTATAGGTCCTGTTCCCGGCATCAGTTCGATGAGAAACTCCACTTCCCTGTCAGGTGGCATTCCTGGCAGCTCTTCCGGAAACACGTCGGGGTAATCCTTAATCATAGGCACAGTATCCATGCTAACCCCCTTAAGATAATTCAACTTGCACCTTCCCGGTCGCACTGCCGACTTGAATCTAGTTCTCTTACCATCCGGGGTTTTGAGTGAAACAGCTCGCTGTGCACAATCTATGTGTCCCCCATGCATAGACATCCAATCCATACCCAGAATAACATCTAACCCTTGTGATTCCAATACTACCAGATGTGCAATGAAGTTGTGTGTTCCAATCCTCACAGTTAAGTCGCGGCATCCCGCACTAGCCATCATATCTCCTCCAGGTGAACTAACTCTAATAGACTCTTTCATAGACTCAGTAGGTAGCTTATACTTATCCACAAATGCCCTTGATATGAATGAATGCGATGCGCCAATATCAAAAAGTATAAGTGCAGGGTGAGTGTTGATTGGGAACTTACCAATCACAAGGTCAGGCTCATCTGGGATCTCCTCCACATTCATGTGGTTCACTGTGGCCTTCTGGTTGTTGGTTGGCTTCAGTCCCTTCCTCTCCGGACAGTTGTCAGCATAATGTCCCTTCTGACCACACTTGAAGCATGTCACCTCACTCAGATCCTTCTTCACAAAGCTGCGATCACGGTTGCGGTCATGTCCACCGTGTCCTCCAGAATGGTGAGAGTGTCCTCCCTTGTGGCTGTGGTGGCTGCTCTTGTGGTTGTCATGGCAATGTCCATCGCCTCCATGGTGGTGGCGGTCATGGCTCCCATGGTCACTCCCTCCATGCTTGGAGTACCCATCATAAGAAGTGCGTGTCTTGTGGTGAGAACCAGAGTGGTGATTGTTGCTCTTCCTCTTGCGTTTCTCCACCTTCTTGTGCTTCCCTTCCAAAATCCTGGCCTTGTCCATAAGCTCCTGGAAAGTGGGGCAATAGACCACCAGTAGTTGCACTGAAAGCTCATCACTGAGGCCATCTAGGAATCTCTCCCTCCTTTTTGCATCAGTGTCAACATCCTCACGTGCATAACGGGACAGGTTGTTGAACTCCTCAATGTATTCAGCCACGGTGCGATTGGTTTGGTGCAAGTTGTGGAACTCCTTCCTCTTCAGGCTAAGAACTCCTGAATACACATGGTTGGTCCTGAAACCTTCCTCAAACATTGCTCAAGTTACAGTGTCCAGCGGGTGGGTGATCTGAAAAGTGTCCCACCAAGAAGCGGCTGGTCCCTCCAGTAGGTGAGCGGCAAACCTCACCTTCTCAGCATCAGTGAATCCAATAGTTACCAGATCCTTGTTGACTGAACGCAACCAGTCGAGAGCAACCATTGGCTCCGTTGTAGTAGAGAACTTAGCTGGCCTTAGCCTCAGAAATCTGGTCAGAGCATCTCCCGGAGGCTGGTTGTTCCCATTGTTGTTGTTGTTCTGAGCTTCCATGAACTGGGTCATAACTTGGGTCAGCTGTGCCTGAGCTGCCATGAGCTGCTCCAACTCAGTGGGTTGACGGCGGGGAGGCATCTGCGGTTCAGCACAGGTAAGCTTAGAAAGAATCAACTACGATAATAGGATTCTACCCATGCATTATGATCAATCAACAACAAACAATAGCAGACAATCTCAAGCAAGCAACACATCAACAAACAAGTGATCCAGCAACATCCCAGGGGTTATCCTAGCAGTATATACCTACTGAAATAGTTTTACAAGAGTTGGCAATGGTTAACTAAACAGTTGATCAACTAAGCAACAAAAACAGCAATCTGCCAGAACAGTCCAGCAGCGTTCACGAATTTTTCTACCTGACTTAGACTCGTCAGAAAATTATGCTAATTTTTGCACATACAGTACAGAGAGTTCCGCACCAGCCCTATTTTTTCAGAATTTTCCCAGATACCATAAAAATATGAAAAATCATACAGTACTGCTGTATCAGCAGAAAACTACAGCGAAAATAACACAAATATTAACCAAACTTGCCATAACTCTTTCATAAAATTCGCACAAATAATTCCTGGGATATTGGAGTACACAAATAAGCAACTAATCACTCTTAAACTAACACGAACTAAGCTTCACAATGATCGAGACTAATCCTAACGAATTTACCTAACGAGTACACAAATAAGCAACTAAACACTCTTGAACTAACTATAATTAAGTTTCACATCGGTCGAGACTAATCCTAACGATTTTACTTAAGAGGACTAATTGGTGGACTTCTATCTACTTCTTGAAGAGGTTGCGATAGGTCCTTGCACTCATGCGTTGGCGCTTCGGTCCACGGTTCAACCATGGTGGCGGAGTATACACCTCTCCCGAGTCATCACTTGAAATCTCAAACTCCACCTCTTCTAAATCCTCCTCTTCTCCTTCACTTTTAGCTGCAACTGCAACAGCTTCATCTCCTCCACCATCATCGTCTCCATCATCATCATCATCGTCCTCATCATCATCATCATCGTTTCCACTGTCATCATCATCCCCATTGTTGCCATCATCTCCATTGTCATCATCAGAGGGTGGATTCAGCTGTGTTTGGAGAGCGGCAATCTGGGCTGTCATAGCTTCAATAGTTTGATCCCTTTCCTGGACGGTCCCTTGCAACTGTTGTATGTTCTGGGTGTTCTCCTGCACAGTACCATGAAGATGAGCTATGGTTGCATCTCTGGCTATCAGGGCATTCTCCAGAACTCCCACAGCTTCATGCAAGGTGTCAATCTCCTGGCCTTGGACCACCGTACCATTGCTAGCAAAATCTGCAATCTCCTTTATCATCATCACTTTCTCAGCTAGAGCTACATTCTCCCTTTCCATGTCCTCTATGTGCCTCCGACGGGGCGGCATGTTGTTCCTGTCGCCCGGGGTAACCACAATGTGCCCTTCTTCATCACGCCTCCCATAGTCACGGTAGGGTGAATCTGCTGGCAGCAGGTGTCCGACATGGTGACACTGGCGAGACAGGGCTTCATGTATGGCCAAGTTGATTCCAAGTCCCCAGTTGCAGTATGTCTTGGTGTAGATCAGATGCACAGGGTTTGGCAAGGCGGCATCCCTGAAAATGAAGGTGGTGATCTCCCATGCATCCTCACCATATCCATAGGTGTACAGCCTTCTTCCCTTGAACATGGGCAGTGGCAATCCCAATGACTGCGAGAGCTGTGCTAACTGTCTTGCAAAGGGCCTTGGCGACTTCTCCCATCTATCAATTAAAAGAGTAAAGTGTGAGAATAGCATATGATAAGGATTTACGAGAGTGAAAGGCATAAGATGAAAGACAGAGTTAACATAAGCTTTAATAATTCTATGGCTTCCTAATCCAATCCTAGGTCACGATCCTACAGTCGACACACGGGCTCTGATACCATCTTGTAACACCGCGGTTCTGAAAAGACCGTGGCTTCTATGTGACATGCCAATCCCTGGATCGGTTCATTGGCCCATAATAGAATAAGATGAATAACATAGCAAAATATCCGTGCATCATAAATAACGAAGATCCAGAGTACCATTATTACAATAAAAGCCTAGCTCAAGGCTAGCTCAAATTATTCAGGTAGCAACATAAATAAAGTAAATCCTCCATTCTTCAAATTGCCCACAAGTGAACAAGTGTCGAGTGGAGTACCGTGGCCTATATCGATTACTCAGAATCGGAATATCCTGCAACATGAAACGTAACAGCCCCGAAAGGTCAATACATGGAATGTATGGCAAGTAGAGCTAGTAAAGGAGACAATAGTGCTAACATCTACATGCATATCTAGCAATTGGAGCTATGTCTGGCTTGCTTTTGCAAATACCTTTTTCCTACTTTCTTAAACAGTTTTTGATTTTATTTGAAAAGATCCCAATTAAGTTAACCCAACAATATTAAAGTAATTATGAAATTAGAATGAGCGAGAAACATGTCATGGAATCAATATCAAGCAACTCAGATGTCCATAACCGGGGACACGGCTAATCGATCAGATTATACACCCTGCAGGGGTTAGTACACTTTACCCATGTGACTTGGCCAGCCCAGCTCGTACCATCACTCTCATTTTGGGTGATGATAGGGAGAAGTCCAAGAAGAGACTGTTCGGGAAGTAGCTTCCCAATCCCGACGCGCACCGGTCCAACCTACCAAAATTCTACATCTCTGGATACGCGGGTTCGAGTTACCACAACCTACTAAGTCCAACCAACCGCCCATTCCATTATTGGCACATGGTTGTACACGTAAGCTACAGAATAAAGAAGCCAATCATTTTCTCTTGATACCTGGGTGCCTTTCCGCAATGAAACCACCAAAATTTATCAATCCCATCACACCCAGGAGATTCATTGATTAAGTTGTTTTAGTTTTCGCAAACCAACACATTTATAAACAACTTTCAGTGATGTAACCCAGCCCTCGTTTATCATAGCATGGCTAAGCACATCTACCAACGGTGGTTCATCTACAAGGAAAGCCCTACCACTTAATAGGACATAGCATAGCGATAGTATCATCCTACACATGCATCTACAAAATACACGACAATGCATTGAAAATAGTAGGACAATATCATGAACAAAATAGCATCTACTTGCCTTGGTTGCAGCGGTCGGAAGAACAATCCACACACGAGCAAGCGTTGCACTCGTCACAATCTACACGATACAATTGCAATCATAAACAAACAATACACAAGCATATGCAACAAAGATGATGCATTAATGCATGCACGACAAGTGGATTGATGCTACAGCAGCACCACATAATCCTATTCAGTAAAGCTACGGATTGCATGCATGGAAAATAGTTTTAGCGCAAGGAAACTATTAAGCAAAATATAATGCTCAAAACTAGAGCTAGAACCCAAATAATTCACTACCGGTAGTATACTGTTTGTAAAATCTTAGGAAAATCTAATGTATAGGCATTGATATTTAGGAACAGTACCAACTGGAATTACTCAAAAAGGAATTATAAAACTCCCTGAATAATTAAAACACTGCAGAAAGCCACTAGATAGTTTCTGCAGAAGTTTTTACTGTAAGCCTATCCTTTTAATTCACTTTGAGATTCCCCTTGTTCTACTGAATCCAGGGACATAACATATGCAATTTTTGGAGTTATAGATCTTTTTCTACGAATTAATTACCCCAAAAAGGCCATTAACTCATTTAATTAATCTGGACAAAATCTTGCTGCAAAAGTGTGAAACAATGGTACAGAAAGATTGTACACGACTTACTGAATCTACACATATTTTATTTGCAATTTTTGGCCCAGTAGATTAATTACTACGCAATTTACAAGATTCTACAAATTTCTGCCAAATAAATCAATTAGGGAAATTACCCAGTCAACCTTGACTGATCGCCCACGTGTGGCCGATGGCGCTGACTGTGCGGTTGACCATTCAGCGCCTGGGGCTGACCGGTCAACGACCAATCTGGGTCGTTGTCCGCAGATCGTCTTGGGAGAGGTGCCGCGGGCGGCCAGGCGCGGGTGGGCGGCGGCTGCGGCCCGGTGGCGGTGGCGTCCGATCCGGTGGTGTCGGCGTAGGGCGCGGCGGACGGGTCCCGTCGGCGCGGAGATGGAGCGGCGGCACGGGCGAACGTCGTCGGCGGCGGCCTGCGGGGAGGAGATGCGGCGGTCAGGGGCGGCGGTCAGGAGCCTTGTGGCGCGGCCTTCATGGCGAGAGAGGAGAGAGCGGCGGCGCGGCGGATTACTGGCGGCGTTTTTGGCGGCGGCGGCGGCGCGACGTGGGGGAGGCGGCGGCTCGCGAGGGTGCGGGCGCGATGGGGAGGCAGGGGGTCGTGGGCGAGGCGGCTAAGAAGGGGCCCACGCGGGCCCGAGGCGGAGACGGCACGCGCAGTGGTTGCGGAGTCCGATACGGACGCGGCGGCGGCGATGTCGGCGCCGACAGGTGGGGCCCACCTGTCGGTGGCCTGCCGCAGGGCGGTGGCGGATAGAGCCTGCCCAGCGGCGGCGGCTAAGCAGGGCGCTGGCTGGCCGCTGGGCCGATCGGCCGGGCCCAAAGAAATGTGCCCCCCCTTTTTTATCTCTTTTCTTTTTCCAATTTCCTATTAGCAAAAACTCCGTAACTTTTTCATACGAGCTCTGAATCGAACGATTCTTGTTTCTAAATTTTTCTAAAATCCAGGGGATCAATCTAGGGTCAAGTGGTGAGTGAAACCACTAGTCTACAAGGGTGGGAAACACAAATCCTAGTAGACCCTCCTGCAGGAGCATTTTGGTAATATAAAATAGGGTTTTGAAAATAGCGTTTTGCCGAATCATTTCAATCGAAGGTTTTGCATGGAAGAAAATGATGCAATGATATGAATGATATGCAGAACCAAATCTAAAATTTGGGATGTGACAGTCTACCAACAAGTAGTTCCCTACATCAAGTCCCCACAAGAGGCAAAATTAGAGAGGTCGACTTCTCCCAACATCAAGATATAGACAAATCTAACACATGGTCATAGCGATGAATATAATAATAAACTTCATCTTATTTCAATCTCATGCTAGGGTTTCTCCATCTCCCAAGAACTAATGATCTACTCATACATGGAGGCACAACATCATGGCAATCGTAAAGGAGACAATTATCAATGAATAGTACTTGTATAAATCCTCAACTAGTGCAAGAATTACAACAAGATCTAGATGTGATGGATGGAGGTGATGGTGGTGATGAAGATGCAGTGGTTGATGAAGATGGAGATTGATGCCTTGGCCTCCCAGATCTGTGTAGTGAGAAGATGGATCCCTAGGGCAAGCCCTCCAGATGCCTTCCGAAGAACCAGTTGCACGGGGTGAAAATATTTGAGGAGGCGGAGGCGGCGCCAACTATACGGCGGCAACTATACGGCAGTGGCCATATAGTTGGTCGTTAACCTCTCTGCCTCTGCTTCTCTCTTCAGGTTTTCTTCTGGTATTATTAATATTTCCCCATTACATGATTTACGTAGTTTTTGGCTCCTTTTCTCTCCAGTACAACTGCTCCAATAATTGTGTCCTTTGGATCTATAATCTGATCTGATCCTGGTGAAAATAAACATAGAAAGTATGTGTGAACACCGTAAAATACCAAAATCCTACATCTACAATGAAAAATAATAATCTAAAACATGATGCAAATATGCATTCATCAGGAGACCAGTAAGATGGGCGAGGAAACTACGAATGGAGGCGACGCTGGAGTGGGCTGGCCGGCCGCCGGAGTTGCGGCAAGGCAGTGCAAGGAACCCTAGCCTCTATGTTGTGTGATGCGGGGTTGGGAAGAGGAGAACCGATAGAGAGTCAGGGTATCAAGGGGAAAATATGTCGCGAACCTATTAGTTTTCACTTACGGTGGAAGTTGTGTGTAATTTATCTCTTCTCAACCAGACACAACACAGTGGAATCTGGGGGTACCAACGATTCCAGTTTACACTTCGAAAATCACCTATGTTTTGGAAGCTGTGAAGGCTAGGGGAACCCTTTGGTTTAGATTCTAGCTTCTATGCAGGAAATCTGGCTCAGGAGTCGCAACCAAACATAGGCTAAGTCAAAGTACATAAGTTCAACATGGAATCGTCTAAGAAGGGTTTTTTACCGATGTCCCATGGTGTAAAACTTAGCAAGACTCAGTGTCCTTCGACAACTGATGAGCGAAGTCAGATGAGTGTGTGATACGTCGTAAACGTATCTATAATTTTTGATGCTCCATGCTTGTTTTATATCATTTGTCTTATGTTTTGTCCACACTTTGAGCTATTTTTATACATTTTCTGGTACTAACCTATTAACAAGATGTCATAGTGCTTGTTGCCTGTTTTCTTCTGTTTTTGGTTCCAGAAAAGGCAGAAAATCAATATTCTCGGAATTGGATGGGACAAAAGCCAAAGTCGTTATTTTTCCCGGAGCAACACGGAACCAGGAAGCAGAGTCGGAGGGGCGCCACAGGGTGGCCACCCCCCTCCCAGGCGCGGCCTAGGGTGGGCCCGCGCCTGGGCAGGGTGTGGGCCCCCTGGCCCTCCACCGACCTTGCCTCCTTCACCTATAAGAAGCCTCCGATCCAAAAACCCTAAATAATCCATCATACTTTTAGAAAAACCTCTGTAGTGCCGCCGCCACCGAAGGGGAGATTCGGGGGACAGAAAGTCTCTGTTTCGGCACCCTGTCGGGCCGGGAAGTGCCCCCAGAGCCATCTCCATCAATATCCACCACCATCTTCATCACCGTTGCTGATTCCCATGATGAGGAGGGAGTAGTTCTTCCTCGAGGCTAAGGGCTCTACCGGTAGCTATGTGTTCATCTCTCTCTATGCATGATCTTGTTATGGTCATGAGCTTTGTAATCAAGTAGATCTTCCTTGCTACTCAAGTTCTTCAATAGATCTCTTCTCTCCCCATGTGTGTGAAAGTGACAGCGTGCACGCCATGGTGGCACTTAGGCTAGAGTCTACATAAATACTCATCGTGCTTTAATAGATCTATGCTTTTCCCCACGTGTGTGAAAGTGACAGCATGCGCGCCGTGTGAGGCACTTAAGCTAGGTTACATATATATTTATCATGAGTATATTCTGAGTTGTTTTTCTCTATGAAATTGCGGTGTTTGTTGGAACCATCTAGCGCTCAAGGTGACAGTGTGGGGTTATCTAGATTGGGAAAGGCGGACTTTGAGGTGTGCTGTTATAGCCCTACCATGGATTAGAGTGTCCAACCGGAGAGTAGTTAAGAGTAGTATCATGAAGAGAGGATATTTATATGAGAGAGTGTTCACTAGTGAAAGTATGATCACTAGGCCTTGTTTCTAAACATTGAAAAACCGTTTGCATCTAGATCTGTTGCATGTTTGCTTGCTTTAGTCTTTACTTCACTCATACACGTTACCCCACGTCAACAACAAGTCAGAAGCTCTTTTCTGGCACCGTTACCGCTTGTATTTCACTATCTCTTCGCCGAACTAGTGCACCTATACACCTGACAAGTGTATTGGGTGTGTTGGGGACACAAGAGACTTCTTGTATCTTGATTGCAGGATTGCTTGAGAGGGAATACCTTTGACCACTTCCTCGCTGAGTTCAATAAACCTTGGGTAATCCACTTAAAGGCAACTTGCTGCTGTTCTACAAACCTCTGCACTTGGAGGGCCAACAATTGTATACAAGAATAGAAGTGCGTATACATCAAGCTATTTTCTGGCGCCGTTGCCGGGGAGGTAAGGTAAAAGGTACTCACATCCTCCGGTGTGAGTGATCAAAGTTATTTCCTTTAGATTCTTCAATTTGTCTTTTTGTTTCTTGTTTGCACTAGTTAGGCTTAATGGAAAACAACAACAAAATTAGAGAGCTTTATAGTGTTTATCTTGAGTTAGGACATGAAGTGTTTGAAGAGAAAATTGAAAAACCCATGGAACTTTATTTGCATGCTAATAGCAATGTTATTAGTATGAATTCTTTGGACACCATTATTGCTAATGCCATGGAAAAGTCTAAGCTAGGGGAAGATAGTTTTTATGAAAATGATATTTTTAGTCCCCCAGCTTTGGATGATAGCTATTCTATTGCTTATATGATACCAAACCTCCCATATATGATGACTACAATGATGAATATGATATTTTCAGTCCACCTACTATTGAGGAGGAAATTAATTGTGATTATAATATGCCTCTTATATTTGATGATTATGGTGATGAGAATAATAGTGATAGCTATTCTGTTGAATTTGCTCCCACTACAATTAATAAGAATGGTTGTGCTTATGTGGAGAGTAATAATCACTTTATGCATGTGGCTCATGATAAGAATGTTTTATGTGATAGTTATCTTGTTAATTTTATTCATGATCCTACTGAAAGTTATTATGAGAGAGGGAAACATGGTCTTATGCATCTCAAAAATATTAAGTTTCCCCTCTTTATGTTGAAAATCTTGAAGTTGCATTTGTTTTGCTTTCCTATGTGTGTTGCTTTGTGCTTTCATGACTTGTTTATTTACAAGATTCCTATGCATAGGAAGTGGGTTAGACTTAAATGTGTTTTGAATTTTCTTCTTGATGCTCTCTTTTCTTCAATTCATATTTCTTATGTGAGCATCTTCTCAAACTATCAAGTCTAACTTAAAGGCGTTAAAGCAAAGTACTTGTTGGGAGATAACCCAAGAGTTTTATTGAGTCTTGGAAGTTATTACTTCAGTAATGACCTCTTCTTATCCTTTTTATTTGCTTTTTGTGCCAAGAATGACCTCTAATGAGAGGAAAGTAAGATTTGGGAAGTTGCTGTCCCGAAACAGATTTCTGTCCTCCACCATAAAAATTCGTGAGGAGTCTCTGTAAGTCGGATTGAGTTGAAAATTTACGAATAAATCCCCCAGTATGTTAGCTAACTTTATTTATTTCAACACTTTTTGATTTGAGCAACAAAGGGTCTTCGAAAAAATCGGTTTCTACCTGTTGGTCTGTTTTGACATATTTCTGCCATTATTTGCATTTGCTTCTTATTGATTCCTTTTTGGGTTATTTTTGGGAAATTGATCTTTTTGAGGTAATTTCTACAGTATCTTGTGTTTTTAGTAAAAGTTTTGCTGTTCCAAAACTAAACCCAAAGGTTTATTATCTTTTGAATACACTAATGTTGCTAATGAAGATTGTGTGATGTTTTATATGAAGGAAAATTTGCAGGTGTAGAGAAAGAATGATGTAATGAGATGAAGAATGGACAAAAGCTCAAGATTGGGGATGCCACCCCATGTCACCCCAAGAAACATTCAAGAGGTACTAGCATCAAATCTTGGGTATGCCCAAGGCATCCCCTTCTTCATCAATAAAAATCTCAGGTCTTTCTAGACACTTCGTTTTTATTGTTTCATGCATTGTTGTGTTGTTTTTGGAGCATCTTAGTTTTCATTTTTGGTTTTTTTTTTAGTTTGCTTGAGTAAGTTGGTTGGATCACAACAAACTTCTTTTGGAGAGAGACACACTTTGTTTTCATTGCCTAGAACACTCTAGTTTTCACTCTTATTGTCTTGTGAGTGTTCTATTTTGCTAGCACTGTGTTTAGCCTTAGTTTTCTTCTGCTTTCATCTTAGAACTTTTTAGTTCTTCTTTGTGGGTTTGTGAGACAAGCTCACTGATCTTTATTGATTATTATCTTCATGAGTTGTTTCAAATAAGTTGATTGGTGTTGGAAAACAGTAGAAAGTTTCATGCTTATAGTGGTACAAAAGGGAGCTTGTTTTGTCTGTGGCTTAGACTTTATCATGTCATGCTAGATGTTGTTTTAACCTTATGCTTATTGATTATTGATGTAGCATGACTTGTTCCAAACAATTAGGATTGCTTAATGTGCCTTGAAAGAATCATGCGTTTTTTAGCATACAAAAGCATAGTATTGTGATATTCTTCTTTAATGCTTTGTTTGGGTTGACTTGGCACATGCTCACACCATGTTATGACTATGAACAAGTCATCATATCCTCTATGATCATTTAGTCCTTGACTTGTAGTACCACTCTATGCTTTGATTAGTAATGTTTTGTCACCCTGCATGATTATGACCATTATTGCTCTCTTATTTGGTCGCTCCGAGTCTTTTGCTAGCCTCCACTTGTATGAGTAAGTTATACTCATGCTTCCAACTCCCAAGAAACCAAGTTATTACAAAGTGTCCACTAAAAACTCCTATGCATGGTGTGTTACACCATTCCAAGTATATTCTTGTTTTCAGCTATCTTCCAATTAAAAAGTATTTTGTTATGTGAAAACTTAGTGATTAAAGCTCTCACGAACTTGATGGCACAATTTATATTCTTTACCCCTAATAAACTTGAACCATTGTGTCGTCTTTGTTGTATATGCTTGCACTTATATGTTGGAATTAGTAGAACCGTGCTATCACGGGGAACGTTTTCAACATTGCACTTGTACTTTGTGCACAGTTGATATCATGCTCTTTTGTCTATGGATACCACCGGTGTGAAATAAAGAGGGAACTTGTAAGTCCATGGAGTATGTATTTTGTGTTAGAGAAACGCCTGGGCCGCTAGCCTAAGCCATGCCTAATCATGGTGGAAACTTGCAGCATCACCATAGTGAGCTATGTATGAAGCATCCTCAATAAAAAGATATGCATATAGTAAATAAAAAGATCGCTGAGATGCTCATTGTCTGCTTGCCTTGTCATTTTGATTATGGGATAGCTCATGTACCATGTGCAAGGGGTACCCCATTGGCGGTTCTCTATGATACGCATGTACTTACAATGACAAGAACTTACAGGTAACTGAAGTTGAGTAGCATGAGGTATGGCCCTCGTATTCAAGGGACTTGAGATTGCCAACTTATACTTTGTCAAGCATATACTCCATAGTTTGTTCACTTTAACCTTAACCACTTCAATATGCTTATGATAGGGGCAATGAGGGCTGAAAGCTAATAAGTACCATAATTTTTAGAAGCTCTTTTTGAAACTTGAAATCCCTGCTTCCTTTATGAAAGGTCTTTATTCCACCATTATTTGAGTCTCCACCTTCTACTTTTAGGCACCATTAAGAGAGCATAGTTTTCATTATGTGTGCATTGTCCCAAAACTTACTGATTGATGCATATTGTGATATTAGTTGTTCTTGTGCTACTTGTTTCTAGTCACCCTTGTGAACTTTGAAGGTGTCCTATGCATCTATTTGCCATTCTATGAGGGACAAGCTGATTGCCACTATGCCATGTTTTCTGTATGTGAAACAAACAAACATTTTTCAATGCATGTTATTCATGATCTTTGTTCGTAGCCTTTCATGTTGCATGCATAGTTACTATGTCCTATTGTTAGAACTCCATCTTGCATGCACATGTTTAGAGTTCTTTGTTCCCAGCTTTCAATGCTTGCAAATGGTTTGATCTTGATTTTGATGGTGCATGTCACCTCAAAAATTATTCTTTTTATCACTTACCTACTCGAGGACGAGCATGAGTTAAGCTTAGGGATGCTTGATACGTCGTAAACGTATCTATAATTTTTTATGCTCCATGCTTGTTTTATATCATTTGTCTTATGTTTTGTCTACACTTTGAGGTATTTTTATACATTTTCTAGTACTAACCTATTAACAAGATGTCACAGTGCCAGTTGCTTGTTTTCTTCTGTTTTTGGTTCCAGAAAAGGCAGAAAATCAATATTCTCGGAATTGGACGGTACAAAAGCTAAAGTCATTATTTTTTCCGGAGCAACACAGAACCACGAAGCAAAGTTGGAGGGGCGCCACAGGGTGGCCACACCCCCCCCCTCCCAGGTGCGGCCTAGGGTGGGCCCATGCCTGGGGCAGGGTGTGGGCCCCCTGGCCATCCACCGACCTTGCCTTTTTCGCCTATAAGAACCCTCCAACCCAAAAACCCTAAATAATCCATCATACTTCCAGAAAAACCTCTGTAGCGCCGCCGCCATCGAAGGGGAGATTCGGGGGACATAAAGTCTCTGTTACGGCACCCTGTCGGGACGGGGAAGTACCCTCAGAGCCATCTCCATCGATCTCCACCACCATATTCATCACCGTTGCTGATTCCCATGATGTGGAGGGAGTAGTTCTTCCTCGAGGCTAAGGGCTCTACCGGTAACTATGTGTTCATCTCTCTCTATGCATGATCTTGTTGTGGTCATGAGCTTTGTAATCAAGTATATCTACCTTGCTAGTCAAGTGCTTCAATAGATCTCTCCTCTCCCCATGTGTGTGAAAGTGACAACGTGCACGCCATGGTCGCACTTAGGCTAGAGTCTACATAAATACTCATCGTGCTTTAAAAGATCTATGATTTTCCCCACGTGTGTGAAAGTGACAGTGTGCACGCCGTGTGAGGCACTTAATCTAGGTTACATATATATTTATAATGAGTATATTTTGAGTTGTTTTTCTCTATGAAATTGCGGTGTTTGTTGGAACCATCTAGCGCTCAAGGTGATAGTGTGGGGTTATCTAGATTGGGAAAGGCGGACTTTGAGGTGTGCTGTTATAGCCCTACCATGGATTAGAGTGTCCAACCGGAGAGTAGTTAAGAGTAGTATCATGAAGGGAGGATATTTATATGAGAGAGTGTTCTCTAGTAAAAGTATGATCCCTAGGCCTTGTTTCTAAACATTGAAACACCGTTTGCATCTAGATCTGTTCCATATTTGCTCGCTTTAGTCTTTACTTCACTCACACACGTTACCCCACGTCAACAACAAGTCAGAAGCTCTTTTCTGGCACCGTTACCGCTTGTATTTCACTATCTCTTCGCCGAACTAGTGCACCTATACACCTGACAAGTGTATTGGGTGTGTTGGGGACACAAGAGACTTCTTGTATCTTGATTGCGGGATTGCTTGAGAGGGAATACCTTTGACCACTTCCTCCCTGAGTTCGATAAACCTTGGGTGATCCACTTAAGGGAAACTTGCTGCTGTTCTACAAACCTCTGCACTTGAAGGCCCAACAACTGTCTACAAGAATAGAAGTGCGTAGACATTAGTGTGATTCCGTATGCTCCGGCGGTCGGATCCATCATGTATGCTATGATTTGTATTAGGCTAGATGTTTCCCATGATCTAAGTGTTACGAGTAGATATCAGGATGACCATAGTGAAAGGCACTATGGAGCAATTAAAACCATCCTTAAGTACTTGAGAAGGACTAAGGATTTATTCCTATTTTATGGAGGTGATGATGAACTCGGTGTAAAGGGTTACACAAATGTGAGTTACCTTACTAACCAGATGATTCTAATTCGCAATATGGATACATGTTTGTTATGAACAGAGGGGTTGTCAGCTAGAAGAGTTCCAAGCAAAGAATGTGTGTGCATTTATGATAGAGGATGACTATATTGTATCCTTGGAGGCAGCAAAGGAATCCGTTTGGATCAGGAACTTCTTGATGGGTCTTGGTGTGGTTCAGGGCATGTCCAATCCGTTAGACGTGTAATGTGACAACAATGGTGATATTGCACAAATAATGGGCAGTTTGTTGACCAAGGTGATATCAAGATATGCAAGGTACACACAGATGCAAATACTGCAGGCCGATACCACAACCAAAGCATGAGGCGCACATGAGAGCTAATGGACATTAGATGTCTAGACATGATATATTAGGATGATTAACTCTAGTGCAAGTGGGAGACTATTGGGAATAAATTCCCAATGTATTTATAAAGTTATTAAGTTTTCCTTGTATGAACATATGATATGTATCACTGAATATGTGATTCAATTGAACTATATATTCATGTTGGTCATACTAGATGTCCTTAGTCGTTGAGGTTTTGCTGGACGTACAACTTAGACTAATGCGAAAGTCGGTTGATGACTCGGTTCCACTTTTCATGGACATGGTGATTCTATTCCAACTTACACGGATTCGACTAAAGATTTTAGCCAGTTGTACTGGCCCATATAGAGGTACAATGAGTAAGTCATCATTTCTATGCCTCAATCAATGTAATCCTTAGTTCCGAGATTGTCGCATAACTCGAGTTGTGGATCAACCGACTTAGATTCTGTCAAAAGATGTTCCATCATAGGGAAGTTATAAAGACAAAGTTCGGATCGGCTTCAAGCTATGTGATGTGGATAACTAAGATGAGATTTTGCCCCTCTGACTAGAGAGATATTCTCTGGGGCCTCTCGGATTATATGTTTCAGAAAGCATGGCCATGTGTGACTCGGTTAAGTATTAACCGGGGTGATCAACTAAAAGTTAGTCGCATGAATCACATATCACATATTGAGAAGAGAGTTGAGCTATTAAAGGGATGATGATTATTCGCCTATAGCTCGACAAGGTATATCGTGAGGTAAAAGGGACTCGGACATAAGTCACACCGAAAAAGTATTTCATCGTGACTCTATGGAACTTGGGAGTTGGCATGTTCTGTGAGGGGTCGCTATGTTGATATGCCTAAGAGGCAATAATAAAGTGGTTATTATTATATCTTTGTGTTTATGATAAATGTTTGCATCCCATGGTATAATTGTACTAAATGGGAACATTAATACATGTGTGTTTTGTAAACATAAAAGAGGCCATAGTAAGCCTCATATTAAACTATCTTGTTGATTAATAGATGATCATGGTTTCCTGATCATGGACATTGGATGTTATTAATAACAAGATCATAGCATTAGGAGAATGATGTGATGGACACACACCCATAGTAAGCATAGCATAAGATCAAGTCATTAAGTTCGTTTGCTACAAGCTTTCAAATACATAGTAACCTAATCCTTCGACCATGAGATCATGTTAATCACCAAAACCAGATGGATGCTTTGATGCCATCAAACACCACTTCGTAACTAGGTGGTTATAAAGGTGGAATTGGGTATTCTGAAAGTATGGATTGAAGCGCATGGATCAAGAGTGGGATTTGTCCATCCATATGATGGATAGATATACTCTGGGCCCTCTCGGTGGAGTGTCATCCAATTGGCTTGCAAGCATATGACTAGGTCACAAGGGATGTCACATCATAGTACTAGTAAAGAGTACTTATCGGTAACGAGGTTGAACTAGGTATGGAGATACCGACGATCGAACCTCGGATAAGTAAAGTATCGCGTGACAAAGGGAATCAGTATCGTATGTGAATGGTTCATATCACAAAGTCATTGCTGAATATGTGGGAGACACTATGTATCTCCAAGTCCCGCTATTGGTTATTGATCGGAGAGGTGTCTCGATCATGTTTGCATAGTTCATGAACCGTAGGGTGACACACTTAAGGATTCGATGTTGGTTTAAGTAGATATGGAATATGAGTTGTAGATCGAATGTTGTTCGGAGTCTTGAATTGGATCTAGGACATCACAAGGAGATCCGGAATGGTCCATAGAATAAGATTCATATAAGGAAAGTCATTTCCCTAGGTTCAGAAATGTTTTCAGTGTTTTGACCGGAAGCTTCTATAATGTTCTAGAGGGGCCACCAGTGGGCCCACCACCTCGGGAGGGGCCACTTGGTCGGAGGTATGACGCGGGGTCCCTAGGGCCAGCCGCACCAATCCCAAGGGGCCAAACCGGCCACCATATGGATTGGGGGCAAAACCCTAAATATGGAAGGAGGGAAACTTGGGGGGTAAGTTTCCCCCTTCCCCCTCTTGCACCGCCGACTTGGGGTAGGAGTCGGACAAGGGGTGGGAACCCTAGGCCGCACCCCCCTTTATATATGGAGGGAAGAGTGGGTGCTAATGACTAGGTACCTACACCAAAACAGGGTTATTGCAGTATTTGTAGCAACAAATATTTAAGAGTTTGTCCGGATGGGAGCTCGGCGAACATGACCCCGCAGCCACGTTGTCAATGCGGCTACGTTCGCACCCAAACTGTGGTTTGGAAATAGTCTACTCTATAGGTTGCTAGGATAAATGAAATTAAGATGATTTTGTAACTACTACTACTAGGACAGGAAGAAAACTAGAACAAAAGTAAAACTGGAAAGAGGTGAATGCAATGAGATGAAATAGTAATTCTATGATTCCTCAAGTAATGTTGTGTATACCGGTGTGTATGATAAGTGCTTATGGAATAGCTATAAACTGTACTTGTGGCGGTCCCTCAAATAATGTTGTCTCCCACCGTTGGTAAGTGGCAACTAGACAACTCAATTGTCCACACCCTCTTCGGACATGGGTCATCTCGGAAGAGAATAGTCTATTGAGGTAACAAGACCAATCAAGTTAAACCAGAGCAAATGCATTAAGTTTTATGGACAACCGTACTCCTAAGAAAGTAGTGTGCTAGTCACAAGATATCCCGTTTGTCACTTTGGGGTCAAGAAATTCTCAACACTATACCTATATAATCATGAGTGATCTTGAGGAACTCTGGGCGGTGCATCCTTGTCACATCCCAAGATTTTCCAAATCTTGTAATGTGAAAAATAAATAAACAAAATAAATTATGGTTGAATTTTAGAGTGAAAAGAAACTTTTGTTTCTAAATGGAAACTTAAAATCCCATCTTGAACAAACTTTGATAAAAAGTTTGAATTTAACAAAATCCAAATCAAGTGAATTGCATTCCTCAATGAATGTATCTGGAAATTTAAACACTTGGGAAATAAATCCAAACCCTAAAACCCTAATGGAATAAAAATCATTTCCAAAGTTATCTCCAAGCCTATGGATTTGATCCACATAAAAATTTGTCAACAAACATTCACAAATGATCAAGAAAGACAAATAGAAATATTATAAAGCCATATAAAATTGGTTTCACTTAATTTGGAACCATAAATAAAAACTTATGAATTTAATAAGATAAGAAATTAAATTCCCAAAGCTAATAAAGAATCTATCTAGAAATCCATACCAAATGGTGAGCAAATAATCCTAAAGAGATTTAAAAAGGATAAACAAATATAAAATAAGATTTCACAAATTGGAATCCCCAAGTTTGGATCTCTAAATAAAAAGATATGGATTTTATAAGACAAAGATAAAAATATTAATTAAAGAATATTTAAAGACCAAATCAAACCTTGACCAAATCCATAAATAAATGGAATGAATTTAGTCCCAATCCAAATAAAATAAAAGGATAAAGAATTTCCAAAATAAAATAAAATGGCTTAAACCAAATCCTATTGGATTAAAGACAAATCCAAATTTTAAATGATTAAAAAATCATATTAAAAACCTTTCCAAATAATTCAAGATGAATTATTTGAACCTAAATAAACAAATAAAAACCTACTGAAAGGATTTGGAAAGTTTTAAGAATTTAAATGGAGATTTAAAAATATTATTAAATCTTGTCTAATTAAAAACTAGAGCCTATTTTGAATAAATAAAATACCCCAAAATGAATAAGGTTTTATTCCAAAAAATTGACACCAGATTACAATACTAATCAATATTTAAACCTACACAAAATCTGGCAAAGTTTTGAAATAAAATGAGTGTTTGAATTGGTTGTTTAAAATCAAAACAGAATAAAGGAAAGAAAAATAAAAACAAACAGAACAAAAAAATGCTAAAGGACTCAGCCCAGCCGGCCAGCCCAACAAGGCCCAACAGCCATTCCCTCTCTCTCCCGAAGAAAAACGATTCGCACCCATTTAAAAGCCCGCAAAGACGCTGACTGGTGGACCCTATTCCCTCTCTCTCTCACGCTGCCAAGCGGACCCCACCGCCAGCTCACCTCGTCGTCAACCCGCGACCAGTTCTTCCCCCATTCCTGCCGTTGATTCCTCTGATTAAATTCGCCGTAACACTGCGTTTATTCCTTGCCGTGACCACGCCCATTTAATCGCCTCTGCCTCCTCTCCTTTTCCCCTCTGTCGCCCCACCTTAGCACGCCCCCAGGCCGCCCAATTTTTCCCTACTCCGCCACTGTCCCCGACAAGCTCCGGCGATGATTCCGGCCGAACCCTGCCGCCCCTTGCCTCCCTGAGCACACAGGCACGTTCCCCAGACCCAGGCGCACCTCTCCGTATCGTCAGCTCACTCGCGCGTGCTCTGCAAGCTCGACAACGTCACCACCAATGTAGCGCCACCGTCTGCCTCCGTTCCGACGAACCCTACCGGTGAGACCAGACCCCCCCCCCCCTTGCCCTCCTTTTGATACACGCGTGTCCGCGACTTGCGTACGAAGCTAACCGTGTCCTCCGTTTGTTTCTTCGTGACCAGTAGCGCCGCCCTCGACGACGACAGAGCGTGGCCATCGTCAGGCGCAACTCCGACGAGGAATTCCTAAAACCCCAGTGCGCCCCTTGACCAACCGCGAGTACCTTGAGCTTCGCCGTGTTCTCCTGAGCCTGGTGAGCATCTCCCTACTCTTCCTTGCTTCCTCTAGCGCCAGCTCGCCGCCATCGAGCATCGCCGCTCACCGTCGGCACCGCTTGATTCTTGGTCGCTGTGTTGATAGCCGTTAGATGAAGATCGTAGGGACGCGATAGATCACTTAAACCTAAACCGTTATGCTTGATCTGCACCGCTCGATCTGACTTAAATCCAACGCACCAGAGAGCGTGATCCAGACGAAACGGTATGGACGAGTAATAACAAGACACGTGGCCAGACTCCGGTTTTAAAAACATATTTGAATCTATTAGATATGTGATTTTGTAAATTCCATAACTTTAAATCTACACGTCCAAATTTTACAAACTTTATATCAATGGATTCAGAAAAACAAGCCCTAGCCAACCATGCACATTGTTTAGTAAAAAGCTTCTAGTAAAATGTTGGTTTTTGCAGAAACTTATGTATGCTTGTTTAGAATATAAAAATTGTTCTAAAATGATTTTGAGAATAAAATCTTTGGAGAATGGTTTATTTTGAACCTAGTGACCATAGGAAACAAATGGTGGTTTCAAAAATGTATTTGGTGAATCAAAAGAATAAACTTTGAATTTAAACCATTTCTAGTTAAATAAAAATATGGTTTGATTATTAAAAATGGTTTTGGAAGAAAAACCTTTGAGAAATATTTTAGAAATAAACTCTCTGACCCTAAACACAAGGTTATATGGTTTTAAAACATATTTTGTGAAACCTATAGATTAATGCCTTATTAAAACATTTCTACACCACATAAAATGATACCTTGTTCTAAAAATGGTTTATGAAGAAAAATCTTATGCAAATGATTTTGCCACTTTAAAAAATGACCATTAGGTGTTTTCAAATGTTTATGAACCATTAGAAACCACTTTTACAAATAAAACAATCTTTTGCATGCTTGCATACATTGCTTTGTTTTTATCATTTTATGTGATGAATTGCTTGAATGGTAGATTGAAATGTTGTTTGCTTGATTGAATTGTAGTGATTTGAAGTGAGTGAACATTGCAAAGAACAAGGAAGTGAACTTATACTCTCTACCAAAAAGGCAAGTGATGCTTCATACTTTTGTCCCATTATTTTCACTATGCATTAGTAATATTTCTAAGTAGGACTTGCATGGAATTTTTGCTAAGTATAAACTATGCTATGGGAAATCCTAGTAGATGAAACCTTAGTAGAAATTTCCTAAGTTAATATTCCTACTACTATCATGCTTAGCTTAGCTAATAGAAAACAAGGGTGGAATATATATTCATACTATGGAAAAATTTCTAAGTCTGAGGACTTGTGTTTTGTTTAATAAAACAACTAAGTGAATGAATCACCTGGGTGGAATGGAAGGAATGGTTTGTGTTGAGTGGTTACATAAGGCCAGGGGACTGGTGAACCTTGTGTATCTCACTTGTGGATGGCCAACCAGGAATAAAGAGATTTGAGATGTCAAATGTTGAGAAGCTTCAAGTGCAGCCACTTGGCATTATGGGTTGTGCCAGGATCACATAGGTTGCTAGAACTTAGCCATTTGGACAGTTGGTGGTAGTGGGAATGATAGGTTGGAGCGCGTCCATTTGGTCTAAGGGAAGGCTTCTGAAAGGTCTTGTCTTGGTGAAAATCAAGGCTTGTGGGGAAAGTGCACCACCTCTGTAGAGTGTAAAATCTAAGTACTTAGCCATGTCCCTGGCAAAGGACAATTTGAGCATCAAGACATGGAAGCTATCAAGAATCTCATCATCCAAATTTCTAAGTTAAAAACTTGTGGGTGAACAAGGGATTGAAAGGATCACCAATTTCTATTGGGAGATGCCTTGGGAAAGATTTTGTCAAGCAAAAACTTAGTGTTTTCAAATGATAAGGAAAATCTATTTTGAGCAAAGCAAGCCTAAGCTCCACTTAGGCAAATGCATATAGATGATAGACTCCACTATACTACCATAGTATCACTTGCCAATACAATTCAAATGTATTGACCCTTTGTGGCTGTAACTTGTTATGTTGCAGGTTTGATTGATATTAGTGAAGTTTAATGATTAGGATTACAAGTCTACAACCAACATGTCTGCCTGTGGCACTTTGAAGATGAAGGACCCCATGCTATTGTTATATTCTGCTGCATTGTAATGAGATAGCCAAATGAGCTATGTAAGATGTAATAAATTACTTTATTCCTGGTTATAAAGTTGTATTATGACCTTTGTTTCTTGAAATTACATCTTAACTGTGGATGCTAGCTATTGATCCAGGGACTAGCATTGTAAACACAGGGATCTCTACCTTATTAAAGGTTGGGAACCTGACAATCCTAAGCTGCTATTGCCTCCACAAATCACTTAGAGCAAATAGCCTATTAGTTCTACCCATGGACTTGTCAGGTTCCATGGAAGAGTAGAGACTAATGATAAGTTTTGTGAGAATCCATGAATCCCTAGTAAATTCCTCAACAATGGATTGGACGTCTCCAACCGCTAGAATAATATCATGAATAGAAAAATGTAAAGAGAAAGCATAAACATATTAATTAACAAGAACACGCCACACTTCAATTACTCAAATCATCATAACATTAATAAAAGGCGGTTCAAGCCATATTACAACCCATCACGGAGACCATGATGGGGAAGGATGAAGGAGTAGCGGTCTTGGAGATGGTGACGATGGCGTGGTGATGGTGGTGTCGGCGTGGTGATGTTGGCATTCTCCTTCTCCTACTCTTCTTGCTTGGATGGCTTGATGGTTTTGATGGAGATCTTGATCTTGGTGGAGCTTGAGAGGTTATGGAGGCGGCACGGCAGCAAGGCGCCGCCATGGAGGCGGTAGATGGGATCTAGATCTTGTATATGGTTGGTGGTGGTTTCCTCTTGGCTCCTCCCCTCTTTATATAGGCCTTGGGGTGCCCTAGGGTACCCATAATACCGTCATATGACTTTGGGAAGGTTCTAGAGCTTTTCTGGAGTGAAATCCCGTCGTTTTTTACCTTTTTGGCAACTATATGGCCGGAGCTATACGGGCTCCTGCCGTATAGTTGCTTGTTAAACCTTCATCACTCTTTCGTATTTTGGTCATCATTTCTTCATATGAACTCCGTTTTGGGTGTTGTTCGGCTCGTTGGATTCGTATCGACGAGGGATACAACCCCATGGTCTTGGATATTTATTTTGAGAAGTTTGAAAAAATAACTTTTCCAACCTCTCAAATGGATAAGTCTGGTCCCTGCAGCTCCTCCATACTATGCTCTCTTTGTTCCTTTAGCCTTTGTTTTATCCATAATCATCATCAACACCTACACACATGTCAAAGACAAGGAAGAGTGGTAAAATTCTACCTAAACTATTAAATGTGCAAAGCTCATATTGAATGTAATGAAAACAAGTAATCATGCATATCAGGCATAGCAATAGTTAGATGGAGCATGATATGATAAGAAAATAACACAATTTATATAGCTAAAAAGTATTGTATTATCATAGCCATCAGGTTCCTAGCCCCTGCCCCTTGACTCCAACCTTAGCCGCCACCTCTCCCTCCTCCATCCTCTTGCTCCGGCTTAGGTGAAGCCCTGCAGATATTTCTCCACCACCACCACCACGCTGTCATGCTGCTGGGATTCCGAGGGGATATACTACCTCCGCTTCCCGTTGGAACAGGGAGAGGAAGGTATTCATCGACTACGTATGTGTGACCGAGTGCGGAAGCGCTGCCAGAACGCGGTGCCGAAAGGATCGTCTACGCGATCTTGAGATCGGCAAGTGATCGACTACATCAACCACGAGATCCGATCTCGTTAACGCTTTGGATCTATGAGGGTTAGTTCTCTACAATCTTGTTGCACCGATCTCGTAGATTAGATCTTGGCTTTTCTAATGATTGGGTCTTGGTTTTTATGCATTCTTGTGGTAGAATTTTTTTGTTTTCCATGCAACAAACCCTACAGTGGTATCAGAGCCGAATATATGCGTAGATCTGTTTCACGAGTAGAACACAATAGTTTTGTGGGCGTTGATGCTTTTTGTCGCTTTCTTTTCATGTACTTTGCATCTTGCGAGATGGTGAGATGAAGCGGCCCGGGCTAACCTTACATGTCGTCGCACAAGAGACTTGCTCCATGCTCAACATGCAACTTGTATTGCACAAGTGGCTTTGCGGGTGTCTGTCTCTCCCACCATAGTTAAGATCCAACTTACAATATTCACTTGACAACACTTGTATCCACGTTGTGGTTCTTGTTCGTGTAGGGGTTTGTAGCATGGAAAGCAAAAAAATTCTACTGCATGCACACAAACAAGCCAAGATTTATCTACTAGATTGTAGCAACGAGTCAATTAGAGTACTCACCCTCGAAGTGTAACTACCTCGGTGAATTACGCTCCTAGTTACAAGCCTGGATGAGCGGAAATGGTTAAAATAGTACGGTGGGGCCCAAATGCCACTCACAGGTAGACCTTTCGGTCGTCCTAACCATTTCCAAACACCGGGACAAGAACGGGCGGCGTAATCGGCAGGCAAAGGGATCAACTACATACACAAATGAGTATGTATGCAAGCCACCATACAACAGTCCTCAGAGCCATTCCATCTAAAAGAAATAGAAATATTGCAACGCCATACGGCAAGATCCAAATATCCTAGATAGATATAATAGTTTAGGATATCTCCTCATACATCAAACATCAGAGTATCAGGCGGAAGCGGAAAACAAGATCCGAGTACGGATAAGAAGCAAATCGGCATAAGATGCCCCACAAATAAACACATCCCGCCCACAGATCTCACGGATCCCCGTTCCCGGAATCTCTACACCGAATGATCGTTGCCCACATCGTCCGTCTCTTCCACCCAGTATCCGTCTTGCGAGCAAACCTGTTCATCTGAATCAAACAATTTATCGTGTGAGACCCTAGGGTACTCAGCAAGTCTTTATGCCTCTAAAGGGGACACAACCTGGGGTGACGCAATTGCAGCAAAAGATAATACCTAACAATTCTATAGATACTCGCTAACCATCCGCCTAACCAGAGATAGACGGATGTCCGTGAACTAACAACAACAGTTATGACAGTAATATTAACAGATCCATCCTCCTCCTTGCTTACCGACGAGGAAGCGGACGAACAACCCTCATCCGTTGGCAGTTTTATTATCCATTCCATGAGTGTTGCACTATTTACTAGTCAGGTACTTAGTCAAATTAAAAGCGGTACTTTAGTTATACTTGTCTATGATCGATAAACTGTGCTCCAAGTCGTCCATAACCGCGGACACGGCTTTGAAGATTTACCTGCGGTGCACAAATAACAACACACTCGATCAACCTCGGAAAAACCAAATCAAAACCCAACGAGGCGATCCACGACAAGCGATCACAGGATTCAGAAATATTTCAGGGGCCACCCCATTAAGCTACCATGACGAAGTTGGCCGACTCGAGACGGACTCAAGGTTTGTGTGGACGGTACATGTTGGGAACCCGAAAATGTGACTGGGCTTGTCGATACAGCGAAAACATGTCACGGACCTAAACAGTACAGGTGCATCCTCGCACAATCTTAAATTAAGCAGTAAAACATGGCATAAGTACAGGATAGTAATAAAGCCCCAAACTAATTGTGGCCCCAAGAAATAAGAATAAATCAAGCTCTGGCTCAGGGGGGGTTCATAAGCCTCCCGGATGTGGATAGCGCGAATATTCAAGGAACAGGAATCAAGTACTCGGGGTCCTACGGGACACAAGTGAGCATGAAAAACCAAATAGCAGATATTGCTCACCGATGCCACTTTCATTAGTTATCCCATTACTACTCAGGTTAAGTTGTTTAGGTACCTCGTTATCCATCAGACACTCACATACCCTACACATGCTGTTCTACGACCCGCATGGCTCAAACAACTCCTGTAGTAATGGCTCATGGGATGGAGGAACAAGCTTCGGTGGAGTTTAAAAGTAAAGGCTATGCAGTACTTGGGGTTCAATTTAATGCAATCGCGACTCGATGATGCAAGAATAAGATAGAGGCAATAGGTATTGTATGTATGCAAGCATGTGGTAGTGCTTGCCTGGCAGCTCAGTTGAAGCGAGGGATGGATCTGGGTAGTGCTCCTGGGTTTCTTGATATATCCCCGCCTTTCGTCTATTCGAAGAAGAACCAAACAAACAAGGGCCAACATAAATAAAGTGCACACGCATATGAATAAAATGCATCAAGCAAACAATCATGCCATGATGAATGATGCACAATTTGCATGGCAATAATGTAGCATGGCATGGGTGAGGTGTGGAATACAAGAATAAAACCTTTTATTGAGTTTTGGTCACATTTTAACCTCATATAAGTTGCTGTATGCTTTATATTTATATGATGCATGCTGCAATTCAGAACATGGAATGCATAGACAGAAAGGTCTCGTCGAGCTGATCATTTTAGACATATTATTTGTCAAATTCGGAGTTATAAAACAAAAGTTATTAATTAATTAAGGAAAAGGGCATTTTATTGTAATTTTAATCAACTCGAAATTTAAGTGTTCAAAATATATTTTGAAGGGTATATTTTAAGTCCTCACATTTTTCTGATTTCAAAACACATATTATTTGTTTAATTTGGATTTATATTTCAAAAGTTATTTAAATACAGATTTGAATTTGAATTTAAAACATTTTCTGGAAATTTAAATCAAAACAGAAATCCAAAAATACTTTTGTCACCCAGCCCAGTGCTAGCCAGCCAGCAGCAGTGTGGGCCAGTTGGCGACAATCACACAACACAGAAAACCTTCTCACCGCTGCTAACCTAGTCTCTGAGAATGACAGTGGGCTAGGGCTAGGGCCCAGTGCAAGTGAAGAGCGGAGACTGACAGGTGGCCAAAACGGGAGCGCGGGTTGAGGGGTGCTAAACTAGGGGGCCTATCTGCAAAGTGTTACTACGGCTGACAGGTGGGCTCAGGCGGAGCGCGGGTTAGGAGTAAAAAGGTTGGGGGGGTAAGCGCAAAATGACGTCGCGATGCACTGTTGTTCTTCTCTGAAAACGTCTGACGACCGATCATGCCTGACAGTGGACAGGCGCCGCTGGTGGGCTCTAACCGGGACTGGCGGCGCGACGCAGGCGGCAGCCACTGGGCTAGGCTGGGTGTTGTTGCTGGTTGAAACGCGGCTAGAGTAGCTCTGCGGCATGGGCGAACAGACGACGCGCTCACAGCGCCTGAGGGTGTTCGCTAAACGAACGGTGGAGCTAGAGCGATGCAGGCCGGAGCATGTCGGGGAGGGAGAGAGGCTCACCGCGGAGAGCTCGGGGCGGTCGGATCGGGCTGGGAAGCGACGGAGAGGCGAGGACGCAGACGGCCGGTGCAGCTAGGGTTTGCGTCGGGCGACGCTGGTGCTGGCGGCTGTGGCGCCCCTCCTCCGCGTTGGCGTGTCTGGGCAGGCAGAGGTTCCTCGGTCTTCAGTCACCTCCTCGGCGCTCGCGGAGCGACGGGAGCAGAGGTGGGTGACGTGAGTGGCGAGTCTTGGTGGTGAAGAAGAAGGCGAAGGAGAGGGCAGGCTCTGGGGCGGATCTGGGGGATGCAGGGAGGCCGTGGGGATGAGGCAAGTGAGGGAGAGGGAGGAGATGGCGTGTGGGAGTGGGTAGGGATAAAGGTGGCTCGGGTGCCACCTTTCCCTCCTCCTCACGTGCTCGGGTCGGGGCAGGTAGGCAGGGTAGGGCGAGGGTGAGGCTGCACGGTGGCCCAGGGAGAGAGGTAGCACGGGGTGGGGGCTATCATGCAGGGAGAGAGGGAGAGAAAAGAGGGTCGGGTTAGCTAGGTAGATTAGAGAGGGGTGGTTTGGGTTAGCTAGGTAGGGCTCGGTTTAGGGTTTTAGGGTTGGGACAGGGTAGTTTAGGTGGGGCCAGGGTGGCCAGGTGGGGCCAGCAAGGGAGAGAGAGGGGTGAGAGAGGTGTGGGTAGCTAGGGTTAGCTTAGAGGGAAACTAGGGTTAGGAGGGAGGGTAAAGAGAGAGGGTGAGATGAGAGAGAGATGAGGTAGGGTGGTGTGGATTAGAGAGGGTTGATGTGGTGATAGGGTTTAAGCAAGAGCAAACAAGATCAAACCAAAAGGAGGGAGAGAGAGAGATGGGAGATGATCCACTCAAAAATTCAAATAAAATCCAAAAGACTAGAATGTGGTGGTACTTGCATGGGCCATGCATAAATAGTAAATGCCTCCTCTAGTAGTGAAAACCACTAGATTATCTCATGGCATTTGTATAAGCAAGCTTCCCAAATTTTGGAATAAGGCCCAACAAAAGAAAAGAGAGCTTGTTCACCACATGGGTTAAATAAAAGATCATGCATGAATATAAGGTGACCAAGCTTGTGTGTATGTGCCACTAGCCAACATGAACCACAATGGTATTCCTACATGAGCTTATATTCATATTTAAACCATATGAAAGCTTGACAAGGGGTTCCACTCACATAGCATGCAAAGGTGGCCATGTGGCTCTCATATACCAATAATGTGAAAACAACATGGTGCATATATGGGAGCATGTGGAATTGTAAGTGGAGCCATCCCAACCCACATGAGCTAGAGGTAAACCCAAATAAATGCACAGCTCACATATAGGGGAATGGTGGAATAAAGGAGTGGTGACAAGAAAGGTGGTGGAGTTAATAAAAGATATGCCCCCAACTCATCTTGGGCATTAAACAATATATCAATAACCAAATACAATATCAAGAGGCAAATACAATTAGTAATGCATATGAGATAAGAACCAAATGAAAAGGGTTTTAATATGATGCTCAAATGCAATGTGGCATGATGACATGAGCGTGATATAATTATGATGCAACAATTATATGTAGGAAGTAGCATATATATAGACTAGGCTAGTAGCATTGCAATTGTTAGACAATTGGGATGCTACACGAAGATTCCAAAGCGGTTAACGAGAGCAGATTCTCATGGGTGATATAGTCGTACACTTGCTGATCTCAAGATTGCATAGACGATCCTTCCGGCACTGCGTTCCGGCAGCGCTTCCGCAGTCGATCACACGTTCGGTACTCGATGAAGACCTTCCTCTCCCTTGTTCTAGCAGGCAGTGGAGGTTGTAGTTCTCCCCTCGCGATTCCGGCAGCACGACGGCGTGGTGTTGGAAGTAGAGGGAAAATCCTTCAGGGCTTCGCCTAAGACGGAGCAGGTTATGGTAGATATAGGGTTTCCGATGATCTAGGGTTTAGAGGGCTGGAGAGGAGGAGGCGTGGCGGCGCAGGATGGATAGGGCAATGCCGCCCGGCCAATGTGGCTGACTAGGTAGGGAGGGCCTGGTGTTGTGTGGCCTTGGGGCACCCCTCCCCTCTATCTATGAGAGGGAAGGCGGCTTGGGAGAGGGGAGTTTGAATCCTTCGCCAACTCCCTCTCCTAGTTGGCTTGTGGTGGAGGGAAAGAAGGATTCTTTCCTTCCTCCACTAGGATACATTGTCCCAGTTTGACTTTTCAAACTTGCCTTTTGACTTTCAATTTGGAGCTTTATTTCTTTCTTGCAAATGTCCAACCAAGTGACCTAGGACATGATCCAATCATTCCACTTATCCATGACACATTCATGTACCCTTCCCCTTCAGGTCTAGTGAACCTTATAGACCCTTCTAGAACCTCTCCGATGAAAACATCGGAATCATTTCCGAACTCCGGAATTGGACTTTCCTTATATGAAACTTATTCTCTGGACCATTCCGGATCTCCTCGTGATATCCCGGATCCCATCCGAGACTTCGAACAACATTCGGTCTCCCTACTTACATTCCATATCTACTAAACAACACTGAATCCTTAAGTGTGTCTCCCTACGGTTCGTGAATTACGCGGACATGACCGTGACACTTCTCCGATCAATAACCAATAGAGGAATCTAGAAATTCGTATGGCTCCCACATATTTCTATGATTACTTTGCGATCAAATGAACCACTTACATACGATAGCAATTTCCCTTTGTCTCGCGATAGTTTACTTATCCGAGGTTTGATCGTCGGTATCTCTGCATACCTAGTTCAACCTCGTTACCGATAAGTACTTTTTTCTCGTTCCCGTGATATGTGATCCCTTGTGAGCCAGTCACATGCTTGCAAGCTAATTGGATGACATTCCACCGAGAGGGCCTAGAGTATATCTATCCGTCATATGGATGGACAAATCCCACTCTTGATCCATGTGCCTCAACACATACTTTCCGAACACTCAATTCCACCTTTATAGACACCCAATTACGGTATGGTGTTTGATGTCATCAAAGCATACTTCCAGTGATGGTGATTAGCATGATCTCATGGTTGAAGGAATTAGGTTACTATGTATCGGAAAGCTTATAGCAAACGAACTATTGAAATGACTTGATCTTTATGCTACACCTATCTATAGGAGTATGTCCATCATACCATTCTCCTAACGATACGATCTTGTTGTTAACAACATCTCAATGTTCATGATCGGGAAACCACGATCATATATTAACCAACAAGCTAGTATTACAAAGAGGCTTTACCAGGGACTCTAATTTAGTTTACAAATCACACAAGTATTAATGTTTCTGGTTAATACTATTATAGCATGAATGTAAACATTTATCATAAACACAAAGATATAATAATAATAAACACTTCTATTATTGCCTCTAGGGAATATCTCCAACAGTCTCACACTTGCACTAGAGTTAACTAATCTAGATTACATGGTAATATACCGAACACCCATGGCGGTATGGTGCTGGTCATGTTTTTCCCTCGGGAGAGGTTTAGTCAACTGATCTGCCACATTCAGATCTATGTGTCCTTTGCAAATCTTTATGTCACCATCTTGGACATGCTCTCGAATAGCGTGAAAACACATCTTGATAAGCTTCAGCTTCTTGTGTGACCTTGGCTCCTGCGTATTGGCTATGGCACCCATGTCATCACAGTAGATAGCCATTGGGTCCAGCGCACTGGGAACCACACCAAGCTCCGTAATTAACTCCTTCATCCGTATCGCCTCTTGTGAAGCCTCCAAAGTAGCTATGTATTCCAATTCAGTTGAAGATCTTGCCACAACACTTTGCTTTGCACTCCTCCAGCTCATTGTTCCACCATTCAATGTAAATATGTATCCAGATTCAGATTTAGAATCATCCGGATCGGTGTTCCAACTAGCATAGGTGTAACCATTAACAACGAGTTGTTCACCACCTCCATAAAAAAGAACCATATCCTTAGTCCTTCTCAAGTACTTAAGGATGTTTTTGACCGCTGTCCAAAGATCCACTCCTGGATCACTTTGATATCTGCTAGTCAAACTAACAACATATGCAATGTCGGGTCTAGTACATAGCATGGCATACATGATAGATCCTATGGCTAAGGCATAGGGAGTCTTACTCGTCCTTTCTCTATCTTCTATCGTAGTAGGACTTTGAGTTTTACTCAAGGTCGTATTGGGCAACGTGGGAAAGAACCCTTTCTTGCTATCTTCCATTCCAAACCTCTTTAGAACTTTGTCCAAATATGTACTCTGTGACAATGATATTAGGCGTCTTGATCTATCTTTATAAATCTTTATGCCTAATATGTAATCTGCTTCGCCAAGATCTTTCATTGAAAAACTATTATTCAAATAATCCTTGACACTATTAAGAAGGTCTACATCATTCCCAATCAACAATATGTCATCCACATATAGTACTAGGAATGCTATAGAGCTCCCACTCACTTTCTTGTAAATACAAGCTTCTCCATAAGTTTGTATAAAACCAAAACTTTTGATCACCTTATCAAAACGTTGATTCCAACTTCGGGATGCTTGCTTCAATCCATAAATGGACCGTTGAAGTTTGCGTACCTTGTTAGCATCTTTAGGATTGACAAAACCTTTGGGTTGTACCATATACAACTCTTTATCAATGTCTCCATTGAGGAACGTCGTTTTGACATCCATCTGCCATATCTCATAATCATAATATGCAGCCATTGCTAACATAATCCTCACAGACTTTAGCTTCGCTACTAGTGAGAAAGTCTCATCGTAGTCAACTCCTTAAATTTGTCGAAACCCTTTTGCGACAAGTCGAGCTTTATAGACAGTAACATTACCATCAGCATCTGTTTTCTTCTTGAAAATCCATTTGTTCTCGACAGCCTTCCGGCCATCCGGTAAGTCCACCAAAGTCCATACTTAGTTTTCATACATGGATCCAATCTCGGATTTCATGGCTTCTTGCCATTTATTGGAATTTGGGATCATCATCGCTTCCTCATATATCGCAGGGTCATCGGTGTTGTCCACCAACATGACACTCATAACGGGATCATACCAATCGGGAGTGGTACGAGTTCTTGTTGACCTGCGAGGTTTCATAGTAACTTCAACCGAAGTTTCATGATCAACATCATTAGCTTCCTCTCTTATTGGTGTAGGCGCTGCAGGAACTATTTCCGTTGATGCGCTACTCTCAAGTCCGAGAGAAGGTTCAACAACCTCGTCGAGTTCTACTTTCCTTCCTGTCACTTCTTTCGATAGAAATTCCTTCTCTAGAAAGGATCCATTATTAGCAACGAAGATTTTGCCTTAGGATCTATGATAGAAGATATACTCAATAGTTTCCTTCGGGTATCCTATGAAGACGCATTTTTCTTCTTTGGGTTCAAGCTTGTTGGGCTGTAACTTCTTTACATAAGCTTCGCAACCCCAAACTTTAAGGAACGACAATTTAGGTTTCTTCCCAAACCATAATTCATAAGGTGTCGTTTCAACGAATTTAGATGGTGCCCTATTTAAAGTGAATGCGGATGTTTCTAATGCATAACCCCAAAACAATAGTGATAAAGCTGTAAGTGACATCATAAAACGAACCATATCTAAGAGAGTTCGATTACGACCTTTGGACACACCATTACGTTGTGGTGTTCCTGGCGGTGTCAATTGTGAAAGTATTCCGCATTTATTCAGATGCTCGCCAAACTCGTAACTTAGATATACACCTCCATGATCAGATCGCAGAAACTTAATCTTCTTGTTACGTTGATTCTCTACTTCACTTTGAAATTCCTTAAACCTCTCGAAAGTTTCGGACTTATGTTTCATGAAATAGATATACCCATGTCTACTCAAGTAATCTGTGAAAGTAAGAACATAACGATAACCACCGCGTGATGCTACACTCATTGCGCCACATACATCGGTATGTATGATTTCCAATAAGTCCGTAGCTCGCTCCATCATACCAGAAAATGTTGTCTTAGTCATTTTACCCATCAGACATGATTAGCATCTTTCAAGTGATTCGAAATCAAGTGATTCAAGAAGTCCATCAGAATGGAGTTTCTTCATACGCTTCACTCCAATGTGACCAAGACGACAGTGCCACATATAGGTCGAGTTATCGCTCAATTTCAAACGTTTAGCTTCAATGTTATTAATATGTGTATTACTAACCAATAGAGGAATCTGGAAATTCATATGGCTCCCACATATTTCTACGATTACTTTGCGATCGAATGAACCACTTACATATGATACCAATTTCCCTTTGTCTCTCGATAGTTTACTTATCCGAGGTTTGATCGTCGGTATCTCTGCATACCTAGTTCAATCTCGTTACCGATAAGTACTCTTTTCTTGTTCCCGTGATATGTGATCCCTTATGAGCCAGTCACATGCTTGCAAGGTAACTGGATGACATTCCACCAAGAGGGCCTAGAGTATATCTATCCATCATATGGATGGACAAATCCCACTCTTGATCCATGTGCCTCAACACATACTTTTCGAACACTCAATGCCACCTTTATAGCCACCCAGTTACGGTGTGGTGTTTGATGTCATCAAAGCATACTTCTAGTAATGGTGATTAGCATGATATCATGGTCGAAGGAATTAGGTTACTATGTATCAGAAAGCTTATAGCAAACGAACTATTGAAATGACTTGATCTTTATGCTACGCTTATCTATAGGAGTATGTCCATCATACCATTCTCCTAATGATATGATCTTGTTGTTAACATCTCAATGTTCATGATCGGGAAACCACGATCACCTATTAACCAACAAGCTAGTATTACAAAGAGGCTTTACCAGGGACTCTAATTTAGTTTACAAATCACACAAGTATTAATGTTTCCAGTTAATACTATTGTAGCATGAATGTAAACATTTATCATAAACACAAAGATATAATAATAACCACTTTTATTATTGCCTCTAGGGCATATCTCCAACAGTTAGTAGGTAAGAACGGTTCTTATTCGAAAGCCCCAAGGCACGTAAAACATGCGACTAAAATTAGAGATGTCTAACTTATTTTTACAGGGGCATGTGACGTGATATGGCCATGATGTGATTGTGATTATATTTGATGTATGAGATGATCCTTATTGTAATGTGGCACTCGATAGGAGCCTAATGGTTGACTTTAAATTTTTTAAGGCCCGCATGTCTATTCATCATGTAATAGCTTTATTCCAAGTAATTGTAATAGTTGATGTTGGTGATGGACAACCATGAAGCGGCGCCACTGACCTTGACGCCACACTGGTGATGATGGAGATCATGTCTGTGCTTTGGAGATGGAGATCAAAGGCACAAGAAGAAAGGACATATCATATCACATATGTTATGAATTGCATGTTATGTTAATCCTTTTTATGCATCTTGTATTACTTAGATCGCGACGGTAGCATATAAGATGATCCCTCTCACTAAATATCAAGTAATAAAGTGTTCTTCCTTAGTAGGCACCGTTGCTAAGACTAGTCATTCGAAGCATCACATGATGATCGGGTATTATAGATTCTACGTGTGCATACAATGGGTGCAAGCCAGATTTGCATATGCAGGTACTAAGGTTAATCTTGACGAGCCTAGAATGTACATACATGGTCCCGGAACACGAAATACCAAAAGGTAAAGCATGAGTCATATGAATGATATGATGAACATGTTGATTGTTCGCCTTTGAAACTACATCTTTTCTCGTGATGATCGGACTTGGTATAGTGGATTTGGTTCGTGTAATCACTAAGGCAACGTGAGGGATGTTGTTTTGAGTGGGAGTTCACCTAGTTCATTTAAGAATTAAATTTGAAATCAATTTATCATATACTTAGTCTAAACTCTTTGCAGATATGTTGTAGATCATGGCGGCCCCTACCGTCAATTTTAATGTGTTCCTAGAGAAAGAAAAGTTGAAAAAAATGGAAGCAACTTCACGTACTGGTTCCATAACATGAGGACTGTCCTCAATGCTGGCCATTTGACCTATGTGCTGGATGCACCGCTAGGTGACCCACCTGCAGCTGATGCTACCGATGAGGTGAAAAATGTTTACCTCACTCGAAAGAATCATTACTCCACATTTCAGTGTGCCATCCTATACGTTTTGGAATCGGAGCTTCAGAAGCGCTTTGAGAACCGTGACCCTTGTGATATTGTCAATAAGCTCAAAATGATATTTGAAACTCATGCGGTCGTGGAAAGCTACGAAGCTTTCGAGAAGTTCTTCAATTGTAAGATGGAAGAGGGCAGCTCCGTTAGTGAGCACGTACTCAAAATTTCTAGGCACGCCAACAAACTCCAAGATTTAGGAATAAAAATTTCCAATGCGTTGGGGATTCATCGTGTCCTCCAATCACTACCACCTAGTTACAAGTACTTTGTGATGAACTACGACATGCAACGTATGGATAAGACGTTGCCTGAACTCTTCTCCATGATGAAAACTGCTGAAGTGGAGATTAAGAAAGAGCACTAAAGTGTTGATGGACAATAAGACCACCAATTTCAAAAAGCAAGGCAAGCCTAAGAACAAGGGAAACTTCAAGAAGGACGGAAAGAAAGATGTCGCGCCTGCTAAGAAGCACAAGGCTAGTCCTAAGCCTGATACTGAGTGTTTCTACTGCAAGGGTGAGGGTCACTAGAAGCGTAATTTCCCCAAGAACTTGGTAGATATGAAGAACGACAACATCAAGAAGAAACGTATATTTCATATACATGGTATTGATATGTATCTTACTAGTAATTGTAGTAGTGCCTGGGTATTTGATACTGGTTCGATTGCTCATATTTGTAACTCGAAGCAGGTGCTGCAAAATGAACAAAGACTAGCGAAAGACGAGGTGAAGATGCGCGTTGGAAATGGATCCAAGGTTGATGTGATCATCGTCGACACGCTCCCTCTTCATCTACCGTCAGTATTAGTTTAAACTTAAATAATTGTTATTTGGTGTCTGCGTTAAGCATGAAAATTATACCTAGATCTTGTTTATTGCGAGACAGTTACTTATTTAAGTCTGAGAATAATGGTTGTTCTATTTGTATGAGTAATATCTTTTATGGTCATGCGCCTGAGATGGATGGTCTATTCTTATTGAATCTCGATAGTAGTGATACACATGTTCATAATATAGATGCTAAACGAATGAAATTGAATGACAGTTCTACATACATGTGGCACTGTCGTCTTGGTCACATTGGAGTGAAGCGCATGAAGAAACTCCTTTCTAATGGACTTCTTGAATCACTTGATTTAGAATCACTTGAAAGATGCAAAGCATGTCTAATGGGAAAAATGACTAAGACTCCATTCTCTGGCATTATGGAGCGAGCTACGGACTTATTGAAAATTATACATATTGATGTGTGTGGACCAATGAGTGTAGCATCGCGCAGTGGATATCGTTATATTCTTACTTTCACATATGACTTGAGTAGATTTGGGTATATCTACTTTATGAAACACAAGTCCGAAACTTTAGAGAAGTTTAAGGAATTCCAAAGTGAAGTAGAAAATCAACATAACAAGAAGATTAAGTTTCTGCGTTCTGACCGCGGAGGTGAATATGTGAGTTACGATTTTGGCATGCATTTAAAGAAATGCGGAATACTTTCACAATTGACACTGCCAGGAACTCCACAACGCAATGGTGTGTCCGAACGTCGTGATCAAACTCTCTTAGATATGGTTCGTTCTATGATGTCTCTTACAGATTTACTGTTATCATTTTGGGGTTATGCATTAGAGACAGCCGCATTCACTTTAAATAGGGCACCATCTAAATCCGTTGAAACGACACCGTATGAATTGTGGTTTGGTAAGAAACCTAAGTTGCCGTTCCTTAAAGTTTGGGGCTGCGAAGCGTATGTAAAGAAGTTACAACCTAACAAGCTTGAACCCAAAGAGAAAAAATGCGTCTTCATAGGATACCCTAAAGAAAAACTGGGTATACCTTCTACCATAGATCCGAAGGCAAAGTTTTTGTTGCCAAGAATGGATCCTTTCTTGAAAAGGAGTTTCTATAGAGAGAAGTGACTAGAAGGAAAGTAGAAGTCGACGAGGTTATTGAAGCTTCTGTCGGATTTGAGAGTAGCGCAGCACCAAAAGATGTTCCTATTCCACCTGCACCAATAAGAGAGGAAGCTAATGATGATGATCATGAAACTTCAAACGAAGTTGCTACTGAACCTTGCAGGTCGACGAGGGTTCGTACAACTCCTAATTGGTATGACCCTGTATTGAATGTCATGTTGGTGGACAACACTGACAACCCTGCGACGTATGAGGAAGCAATGATGAGCCCAGATTTCAACAAATGGCAAGAAGCCATGAAATACAAGATTGGATCCATGTACGAAAACCAATTGTGGACTTTGGTGGACTTACCTGATGGCCGTAAGGCTATCGAGAACAAATGGATTTTCAAAAGGAAAACAGATGTTTATGGTAATGTTACCATCTATAAAGCTCGACTTGTCGTGAAAGGGTTCCGACAAATTCAAGGAGTTGACTACAATGAGACTTTATCACCGGTAGCGAAGCTAAAGTCCGTGAGGATTTTTTAAGCGATCGCTGCATTTTCCGATTACGAGATTTAGCAGATGGATGTCAGAACGGCGTTCCTTAATAGTGATATTGAGGAAGAGTTGTATATGGTACAATCCAAAGGTTTTGTCGATCCTAAAGATGCTGACAAGGTATGCAAACTTCAGCACTCCATTTATGGACTGAAGCAAGCATCCCAGAGCTGGAATCAATGTTTTGATAAGGTGATCAAAAACTTCAGACTTATACAAACTTTTGGAGAAGCTTGTATTTACAAAAAAGTGAGTGGGAGCTCTGTAGCGTTCCTAGTAATATATGTGGATGACATATTGTTGATTGGAAATGATACAGAACTTCTTGAAAGTGTCAAAGCCTATTTGAATAGTAGTTTTTCAATGAAGAATCTTGGTGAAGCAGCATACATTTTAGGCATCAAGATTTATAGAGATATATCAAGACACTTAATAGCGCTTTCACAAAGTACATACTTGGACAAGGTTCTAAAAAGGTTTAGAATGGAAGAAAGCAAGAAAAGGTTCTTGCCCATGTTGCCAGGTAAGACCTTGAGTAAGACTCAAAGTCCATCTATGGCAGAAGATAGAGAGAGGATGAGTGTAACATCCCAAAAATCATGATTTCAAAGTTTGCATATCATTCATGCATTCATACTCATTTTAGGATCATTTTTCAAAAACAGAAACATTTGTTGTCTATTATTTTATGTAAGCAAGGCAATGGCCTTATTGCTACCTTCTAATAAGAAAGTACTTGTTTTGATCAGTAAAGATTTGAACTTAGGTTTGTTTTATATTTCTAAAGCTTGGTCAAGATTTTCAAAACAAAAATATGAATTCAAACCAATCATATGACTATTTGTAAATAAATAATTAAAGCATGGTTTAATTCTAAAAATTCAATGGGCCAAAGTATTTTTGAGTGAACCACATTGTTATGTAGTCAAATATGTGCAAGTTTTACTTTACAAAAATTCAGAACAAGTTTGAATTCAAACCCATATGAAAAATATTTGAAAATGAATTCAGAAAATCAAAATAGAAATGGAAAAGAATAAAAGAAACCAGAAAGGGCCGGCGCCACTTATTCGGCCCAGCAGCAGACCTAGCCTAATAGCCAGCCCACCCGGGTTTCCCCTCTCCTCTCTGTTTCTCACTCTTCCCGCGTGCACCCACTCGCTGACGCCTTGGACCCACCTTGCCCCGTTATCATCGTCCTCAATCACCGCGCGACGACCCGCTCCGCCGTTACCACCGCACAGTGACGCCGCGTTTAATCCCCGCTTAAATCCCATTGATACAGCGCGTGATTCTCGTCCCCTCTCTGGCTACAAAACCCCCTCCCCACCCCGCACATTTCCCCTCACTCCACTCGCTCGCTCCGCCACCAGGCTGCCCATATTTTGCAAAACACCGCCGCAGTTCCGACGAGCTCCGGCGAGCTATTGTGGTGAGCACTGACCACCCCCTGTCTCTAGTTCACGCTCCTGTGTTCGCCAGGTTCTTGCGCACATGTTAATGCTTGCCGTTTGTTTCCGTGTGGCCTAGGACGTCGCCTTCGTCTTCAACTGGGAGCACCCGACGGCGAGAAGGACTCCGGCGAGCGATTATGTTCGTGTCCGTGCAGCTCCGCCCCAACCGCGACCACGTCGAGCATCCCCACGCCTTCGCGATCTCGGTAAGCACCAGCGCACCTCCCCTGCCCCTCTGGCCTCGCCGGCGTGTCACCGCCAGAGGCGTCGCCGCCGCAAGCGCCATTTGCGCCGATGGTTCTTGGTCAGATGGATCTGATCCATCAGATCTAAATCCAAAGGCCTCGATTAGATCTGTAGCGAAACGGTATGATTAGATCTGGGCCATGCAACGTTAGTTAGATCCTACGGCTCGCAAGCGTGATCCGGCCGAACCGGTACCGTCCAATCAGAAGCTGCCGCGTGGCTAGGGTTTAGAATTAAAATCTGAATTTAGATCTATTAGATGTTCAAACTTGCAAAATTCATAACTTTTGATCCACACGTCCAAATTTTGCAAATTTTATATCAATGGAATCAGGAAAAAGAATTCTATCCAACCATGTACTTTGTTTAATGAATTGGTTCTGTAAACGTAGTTTTTTTTGCAGAGACATTTGTAGGCTTATTTTGTGTATGAAAATTAATTGGAAAATGTTTTAAAGGCCAAATAAAGTTTATTTGATGTATAATGTTTAGTTTATTGATCAGCACTGTTTTACTTGTCTTGTTGGGTTTAGAAGAATCATCACATATCATTTACATGCATTCATATATTTTTGCTTGTTTATTTTGATATGTGAATTTGGTGCTATCATTTTATGTGTAGATTTTGGTGCTAGTGGTGATTGTGACTATGAGGATTGTTGTTACTCCCCCAACTACCAAGGAAAGTGGTGCTTCATACTTTTGTCCCAATATTTTGACTATGCATTAGAAATATTTTGTATAGGGCTTGAATGATAATTTTTGCTAAGTATCTATATGCTATGCTTGGGAAATCCTAGTAGTTGTAGAATTGTTAGAATTTTCTCTAAGTTAAGATACTTGCTATTGCCATGCTTAGCCTAGCTAGTAGCAACCAAGGGTGGTTTATATACACATGCTATGGAAAATATTTCTAAGACTTATGTTTTGCTTAATAAAACAACTAAGTGAATGAAACACCTGGGTGGAATGGTGGATTGGTTTGTGTTGAGTGGTTACACAAGGCCCATTTCTATGGTTTACCTTATGTATCACACTTGTGGAATGCCACCCAGGAACAAAGGGATTTGAGATGCCAAATGTTAAGAAGCTTCTAGTGCAGCCACATGGCATTATGGGCTCTGCCTGGATCATATAGGTTGCAATAACTTAGCCATTTGGACAGTTGGTGGTAGTGGGTGATAGGTTGGAACGCGTCCATTTGGTCTAAGGGAAGGCTTTTGAAAGGTCATGTCTTGGTGAAAATCAAGTCTTGTGGGGAAAGTGCACCACCTCTGCAGAAGGAAAAACTAAGTACTTAGTCGTGTCCCCGGTAATGGACAATTTGAGCATCAAGACATGGAAGCTATTAAGAATCTCCTCATCCCAATTTTCTAAGTTAAAACTTGTGGTTGAACAAGGGTGAAGGTTCACCAATTTCTATTGGTGGTTCCTTGGGAGTTTTTGCCAAACAAAAACTTAGTGTTTTCAACTGATAGGTAAAACCTATTTTGAGCAAAGCAAGCCTAAGCTACACTTGCCAAATTCATGTAGAAGCTAGATACTATTATTCTACTAAGGTATCACTTGCCAATACTATTCCAATGTATTGACCCACTGTGGCTGTAACTTATGATGTTGCAGGTTACTCTGATGAGGATTAGGGTTATGAGTCTACACTCAACATGCTTACCTGTGGCACATGAAGATGAAGACTTTTATTTATGTTGTTAAGTTAAACTCTTGTACTAGTCTATGGCTATGGAGTTGTAAAAGACTATGTTATCTCTGGAATGACGATGTAATAATGACCTTTGTTTCTGTGTACTTCATCTTAAACTGTGGATGCTAGCAATTTATCCAGGGACTAGCATTGCAATCACAGGGACCTTTACCTTTATAAAGGTGGGGTCTTACAGATGGTATCATAGCACTGTGTTTCCTGTAGGATTATGACCCTAGGATTGGATTAGAAACCACTAAGGAAAAAATTTCAACATTTTGAAAGATTTCCACACTTGTATTTTTCTTCTCGTAAACTTTTCTAATCTTCTTTCTCATCTCTATTTGTAGATGAACTCCATCAACGAAGCCGTGAGGAAGGGACCACTCATGACCATGACTTTGGAGTGTGAGACGGAATTTCCCAAGGCCCTCAAGAACCTTATGGTTACCATGGGGATACATGGTGCAGCTGTGTACAAAGGATTCCCTGTGATGGATGAAGGAGAAGAGTACTGGTGGGTGCAACTTTACTTGTACAAAAACAAGGAAGACAACCACAAGGAGTCAGGATTCTGCATGGTCACCAACTCAGAAATGCACACAACATTCTTTGACTCTGCAAGAAATGCAGCTTGGAATGCCATCAAGGAGCTTGGTGATAGACTCAAGTGCAGAATGCTCAACACCCAAAATGACCTTAGAGAAGAAAAGAAGCGTACCCAGGACTTAGAGGCTGCTAACCAACGTCTAAGAGAAGACATCATAGATTTAGCAATGGAATCATGTGATCAAGATCGACAGATTGCCTCTAGGGATGCCCTGATAGCTAACTTGGCAAGTGAGTGGGGATTGTAATGTACTCCGTTAGTTGGAACACCACACTTATTGTTTTCCTTCCAAAAATTTGTCTAAGTTATGTTGAACCTTTGATGCTTGTAATGGATTTATGTATGCCATGACTTGTGTGTTTGTTGCAAAAGATATGCTTGTGATATTTTGTCTTGTGATTTTTCTCTATTTGATGTTGATTCTAACTTTTCTCTATCTTATAAAAATAGATGCCTAATTTTATTATCAACACGGCCGATGAGTTCAAGGGAACTCGTTTTGGTACTCGTCTCATTGAGCTCACTAATGTTATTATCAACACGGCCGAGTAGTGAGCTGGAGGAGTGCCAAGCAAAGCATTGTGGCAAAATCTTCAACTGAATCGGAATACATAGCTACTTCAGAGGATTCACAAGAAGTGATATGGATGATGGAGTTCATTACTGAGCTTGGTGTGGTTCCTAGTGCATTGGACCCGATGGCCATATATTGTGACAACTTGGGTATCATAGCCAATGCGCAGGAGCCAAGGTCACACAAGAAGCTGAAGCATATCAAGCTACGTTTTTATGTGATTCGCAAGTATGTCCAAGATGGTGACATAAAGATTTGCAAAGTACACACGGATCTGAATGTGGCAGATCCGTTGACTAAACCTCTCCCTAGAGCAAAACATGACCAACACCAGAACGCCATGGGTGTTAGGTATATTACCATGCAATCTAGATTATTGACTCCAGTGCAAGTGGGAGACTGTTGGAGATATGCCCAAGAGGCAATAATAAAGTGGTTATTATTATATCTTTGTGTTTATGATAAATGTTTGCATCCCATGTTATAATTGTATTAAACGGAAACATTAATACATGTGTGTTTTGTAAACATAAAAGAGTCCCTAGTAAGCCTCTTGTTAAACTAGTTTGTTGATTAATAGATGATCATGGTTTCCTGATCATGGACATTGGATGTTATTAATAACAAGATCATATCATTAGGAGAATGATGTGATGGACACACACCCATAGTAAGCATAGCATAAGATCAATTCATTAAGTTCGTTTGCTACAAGCTTTCAAATATATAGTAACCCAATCCTTCGACCATGAGATCATGTTAATCACCAACACCGGATGGATGCTTTGATGACATCAAACACCACTTCGTAACTGGGTGGTTATAAAGGTGGCATTGGGTATTCTGAAAGTATGGAGTGAAGCGCATGGATCAAGAGTGGGATTTGTCCATCCATATGATGGATAGATATACTCTGGGCCCTCTCAGTGGAGTGTCATCGAATTGTCTTGCAAGCATGTGACTAGGTCACAAGGGATGTCACATCACAGTACGAGTAAAGAGTACTTGTCGGTAACGAGTAGGTATGGAGATACCGACGATCTAACCTCAGATAAGTAAAGTATCGCGCGATAAAGAGAATTGGTATCGTATGTGAATGGTTCATTCGATCACGAATTCATCATTTAATATGTTGGAGCCACTATGGATCTCGAGGTCCTACTATTGGTTATTGATCAGAGAGGTGTCTCGATCATGTCTGCATAGTTCACGAACCATAGGGTGACACACTTAAGGATTCGATATTGTTTTAAGTAGATATGGAATATGAGTTGGAGACCGAATGCCATTCGGAGTCTTAGATTGAATTCAGGACATCACAAGGAGATCCAGAATGGTCCGAAGAATAATATTCATATAAGGAAAGTCATTTTCCTAGATTCAGAAATGTTTTCGGTGTTTTGGCCGGAAGCTTCTAAAATGTTCTAGAGGGGCCACCGGTGGGATCACCACCCCGGGACGGGCCACTTGGGCTAAGGTATGCCGCAGGGGCCCTAGGGCCAGCGGCACCAAGCCCAAGGGTCCAAACCGGCCACCATATGGATTGGGAGAAAAACCCTAAATATGGAAGGAGGGAAACTTGGGGGGTAAGTTTCCCCCCTTCTCCCTCTTGCGCCGCTGACTTGGGGTAGGAGTCGGCCAAGGGGTGGGAACCCTAGGACGCACCGCCATATATATAAGGAGGGGACGGGTGGGCGCCTAGCCCCTGCCCCTTGACTCGAACCCTAGCCGCCACCTATCCCTCCTCCATCCTCTTGCTCCGGCTTAGGCAAAGCCCTGCAGAGATTTCTCCTCCTCCTCCTCCACCACCACGCCATCGTGCTGCTAGGATTCCGAGGGGATCTACTACCTCTTCTACCCGCTGGAACAGGGAGAGGAAGGTCTTCATCGACTCCGTACGTGTGACCGAGTGCGGAAGCGCTGCCAGAACGCGGCGCCGAAAGGATCATCTACGCGATCTTGAGATCGGCAAGTGATCGACTATATCAACCATGAGATCCGATCTCGTTAACGCTTTGGATCTACGAGGGTTAGTTCACTACAATCTTGTTGCACCGACCTCGTAGATTAAATCTTGGATTTTCCATAGATTGGATCTTGGTTTTATGCGTTCTTGTGGTAGAAATTTGTGTTTTCTATACAACGAACCCTACACGCTACCGATTGATCGATTATCAAATAATGTCCAATTTTTCATGAGTTCGCGGGGTCACACACTTAAGAGCGGAAGCAAGTACATCAATTGGGTTGGACCTGAACCATACACGAACTAGATTAGTGAGTTGGACTCGTGGTTGTCAGGAATATGCAACTTGTATTCCTCTGGGGGCCAAAGGCCACAATATATAGTACAGGTACATGGAAAATATGCAGGAAGCCCCCTAACATATGGGGGAAAATACAATATACAGATATATACATCTAACACCCCCCTCAAACTCATGGTGGATCCACAACACTGAGTTTGGAGAGTAAGAAATCATCTTCGCCCGTCTGATGCCTTCGTGAAGAAATCCGCCAACTGTAAATCTGAAGGCACATACTGAAGCGCAACAACCTGAGCCTGCACCTAAGCACGTGTATAGAAAGCATCAACACCAATATGCTTGGTAAGCTCATGCTTGACCGGATCACGTGCAACACTAATAGCACTTGTACTGTCAGACAAAACCAGACTGGGTGTGGTAATAGAGACCCCAAAATCCGCAAGTAACCACCGTAACCAGGTCACCTCAGCAGTCAACAAGGCCATAGCACGCAACTTAGACTCTACACTGAACGGAAATCAGCCCTGCTTTTCGCCTTCCAAGCAATGAGCGAACCACCAAGAAACACACAAGAAGCGAAAGTGAACGATCCGAAGGATCACTCATGCCCAAGGCTCGAATAGCACTAGAGCTGGAGGGAGCTGGAACGAGGAAAGAAAAGGCGACGAGTGATCGTACCACGAAGATAACGAAGAACACGGAGAAGATGACTATAGTGAACAGTGGTAGGAGCAGAAACAAACTGACTCAGAATATGAACATGATAAGAGATGTCAGGACGAGTGACAGCAAGATAAACAAGACTCCCAACAAGATGACGATAACGCGTCGGATCAGAAAGAGGATCACCATCAGTAAGTTGAAGCTTAACATTAAGCTCCATAGGGGTCTCAACAGTGCGCTCATCCCCAAGACCAGCACGGGCAATAAGATCCTGAATATACTTTTCCTGAGAGATGTAAAAGTCATCAGAAGTGGAGGAAACCTCAATCCCAAGAAAGTATCGAAGAGGACCAAGATCAGTCATAAGAAACTGATCACGAAGACGAGCCTTAACAAAGGCGATATACTCAGGATCATCACCAGTAATGATCATATCATCAACATAGAGAAGAAGAAGAGTGCGTCCATGAGGAGAAGTGTGAACAAACAGCGCTGGATCATGAGCACTAGGGGAGAAACCAGTAGCAGTCACTACAGAAGCAAAGCGCTCAAACCAGGCACGAGGGGCCTGTTTGAGGCCATAAAGGGAACGTCGAAGACGACAAACCATCCCCTCGGGAACAGAATACCTAGGAGGAGGCTGCATATAAACCTCCTCACTCAACTCACCGTTGAGAAAGGCGTTCTGAACATCAAGCTGGGACACAGACCAGTGACGAACAGAAGCAACAACAAGAAGAGTACGCACAGTGGTCATATGAGCCACATGAGCAAAGGTCTCATCATAGTCACGACCATGCTCCTGCTGAAAACCATGATCCACAAGACGCACTTTATAGCGCTCAAGAGATCCATCAGAGCGAGTCTTAATCTTATAGACCCACTTACACGTGATAGGACGAACACCGGGAGGGGGAGAAACAAGATCCCAGTGCGGTCAAAGGCTCAAGCGCAGCAATCTCCTCAGCCATGGCCAGCTGCCATTCAGGATGATGCTCAGCATCCCGATAAGAAGTCGGCTCGGAGGCAACAGAAAGACCATACTGACTAGGAGAGTAACGGTTGGGGGCACGACGCTAATGAACAGGACGAGTAGAGGGAAGATCATCAGAGGAAGACGACGCAGGAGATGACGATGAAGAAGAGGTAGTAGTAGAGGAAGACTCCGGAGAACAAGGAGAACTAGGAGAACTAGACGGAGTAGAGGAGGACGATGTCGAAGAAGAGACATCAGGGGGAGGAGATCCTGAAGAAGACACAATAGGTGTAGAAGGAGGTGTGTCAGGAAAGAGAAGAAAAGAGATATCTTCCACCGGGTAAGTACCAGCGGTGGGACGAGGATAGAAAGGACGCGTCTCATCAAAAGTAACATCACGAGAGATACGCATCCGACGACCAACAGGGTCCCAACAGCGATAGCCCTTATGCTCATCATCAGATCCAAGGAAGACACACTCAACAGTTTGGTGCGTTCGCGAGGAGCAAGGAGAACATAGCAAACACAACCAAACAAGCGAAGCATGGAGTAGTCTGGAGACTGTCCAGATAGGCGCTCAAGAGGGATACCACCCTGCAAGGCAGCAGAAGGCTGAATATTGATGAGGTAAGCCGACGTAGCGACAGCCTCAGCCCAGAAATGCGGCGGGAGAGAAGAAGCAATCATCATAGCGCGAGTGGTCTCAAGAAGATGGCGATGCTTACGCCAAAGCCATTACGGGCATGTGCGCCAGACAGAGAATCGAGCAAGGGTGCCACCGCCAAAGAAGAACACCTAGCAACATCTGGGAGATATACTCACCAGTAGAATCAGCATGAAAAACACGGATGGGGGTAGAATACTGAGTACGGACCATGGCCGCAAAACGCTGATATATGGAAAGCACTTCACTGCGAGAGTGCATAGAATACAACCAAGTGTACCGAGAAAAATCATCGATGAATAAAATATAGTAGCGATGGCCCCCTTTCGAAGCGAAAGGAGCCGGACCCCAAACATCAGAATGAACTAAATCAAAAGGTCGCTGAGATACAGACGCGCTAGTAGGATAGGGAAGCTGAATCTATTTACCCAACCTACAGCCCTGACAATGCAACCCATCTCCTGAGACAGACCCCAGAAGACCACGATGAACTAATGATGACAGGAGAGAGTCACAGAGGTGACCAAGACGATGATGCCACTGCTTAAAGGAGCTGGTAGTAGAAGCGACGACCGGAAAAGAACTGGCAGATGAAGTGGCAACGGAAGGAACATGAAGCTAGTCTAACTCCCAAAGTCCTGAAGAGTCACGGCTGCGAGGGCTAGCTCCAACCAGGGCCTATGTGCGACGGTCCTGGACAACACAAGAATCAACATCAAGAATGACGCGACAACCAGAGTCAGTAAGCTGGCTAGCAGAGAACAAATTCATCTTAAGAAGAGGAATATGAGAAATATCAGGAATAGAAAAAGAAGAAGTAGAAAGGGTGCCCCGACTAGAAATAGGAAGAGAGGTACCATCAGCCGTAAAAACACGGACAGGAGAAGGGAGAGAACAAAGAGCGGACAGAAAAGAAGACTCAGAGGTCATATGAAAGGAAGATCCAGAATCCAGATACCACGGAGACATACCTGACTGTGTAGAAGGTGGTGGTCGCACAAAGGCTCAAGAATCGATCCAGAACCAGCAGTGCCGTCGAAGAAGAGCACAGAGCAGCAAGGCATCGCGAAGACTCTGATAATGTCCCGACAAGAGAGCAACGGTGAAGACCCGAAGGAGACGATCGCCCACGAGCCTGGTGTCAGCTGACGAACTGGGCCGTGTATAACAGGTGGCCCAAGTGTGGCCATCCTCATGCAAAGAAGAGTGGATTGAAGAGAACCACGGTGACCACGACCACTTTCTTGGCCTTGACTCTGACCCTAAGACTGCTGGTGCTGAAACTGACCCTTTGACCTGGAGGAGTGGGTAGTATCGGCGGCGGCGGCACAGGGGACCGCGGCTGAGTCGAGGGAGCAGAGGACAAAGGAGCACCACGAGTAGCAAGCACAGATGGAACCGCAAGAAGACCAGCACCACGGAGACGGGTCTCCTCAGCCCGAAGCTCAGACAACACCTCAGAGAGCGGAACACGACCACGAGCATTCAGCTGAGCACGCCGGGGCTCAAACTCCTGGCGAAGCCGAGACAGAAACTCATAGATGCGGTGAAACTCCAAATCTGAGCGCACAATCTGGCAGCACGAGCATGTGCCACAAACAGCAGTACGGAGAGAATCAAGCTGATGCCAGATAGCAGCACTCTGAGTATAGAACTCATAAATAGTGGAATCACCCTGCTGAAGAGCATGCTCCTAGCGAACCACAGATAGGTAAAGAGCATCCCTAGACGGCTGATAGCGCTGGCAAAGATGTGCCCACTGAGCGGCAACAGTAGGGAGACTCATGAACACAATGAGACATCTTGGGCGTAACATGGAGGTGAGAACAGAAGAAGATCTGAGCATCCTCATCGACCCACTGAGTGTAGGCAGTCAGAGCGTGGAGATAGGTCTCGAGATCAGCAGAGTACTGTTTGAACTTCAGGTCATAAATAGCAACAGCTCTATCATCGGCACTCTGGGCAGCATCCTTGGCCTCCTGAGAAGCATCAGCACCAAGAACAATCGGCGTCGGTGGAAGAGGAGCCACAGGAGCAGGGGGGCACGGCGGACAGGGAACCGCGCCGGAGAGCACACCCCAAAGACGGAGACCACGCATGTGAACGCGCATAAAGGCAGCGAAATCAGGATAATTCGCGCCATCAAAGATCACCGGGCAGCGAGGGATCGCAACATAGCCCGATGCAGAAGACATCTTTCTCTCAATTTTTTTTACTCTCAGATCCGGGCGCCCAGATCCGATCGGGAAGCAGCAGGGCGGACAACTGCTGGGAAGCAGTAGAGCATTGTCAGGTGCGCGTTAGGGAGGCAGGACGCGGGCGGGCGCCGAGACAAGACGCGGCGGTGGTACGACGGGCAGCGTGCTGGCGGGCGTCGGTGGAGCAGGTCCCGCGCAGGTGCAAAGCAGACGGATCAGCGGGCTGGCATGCCACGCGTGGCAGCAGACGGGCAGCAGATCGATCGCGACCAGAGTTGGGGCACGGGAACCGACGGACGGCCTGTGGAGTTGGAGGCCCGAGAACCCACAGAATCAATCGGCAGTCGACGCGAGGCGAGGTCCCGCAGGGAGCAGATCGAGGCTATCGAGGCAGCACAGAGACCCGTGTCAGGGAGCAGATCGAAGCAGCGCAGAGGACGGGATCCAGACGCCCAGAACACGGCAGAGATCCAGACGGAATACGCAGACGGGCCGCGACGACGGCAAGGCCGTCGGCGACAGGGACGGTGGCGGCTGACGAAGTTGCGAGAAGAAAGAGGCTAACCTAGCTCTGATACCATGTCAGGAATATGCAACTTGTATTCCTCTAGGGGCCAAAGGCCACAATATATAGTAAAGGTACAAGGAAAATATGCAGGAAGCCCCCTAACATACGGGGGAAATACAATATATAGATATATACATCTAACAGTGGTGACCAGAATAGGCGTTTAGTGGATGAGCCACAAGTGTTGTGTATCCCACTATCAATGCCTATATATAGTGGGGCACATGATGCCCAAGAGAATGGTTATATAGTTCCATGTGTTGGAAACCATAGCCCCATTCAGTTCGTCCGCCGTACCAGATCTAGAAGTCCACCGTCCGAGCTCCTCCTCGTACATGTGGATACCGGTAGAGGTGTTGTACGTTTAGCACTAGGACGATCAAGGGATTGGATCGGATCGGACCGGATCGTGGGATTGCACTGCTTTGACGCACTTCACCAATTCCGCATCTGCGTGTCTAGTATTAATCCCCATGACCTTCTACCTCGGCTAGATCGTGGGAGTACTGCATATAAAAGTTTTTTCCTCTCTTTGTTGAAGAGGTTTTTCTACATTAAATCTGTGTCTCCCTTGCTGTGTTTTTCGTTTTCGTTCTTCGTTATCTTCTTGTCGCAATTGTAACACATCCTCCACCTGCGCTGCACCTGCTCACAATCCCAGCTCGCAATCCTCCACCTGCGCTGCGCCGCAGCCGCCGCGCTGAACTTACGCTGCGCTGCCACCGAGGAAACGCGCTCCGCTGTCGAGGACGTTCTTCTTCACCCAAACAGATCGCCATGCTCCTCCGGCCCAGCAGCTCCTCTGCCCCCAGACACCAGCGAGCTCCCGGCACGGCGTCGCCGTAGCCGAGTGCGACGCACTCTGCACTGCGCTGCCACTAAGGACGTTCTCCTTCACCTCAGCAGGTCGCCATGCTCCTCCGGCCCACAGCTCCTCTGCTCCAGCACGCCGCGGACACCCTCGAGCTCCCGGCACGGCGCCGACGCAGCCGAGTACGACGCGCTCTGTGCTGCGCTGCCACCAAGGACGTTCTCCTTCACCTCAGCAGGTCGCCATGCTCCTCCAGCCTGCAGCTCCTCTGCCCCAGCACGCCGTGGACACCCGCAAGCTCCTGGCACGGCGCCGACACAGCCGAGGGCGACGCGCTTTGCGCTGCGCTGCCACCGAGTACGTTCTCCTTCAATGCAGGGGGTCACCATGCTCCTCCGGCCCACAGCTCCTTTGCCCCAGCACGCCTGGACACCCGCGAGCTCCCGTCACGGCGCTGCCGCCCCTCTGCGCAACGCGTTGCAGCTCGCCCTGGTGAACCTGTGCAAGATCCTGCATGTAATATTGCACACAAGACAGAGTGATACAACTCATGGATCATGGCTCACTACTCCAAACAACACCAAGGCTGATGTATGATACAACTGAAAAACTGTATCATGACACATATAATTATTTGTATCTTTTCAACATAACCAGAACTGAATCAATGATCATGCATGTACAATATACATGCTCTGCTCAAGACATTGAGTAGAGCTTCAACCTTAAACTGTAAGTATTGGTATTAGTAGGCAGATAGAGAGGGATATCTGATGCCAAAATTGAGAGGGATATCTGATTCCAAAATTAGAAACAACGAGCACAAAAAAATTAGAAACCACTGCGACGCTGACGCTGATGCAGAACGTGTAGAGCGCCAGTACCAGCAGGTCCACAGGGTGCTTCTACCTTCCGCACATCCTTGTATACATACACCTTTTGTGAAAATACAGTACTCACAGTCATGGAACAGAGCACATGTGTTCTAGCAAGCATGATGTTAAGTGGCAATGTATCAGTGGATGTTTTTGTCCAATAGGTACATATAAATATGATTAAGGAAGTTTTTGCAACAAAAAACATCAATGTTCAGAGGATAAACTTCAGGATGAGCCAACATAGAGAATTTTTTTTGCAACAGAAAACATCAATGTTTTATAATGTCACCATTGAAATCTAATGCTAGCACTAGATGTACTCAACTCAAACTTTGGACATGGTCCAGGAGATGACAAGCACTCCTATCATGACTACGGCAGAGAGCTCATGGCCATGCAATGATTTATCCATATTTTTATGAAAAATGTCATTAGCAATATTCTTGAAGGAAAATTTTGACAAGCTTTTCCAGCAATTTAAGAGGCTCTCTCTTATAGCAGTTTGGTTCAGTCAAACTTACCCAGATTGGTTCAACAGTTTGATATTGTGCATGGTGGTGCTTAGTCATACATGGCCATCAGGTTTAATTACCGTACTAGTACTGTCTTTAGGTACTGAACTAGATCCCTTAATTAACAGATTCAGTTTGTCAGTTCAGTATGGAACATGTGTGCATATTGTCTTTCTGATCAATCATGGATAGCTGATTAACTACTGTATGCAACGCCTACTGTCGATCTAAGCGAGTCACACTCTCCTTATACAAATTCAGTTGGAAATCCTATATAGGAGTGAAGATCATATACTGATGCCAATACACTGAAGGCTTGGATCGACTCACCAGGCTGATCAGAGGAGGAGCAACAACTGTAGGTAGAGGAGAATAGCGGCGGCAGCGGCGGACGCCATGGAACCCCTCATGCGACCTCACTCCCACCGAGGCAAGCAAAGTAGGTGCCTTAAATCGAAATCGAAGGGATCCGCAACGGGATCGAAATCGAAGGGATCCTCGTCCTGTGGGGGAAGCAAGGCGGTGTCTTGGACAGAAAAATCCGACCTTAGGGCATTGCGGCGGCGTGGGGCGGGGAGAGGAGGGAAAGAGGAGGCGTGGGGGCGGGTTGGGGGGAGCAGTGGCATGGGGAAAGCGATGGGCGGGTGTGTGGAGCAGCGACGTGGAGCGGCGAGCTGAGGGGAGCACCGGCGTGGGGCGGCGAGCTGAGCGGAGCAAGCGAGGGAGGGAGGAAGACGACCAAGCGTGGACCTGAGTTTTGTCGGAAACTTTTAAGGGTTTTTTTGCAAATTGACCCGTCCGACATCCTTTTGTGGACGGAGGGAGTATAAAAAATTCGAGACTTAGAAATACGATTTTTGGGCCGGTCCAAATATTGGGTTCATATGTACCCATATCCCACTGTGCAATTTTTTTGGTACTTTGTATTTATGGATTTTATTATGTTTATCCTTCAGTATATACGATTCTATATAAATTATCAAGTATATTATTTAGTGCAAATTCAATGTTATTGGGTATGCATACACGATTCTTCAATAGAATAAAAATGATTCTTCATGTACCTCTACTGTATAATTTAGCAGACTAGAGTAACTTCAATTTATCATTGAACAAAGTGTTGTTACGAACGGATTCTATGAGTTGACTAAACCCATTTTAGGACGTAGGTGCATGTTTTTGAAAATCCAAATGCAACCTAAAACTTGGTTTAGATATTATTTGTGTATGCATCATCATCGTTTGATCTTCCAACTTACGAAGAGGGTAGTTCCAGGCAGAGATAATGAGCACGACACCGATGGGTTCTGGTGCAATCTTTGCTGTCGAGGGAAAAGTCATGAGCCTTGCATGAACCTGAAAAAAAAATTAATATGATACTATGATCTATGTTGAATGATTAGCTGTCGTGGTACAAGCTACTGTTGGTAGGCTTTGTGCCCATATTGCTACAATTAATGAGCTGATTAAGTATGCTACCAACATCTTAAACATGGTCAAGGTAGTCAGAATAACTATAATTGAGAAACTATTTAAGTATTCTAGCAACATCTAATTAACACTGCCATGGGTATAGTAAGAATCGCTACATAGAATTTTTTTGTCAACATAATAATTAAACTTGGTCTATTGGAAGCAAGAAAGTTAAAAGGAAACAGTTCAGTTACGTAGAAAATTAAGAATCTGTTAATTTCTAAATGGGGTTAATTACATATGAGAGATGTAAATTGTTGACCATTATACATTCGTATATATACCTTCTTGGGTTTCATCCATTTCTTGAGATTCTTCAAGGCAAACAAGCACGACGACTTGACCAGAGATATCTGCATCACAAAAATTCATATACTGAAACAATAGCTAAATAATTCTCTATACGTAATGATGAAATGAAAAAAAAAATCCAATCTATGTGGACCTTTTTTTGAGAGAGAATCTATGTGGACCTTAAGACAATTAATACACAGCAAAAAGAAAACGAGGATCATATAGTCTTTTTCTACTTCTGAAACATGCATTATGAGCATAAAGTTTGTGTAGTACTCCCTCTGTTAGGGATTATAAGGCCTAACAGCTTTTTTAAAATGTTAGGAATTACAAGGCCTTTCTCATTTATTACCATCTCTCATCCAATACATGGTCTTCTTTTTATTTCTCTTCTCTCATATGCATGTATAACTATTGGTGCATATAGTAATCAAGAGGGTGAGTTATTGTTTTTTTTAATCCTATCAAAATGGTCCATAGGCCTTATAATCCCTAACAGAGGGAGTACTAATTTACTAGTACAAAGAGAGATATGTGTAGTCAGAAGCTTAGGTACGTAGTATGATTTATCTTTTTTACACCGACTTCTTTTTGCCATGGAATTGACTTTCTCGTGGATCATCCGAGAGACACAAAACTTCATGAACTTGGTTTAGAACGGTGCACAGATGCTTAACTAATCGGGTTAGGTGTACACACTGTCCATGTTTAATCTCTTCGGTTTTCTAGTGCCATAGTATATAGTTTGTATCATCCGATAGAGTAGAACAAAAGCTAAGCTGTCAAATTATTTTTTGAAACAAAGCTGTCAAATTATCATGAAGCAAGCTGTGAACCAAACCATGCAAATAGAGCAGACAGAGCCTTTAAGAACTGAGATATCTCAGATCGGTTTACCAACCTGGTAGGCCAAATTAATACAGTAGCAAGATATTACCAGAAGAACAGAAATACCCGCGGAAAAAAACCGATCTTAACAAATTACTAGGATACGACGCCGCGTCACCTACCTCGTGGACGTGTGCTTCGGTTTTGGGCTTGGCGACGTCAGCGTGGAGGGCGTCACACATCTCCGCCTCCATCTCCGTCGCCATCCGCAGCAGCCCGCGCAGCTGCGCCGCCCGCCACTCCGCCGGCCGAGTCCGCCCCGCCGTGAACCTCGCCCGGAGCTCTTGCACAACCGCCGACACGGAATCCTACATGCTAAGTATGTAGTAGTTCAGATGCAACTACCCCACCTGGCTAGCTGGTTACCTGTTGGCCTGTTGCGAGCGAGCTTGGGAAATATGGTAATGGAGGATGGAGGCGGTTTGTGGGAAAGGCGCGTCGCGTGGAGAGATGAGAGACGTGCTTATATATGTGTGTGACGCTTGCTTTTGTGTAGATATAGATTAAAAAAAAAAGTGAAGCGGTGTGTTTAGTTTTGGTCTTATCGCTTGAATGTTTTTTATGATTTCTTTTAAGTTTATATATTTTTCATATATGAAGGTGGAGAAAGCTTCTACCCTATGGGTTACATCAGAGCTACAACCAGCGCGCGCGCCCCGGACATATAGGCTTTAGCTTAATTAGAAAGCTTGTTTGCCCCATGTAGTAATTTTGGTTTCAGCTTTGGTTCTCTGTGAGTCCACAGAGTGAGATCGACTGCAATGTTTTTCACAAGAGGAAGCCTTGATATCTATTTCTCATTAAACACCGTGTTATTTCTAGCTTTCTATATGTGTAAGAAGCATGAAGTCACACATATTAGACATGTATCATTTTCAATACACTAAACTATCTGTGGCAGAGAGATTGCCCTAACAGCAGTTTGTAGCACCTCTAGTTTCTCCCAAATCCATGTTACCTGATGACAATGCATGCGGTGCAATGTGTTTAAAGGATTCTAGCGTTGGGCATTGATCACAACCTGCATCAGTGTACACTTTTTGACTATCATGTTGTCCTTCGTGTTCGGGTTCAGCCTTCCTCTATAAGCTAACCAAAGGAAAATTTTGTGTCGGTGTGCACCAAAACCATTTCCTGGGTGCCCAATCCATTCCTCATATGTATTCAGTATCGCGAGTGTAGTTTGTCGATGGATCATATGAACCTATAGGAATTTCCCTGTTGTGACCAATAGCCTAGTATAGCGAGTGTAGTCTGTCGATGGCTCATATGTATTTAGTTCATCCAGTACTAGTTTTAGCTGTAACTGAGTTGTGTGTGATAGAGGGTTGTGTAGTTGCAACTCCCAAGCTCCATTATGCCGCTGAGATTGTACAGTGAAATAAGGGTCAACAACAAAGGAAAAAAGAACCGGCATAACCTGACATAGATGTCCCACTTGTGTCCAATTGTCCTTCCATAAGGTTGTTCTTGCCCCTTGAGTTGATCTACAATAAGTTACTGACGAGGTTTTGACTCGTCAATGCCCATTGTTATAGACTTGGGTTTAAAAAAGAGGGGTGAGCTGGAGATCGGGAACGGCTAACAAACAAGCAACACGGGACACGATGTTTACCCAGGTTCGGGCTCCCGGAGGGAAACCTTACTCTTGCTTGTATATTCTTGATTATCGGTGTCGTGGTGTGGAACACGGCAGTACCATCGGGGATGGCTCAAGAGGGACACTCAGGATGCAATCGGTGGCTCACACAACATGTTGGATACAGGAACTGCAAACACAACGATGTACATAGGTTCGGGGCACTCTTGGCGAGGTAACACCCCTACTCCTGCAAGATCTACTATATCAGGGGCGTATATGATATGTCGGAAATGTATCTATAATTTTTGATGTTCCATGCTTGTTTAGTATCTACTTTGCTTTGCTTTGTCCATACTTTGAGGTGCTTTTCATATGTTTTCTAGTACTAACCTATTAACAAGTTGTCACGATGCAGTTACTGCTTTTACGCTGTTTTTGGTTCCAGAAAAGCTAGTAAGAAAATATTCTCGGAATTGGACGGGACAAAAGCCAAAGTCAATATTTCACCGAGGAGAACACGGAGTCCAGAGGAGATACGGAGGGGCGCCACAGGGCGGCTGCACCCCCAGGCACGGCCTAGGGTGGGCCCACGCCTGGGCAGGGTGTGGGACCCCTAGCCGCCTCTCAGCCTCGCCTCTTGTAACTACCTCGGTGAATTACGCTCCTAGTTACAAGCCTGGATGAGCGGAAATGGTTAAAATAGTACGGTGGGGCCCAAATGCCACTCATAGGTAGACCTTTCGGCCGTCCTAACCATTTCCAAACATCGGGACAAGAACGGGCGGCGTAATCGGCAGGTGAAGGGATCAACTACATACACAAATGAGTATGTATGCAAGCCACCATACAATGGTTCTCAGAGTCATTCCATCTAAAAAGAAAGGAAATATAGCAACGCCATACGGCAAGATCCAAATATCCTAGATAGATATAATAGTTTAGGATATCTCCTCATACATCAAACATCGAGTATCAAAGCGAAGGAAAACAAGATCCGAGTACGGATAAGAAGCAAATCGGCATAAGATGCCCCATAAATAAACACATCCGCCCACAGATCTCACGGATCCCGTTCCCGAATCTCTACACCGAATGATCGTTGCCCACATCGTCGTCTCCTCCACCCAGTATCCATCTTGAAGTTTACTGCTCATCCGAATCAAACAATTTATCGTGTGAGACCCTAGGGTACTCGGCAAGTCTTTATGCCTCTAAAGGGACACAACACAGGGTGACGCAATTGCAAAAGATAAACCCTAACAATTCTAGAGATACTCGCTAACCATCCGCCTAACCAGAGATAGACGGATGTCCGTGAATTAATAACAACAGTTATAATGGTAATGTCCACAGATCCATCCTCCTCCTCGCTTACCGACGAGGAAGCGGACGAACAACCCCCCCATCCGTTGGCAGTTTTATTATCCATTCCATGAGTGTTGCACTATTTACTAGTCCGGTACTTAGTCAAATTAAAAGCGGTACTTTAGTTATTCTTGTCTATGATCGAGAAACTGTGCTCCAAGTCGTCCATAACCGCGGACACGGCTTTCAGAAAGTTTTACCCTGCAGGGGTGCACAAATAGCAACACACACTCGATCAACCTCGGAAAAACCAAATCAAAACCCAACGAGGCAGTCACGACAAAGCGATCACAGGATTCAGAAATATTTCAGGGGGCCACCCCATTAAGCTACCCGCGACGAAGTTGGCCGACTCCGAGACGGACTCAAGGTTTGCGCCAATGGCTGTAAACGACTGGGAACCCGAAAGTGTGACTGGGCTTGTCGATACCGCGAAAACACTCCGCTTACCTAAATAAAGACAATGCAAGACTCGCACAATTTTAAATAAAGCAAGAAAGCATGGCATAAGAGGATAGTAAATAAAACCTCAAACTAGTTTGTGGCCCCAAGAAATAAGAATGAATCAAGCTCGCTCAGAGGGTTCATAAGCCTCCGGATGTGGATAGCGAATATTCAAGGAACAGGAATCAAGTACTGGGTCCCACGGACACAAGTGAGACTGAAAACCAAATAGCAAATATTGCTCACCGGCGCTGCTTTCATTAGTTATCCCATTACTACTCAGGTTAAGTTGTTTAGGTACCTCATTATCCATCAGACACTCACATACCCTACACATGTTGTTCTACGACTCGCATGGCTCAAACAACTCCTGTAGTAATGGCTCATGGGATGGAGGAACAAGCTTCGGTGGGGTTTAAAAGTAAAGGCTATGCAATACTTGGGATTCAGATTAATGCAATCGCGACTCAATGATGCAAGAATAAGATAGAGGCAATAGGTACTATATGTATGCAAGCATGTGGTAGTGCTTGCCTGGCAGCTCAGTTGAAGCGAGAGAAGGATCTGGGTAGTGCACAAGCATATGAATAAATGCATCAAGCAAACAATCATGCCATGATGAATGATGCACAATTTGCATGGCCATAAAGTAGCATGGCATGGGTGAGGGGTGGAATACAAGAAATAAACATTTTATTGGGTTTTGGCCACATTTTATCCTCATTTTAGTTGCTGTATACTTTATATTTATATGATGCATGCTTCAAAACAGATCAAGGAATGCATAAACAGAAAGGTCTCGTCGAGCTAATCATTTTAGACATATTATTTGTTAAATTTGGAGTTATAAGACAAAAGTTATTAATTAATTAAGGAAAAAGGGCATTTTAACGTAATTTTAATTAACTTGGAAAATAAAGTGTCCAAAATATATTTTGAATGGCATATTTGAATTCCTCATATTTTTCTGGTTTGAAAACATATATTATTTGTTTAATTTGGATTTATATTTTAAAAGTTATTCAAAAACAGAAATTAAATTTGAATTTGAATTAAATTTGAAAAGATTTGAATTAAAACAGATACAGAAAAATACTTTTTCTACACAGGATTAGCTAGCCACAGACTATGACAGGTGGGTCCAGCGCTGACTCAGCAAAGACAACGTGCAGAAAAGATTTCTCACATGCCGCGCCAACTGTAGAGTGACAGTGGGGCCAGGCCAAGCTGGACCCACACGCCACTGGGCGAAAAGGGCTGCCACGCTGCTCGGGGACCGGTTGATGGGCACGAATCTCCGGAGCCTTTTGCAAAAACGCCACGAAGGTGACTGTGGGCCTAGAGGAACGTGGGTTTAGGAATAAAGAGCTAGAGGGGGTTTTCCGTAAAACGACTCGGCCTGCACTGTGCTTCTTCTCTCTCCGCCTTGCGCGACAGGTCGATGCACGCCAGCGGCAGAGCGCGGCGCGCGGGCTCGAACCAGAGACGTTGCGGGCGCGCGCGCAGAGGCGGAGCCACTGCGGTGGCTCGGGCTTGGTGTCAGGGAGGTAGGCGTGGCCTAGATAGGGTGCTATGCGGGGCGGGAGTGAGCGGACAGACGCAGCACAAGCGCAGAGGGTGCTCGAAGAAACTAACGGCGAGCACAGGCGACGGCGGGGAAAACGGAGGTGTCAGGGAGGTTGGCCAGCTCACCGTGAGTGCGTCGGTGCGGTTGGATCGGCTCGAGGCGCAGTGGATTGGCGACGACGCAGACGAACCGGAGACTAGGGTTTGGGCTCGGCCTTGGCGTTGATCTGGTGGCTCTGGCGCTTCTCCTTCGCGACTACGTATGCAGATTTACGATGGGGACCCTCCTTGTACTCCTCGATCACCTCCACGTCGTGCTCGTCACCTGGTACGGTGTAGCCGAGAGGAGGCCGAGGGTTTGCCGGCGACGGTGTAGCCGGTGGTAGGAGAGGCAGGGGAAAAAGGGGAGCGGCCTTGGGGTAGATCTGGGGTAGCAGGGCGAGGCAGAGAGGTGGTGGGGGTGGAGGATAAAGCGAGGGAGAGGGAGGAGGTACCGTGGGGAGGTGGTAGATGAAAAAGGTGGCTCGGCCACTTTTCCTCTCCTTCCTCCTCACGTGCTCGGTCTGGGCAGGCAGGGCAGGTAGGGGAGGCTTCTAGGTGGGGCAAGGCAGGAGGAGAGAGGCCAGGCTCGGGTGGGGCCGAGCTGCAGCGAGAGAGAGCTAGAGAGGGAGAGGGAGATGGGTGGCATGGAGCTCGGGTTGTAGCTAGGCTCGGGTAGGGTTTGGTTTGGGGTAGCTAGGGTTGGGGTGGTCAGGGCGAGGCTAGGCAGTCTCGGGCCAGTGGGGTCGCACGGCAGGGAGAGAGGGAGAGGGGAGGTAGGCTCGGGTGAGCTAGGCTCGGTTAGGGTTTGGCTAGGAGGAGGGGTAGATGGGTGGCTAGGAGGAGGGGTAGATGGGTGGCTAGGTGGGGCCTGCTGGCAGGGAGAGGGAGGGTGAGAGAGGGAAGGCATGTGGTTAGCTAGGGTTAGCTTAGAGGGGGGGCTCGGGCTAGGTTGGAGCTAGGGTTTAGGAGAGAGGATAAAGAGAGAGGGTGAGATGAGAGAGAGATGAGGTAGGGTGCTTAGGGTGTAGATAATCTACAAGATCAAGCTTGATGGGGAAAAGAGATGGAGAGGGGAGTGTTTATTGGACACATGGATATGACCTCACATGATCATGCATGTGTGAAGGAGATAAGGTGAGGTGAGGGTCTTGATGCACATGGCAAGGAAGCATAGCAAGATAGAAAAGATTGAGAGAAGGAGAGAGAAGAGAAGATGATCCACTCAAAAACAAATAAACCAAAGGAGGACCAAAGATGGTGATGGTTGCATGGCCCATGCAAATGCATTAAATGCTATGTTTTAATCTTGTGAAAACAAAATAATTATTCATGGCATTTATACATATGCATTCCAGAAATATGGAATAAGCCAAGCAAAAGAATTTAAAGAAAGTTCCAAGTGGAGTAGATGGAGATGCTCACATTTGATTATAATTGGGACTTGCTAGTGTGTATATTCCACTGGATGCTTACTAGTCCCAAAAATATCCCCACATAAGCATAAATCCATAATAATCCATATGGAAGCTAAGAATAGGGTTCCACTCACAAGGCATGCAAAGGTGGCCATGTGGCTCTCATATATCAATAATGTGAAAACAACATGATGCTAAGATGAGAGCATGTGGAAAGAATAGAATTGGATCCATCCCAACCCATATGAGCTAGAGGTAAAACCCAATAGAATGCAAAGCTCATATTTAGTTGAATGGTGGAAATATAAGGTGGTGACCGAGAAAGGTGATGGAGTTGAATAAAAGATATGCCCCCAACTCAACTTGGGCATTAAACAATATATCAAGAACCAAATACAATATCAAGAGGCAAATACAATTTACAATGCATATGAGGGAAGAACCAAAACAAAAAGGGTTTTATATGATGCTCAAATGCAAGGTGGCATGATGACATGAGCATGATAAAATGATGATGCAACAATTATATATATGAAGTAGCATCTATATAGACTAGGCTAGTAGCATTGCAATTGTTAGACAATTGGGATGCTACAACTCTCCCCCACTAAACAAGAATCTCGCCCCGAGATTCCTAGGAAAAAGAAAACAACACAAGGAGAGGCAGGTGTTCGAACGAAGGTGACCCTCACGTTCCCAAGTTGACGAACCATGGAATGGTGCGACCACTACACCTTGCAAAACTTGCTAGACTTGTTGCGAGTCTTGCATTTTGCTTGAGAAACAACGGGTTAGAAGAGTTGAAGGATTGTCGTGAGGCAAGAAGGTAGGATGGACATAGCTCCGGTTTTTCGAGAAACAAGATAAAAGACTAGAACCACTTGTGAAGGAAAGGAGAAGATGATGCATCATGAATAAGAAAGACACACCGTTAAGATTAAAGATTACCGATACTAGAGAGGATGGATCTTTATCTCGTCGAAAGAAAAAGAGCTAGATTGGAGAGGTTTTGAACCACTATGACAATAGCGTCGTATCCTCTCTCGGATTTGAGAAATGAAGTTCGGGAACTATATTGCCTTCAAACAATAGAGTCCCTTGATATCAACAGAAAGATTTAGATAGACATCGTCGGATTAGATTCTTCTTGCGCCGGTAAGAACCAAAGGATCACGCAATTGAGGTGCGCGGATATAACTTCCAGAGATGGATGTGAAGCCAGATCATGGTGGAATCCCGAGAAGCAAAGAATATGGAGGATCTGGAGTTTATTGTAGAGATACTTATTGCTTTCTTTAGCCTTGAGGCTAACACAATAGATTTGCGGCTGATGGCCTCAACCATAATTGGCTTTACCACAGAAAAGAATTGATGAAACAAAGAGAGAGATAGTTTCCTTTCATCTTGTTTGGGGATGTCGAGCACCGGTAGAAAGACGAGGACAGAAAAGAGTTTGCGTTTGTTTCCACCAGATAATTGAGGATTTTGCTCCGTGTAGAAAGGGTGAGATCACCAACAAGAGATTATTGATTACTTTCTTCGAGAGAGCACTCCGGAAAAACAAGGGCGGAAGTAAAAGTATCGAGGGGTAAAGGCCACTTCTAACTTCCGTGGAATGAATGGAATCACATTAATTCACCAATTCAATGTACAAGAGCGAATGATAAGAGTAGTGGTATGGTAGCTACTCCATCCCGCACTCAAAGCATTACTCCGCACATGAATAAGAAAACCATGCAACCCAACTACCGAAACAGACTGAAGGTATTGACAAGAACTCATGGAACTTCGTTAGAAAACAAGGATAGATGCAAACGATTCGCCGGATTCATAGATAGATAAAGATGATGATGTTGTCGTCAAGTCTGAAGTACCAAGCCACCGGAAAGATATGAAGGAAGATTACGGAGAAGAACTGCAAGATTCAACAACTACAGAAAAGATAGCACCAACTTGAACAGAAGGAACACAAGATCTGGAAGGTTTTCATGGCCTCCGGTGGATTGAGCATAGACGACAGAGCGAGAGGGTTTCAAGAGATTACTTGACGAGACTGAGGTGAAAGAACTCCATGTTCTTCTTGAAATGATTGAGAGAGATTTAGCAGTCTTGAGGAAAACTACGGCGGAACGACGATGATAACTTGCCAACAAGGAAAACTCCGGGTTGGTTGAAGATGGAGGATGGAATTAACAATGGACTTGCTGATTCCAGAGTTGAAGCGATCTATTTAGCAGAAGGACGCGGCCGAGATAGGTGACTTGAAAAGTCAGAATTCTCACTTTGGGACTTTGCACACAGGCAGTGCTCACGAAGCTTGAGAGAAAGAGACACAGATGATCTTCCATGTCCTTCCATTGATATCGAATAGGCAAGCATATTATCAACATATACCACCATGGATTAACAGGATATTCCCAGAATATCAAGTTCAAGAGGCGGGAGAAACGAACAAATGCTCGAACACTTCCTGAGCTCAACGCTCTTAGAAAGATCAATATTAAGAGCACGGGTTCGTGTTGAAGAAGATGCACTGGAAGAATAGATTATATGGTCCTTCGGAAGAAAAAGAGGTGTCACTTGGTTCACATTGTCGATTGGATCACCGGTTACAAGATAAAGAGATCTAGGATAAAGACACGATGATAGCTCATACCTTAAGCAAAGCTATCAGAGACGAAAAAGATGTGCAGATATGGAGTTCAAAAAGATGTGCAGCATGATGGACAAACGATAGACCGCCGTAGTGCTTTGAGAAACTCCGGATTGCCAAAGATGCTTGGAACAAGCATAGATATGATCACGGTGTACTCAAAATCACAGGAGATAACCGTCACCATTTGGAAGATAGTGTTGATAGCATTTTCCATATTCCAATCGTCACTTATCATGAGTGGAATATAGCTATGCCGAGAGCCAAATTACAATCACCCGCATCGGATCGACACACGTTATGTAATTAGCCCAAGAGAATTGGAGATGAAAAGAAACTCCAGGATTAAGCGCCGGTGACAAAAGGATGAGTTAACATGAACATGTCGATAAAGGAAGATAGATAATGTTTCACACACGAGTGGAAAGGAGTGTGGAAACACAGATGTATCAAAGAAAAATTTTCCGCATTTTTCGGCATTAAAATACCAATAGATGCGCAAAATCACTTAGCAGATAGAGATTAGCAACTGATGCTTACATAGAATGTGGAGTTGCTAGAAGGAAGGACACTCTTAAGAAGATGGCACCGGTTAACAAGGAGTCAGATAGATCGCGCCGGTTTTCAAAAGCCTGTCAGTATGGAATGTACCAACAGTTGATAACCAAAGGCAGATTGTGATAACAACTTGGATGCAACAGATAGACAAAGGATTACACACACACACACCCTATGGTACTACGGAATCCCAGAACACGTGAATCCTAGTTTGAATTTTAAAGGAGAGGGTTGAAAACGTTACACTTCCTTACCAGAAAAGGGTGGTGGTTAGGTAAGAAGAAAAGTGGAAGCAGTCCTACTCTCACGTTTTGTTTTTCCCTAGTATACATAGCTACCAAAAATATTTGCTAGACTGACAACGACCATTTGGCTGAGACCCTGAAGGGCGGGATGGCTCGGATACCAATTGTAACTACCTCGGTGAATTACGCTCCTAGTTACAAGCCTGGATGAGCGGAAATGGTTAAAGTAGTACGGTGGGGCCCAAATGCCACTCACAGGTAGACCTTTCGGCCGTCCTAACCATTTCCAAACATCGGGACAAGAACGGGCGGCGTAATCGGCAGGCGAAGGGATCAACTACATACACAAATGAGTATGTATGCAAGCCACCATACAATGGTTCTCAGAGTCATTCCATCTAAAAAGAAAGGAAATATAGCAACGCCATACGGCAAGATCCAAATATCCTAGATAGATATAATAGTTTAGGATATCTCCTCATACATCAAACATCGAGTATCGTGAAGCGAAAACAAGATCCGAGTACGGATAAGAAGCAAATCGGCATAAGATGCCCCATAAATAAACACATCCCGCCTACAGATCTCACGGATCCCGTTCCGGAATCTCTACACCGAATGACCGTTGCCCACATCGTCTGCCTCCTCCACCCAGTATCCATCTTGCGAGTTTACTGTTCATCTGAATCAAACAATTTATCGTGTGAGACCCTATGGGTACTCAGCAAGTCTTTATGCCTCTAAAGGGGACACAACCTGGGGTGACGCAATTGCAGCAAAAGATAAACCCTAACAATTCTAGAGATACTCGCTAACCATCCGCCTAACCAGAGATAGACGGATGTCCGTGAATTAATAACAACAGTTATAATGGTAATGTCCATAGATCCATCCTCCTCCTCGCCATCGACGAGGAAGTGGATAACAACCCCCATCCGTTGGCAGTTTTATTATCCATTCCATGAGTGTTGCACTATTTACTAGTCTGGTACTTAGTCAAATTAAAAGCGGTACTTTAGTTATTCTTGTCTATGATCGAGAAACTGTGCTCCAAGTCGTCCATAACCACGGACACGGCTTTGAGAAGTTTTACCTGAGGGTGCACAAATAGCAACACACACTCGATCAACCTCGAAAACCAAATCAAAACCCAACGAGGCAGTCACGACAAAGCGATCACAGATTGAGAATATTTCAGGGGGCCACCCCATTAAGCTACCCGCGACGAAGTTGGCCGACTCCGAGACGGACTCAAGGTTTGCGCCAATGGCTGTAAACGACTGGGAACCCGAAAATGTGACTGGGCTTGTCGATACCGCGAAAACACTCACCTAACAAAGACAAAAAGACTGCACAATTTTAAATAAAGCAGAAAGCATGGCATAAGTACAGGATAGTAAATAAAACCTCAAACTAGTTTGTGGCCCCAAGAAATTAGAATGAATCAAGCTCCGCTCAGGGGTTCATAAGCCTCCGGATGTGGATAGCCTTGAATATTCAAGGAATCAAGTACTGGGTCCCACGGACACAAGTGAGCCTGAAAAACCAAATAGCAAATATGGCTCACCGGTGCCACTTTCATTAGTTATCCCATTACTACTCAGGTTAAGTTGTTTAGGTACCTCATTATCCATCAGACACTCACATACCCTACACATGCTGTTCTACGACTCGCATGGCTCAAACAACTCCTGTAGTAATGGCTCATGGGATGGAGGAACAAGCTTCGGTGGGGTTTAAAAGTAAAGTCTATGCAATACTTGGGATTCAGATTAATGCAATCGCGACTCAATGATGCAAGAATAAGATAGAGGCAATAGGTACTATATGTATGCAAGCATGTGGTAGTGCTTGCCTGGCAGCTCAGTTGAAGCGAGAGAAGGATCTAGGTAGTGCTCCTGGGTATCTTGATATATCCCCTGCTCAGCGTCTATTCGGAGAAGAACCAAACAAACAAGGGCCAACATAAATAAAGTGCACAAGCATATGAATAAATGCATCAAGCAAACAATCATGCCATGATGAATGATGCACAATTTGCATGGCCATAAAGTAGCATGGCATGGGTGAGGGGTGGAATACAAGAAATAAACATTTTATTGGGTTTTGGCCACATTTTATCCTCATTTTAGTTGCTGTATACTTTATATTTATATGATGCATGCTTCAAAACAGATCAAGGAATGCATAAACAAAAAGGTCTCGTCGAGCTAATCATTTTAGACATATTATTTGTTAAATTTGGAGTTATAAGACAAAAGTTATTAATTAATTAAGGAAAAAGGGCATTTTAATGTAATTTTAATTAACTTGGAAAATAAAGTGTCCAAAATATATTTTGAATGGCATATTTGAATTCCTCATATTTTTCTGGTTTGAAAACATATATTATTTGTTTAACTTGGATTTATATTTTAAAAGTTATTCAAAAACAGAAATTAAATTTGAATTTGAATTAAATTTGAAAAGATTTGAATTAAAACAGATACAGAAAAATACTTTTTCTATACAGGATTAGCTAGCCACAGACTATGACAGGTGGGTCCATGATCAGCACTCAAGACAGCAGAAAAAGATTTCTCACCTGGGCCGCCACCATGAGAGTGACAGTGGGGCCAGAGCCAGCGACCCACACGCCAGCAGTGAAAAGTGCCGCCACGCTGCTGGGGGACAAGGGTTGATGGGTACGAATCTCGGGAGCCTTTTGCAAAACGCCACGAAGGTGACACTGGGCCTAGAGGAGCGCGGTTTAGGAATAAAAAGCTAGAGGGGTTTTCCAGAAACGACTCGGCTGCTGTGCTTCTTCTCTCTCCGCTTGCGCGACAGTCGATGCACGCCACGGCAGAGGCGCTGCTGGCTCGAACCAGACGCTATGCGCTGCTACAGAGTGAGAGCTGCAGTGGCTCGGGCTTGGTGTCGTGGAGGTAGGCGTGGCCTAGATAGGGTGCTGCGCGGGAGTGAGCGACAGAACGAGCAGCTGGCGCAGAGGGTTCTCAAAGAAACTAACGGCGCAGCACAAAGCGACGGCGGGAAAACGGAGGTGTCGGGAGGTTGGCCAGCTCACCGTGAGTGCGTCGGTGCAGTTGGATCGGCTCGAGGCGATGGATTGGCGACGCAGCACGAACCGGAGACTAGGGTTGGGCTCGGCCTTGGCGTCGATCTGGTGGCTCTGGCGCTTCTCCTTCGCGATCGGTGCAGACGATGCAGGGGACCCTCCTTGTACTCTCGATCACCTCCACGTCGTGCTCGTCACCTGGTACAGTGTAGCCGAGGAGGCCGAGGGTTTGCCGTGACAGTGTGGCAGGTGGTAGGCAGGGAAAAAGGGGAGCGCCTTGGGGTAGATCTGGGAGTGGCGAGGGCAGAGAGGTGGAGGGGGTGGAGGATAAAGCGAGGTAGAGGGAGGAGGTACCGTGGGGAGGTGGTAGATGAAAAAGGTGGCTCGGCCACTTTTCCTCTCCTTCCTCCTCACGTGCTCGGTCTGGGCAGGCAGGGCAGGTAGGGGAGGCTTCTAGGTGGGGCAAGGCAGGAGGAGAGAGGCCAGGCTCGGGTGGGGCCGAGCTGCAGCGAGAGAGAGCTAGAGAGGGAGAGGGAGATGGGTGGCATGGAGCTCGGGTTGTAGCTAGGCTCGGGTAGGGTTTGGTTTGGGGTAGCTAGGGTTGGGGTGGTCAGGGCGAGGCCAGGCAGGCTCGGGCCGGTGGGGTCGCACGGCAGGGAGAGAGGGAGAGGGGAGGTAGGCTCGGGTGAGCTAGGCTCGGTTAGGGTTTGGCTAGGAGGAGGGGTAGATGGGTGGCTAGGAGGAGGGATAGATGGGTGGCTAGGTGGGGCCTGCTGGCAGGGAGAGGGAGGGTGAGAGAGGGAAGGCATGTGGTTAGCTAGGGTTAGCTTAGAGGGGGGGCTCGGGCTAGGTTGAGAGGGAGCTAGGGTTTAGGAGAGAGGATAAAGAGAGAGGGTGAGATGAGAGAGAGATGAGGTAGGGTGCTTAGGGTGTAGATAATCTACAAGATCAAGCTTGATGGGGAAAAGAGATGGAGAGGGGAGTGTTTATTGGACACATGGATATGACCTCACATGATCATGCATGTGTGAAGGAGATAAGGTGAGGTGAGGGTCTTGATTCACATGGCAAGGAAGCATAGCAAGATAGAAAAGATTGAGAGAAGGAGAGAGAAGAGAAGATGATCCACTCAAAAACAAATAAACCAAAGGAGGACCAAAGATGGTGATGGTTGCATGGCCCATGCAAATGCATTAAATGCTATGTTTTAATCTTGTGAAAACAAAATAATTATTCATGGCATTTATACATATGCATTCCAGAAATATGGAATAAGCCAAGCAAAAGAATTTAAAGAAAGTTCCAAGTGGAGTAGATGGAGATGCTCACATTTGATTATAATTGGGACTTGCTAGTGTGTATATTCCACTGGATGCTTACTAGTCCCAAAAATATCCCCACATAAGCATAAATCCATAATAATCCATATGGAAGCTAGGAATAGGGTTCCACTCACAAGGCATGCAAAGGTGGCCATGTGGCTCTCATATATCAATAATGTGAAAACAACATGATGCTAAGATGAGAGCATGTGGAAAGAATAGAATTGGATCCATCCCAACCCATATGAGCTAGAGGTAAAACCCAATAGAATGCAAAGCTCATATTTAGTTGAATGGTGAAAATATAAGGTGGTGACAGAGAAAGGTGATGGAGTTGAATAAAAGATATGCCCCCAACTCAACTTGGGCATTAAACAATATATCAAGAACCAAATACAATATCAAGAGGCAAATACAATTTACAATGCATATGAGGGAAGAACCAAAACAAAAAGGGTTTTATATGATGCTCAAATGCAAGGTGGCATGATGACATGAGCATGATAAAATGATGATGCAACAATTATATATATGAAGTAGCATCTATATAGACTAGGCTAGTAGCATTGCAATTGTTAGACAATTGGGATGCTACACCTCTTCACCTATAAGAAGCCCCCGATGCCTAAGCCCTAAGCACCCGATCAATATTTCACGAAACCATCTGTAGCCGCCGCCACCATCATCGTCCCTAGATCGAGGGGGGAGGGGGGAGGGGATCTGAAGCTCTTCTTGGCACCCTGCCGGAGGGAAGATCATCCCAGAGGCCTTCTTCTTCATCATGCCAGCCTCTAGTATGAAGTGTGAGTAGTTCCACCTTGGACTACGGGTCCATGTAGTAGCTAGATGGTTGTATCTCCTCGTGCTTTCATGTCTAGATCTTGTGAGCTCCGTTCATGATCAAGATCTCATCTATTTGTAATCATGCATGTTGTGTTTGCGGGGATCTGATGGATATTAAGATTACTATGTCAGATTGATTAATGGTTTTGTCTTATTGATTCTATCATGTCTGTGTTGTTTGTGATCTTGCATGCTCTCCGTTGTTAGTAGCTATCTTGGTCGACTAGGTGCTAGTGACTCCAAGAGGGGGTATTTATGCTCGATAGTGGGTTCATGCCTCTATTTAATCAAGGTAAGTGACAGAAATCTCTAAGGTTGTAGATGTGCTGTTGCATCTAGGGAGAAAACAACAGTCGCTTCTTCATGGAACAAGTGGATTGTTTACCTTACACACTTTTCTTAAAGTAGTTGTCTGTTGCTTGCCACTTAATACTGGAGGGGGTTCGGATGATAACCCAAAGGTGGACTTCTAGTCATAGATGCAGTTGGATGGAGGTCTATATATCTTGTTGTATTGCCCAATTGAATCTCATAGGATCTTTATGTCTAGTATTCCATTTTTATGTCTTGCTCAGTCCTGTCAATTGCCCTGCTGTAATTTTTTACCCAGCATGCTGTGTTTGTTTATCTAAAGAGAACACCTCTAGTGAACTATGGACCCGGTCCAATCTTTACCATTGATACATCTTCCATTGTTACTGTTTACTTGCTGCAAACCATCATCACCTTCCACACCATACAGTTAATCCTTTGTTACAGCAACCAATGAGATTGACAACCTCACTGTTGCCGGATGACCAGAATCTACCTAGAACCCTAGCTCTACCCTCTCTTATATACCGGCTGGGAGAGGTAGGTTACCATGTGGGATCTAGGGTATACTATTTGGGCTTTGGGTTTACAAAGCGGGTCGGCTGTAGGGTCCAGCCGGTGGACCAGTACCCAGTTAGCCTCTCAGTATAAGGGGGACGTCTCTACAGTGTCCTAGTGCCACTCTTTAGGCGTCATCCTTTGCTTTAATGTTCAGATGATGCTTTAGCGGTCAGCCGACAGCTCTATGCTCAGCTTCCCACTTTATCCAAGGCGGTGCAGTTGTCTTCTAGTGCTGGCAGGGTGGCGCGCCAGCCTGTCTGGTGATGCGAGGAGCCAGAGGCGTGCTCTGCAAGGAGCATAACCCCCCGTATCTTGCCACCGAATCCGAGGTGGGCCGGGTGGAAACGGCCACCTAGCCGGTTATTCTGGTCATCCGGCTAGGCGGGCCAGCCTGGATAGCTTGAGCTCCAGCCGGTTGGAGCAGTACACCCGGCTGGGGATCACTTGTCTTGTGGCCATCCGGCCAGTTACTTCTGGAGCCGGCCAACTTAGGCCTAGCTTGCTCCACCCGGGGTCATAACCCCGACAATCGGCAAAACCGAAGAGTTACAGGGGTGCGCAGATGAGATCTGGCGGGTGAGTACGCTAGGGTTGAGAGATTGTACTCCTCATCGTGCCCTCCTAGCGTTTATATAGGGAATCCAGGTCTCGGAGTTAGGTCAAGTCGGTTACATATTAGGGTTTCACCCTTTAATTTCCTATCTAGAGATATCCATATCCTCCAAGGAATCGCCTCCTTAATGGGCTTGGGCCACCTGAATCCTTCCTGGGCTTCTTCATCAAGTACGGATTACCACATGGGCTTCTGCCAGGCTAGACCGAATCAAATATTTGACTGGAGACTCTGAAGTCTTCAAGTACCTTCATCCGAACAGGCTTTCAGGTCATAGTGTTAGTTCATAGGGATAGTTGATATGCGTGCCAGACTCAGCTGGCGGATCAAGGTCAGTTAACTGGCTTTGGGCAAAACAACACTATCTACTCAGATTTGAGCCCCTGGGCTCGAATTCGGAAAAGTGCTGGTGTAATTCTACTCAGGCCACGGAGGTCTTACAGGAGTCAAATTCCAGTGATACTAAGTATGTACCCAACGCGTCCGTCAGGATTTTTCATCATACCTGTAGGCACGGAATATTGCTGGCTGAGAGCATTTAGGTGTGTTACCAGACCAGCAGACTTGTGTGTGTTGGTCTTATCTTTGTGTCACAGACACAACATCCGAATATTTGTCGTCATGGAGACGATTTGGGTGGCTAAGGAGATGTCATCTCCCAGTGTGAATTCTTAGGCGGAGTCTCCATGTTTTTCGACTGTACGTTAGTATTTTACGACATAATCATTGTAAAGGATCCGAAGGATCATAATTAACTGATTCATAGGGTGCGCGACCAGCGCTCCCTATGGGAGTATCCCTCGACTGTCTGTTCAAGTCGTAGACTCAAGCAGAGACTTATAGTCGTTGGTTGCGTAAACACAATGATCCGTAAGTTCTTCGGTTGACCCTGTGAATGTCGTCAATGCTGGCGCTTTTTCGAATGCACGACCAACGCTTCCTATGGGACAACCCCCGAGTCCATAATCGAGTCGTTGACTCGAAGGAGTTGAGGCATAAAACGCTGTTGATAGTTATTTTCGGGTGCTTCTCTTATCCCAATAGATTCTTCATGTGTGTGGCTAGCGCTCCTGTCAAGAGTATAGCCCCCGAGTATTTGGTCAAGTCGCAGACTCGAGTAAGTACTTAGTTATTGATTCAAACGGTATGGAGCCGTTGCTTCGCGTCTTTCTTTATGATCGATAATGATGTCATTGCTGATGTTTGATGAGTTTATTCGTACGCAACGGCAAAGATGATGGGACGAGACGATCATGGGTCCCACATTCTGACCGGAATTTGACTAGTCACGCATAGATTACGCAATTTTAACCGTGTCTCCTCGATTTCCACGCATAGTGGGGGCGTGTTGGCAACGGTTCGGGCGGTAGCTATCACATGTGTACTGCGATGCATGACACACGTTGTTCTCTGTAGATCAACAACTTTGCTTTGTCATATTCATCGTTTAATACGGCCAGAGGCGCTGGTAAATTTTCCCCTTTGTCTTCACTGTGTCTCATCTTTTCCTTGCTCTTCTCGCGTGTGCCACCTCTTGCCTCCATTTCTGCACCTTACGCTAGAAGTCTTCCGCTTTTCCCCTCCTCAATCATCCGAGCACAGCGCAAAGCACACCACGCTAGGATGGGAAACCCGAAGAAGAGCGTTGGAGCAGGGATGAGCACTGTTGGCGCCGCCAAGAAGACCGCCGAAGGCCGTATCACCAACGACAGTTGACGGCGGTAGGTGATGAAGTTCGTGGACCTCCGCCACCTGCACGAGGCCCATATGATTTCTCCTAAGGAGGAGGATTCCATTCTTCCAGGTCCAGAGATAATCCCCGACCCTCCTGCTGGATTTCGGGTGATGTTTCTTGCCTTCGTCCTTCGGGTCCTTTCTCTTCCCTCCCATGATTTCGTTCGCGGGATTCTCTTCCTCTACGGGCTTGAACTTCATCAGTTGACGCCCAATTCCATTCTTCATATCGCTTGTTTCATCACACTCTGCGAGTGCTGGCTCGGAATCGAGCCACACTTCGGCCTCTTCAAGAAGCTTTATGCCTTGAAGAGGCAGTCCGGCTTCGGTGGCGCAATTTATGAGCTTGGTGGGTGTAGGATATATATCCGCCCCAACCAAAAATATTTCTCCTTCAATATCGTCGATTCCGCACAAGTATGGAGGAACACGTGGTTCTACATCTACGACGAGAAGCTGACCAACCATCTCTATGGACTTCCTCCATTCGACGCGGGTGAAGCTCTCATGGAAGAATGACATTCCTTCGGGTGAAACCGAAGTTGTCGAGGCGCTATACAAGCGTGTGGAGGCCTTGCATCTACAACACGGTCGAGAGGTGACCGGCATCAACATCATCCGCACCTTCATCAAGCATTAGAATAACCTCTCCAAGCTAGGGCATATCCGATGTTTCTGTATGCCGGCGTCAAGGACCCAACGAGGGTGTCCCCAGAGGAGTTGTCATCTTCAGACCTCGACAGGGCCCTCAGGCCATTGTTAAGCCTTAGGGAAGACGAGGCTTTGCCGGTGGAGATGTCGACTGCTCCCCTCAGCACATCCAAGGATGTTCCTCATGTGAGATCTATATTTACATCTGATACTTTTTGTAACATTGTGCGTCTTTGATGTGCTTGAAGCTGACATTGTTTATTTGTGATTTGTAGTATTTGAAGGTGAAGGATATCATGCATCCTCTGCCTGAGCAGTTCTCGAAGGCTCCGGACTATGGGGATATGGATGAGTCGAAATCGACCGTCCCCGCTGCTCACTCTCCTACGGAAGAATCCCCCGAGCATGTGACAACAATTCTTGCAAGAGGAGCCGAAGTGAAGGTTCAAATGCATTGATGTTGGTGACACCAAGGGTACCTTCCTTCCTACAGGAGCATGCCTCTGCTAAGGGTGCTACCGGGCCAATTCCGGTGGTTCCCATCCGGGCCGTGGCTCCTAAGCCACAGGACAAGAAGCAGAAAAAGGCAGAGTTCTTCTTCCTTTCCAACATCGCCTTGTAATCAGTGTCTATGTTTTCCATTTGTGTGTATCGATGGGTTTTGCGACTGATGGCTTTGTTGTTGCTGTTGGCAGAGGGTCCTCTCCAGATGATTCTGTGAAGGACGAGATATATGAGATCGTCATAGAGTCCAAACAATGAGAGTCGAGGTGGGAGCACCTTCCCCGAAGACAGCTACCAACTCTGACAGTAGCTCTTCGAGTTCTTTCAAGTTGAGGACTCACAAGGTTGTTGTTCAAACAACAATTACCCAACCTTCGGAGTCTTCAGGTGAACACGTAAGTGATCTAGATTTGTTTTGATGATCCCCCGAGTCCTTTTTGTTTCTGACTTAGTCTTTTTCGATGTAGCCCTTCATGTGGGAGCTGAATCATCTAGGGCAGCAGCATTTGAGCCTGGAGGTGGAGTTTCAGTAGCTGCGCGATAAGTGCCTTATTGCTAATACCGATGAGGTGCCCTGAAAGGGCTTCGACTAATCCTTTGATTGTAGATGAAAACAATGAAGCACTCTGCCAGCTAACTTCTCTCGAGAAGAGTCGCAGCCAGGCAGAGACCAAGGCGAGAGGCGTAGTGGATTCCCTTGAACGCTTCAAGCTAGAGATGAAGGAGCTCTAGGAGAAGTGGGTGACTGATACGTCGTAAACGTATCTATAATTTTTGATGCTCCATGCTTGTTTTGTATTAACTATCTTATGTTTTGTCTATACTTTGAGGCATATTTGTACATTTTCTGGAACTAACCTATTAACAAGATGTCACAATGCCAGTTGCCTGTTTTCTACTGTTTTTGGTTTCAAAAAAAGCTAGTAAAGAAATATTCTTAGAATTGGACAAAACAAAAGCAGAAGTTCCTATTTTTCCTGACAGAAGATGGAGTCCAAAACGGAGACGGAGGAGATCCACGAGGCGGCCGCCCCAACCCTAGGCGCGGTCCCACCCCTGGCCGCGCCTAGGAATGGTGTGGGCCCCTCGGGCGGCCACCGACCTTGCCCCTTTGCCTATATAAGCCCCTCGAGGCAGAAACCCTAAGCACCCGATCAGAAATTCACGAAAAAGTCCATAGCCGCCGCCACCATCGTCCCTAGATCAAGAGGGATCCGAAGCTCTTCCCGGCACCCTGCTAGAGAGGGGAGATCACCCTAGAGGCCTTCTTCATCGCCATGCCAGCCTCCGGAGTGATGCGTGAGTAGTTCATCCTTGGACTATGGGTCCATAGCAGTATCTAGATGGTAGTTTCACCTCCTTTGTGCTATCATGTTTAGATCTTGTGAGCTCTGTTCATGATCAAGATCATCTATTTGTAATCCTATATGTTGTGTTTGTTGGGATCCGATGGATATTGAGTACTACGTCAAGATTGATTATTGATTCTATCATGTCCATGTTGTTTGTGATCTTGCATTCTCTTCGTTGCTAGTAGATGCTTTGGCCAAGTTGATGCTTGTAACTCCAAGAGGGAGTATTTATGCTCGTAGTAGGTTCATGCCTCTAGTAATCTGGGGAAGTGACAGAAATCTCTAAGGTTGTAGATGTGCTATTGCTACTAGGGAGAAAACAACAATCCTTTGTCCATGGGGCAATTGTATTGTTTACTTTACACTCTTTTCTTAATGCAATTATCTGTTGCTTGCAACTTAATACTGGAAGGTGTTCAGATGATAACCTGAAGGTGGATTATTAGTCATAGATGTAGTTGGATTACGGTCTATGTATTATGTTGTAATGCCCAAAAAAATCTCATAGCGATCATCATGACATGTATATGCATTGTTATGCTTTCTCTATCCTATCAATTTCCCAACTGTAATTTGTTCACCCAACATGCTATTTATCTTATGGAGAAACACCTCTAGTGAACTGTGGACCCCGGTCCATTCCTTCCCACTGATATTCAATCTATTGCCTACTGTTTACTTTCTGCAATTATGTGACATCTCAAAAATATTAATGATGATATCAATTTCTAATCAACCAAAATTAGGGTTAACAAAAGCTTTTATTTATAAACAATATCTTAATGCATGTGTGTTATGAATGTTGTATGAATGTTTGCCATGTCATGTTTGTTTGTTGTAAGTGATGGGAATTGGTTTAAATATGAAAACCATATCATTTAGGTTAATTCCAAACCAGATAAAAACAAAAGAAAATTAAAATATGAAGCATATGACCTAATGGTCATTTTTGCAAAAGTTAACACTTAGCTCACTTTGAGCATCTCTGGTAACTAATTTCAAAAAGAAACAAGTCCATTTCTTTTCTCATCTTACTAGACCAAGTGACACTGAACACAATGGAGCTTTCCAACCTTGCAGAAACAAATCAAAATCCATTTGAGAGGCAATTCAAAATTGAATATATCTTATGCATCAAGATAGTCATTTTTGGAAAAACACTAAAACCTTTACCACTTAGCAAACCCATGCACCCAGAGACTACCAAGCTTATGACCAGCACACTCACCAAAAATAATTTAAAAATTTGAAAGTTTAGTTCTTGCGGCCATTTGATCAAACACTTGGTGATCACAGTACAAGCTCACCAACTATCTACTATTTTGATCAATATTTTGATCATCTTTGTGACCTCACCAAGCTTCCACGACGTGCCCTTAACTCACCTAGTACCAGCCCGTGCATTTGAGCTCATATCACTCGCCATTGTGAGCAGTAGAAATGGTACCCGAGCTCACCCATGTCACCCCGACGCGGACACGCTGCCACATACCACGCCGCCCTCGCCCATGATGTCTAGGAGGTAGCCATGACCTCACCGCCCCTGCCTATGCAAGCCTCGACCAACGAACGCCCGCGGAGACGCCAGCGCATCTGTGCCCATTTAACACCCAACCATGCCGATCGCCGCACCAGAGCGCCGAGCAATCCCGTGCGAACACGTCGCGCCTCGCTCCCTCCTTGCACCAATAAGTTCACCATGACTCTAGCAACCGCCCAGACATGCTCGTTTGACCCCACTTTCACCGTGACCACCATATGCCGTGATGAATGCTGACGGTACCGCCGTAGAGCACGGACGTTCTAGAACGATGGAGACCGCACCTTGCCGAGCTACTATGCGCATGACGACCGCCCTGAAGCACCACGTCTACCTACACCCCTGGCCATACCGATAGCTCCCTGTAACAACGTCGCCGACGAGCCCGAGCCATGCCACTGTGCCCCCTTCTCTGCAGTATAAATAGAGCCCTCCCCTGCCTCAAAATGCACACTATTCCACTCCCCTCTCACCCCGCAATCTCTCTGACCCGTCCCTGGAGCAAGGCGAGCACCACATCACCGGAATTTCATCGGAGCCCGCCGCTGCAGTGGAGGAAAGGAGCTGACGCTAGGAGCCGCCTCGACCACCAGCCGAACCGCCGTCGTTGACTCGCTCGTTCGCCCACCTCGCCGGACCTAGATGGAGCCCTGGTAAGCCCCCGACGACCCCCTCCGTAGCGCTAGGGTTTAGTCTCGCGCTCCCCGTGCGATGGAGACGACGACGCAGAGCCGTTGAACGTGCTCTAATCATGCAGCCCAGATTAGAGGATACCCTTTCGTTTTAACTAAGCCACTGATGTGTGGGACCAACCCCGGTGCAGCCCGCCGCGCACGCGTCGCGTAGTTGGGCCAGCCCGTTAGTTTTCCCACGCGTGGCCCACATATTCAAACTTAGGTTTTTCTTTTATTTAGAAATCCTATACTCTAGGTAACTTTGAAAATCAATTCAGAAAGATTCACTAAACCAAATTGAATGAAACCAATTTTGTTAGAAATCATATGAAAAGTTCTAAACACTCCCATTGGTTTCAAACAGTTTGAAACTGTAGATCATCCTCAGTAAAAATAACAAGATAGTAGATTTTGCAACTTCAAACATTTTTCTGAAATCAACCATAATTGATTTTGAGTTGATTCCAACTCTCAAAAATCACTTTGGCCATGACCTATCTGAATATGTAAAAATAGATAATTTTGCATACAGTAGTCCTCGACCAAAATTAAAGAATGGCTTTATAGTCATTTCTGGTCACAAAAATATTATTAAATGGCATTGATAAAATTTGTAATTTAGGCCAACCACTTTAAATCACATTTCCAAGTATTGGAATATGTGGGGATGACATGTGTCAATATGAACCCATATTTTATTGGAGAATATTAAATCTTAAGTAGTCTTTCAATGAGTAGAAATTACTTTTCTAAAATAAGACAAATAAAATCTTGTCACCCTTTTCCTTGTAATGATAGAGATGATGCTAGATCATCTAGTGTGAATCTTGGTGTGTTAAATAGAAGTAGTTAAGTATTGTTTGGTTATTGTGTACCTCGTATTTATTTATAGATGCTAGTATCAATCCGAGCTACGAGGAGGAAGAATTCTACGAAGAAAAGGAAGAGAACTTCGACCACCTTACCAACCAAGGCAAGCAAGATAAGCTATACCATGCAAGCCTCACATTGCATACTATTTGGTTACCACCTTGATTATACCAATACCAAGTTTTACCTGCAAGCTGTATCTTTTTTATCCTTTTTGCAAAGTTGTCCAAGTAGTTAATTAATTGGTGATTAGTGGAAAATTAGGAAAGATGTCATAAAGAGCTTGTCACTTTATTTAGGTAGTTACACCTGATTATCATCCCTCAAATAGTGACACCCTCATTGATAGATTCTAGTGCTAAACCAATCTTGATCACTATAGCTGGGAACAAATGATTATGAAAACCTTGGAATGATGAGTCATTCTATTGAAATGTTTTGACATGTGTTATGGACACAATGGGTTGAAGATGATACTGAATGAAGGTTATGCCCCGACTTTGATAAAAACAGATAGTTGGGTTCGGATGCGATACCATTCCTATTTTACCGTACAACCACAATACCCGAGTTTGGGTAGGGCTTAACTGGAAGTTTATGTGTCTTAGTATGGGTTCCCTCACGGAACAAGGTGAGCTGAGTCTACCTTGTGAATATGAATGTCTACCTGTGCAGTTCCTAGGATGACAGATGGTCATGGCTGGTGAAAGGGTAATTTCCCCTATGTGTGGTTTTGGTGATTAATGACAATCCATATGGACTAATGTTTTCACTAAGTTTTATATGAAGGTATATTCCATAGGTCATGCTTGTAGTCCATGTGTTGGATTCAAGTATGGATGCCATGAAGATAAATATATACCTTGAGTATTGGCATCAAAATCATCGAGTTGAAGAGAAGAATATGATATGATCAAGATCTTAAGAGTGTGATCTTAATAGAAGAATTCAAGATATGGCTCTAAGTCGGTGTCATGATAGCCTCATTAGTTGAGCTATGGTTGACTAAGATTTAGAGCATGTAATCAAATGAAGAATTCCTTATATACCTCAAGATATTAAGATGGAGCACGAGAATATACTTGGTTGGCCAATACAAAGAGTGAAGAGTGATTTAAAGTTGGTCAACACATGAAGCATAAAGAATGTACCACATGGTCTTGTGGTATGGTAAGCCTTGTCAATTATGCACCATGAACTAACCCATTATATATTTGCCTTTGTGTTTTCTATATGGGACAGGTATCTTTCCATGGGCATGCTTCAAAATGAAGATATTATATAGACCATGAGAGGATGACATCAAGTGGTGATCGTCATCAAGGTTGAGAAGGGCAAGTTCAAGATAAGCATCTCGAGAAGATAATTTGCTTGAAGCTTGCCATCCATATTGGTGATAATGGACATGTGAATACATGTATTAATGAATCTATCCCATAGTGGTGTATGGGGGAGCAAATTAGGAGTCTTCACGAAGCAACAATGATCAAGTGTTACATTTAGGCTTGGGTGGAGCTTGAAGCGTTGTTATCAAGATCAAGCGGTATGCGCAAGGAAAAGGTATGGCCGTGCTAGGTTTTCCTTTTACTGGTCTCAAGGTGGTTGTTGGGAGACCGGGTTATAGGATAGATAGCCGCACTATCAAGAGGGGCTTTCGGTTGTGTAACTTGATCACATCATCATAGGAAGCTCAATCCTTTGCATACTTTGCATCTTCCTATTTTGTTGATTCTTGGTGTTTCTCTATGTGAGGTTCTTGAGCTTGTTGCTAGATCTTCAACAAGCCCAAGTTCATCGAAAACGGAATTCGTATGCATCTTCTATGGCGTTTTCGAGTTTGAAGGTTTTATCGGTTCTTATTTAGGGAGGCTTCTTACCTTTCTTCATTTGGTTTTATCCTCCTTTGTTGGGCTATGATGTTTCTCTGAACAATCTTGTAAAGCTTGTTGTCCTCGTCAAAACAAGCCCAAGATCATCGAAATCGGAGTCCGTATGCAAAAGTTATTGCGTTTTTCGTGAAGCCTGTTTCATCCCGGTTGTGGATTCGGTTCAACCGGCTCCCAGACCGGGTGGTCCGTTGCCAGGACCGAAAAACCAGATCTAAAACCGGGATTTTCGGTTTTGCTATACCGAGTCTATCCGAGACTGTGTACTGACCCTAATTCCGGTTTTAAGTTTGGTTTTCCGGTCCAGGAACCGGACCGTCCGGTTCTGGAGCCGGTCCAACCAAACTTTCAATCGAGTTTGCACAGATTTCTTCCAACAGCCATATTTGCTTTCCACTATAAAAGGGGGTTCTTCTCCCAATGTTTTAGGGTGTTCTTGACCATGAAATTTACCTCCATTGTTGAACCTCTTGAGCTTGCTTCCTCCCCCTTCCCTCCTATGATTCTTGCATCTTTTTGAGGGCTTTGGAAGAGGAGATCTAGATCTATAATCCCCACCAACCAATTCCTCCTCTAAGTGAGGGGAACCCATTGGATCTAGATCTTGGAGTCATTTGTTGACTTCCACCATTGTTCTTCCTCTATAATTCCTCCGTAGCACTTGTTGCTTTGGTGGGATTTGAGAGTGAAGGATTTGAGCACCCTTGGTGTTCTTGCTTTGCATTCTTGCATAAGTGTTGAGCTCTCCATTACGATTTGTTCGAGTGAGAGACCGTGAGATTGTTACTCTTGGAGGGTGACCTCCTAGTTGGCTTGGCAGTTGGTGTCGCGGTGTCCTCTTCGTGGAAGATTGTGAAGAGACCCGGGCTTCTCCTTCGTGGAGCTTGTGAAGTGGTTGTGGAGCTTGCCATCTCCGGAGTGGAGGAAAAGCTAGCCATAAGGAAAGGGCCTATTCCTTCGTGGGATAGACTCGGAGAAGAAGGTGAGCCTTTGTGGCGCGTGAGGAATCCTTCGTGGAACCTCACACCTCTCCAACGTGACGTAGCCCCCTTCCCGAAGGTGGTGAACACAGGAATACATCTTCGTCTCCGCGTGCCTCGGTTATCTCTATATCCGAGCTTACTTTCCTTGTGATAGCCATCGAGCTTGAAGTACTTATATCTTGCTTATCACTTGTGGTATATTTATCTTGTGCTATCTTGCTTAGCTTAATTTGTTGTTGGTGCACTTAGTTGAGCCTAGTGTATTTAGGTTTTGTGCTTGTAAAATAAACGTTAGTTTAATTCCGCATTCTATCGAGCCAAAACCGTAATAGTTTTGAAATTGCCCATTCACCCCCCTCTAGGCGACATCTCTATCCTTTCAATTGGTATCAGAGCAAGGTCTCTCCTTGTTTAGGCTTCACCGCCTAGAGTGTAAAGATGTCGGCTAGTAGTATAATGCACAATGACACAATTATCTTTGATGGCACAAATTATGCTTTGTGGAGAAATTGCTTGCTTTATAATCTTCGGACCTTGTGTCCAAATATTGAGCGATTTCTAGATGTAGGTTTTTCTCCTCCTATGGATCCTCAAAATCTATCTTTAGAGGATGAGAAAAATTTACATCTCGAATCTCAAGTATCTAATGAGCTTATTTTCTCTTTGAGCGCCACAGTTAATTTGTTCTTGACGATTGTAAAGCGCAAGTCGTCTCATGAGAAGTGTACCAAGCTTAAAGAAATATTTGGTGGTTCCATTTCTAATATTGTTGGTGGTTTCTCCGAGGAGATCTCGGTTCCTTCACATCATGAAGAGCTCCAAGTTGCTTCCACCTCCGGCCGCGATGAGTTATCATCTTCACCCACTTCACCAATGTGTGGCAAGACACAAGGTAAAGATATGGTGAGTGGTGTTGGGAATTGCAATGTTGATATTATGCTCGCTAATGATGATCCTTCATCTATATCCCATTGCAATGTTTCTTCTTTGGACTTAAGCACTTCTTGCAACAATAACGCTATATCCCCTTGTGGTGCTAGTCCTTGTATATCATCTAGAAATTATTTGAGTACTAGTGTAGATGATATGCTTGATTTGCCTTGTTCCCATGAACAAAATGCTTCTATTTCCTCTAGTTGTTTGTCTAACAATGTAGAGGAATCAAACATTCTATGGAGCAAGACATGATCATGAATGAAGATTCAATAATATCCTCATCTTCATCCTCCCGTGCTCACATGTGCCTTATGGCAAGATGATCAAAGGTATCTCCTACTTTGGATCCTAATATATCTTCTAAAGATAATAGCAATGATAATGATGATAGTGATGATGACATTGATGAGGATACTAGTGCTCTCTTGTTTGAGTTGACTTTTTTGTGTACCTCTCTTCGTGGTAATAATAAGGCCGTTAATTGTCTCAAACACGTTATGGACACCATAACTAAACAAATGGGAACCATAGAGGAGTTGGATTTCCAACTTGATGATGGGAGTCGGAGATTTAATCTCCTTAAGCAAGAGCTTGCCGAGGAGAAGCACACTAATTGTCTCCTCACACAAAAAATTGAATCTTATGAGCTTGAAAATAAAAATTCCATTAATGATGCTTGTGCTACTAACTCTACTTCTTGTGAAGCATCTACCCTAAAGGAGAACGTTGAGCTGAGGGCTCAACTTGAGTTGCTAACTAGCAAGTATAGGAAATTGGAAGAAAGTCATGAAAAGCTCTCGGGCTCTCATAATGATCTTCTAATCTCCCATGATGGGCTAATGTTAGCTCGTGAGGCAAGTATTACCAAGGTAACATCTTGTGAGCCTCTTTTGGACATTAGCACAACTTCTACTCAAAATGCTATTTTGCCATGTGCTAGTCCTAGTAATCCATCTAGCCATACTATTGATGAACCTTGTGTTGGATTACTTGCTTTGCCTTGTTGCTCTAACAATGAAGCTTCTATTTCCTCTAGTACTTGTATTTCTACTAACCATGTAGAGGAAATCAAAGAGCTCAAGGCCCAAGTCACTTCCTTGAGGAATGACTTGGAAAAGAGTCATGAAGGGAAATCCACACTCGATAATATTTTGAGTGTGCAAAAATCCCCTAATGATAAATGTGGACTTGGATTCAAATCCAAGAACAAGTCCAAGAGAAACAATAAGAAGGGCCAAAACCAAGTCAATAATTCGGCCAAGATTATTTTCTTCAAGTGCAAGGTTGAAGGACATCATGTAAGATCTTGTCCATTGAAGAAAAAGCACTTGAGTGAGAAGCAACAAGGGAAGCGGCCACAAGTACAAGGTCAAGGCCAAGTTGAAGTTAGGCCACTTCTAAAGAAGAATCAAGATAATGCTCCCCAAGCCAAGAAATCAAGGAAGAAGAGAAAGGGGAGAACTTGTTGCTACATATGTCGTGTGAAGGGGCACTTTGCCTCTTCATGTTCAAACGGTACCTTATCTAACCCTATCATTATTGATGATGATTATTATCTTAGGAAGGATAAGGATGGAAATGTGTTTGCCAAGTTTGTTGGAACTCAAAGTGGTGTTAAAGAAAAGAACCATTTGGGTTGACAAGCCTATTGTGACTACCTCTTAGGACCCAACTTGGTTGGGGACCAACAAGCTCAAACTTGATCAATAGGTGTTTGTGGAGGGCATTGGCGACTTGGCTAACTCTTGATGAACTAAGGGATCTTAATATATTATATTTGATCAAGCCAAGTTATAAGGATTATCATTTCCCTATCTTATATCCAATGTGCCTCTTCGTGGTAACTTGTACTTAACTCATTTATATTGTAAGTTACTTGCCCCTTTACATGTTTTGGTTTTGTACCAAGTATGTGTTTGTATTTGGTGTGACTCATGCTTGATTATTTTGTGTATTCAAGTATGTCTAGGTGTTTGGCACATCATTTACCCGTGTGTCTCGTTTTGAGCCTCTAATGCACCTTGATGATATCTTATTTGGCTCTTTTTGAGTGGTTAATGGAACATCCCATTTTGGGGGAGTAATATGCCTTGCGCATCTCTCAAACCTTAAAATGTGTGTATGTGAGTACTACCACTTAGTATTGATATTGCAAGCTTATCTAGTCACTATGTGGTGTGCCATACTCATGACAAATTCAAATTCTAAATGTCCATTAATTCTCTCTAGTTGAGGTTGCTTTGCCTCTTATTAAGAAAAAATGAATATCACATTATGGGGGAGTAATATGCTTCTTTTGCATATCACAATCCTAGGAAATGTGAACATATGAGGTATTGCCACTTAGAGTTGACATTGTTGATTATCTTGTTTCTAGGTGGCATGTTGGCTCAAACAAGGTCCTATTTTTGTTAGAAGATTTTATTGCTCGTCTTTTGGTCTTTGTTTGAGTAAGAAATTCTTGGTGCGGTCTTTCTCAAATACATATATCTATATCTTATTTGGGATACCATTTGCTTCAAGTTATCCTAATCATTGCTTTGCATGATTTGTGACTAGCTGAAGCTATCAAGAATCTCTATCTTTGCACAGTGCTTAATCTTTTTATTTCTATCCTATGCTTTTTATTGTGAAGATTTATCTTTAATATTCGTGCAATATACCACCAGAAATCTATTCCAATACACTCATTGTCTTTGAGAATTGATATACTTGTGCGTGGTAGCATTTGTGGATCATCTTCACTTTGGAGTTAACCTCTTATTGCCTTATTTTATTTCCAAAACTTTGGTGTGGCTCCCATTGTATTCCTTGGCTTTTGAACATCTCTTTGATGATGTTTTTGATTATTATCAAATGTGTTTTAGTGGAAGACAAACCTTTTCTTCTCGGAACCTTGTGCCATTGTGAAAAGTGTTAAGGGTTTGGTTTATTTGTTGAAACCTTGCTCTTTTGGAATTTTGTTATCTCATTATTTATTCTCTATTTTATTTTCTTGAATGATATAAATCTTTGAGCATTTGTGTTTTTGTTTCATCTTTCATGCTTAATAGTTTTTGCTCGGTTCATTTGTTGAACTTTGTTGAACAAATCTTGCGTTGATTTGATTCTTTCATATAGTTTGGACAACAAATGTGTTTTGTCACACCTTGTATGCCTTCTTGAATATTTTTGGTGATTTGTCCAAAGTATATCTTCGTTGGATCTTGAAAGTATCACACATGCATGTTTACTAAATGTATATCTTATATCATGTTTTGCTTTCTTTGATCCAGTATATAGGGTATACTCCATCAAATCCTTAAACGGCTAAGATATGCATGAAATTCAAATTTCATCTCTAAATATGCACATATTTTTATGGAGTGTATCCTATGTGTTGTGGTTATTCTAACCACTTTGGACCCAATAAGTTTGGGGACCAAGATGTACTTGAATGTTGTTTTAGGTACATTGAAGATGCAATGGATGCTTGTCTCGTCTATAAGGAAAGTGTTGTCACCACATGATAATTGGAGCCAAGCTAGGATGATCTAAAAATTCTTATCTACTACATCATACCATTGCTATCTCGGTAACAAGTATCTTATTCATGCATACTATTATTCCATCCAATCTCTTGTAGGTTGCATCTTGGCATGAATTTATTTGTTTGTAAATGTTCGATTCTTGTAATTATCTTTGAAAGACTTATGTATCCTTATTGCTTATGTGAGTAATTTGAGATGATGCATATAATGGGGAGTATATAAAATCATGTTCATGATTCACCAATTCCAAATATGCCTTCTAGAAATTTATAGCATATCAACTCCTCAAGGTACTCTCATGTGCAATATTGTTGAAATTGCATTGAATCATTCCTTTTGATACTTGTTGCCTTTCTCAAAATATCCCAACTAGCATTAGTTCCCTTAGTGTTAATTGCGATGGTTTTGAGATTTTTGTTTTTCTTTGGTGAAGTTCATTGATATACCATAAGATAAAATAGAGCCATGTGCTATTTATGCACTTAAGCAAAATATCATTTTTGGTATATCTTATGACTTCCGCTTGGATATCATGTATTCTTTTTATTAACCTCTTATGTGTGGATGTTTCTTTGTGGATTATTCTCATGTTTTTTTTCACTTATAAACTTATATACACAAGAGTGTTAATCTCTCGCCTTGATATGCTTGCTCTTTTCTTACCATCTCTCTTATCCTTTTGATTTTTAATGGTATTGGTAAGGTCTTGATTTATGAGTGCTTGGTTTACTTTTCTTGCATCTTCACGCACTCATATCTCATATTTGGTTTATTTTGGACTTAAGCTTGTCTTGACAAGTGTATTGATTTATATCTAATCCTTGTATCTTGGTTGTGTTCTAAATAATATAGAGGGAGTGATGATTCCATGTTTGTGCACATTGTATTCAAATGAAACAACCAATTTATGCACGAACCTTGGGGAGCTTCCTTATTTCACTTAGAGCACTATTTGTCCATTGGAGTATTTGGATCTTTTGATTGCTTGCTTCATCCGTTGAAGTTCCTTCACCTTGTTATCCATTTAGAAATTCTTGATCCTCAATATAGTTTGATTTCCTCCAAGTGTTCGTCATTGGATATGTGCATATGATTTCACTCATTACGAGTAATGCACACCTTGTGTAGGAACTCATACTATATTGTCCTTCTAACCTTGTTATCCATTTTGGCACTTGTTGTCAATGGGGGAGAAGTTTAGAGGGTTTTAAGGGAAATGGTTTTCTACTTAAGATTGGTTTTTTCTTAAGTGTTTGCCTTTCATGCATTTCAACTTTATTATGTTTTGCATGGTTGTATATATAGTGGAAACTCTCCCAAAGGTTATGCTTAACAATGTATGCAAGGAAATTCAAGATCATCACACGTGCATATATTGTGGGGGAGTTTGCTCTATATATGTTGGTTCTACTCACATCTCCTGCATTAGTTATAGTTTATGTGAGTAGAATCGGTTTTGATATGGGCTAGTATCTTTGTGTTACTTAACCATATCAAATACAACCTCTTGTATACAACTTATTCTTGGATAAGATGCGTACTTGTTTCTAATATTCATTATATAAACCCCCTTATTGTGATTGTCATCAATTACCAAAATGGGGGAGATTGAAAGGGTAATTTCCCCTATGTGTGGTTTTGGTGATTAATGACAATCCATATGGACTAATGTTTTCACTGAGTTTTATATGAAGGTATATTCCATAGGTCATGCTTGTAGTCCATGTGTTGGATTCAAGTATGGATGCCATGAAGATAAATATATACCTTGAGTATTGGCATCAAAGTCATCGAGTTGAAGAGAAGAATATGATATGATCAAGATCTTGAGAGTGCGATCTCAATAGAAGAATTCAAGATATGGCTCTAAGTCGGTGTTATGATAGCCTCATTAGTTGAGCTATGGTTGACTAAGATTTAGAGCATGTAATCAAATGAAGAATTCCTTATGTACCTCAAGATATTAAGATGGAGTACGAGAATATACTTGGTTGACCAATACAAAGAGTGAAGAGTGATTTCAAGTTGGTCAACACATGAAGCATAAAGAATGTACCACATGGTCTTGTGGTATGGTAAGCCTTGTCAATTATGCACCATGAACTAACCATTATATATTTGCCTTTGTGTTTTCTACATGGGACAGGTATCTTTCCATGGGCATGCTTCAAAATGAAGATATTATATAGACCATGAGAGGATGACATCAAGTGGTGATCGTCATCAAGGTTGAGAAGAGAAAGTTCAAGATAAGCATCTCGAGAAGATAATTTGCTTGAAGCTTTCCATCCATATTGGTGATAATGGACATGTGAATACATGTATTAATGAATCTATCCCATAGTTGTGTATGCGGGAGCAAATTAGGAGTCTTCACGAAGCAACAATGATCAAGTGTTACATTCAGGCTTGGGTGGAGCTTGAAGCGTTGTCATCAAGATCAATCGGTATGCGCAAGGCAAAGGTATGGCATTTCTAGGTTTTCCTTTTACCGGTCTCAAGGTGGTTGTTGGGAGACCGGGTTATAGGATAGATAGCCGCACTATCAAGAGGGGCTTTCGGTTGTGTAACTTGATCACATCATCATAGGAAGCTCAATCCTTTGCATACTTTGCATCTTACTATTTTGTTGCTTCTTGGTGTTTCTCTATGTGAGGTTCTTGAGCTTGTTGCTAGCTCTTCAACAAGCCCAAGTTCATCGAAAACGGAATTCGTATGCATCTTCTATGGCGTTTTCGAGTTTGAAGGTTTTATCGGTTCTTATTTAGGGAGGCTTCTTACCTTTCTTCATTTGGTTTTATCCTCCTTTGTTGGGCTATGATGTTTCTCTGCACAATCTTGTAGAGCTTGTTGTCCTCGTCAAAACAAGCCCAAGATCATCGAAATCGGAGTCCGTATGCAGTTATTGCGTTTTTCGTGAAGCCTGTTTCATCCCGGTTGTGGATTCGGTTCAACCGGCTCCCAGACCGGGTGGTCCGGTGCCAGGACCAGAAAACCGGATCTGAAACCGGGATTTTCGGTTTTGCTATACCGAGTCTATCCGAGACTGTGTACTGACCCTAATTCCGGTTTTAAGTTTGGTTTTCTGGTCCAGGAACCGGACCGTCCGGTTCTGGAGCCGGTCCAACCGAACTTTCAACCGAGTTTGCACAGATTTCTTCCAACGGCCATATTTGCTTTCCACTATAAAAGGGGGTTCTTCTCCCAATGTTTTAGGGTGTTCTTGACCATGAAATTTACCTCCATTGTTGAACCTCTTGAGCTTGCTTCCTCCCCCTTCCCTCCTATGATTCTTGCATCTTTTTGAGGGCTTTGGAAGAGGAGATCTAGATCTATAATCCCCACCAACCAATTCCTCCTATAAGTGAGGGGAACCCATTGGATCTAGATCTTGGAGTCATTTGTTGACTTCCACCATTGTTCTTCCTCTCTAATTCCTCCGTAGCACTTGTTGCTTTGGTGGGATTTGAGAGTGAAGGATTTGAGCACCCTTGGTGTTCTTGCTTTGCATTCTTGCATAAGTGTTGAGCTCTCCATTACGATTTGTTTGAGTGAGAGACCGTGAGCTTGTTACTCTTGGAGGGTGACCTCCTAGTTGGCTTGGCGGTTGGTGCCGCGGTGTCCTCTTCGTGGAAGATTGTGAAGAGACCCGGGCTTCTCCTTCGTGGAGCTTGTGAAGTGGTTGTGGAGCTTGCCATCTCCAGAGTGGAGGAAAAGCTAGCCATAAGGAAAGCGCCTATTCCTTCGTGGGATAGACTCGGAGAAGAAGGTGAGCCTTTGTGTCGCGTGAGGAATCCTTCGTGGAACCTCACACCTCTCCAACGTGACGTAGCCCCCTTCCCAAAGGTGGTGAACACGGGAATACATCTTCGTCTCCGCGTGCCTCGGTTATCTTTATATCCGAGCTTACTTTCCTTGTGATAGTCATCGAGCTTGAAGTACTTATATCTTGCTTATCACTTGTGGTATATTTATCTTGTGCTATCTTTCTTAGCTTAATTTGTTGTTGGTGCACTCAGTTGAGCCTAGTTTATTTAGATTTTGTTCTTGTAAAATAAACGTTAGTTTAATTCCGCATTATATCAAGCCAAAACCGTAATAGTTTTGAAATTGCCTATTCACCCTCCTCTAGGCGACATCTCTATTCTTTCAGCTAGGAGGACAAACTCATAGGGGAGGTGCCTATACTAGGGTGTGTTATTGAAAGGTTAGGATTGATTATCCGCATACCAAGTATGATGATTCAGGGTTATCCCTGACGGATGTATCGAATGTTGTGGTGAAAGTGTACCACCTCTGCAGAGTGTCAAACTATTCGAATAGCCGCTTCCGCGGTCATGAACAGTTGGATGGCCATACTATTTCATTGTCAGATGTTTTCAAAATGACTTGTGACTTGAAGTATGACTTTGACTGGATCCCACAAGGTTGTGGATATGAAACTAGGTTCCCACTTGAGTAATCTAGACAACTAAAGTTAGGTATTCACTACTAAGTACCTCTGAAATGAAGTTGGCTTATTGCAAGAAAACCCAGAGCTTAGGATTCCTACTAGAATGGTCTTACTGCTTTAGTGATAGTTTGCGAGTACTCTAAAAGTACTCATGGCTTTGTCCCTGGTTATTCCCATGGCTAGACTACGAAGGAGAGTACGAGGAGGATGGACACCAGGACGCCTATGATAACTAGGATCATCTCCCATCGTCAACATTGCATGTGACCTTGAAGATGGACCCTCTACTACGCTACTATTATTCTGCAGCTTTGATTTGTATTCAGACTTGATCATGAGATCAACTATTTGTAAGATAATTATGGTTTGTAATGGATGATGTACTATGCTACCACTTCTGTTATGTCTCGCAAAAATGGTAATCCTGGGATTGCGATGTACGACATAACAGGCATCTGAGATTAAAAATTCGGGTGTTGACAAAATACTTTCTGCAATTCCTACAAAGCAACTACTTTCTTCCACACTATACGTTTAATCCTTTGTTTTTAGCAAACTGGTGAGATTGACAACCTCACTGTAAGTTGGGGCAATGTATTGTGGTTGTGTTGTGCAGGTTCCACGTTGCTAGCAACACCTTGGGAGTTGGTTCTTTCTCCTACTGGTTCGATAACCTTGGTTTCATAACTGAGGGAAACTTGCTGATGTGCTTATCATACCTTCCACTTGGGGTTCCCCAACGAGCTCTACATCATTTGAGCCATCAAGCAATTTTCTGGCGCCGTCGCCGGGGAGATACATGACAACTTCTACAAGGGGAGTCTCTCACAACCAATCTCTTTACTTTGTTTTTGTTTTGCTTAGTTTATTTTGCTTTGTTTTGCTTGTTTCTCTTTACCAAAAACACACAAAAAATTAGTTTATACTTTAGTTTCTATTTTTGTTGGTTTGCTTTTCTCTTGCAAAAATGACTACTCCTGAAAACACTATGTTGTGTGACTTAACTAGCACAAACAACAATGATTTCATTTGCACACCTATTGCTCTAGCTGTTCCTAAAGCTACTTTCTATGAAATTAAACCTGTTTTGCTAAATCTTGTTATGTAAGAGCAATGCTCTGGTGCTAGTACTGATGATGCTGCTGCTCACCTTAATAATTTTGTTGAACTCTATGAGATGCAAAAATATAAGGATGTAGATGGAGATACTATTAAGCTTAAATTGTTTCCTTTCTCTTTAAGAGGAAGAGCTAAAGATTGGTTGCTATCTTTGCCTAAAAATTATATTGATTCTTGGCTTAAATGCAAAGATGCTTTCATTGGAAAATATTATCCTCCTGCTAAGATTATATCCATGAGAAGTGACATAATGGAATTTAAAGAATTTGATAATTAACATGTTGCTCAAGCTTGGAAAATAATGAAATCTTTAGTGAAGAATTGCCCCACTCATGGACTGACTACTTGGATGATTATCCAAACCTTTTATGCAGGACTGAATTTTTCTTCAAGAAATCTATTGGATTCGGCTGCTGGAGGTACCTTTATGACCATCACTTTGGGTGCTGCAATAAAGCTCCTTGATAATATGATGACAAATTATTCTGAATGGCACACTGAGAGAGCATCACAAGGCAAGAAGGTAAATTCTGTTGAAGAAACCTCCTCCTTGAGTGATAATATTGATACTATTATGTCTATGCTTGTTAGTGGAAAAGCTCATATTGATCCAAATAATGTTCCTTTAGCCTCTTTGGTTGCTCAAGAAGAGCAAGTTGATGTGAACTTCATTAGAAGTAATAATTTTAGCAACAATGCTTATAGGAATAATTTTGGTAATAATAATTATAGGCCATACCCTTATAATAATGGTAATGCTTATGTAAATTCCTACAACAACAATAGAAGTGCACCCTCTGAACTTGAAGTCATGCTTAATGATTTTATTAGTAAACAAACTGCTTTCAATAAAACCGTTTAGGAAAAACTTGGAAAAATTGATGATCTTGCTTCTAAAGTTGATAGTATTGCCCATGATGTTGAACTTATTAAATTAAATATAATGCCTCATGATGATAAAGAAAGTAAGACATTGAATGTCATACAAGTTAGAATTGATGAAAATGTTAGGATGTTAGCTGAATTGCATGCTAGGTGGGAAAGAAAAGATGAAATTGCTAGAAATAATAATATGACTAAAGTTTGTACCATTACCACCACTAGTAATGTTGATGCTAGCAAACCAACTAAAGTCCCCACTCCTTTTGTAACATTGCCTAAACCCAATGGAACCTTTTCCAATACAAATGCTGAAATTTTTCAAAATATGGGAAACAATAGTTCTACTACTTTGAATGATAATTTTGATTTTGATCTTGATGGTTGCAATATTTCCGACGTAATTATGTTCTCACAAAAGCTTGCTATAAGTCCTAATGCCAGTGCGATGAATATGACTTTTACAAAACATATTACAAATGCTCTCATGAAAATTAAAGAAGAAAAGTTGAAACATGAAGCTTCTATTCCTAGGAAATTAGAAGATGGTTGGGAGCCCATCATTAATATGAAAGTGAATGATTTTGATTTCAAATCTTTATGTGAACTTGGTGCTAGTATCTCTATTATTCCTAGAAAGATTTATGAAGTGCTTGATTTACCACCATTGGAATATTGTTATTTGGATGTCCATCTTGATGATAATGCTAAAAGGAAACTTATAGGGATAATTAATGATGTTCTTATTATGGTTAACCATACCTTTGTCCCTGTTGATTTCTATGTTTTGGATGTTGACTGCAATGCTTCTTGTCCTATTATTGGGAAGACCTTTTCTTAGAGCTGTTGGTGCCATTATTGATATGAAGGAAGGCACCATTAAATATCAATTCCCATTCAAGAAAGGTATTGAACACTTCCCTAGAAAAAGAGAGAATCTATCTTTTGATTCTATTATTAGAACAAAATTTGATATTAGTGCTTCTTCCTTTGAAAATAATTTATTTTTTGCTTTCTGTGCCTAGCTGAAAGGCATTAAAGAAAAGCACTATTGGGAGATAAGCCAATTTTTTTTATTTCAGTAAGTTTTTATTTTTTTGAGTCTTGGAAGTTATTGCCTCTACAATAACCTCTCCTTATCCTTTTTATTTGGTTTTTGTGCCAATAATAGCCTCTAATGAGAGAGAAGTAAGATATGGGAAGTTGTTGTCTCGAAACAGATTTTTGTGCTTCACTTTAAAAAATCGGGAAAAATCCCAGTACGTCGGATTGAGCTGTAATTTTTGTGTGCATGCCCCTGTTATTTACCCAACTTTAGTTAGTTTTGCACTTTTCGATTTGAGCAACAAAAGATTTTCAAAAAAATCGGTCTTTACCTGTTGGTCTGTTTTGACAGATTTCTTCCATTATATGCATTTGCCTCTTAATCGGTTTATTTTTGAGTTCTTCTTGATCAGTTGAGTTTTTAAAAGAAGTTTCTACAGTTGCCTATGTTTTAATGTAAGTTTTACTTGAGTTGAAACTGAACCCAAAGGTTTATTATCTTGAATACACTAATGTTGCTAATAAGGATTGTGTGAAGTTTTGCATGAAGGAAATTTTCAAGTGTAGGGGAAGAATGATATGATGAGATGAAGAATGGACAAAAGCTCAAGCTTCATGATGCAACCCGTGTCACCCCAAGAAATATTCAAGAGGTACAAGCATCAAATCTTGGGGATGCCCAAGGCATCCCCTTCTTCATCAATAAAAATCTCAGGTCTTCTTTTAAGACACTTTATTTTTATTGCTTCATGCACTATTGTGTTGTTCTTGGAGCGTCTTTATTTTTGTTTTTAGTTTTATTTTGCTTTGTTTTTTGTAATAAGTTGGTCGAACCCAAACATTCCTATTTTGGAGGAGTCACACCTAGTTCTTCATTGCCTAGAACACTCTAGTTTTCACTTTTATTGTTCTATGAGTGTTCTCTTTTGCTAGTACTGCGTTTAGCTTTAGTTTTATTATGCTTTTTGCTTAGAACTTTTTAGTTATTATTTGTAGTTAGGTGAGCAAGCTCTCTGATCTTTATTGATTATTATAGTTGTGAGTTGTTTCAAATAAGTCAATTGGTGTTGGAAAAGAGTAGAGTTTCATGCTTATAATGGTAAAAAGGAAGCTTGTTTTGACTGTGGCTTAGACTTTATCATGCCGTGTTAGATGTTCCTTTGACCATATGCTTAGTAATTATTGCTGTAGCATTATTTGTTTCAAACAATTGAGATTGCTTAATGTGTCTTGAAAGAATCATGCATTGTTTTAGCATACAAAAGCATAATATTGTGGTATTCTCCTTTGATGCTTTATTTGGGTTGACTTGGCACGTGCTTACACCATGATATGACTATGAACCAGTCACCCTAGCCTCTATGATCATTTAGTTTTTGACTTGTGATATCACTTTATGCTTTGATTAATAATGTTTTGTCGCTCTACATGATTATGGCCATTATTGCTCTCTTAGTTGGTCGCTCCCAGTCTTTTGCAAGCCCCCACCTATACTGAGTAAGCTCTACTCGTGCATTCAACTCCCAAGAAACCAAGTTATTCCAAAGAGTCCACTATAAATTCCTATGCATGGTGTGTTACACCATTCCAAGTATATTTATGTGTTTATGTATCTTCCAAATTAAACTTCTGTTATGTGAAAATTAGTGATTAAAGATCTGACGAACTTGATGGCACACTTTATTTTCTTGCACTTAATAAACTTGAACCATTGTGCCCATTTATGTTGCTTATATGCTTGCAAATTATAAGTTGTGAGTTAGCAGAACCATGTTGTCATGAGGACCGCTTTCAACATTGCACTTATTCTATTCAGTTGATATCATGCTCTTTTGTTTATGGATCCCAGCTGTGTGAAATAAAAGGGGAGCTTGTAAGCTCATGGAGTTTGTATATGTGTTAGAGAAACGCCTGGGCCGCTAGCCTAAGCCATGCCTAATCATGGTGGAAACTTGCAGCATAACCATAATGAGCATTCTATGAAGCATCCTCAATAAAAACCTATGCAAATAGCAAATAAAAAGATCGCTGAGATGCTCATTGTCTGTTGCCTTGTCATTTTGATATGGGATAGCTCTTGTGTCATGGGGCGAGGGGTACCCTATTGGAGGTTCTCTATGATACACATATATTTACAATGATAAGAACTTGCTTGTGACAAAAGTTGAGTAGCATGAGGTTCGGTACTCGTACGGAAGGGGCATGAGATTTTCAACTTATGATCTGTCAAGCATATGCTCATATTTGTGTCATTTAACCTTAATCACTTCAAGATGCCAATGATAGGGGCAATGAGATCTCAAATCTAGTAAGTACCATAATTTTTGGAAGCTCTTTATGAAACTTGAAATTCCTACGTCCCTCTGTGAAGGGCCTTTATTTTTCACTTTTTGTTGAGTCTCCACTTTATATCTTTATGCACCAATTAAGAGAGCATAGTTGTCATTGTTAGTTTAATGTGCATTGTCCCAAAACTTGTTGATTGATTCATAATTTTGGTATTGCTTGTTCTTAAATTATTTATATCTAGTCACCCTTATGAACGTGGAAGGTGAAGGGTTTCGTGGCATAGTAAATCAAAATTTTCTACGGATGCGAACAGAGGGAAAGCCAAGATCTAATCTAGGAGATGCAAACAACGAGAGAGATTGGATTATATCTTCATACCCTTGAAGATTCAAGCGATTGGAACGCGTTAAATTAACGTGGGTGATGTAGTCGTACTCGCTTCTCCTCCTCGCGATCCGATCCGATCTAGCACCACAAGTGGCGGTGCCTCCGTGAGATGCACGTGCAGCACCTCGACGCCTCCTTCTCGGACCAGCAAGTAGGGTGGAGAGATATATTGGATCTACAACACGCGTGGTGTATATGGTGGAGAATTTCTGCAGCAGGCTTCACTGCAAACAATCGGGAGGGAGAGAGGAGGCGGCAGGCGGCTAGGGTTGGAGGAAGGTGTGTGGGGGTTGGTGCGCCCAGCCCTCTATATAGAGGGTGGCGCAGCCCCAGCCCTCCCAAGCCAAGGCCGGCCCCAAGGAGGAAGAGTGGGGGCAAGGAACCCCCTTCTAGAAGCTCTATCTAGAGTTTAAACCTCTCTTGGCCGGCTGGGCCCTATGGGGCCTTGTGCCCTGGACCAATGCGGCAGGGCACTCCCTCATAGGCCCATGCCCCCTCCGGAAGGTGGGGCCACGTTGGTCCCCTTCGGAAGGTTCTAGAAGCTTGGTACAATATCGATTAACCCGAACAATTCCGAACTCCAAAACTGCCGCCTTATATGAATCTTATTCTCCGGACCACTCCGGAACCTCTCGTGATGTCCCGGATCCCATCCGAGACTCCGAACAAAACTCATAAACCAATTATCCAATCTATCCTAGCATCGAGACACGTTAAGTGTGTGACCCTGCGGGTTCGAGAATATGCAGACATGATCTTCTATCAATAATCAACAGCGGGGCCTGGTAACCCATATTGACTCCCACACATTCATCGATGATCATATCGGATGAACCACGATGCCAGGATTCAATCAATCCCATATATATATATTCCCTTCGTCTCGCGATATTTTACTTGCCCGAGATTTGATCGTCGGTACCGTCATACCTAGTTCAATCTCGTTCAAAGCAAGTACTTTACTCGTTCCATAATCCGATATCACTTTGTGATTAACTCCTTAACCACATGCTTGCAAGCGGTGTTGATATCGATTACCGAGTGGGCCCGAAGTATATCTCTCCGACTTGGGAGGGACAAATCCCATCTCGATACATACAACCCAACAGATACTTTCCGATCACCTGAGAGACACCTTTATGATCACCCTCTCATAGGATGACGTTTGATGACCTCAAAGCTTTCTTCCGATACCAGGGAGTTGTATTATCTCATGGTTTAAGGAATACAATATTTGACATAAGAAAAGCTTCGCAAAGACGAACACGATGACACGATCTAATTGCTTCACTTAGTTTGGGTCTGTCCACCATATCATTCTCCCAATGATATGATCTCATTATTAATTGACAACTCATGTCCATGGTTAGGAAACCTTAACCATCATTAATCAATGAGCTAGTCCATAGAGGCATACTAGGGACACGATGTTGTTCACAAACCACACAAGTATTAAAGTTTCCGCTTAATACAATTCTAGCATGGAATATAAACATTATCATGAACAAGAATTATAATAATAACATATTTATTATTGCCTCTAGGGCATAATTCCAACAGAAGGTGTCCTATGCATTTATGTTTTTCTAATCTATGAAGGACAAGTTGAATACCACTCTTGCTATTCTTTCTATATGTGAAACAAACTAATGTCTTTCAATGCATTATTATTCACGATCTTTTGTTTATACCTTTTCATGTTGCAACATAGTTGCTTTGTCTTATTGTTATAACTATATATCTCATGCTTATGTTAGAGTACTATGATCCCATCTATCAATGCTTTACTATGATCCCAACTATCAATGCATGTCACCTAAAAAATTATTATTTTTATCACTTACCTACTCGAGGACGAGCAGGTGTTAAGCTTGGGGATGCTTGATACGTGGTAAGCGTATCTATAATTTTTGATGCCCCATGCTTGTTTTGTATCAACTATCTTATGTTTTGTCTACACTTTGAGGCATTTTTTTATATTTTCTGGAACTAACCTATTAACAAGATGCCCCAGTGCCAGTTGCCTGTTTTTTGCTGTTTTTGGTTTTAGAAAATCTAGTAAAGAAATATTCTCAGAATTGGACAGAACAAAAGCAGAAGTTCCTATTTTTCCCGACACAAGACGGAGTCCAAAGCGGATACGGAGGAGAGCCACGAGGTGGCCGCACCACCCCTAGCTGCGGGCCCACCCCTAGCCACGCCTATGCATGCTGTGGGCCCCTCGGGCAGCCACCGACCTTGCCCCTTCGCCTATATAAGCCCCTCGAGGCAGAAACCCTAAGCACCCGATCAGAAATCCATGAAAAAAGTCCGTAGCCGCCGCCACCATCGTCCCTAGATCAGGAAGGATCCGAAGCTTCCCGGCACCCTGCCGGAGTGGGGAGATCACCCTAGAGGCCTTCTTCATCACCATGCCAGCCTCCGGAGTGATGTGTGAGTAGTTCATCCTTGGACTATGGGTCCATAGCAGTAGCTAGATGGTAGTTTCTCCTCCTTTATGCTATCATGTTTAGATCTTGTGAGCTCCGTTCATGATCAAGATCATCTATTTGTAATCCTATATGTTGTGTTTGTTGGGATCCGATGGATATTGAGTACTACGTCAAGATTGATTATTGATTCTATCATGTCTATATTGTTTGTGATCTTGCATGCTCTCCATTGCTAGTAGATACTTTGGCCAAGTAGATGCTTGTAACTCCAAGAGGGAGTATCTATGCTCGATAGTAGGTTCATGCCTCTAGTAATCTGGGGAAGTGATAGAAATCTCTAAGGTTGTAGATGTGTTGTTGCTACTAGGGAGAAAACAACAATCCTTTGCCCATGGGGCAATTGTATTGTTTACTTTACACACTTTGCTTAATGCAATTATCTATTGCTTGCAACTTAATACTGGAAGGGGTTGGGATGATAACCTGAAGGTGGATTGTTAGTCATAGATGCAGTTGGATTACGGTCTATGTATTATGTCGTAATGCCCAAACCAATTTCATAGCGATCATCATGACATGTATATGCATTGTTATGCTTTCTCTATCCTATCAATTGCCCAACTGTAATTTGTTAACCCAACATGCTATTTATCTTATGGAGAAACACCTCTAGTGAACTGTGGACCCCGGTCCATTCCTTCCCACTGATATTCAATCTATTGCCTACTGTTTACTTTCTGTAATTATTTTCTGCAATTCCTACAAAGCAACTACTTTCTTCCAAACTATACGTTTAATCCTTTGTTTTCAGCAAACCGGTGAGATTGACAACCTCACTGTAAGTTGGGGCAAAATATTGTGGTTGTGTTGTGCAATTTCCATGTTGCTAGCAACACCTTGGGAGTTGGTTCTTTCTCCTACTGGTTCGATAACCTTGGTTTCATAACTGAGGGAAACTTGCTGCTGTGCTCATCATACCTTCCACTTGGGGTTCCCCAACGAGGTCTACATCATTTGATCCATCAGTGGCAGAGGTAGTTGAGCTAGAAAAGGCACTTTCTGACCAGCTTATGGCTACTTCCCAGGAGCTATCTGGTGAGTTGCACATGTCTTACGAGTTTTCTTTTTCTTTCCCCGTGTTTTTGGTTTTCTTGAGTTGATAAGTCTCGGTTGTTGCAAAGGAAACTAGCATCGTATTCGACCGCCATGTCATGGAACGCAGGGATGTTCTAGAGGGTGCGGTTGCTATGGTCAAAGAACATCATAATTCCACACGAGATGTCATGGTCAAGGCCAAGGAGGTCGTCATCCGCTTCCACCGAGAGATATTCTCGAAGAGCGCTACTCTAGAGGATGTCGAATCATTGGCAGAAGCTCTGGCAAGGGATGCACCTGCCGAATATAAGAAGGCGCAAAAGGGCACAAGTGCCTCCCTTAGGCCGACGATGGTGCAAGCCCATGGCCTCCAGCTGGACCTCAATAGGGCTACCTCCAAGATTCCCCTGGTAGCTGATGGCACTAAGGTAGCCTTTGATCCTTTTGCTTCACACTACAAAAAGTATGGCATGCGGCTCATCGAACTGCTTGCGAGGTACTCAGCGGAGCAAAAACGATTGGCCGCGGCACATGCTTTGGAGATGGAGGCTGTCACAGATGTCGTGAAACCCTCTGGTCCCTCCGCGTAGTCACACACTTTAGCTGATATAGTTCTCTTCTTAGGAGTAGCACATGATGCTTTGTATTAGACAACCTTTTGAAATGCTACACAGTAGCTTTTGATGTAAATATATGTTGTGTCTTTCTTCACATGTGCATTTTGTCTTGTTGTTATTGTTCTGCTGCCTTATGCTTCATAGGGCTCTTCGATTATTGTTCCGGTGACCTCTCATGATCCCTTGGCTAATGCTCAGCCAAAGGCAAATGAGGTGTCACAGCTTCCTCTACTGCGCGACCGCAGCAGGAGCCTGGAGAAGGACACGACTATCATCTTCGTCCATGCTAACATGTGGAAGGCGAAGGAAGAGAAAGCTATCGAGAGGGAGAAGTATATCCTTGGTGAATTTGTGCAAATTGGAGAGCAACTGCAATGTGAGCAGTATTAGACTTTCCGTTTGCTGCACTGGTTACTACATCCTTGTCTGATGCGTTGTTGTTCTTTGAAGTTGTTAATCTCATTTCGTAGGAAGAGAAGGAGTGTGTCGATATTCGACTGAACTGCCTCACCCAGCAGGAACTAGAGGTTGGGGGTTCTTCTGTATGGATCTCAATCGAGCGGTCATGGTGGCAACGGTGCAGGACCATGTCCATCAGGTCCTTGGGATATTGAAACGTGCAAGATTGGCATTCGTGTCGATTTTTGCCGCCATGTTCCCCCTAAACTAAGCTCCATCTAGTTTCCTAGGGTTGTTGCGGAAGTTTCAGAGTGTGAGTGCGGTGGAGGAGTGCGTGCGGCACTAGCTTGTCGTGGGTGCCAAGGCAACACTATCCCTTGTTCGGATGCACCGCCCATATGTGGATCTAGCGGAGATAGCGGCAGGGCCGCCTATTCCTCCTAACGGCATGGCGTGGAATATGCGACTACACTATCGCGCGGTTGCCCAGCATGCTAAAGACATCGTAAGAATGTTCGATGAGTGCACCAATGTAATGCTTCAGCGCCAATAGTGATAATTTTTTTTCCTGCAAGTGCCATGTAAATGAATGTAAAGCCTGTATAGTTTTCATTGGGCATTTTTCCCTTGTAAAGTTTGTATAAATAGTGCATGTTATGCTTTGTATTGTGTAAATATGCATTTCCCATTTCATTAGCCTGACGCTCTATCAATCTCTGCTCCTTGACAACCTGCCAGTTGGGCTACAACTGGGCTGGAGTTTTCAAGGGTTTGATTACATGGTCAGCTATTCAGGTGGACGCGAGGGTAAGGATCCGAGGAGGTTGTTGGGTGAGGCATAGACCCCTAGTATAGTTTGTATAAATTGCAAAGGAAAAGAACATATTGGCTAAGGAACTTATCTTTTATTCATCTTATAGTAGGAGATACATGTTTTGGCTGAGTAGCCTGGCTGAGTAGCTTTATTTTAAGTAAAAACATCTAAGAGTATAAGCATCACAGCTGCGCGACATTCCAAGGATTGGAGTATGTTACTCTGGATTCTACATCCTTGAGGCGGTAGGCGCCACCTGGAATCACCTCAGTGACCGCATAGGGTTCCTCCCAGGGGGACTCGACCTTCAGGTGACCTTTCTGCTTGAGTCGTAGGACGAGGTCTCCTTCAACGAAGGACCTTGGTCATAGCCGTCGGCTGTGGTAGTTGTGAAGGCTTTGTTGATACACCATTGAACGAGCAGCGGTGATGTCGCGTGCCTCGTCCAGTAGGTCGACAAAGTCCTCGAGTGTGGCCATAGATTCGGCCTCACTGTAAGAGATGACCTGCGAGGCCTTGTAGCGTACCTCGGTTAGTAACACCGCTTCGGCACCGTCCACCATGAAGAAGGGTGTGTAGCCGATGGCACTATTTGGTGTTGTGCACAAGCTCCATAGTAAGGAGGGTAGTTTGTCTGCCTAGGCTCCCGCTGCTCGTTTGATAGGTTGCATGAGTCTCTTCTTGATCCCGTTGTAGACGAGGCCATTGGCCTTTTCAACTTGACCTTTGGTTTGAGGATGCATGACTGAGACGTAGGTGATGTTGATGCCGAGTCCGTCGCAGAAGTCCTAGAAATCCTTCGAGGTGATGTTCGTTCCATTGTCAACGATGATGTTGTGCGGCACCCCGAACCTAAAAACAATGGACTCAAAGACCTTGACGACGGTGGCGCCGGTTTGGTTGGTGACTAGCGTGGCCTCAATCTATTTAGTGAACTTGTCGATGACGATAAGGAGGAAGACATAGCCTCCAGGTGAGGACTTTTGCAGCTTGCGGCCATGTCGAGTCCCCATTGCACAAAGGGACAGGATAGCGGTATGGGTTGCAGATCCGATCCAGGTGCGTGTGGCTTGTCGGCGAACCTTTGGCAGGTGTTGCACCATTTGACAATGCTCTTGGCGTCACACATCGCTGTTGGCCAGTAGAAGCCATCCCGTAAAGATTTGGAGACTAGAGCACGACTTCCAGCGTGGTGGCCACAGATGCCTTATGGATGTCGAGGAAGATTCTCTTTCTACCACCGTTGGCGACACATCGTTGGAGGACCCAGGTGATGCTCCTCTTGTATAGATTATCGTTGATGATGGTGAAGGCTTTTGAACAACGAGTGATGTGTCACTTATCCGTCGGGTCGTCTGTTAGCCTCTTGCTCAGCAGGTACGTGACGTACGATTGAGTCCAGGATTGCTCGATCATCATAACCTCCATGAGGTTTTCGATTGAAGTCTATGGTTCCTCCTCAGCCAGTGCCTTGGGGTCTTCGGGTGGTGTATCCCCCGAGTGTGCTATGACGTCTGGTGCATCATTGGGTGGCTTCATTTGATGGAGTGTTCATATATTTTCTCCAAAACACACCTGGTAGGACTGAGGCACAGGTAGAGCCAATATTGACGATCTTGTCGGCTTCTTCGTTGCTTTATCGGCCGATGTGCCGGAGTTTGCAGCCGTCGAAGTCTCCTTTGAGTGTGTTGTAGAGGTCGCGGTAGGCGATCATGTTATCGTTGATGGCATCGCATTGGTGCATCGTTTGTTGTACGACATGGTTGGAGCCATCGTAGATGACTAGCCTGTTGGCGCCGTAGGCTTTAGCCATCCGCATGCCGTGAAGCAGGGCCTCATATTCTGCTTCATTATTGGATGTGCGAAATTTCATCCACAACACATAACGCATCTTGTCACCTTGGGGGCGTCAAGATTACTCCAACTCCGGCTCCTTTGGGTTTGGATCCGTCAAAGTGTATCGTCCAGACTCGCGACAAGTCTGGGGTGTCAGGCAGCTGGAGCTCCATCCAGGGATGAGGAAATCATGGAGTACCTGCGACTTGATGGCGGTGCACTGCTCATAGATGATGTTCCGTGGGGACATCTCGATGCCCAGAGGGCCACCCGCCCCATTGCTTTGAGGTTATTGAGGATGTGGGACAGTGATGCCTTGTTGACTACCACTATTTGATGCTCCTGGAAGTAGTAGCACCAGATTTTGGTAGTGAGGGTACCTCTATTTTGTTGGTGTCAGTACCTCGCTGAGGTAGTACACTAGGCGTTGTACCCCATGGGTCTTGCCCTCTTCAGGTCGTTCGACAATGAGTGCTGTGCTGACCACATGACGTGTGGCGGCTATGTATAGCAACATAGAATCCTTCTCTTGGGGTGTTACCAGGACTAGGAAGGTCGTGAGTAGACACTTGAGATCTTCGAGTGTCTCCTAAGCTTTAGTCATCCACTCGAATTGCTCCAACTGGTGGATGAGTTAATAAAAAGGGGGAACCTTTTCGCCCATGCAACTAATGAAACTGCTGAGCGCTGCGATTAGCCCAGCTAGCTACTGGATTCCCTTGATGTTCTTTGGCTTCTCCATGGCCAGTATGGCCCTTATATTTTTCGGGTTCGCTTTTATGCCTCTCGCAGAGATGAAGTACCCGAGTAATTGGTCAGAAGGGACGCCGAAGGCGCACTTTTCTGGGTCTAGCTTGATCCTATAGCGATCAAGGTTGTCGAACGTCTCGTAGAGATCGTCGACCAATGTTCTGCTCTCCTGGGTCTTTACCACTATGTCGTCGACATAAACTTGGATATTGCGACCAATCTGGCTTTTTAGGCAGGCCTGCATGCACAATTGTTAACTTGCACCTACATTTTTTTAGCCCGAAGGGCATCGTGTTGTAGCAGAAGACGCCAAACAGCGTGATGAACACTGTTTTCTTCTGGTCCTCCACCTTCATATGAATCTGGTGGTAGCCTGAGTAGGCATCAAGGAAGGAGAGGCACTCACATCCTATGGTGGAATTGATGATTTGATCGATCCACGGTAATGGGAAGTGGTCCTTCGGGCAGTGCTTGATGAGAGATGTGAATTCTACACACATCCGCGAGATGTCTGTGTCCTTTTTTGGTACCAGGATGGGATTAGCTACCCAGGTGCTTTCCTTGATTTCTCGTATGAAGTCAGCATCAAGGAGTCCGCTGAATTCCATGCCGACCGCTTCATCTCGTCCTTCGGACAGTCGATGCATCGACTGCTTGACCAGTCGTGCATCAGGATACACGTTGATGTGGACATCCCATCTATTTATACAACCATTGTACCTATAGCTACACACATACAAGGACCTATCACTCGAGCTCGTGCCAAGCAACTTAATTATTAGGTACTTTCGTTTCTTAGAACTATTCCTCATATACATGAGAATATTATGCTGCCTAAATCAGATTTGTTTATTACTCTTAGGAATGATGGACCTAGCAAGGATGAGAAGGACAAGCATTGGAGCATGATCATGCATGGAGATGGCAGCAAGCTTGTGAGGATTCAAGAGAAGGCCACGGATGAAGATTTCAGAACTTTGAAGCCACCATAATGAACATTGAAGGATTGGACGAAATATTCAAGATTGATACTTCAAAAATCCGTCCATAGCTTAATATGGTACTGTGACACCTTCATTTTGGGCCAGGCCCATGTAATTTTTGCATGATTTTAAATATCCACTTTTTAGAGTCCGTATTTGAGGATAAAAGGACTTCTAGGGTTGGATTTGGCCACCACCTCTATGGCTGGACGAAGCCCCACCTTTTCCTCCTTAAATACTCCCCATAGCCGTCACTTTAGACTCGGATTTTCTTTAGACATAAAGTTAGCAATCATAGCAACTTCGCCAAGCCTCGAGCGTCACAGAGGCCTCTTGTACTTCGCACCTATACAGGATCCCACCTTTTCAATAAAGCTTTCATCTTAATACGCAATATCTTGATTGCAATATTAGTTCTTACTTGTTCTTGATTTCAGGTAGGAATTAAGACCCTCGCTGGTCAGTCTGATCGTGTCTCCGCAGTATCGGTAACCTCCAGGAGACTGGCCTAGTGATTGCATTGGCGCTCGTGCTCACACGTGAAGTCAGATCATCAATCCCAAACTCCACCAAATCAACTATCACCATCTCATCGAAATATCGGACAACTTTGCCCTATGCAGAACTCCCTAGGGAATTCATGCTCGGCGAATTCCCTAGGGACTCTTGGGATCTCCACAAGACACCAGGCAAAGATCTCCCAATGCTCATGGAGGAATTCAGCGAGCGTGAGTTCCTATGCAGAACTCAGGTTGTTGGCGATGAGGACCGTCTTGGTGGGGTTCGTCGGGTGGACTGAATCTCTTTGGTGTTGATCGTGGAGTCGAAAGACTGATAATGAGCATTTTCTTGGTCACGGGAGGGAGGCTAGCGTATGTTGACTCCATTATCCTTGCGAGTTCCTCCTGCATGCCGAAAGATTGGGATATTCTATTGAAGTCCCTGTCATAGCTGTCAGATCTGGTGAATCTCCCTGGAACGATGATGACACTATTTGGTATTGGCATTTTTAGCATGAGAAACGCGTAGTGTGGTACCACCAGGAACCGTGCGAATGCCATGCGAACAAGGATGGCGTGGTACGGATGACCAGTCGACCACCTCGAACTCAAGTTGCTCACGCCTAAAGTTCCTAGGGGTGCCGAAGATGATGTTGAGCCATATTTTGCCCAGGGGGTAAACTCCCTTTCCTAGGACAATGCCATGGAAGGTTGTATCGGATGCCTCCATGTTGGAGAGTGGGATCCGCATGGCCTCCAACGTTATGGCGAACATAAGGTTTATACCGCTGCTGCCATCCATGAATACCCGATTCATCTCGAACCCGCCGATCTGAGCCTTGAGCCCCAGGGAAGAGTGGCCTGGGTCGGTCAAAGGTGATACATGATTCAGAGCCGCTGAGGTACTTAGGTACGGACGGTGGGGAGGTGAAAGCCAGATTTATCTGGCGGATGATCGTCTTTTGGATCTTGTTGGATGTACACCCCTTCTTTATCATCATAGTACCCAACAAGCATGGGTACTTCTCTCCTTCGTTGTTTTGGACTGGTGCAGCCACAGGCTGCACGAGTCCTCCAAGTGGTGGGGGTGGGGCGCCATATGCAATGGGCCTAGGGGCAGGACCGAACCCCTGGTTTACTGCAGCATGCTGCGGCTAGGCGTATCCGTCGTGGAGCTTTTGGAACTCTCGACAGTCCTTGAGTAGGTGACTAGACTTCTTCTTGGCGTCCTTCTTGTCAATGTAGAAGTGTAAGTTGCAGGGCCCTGACAGTTTCTCCATCGCGGAGGGCCCATCGTCGTGGGTGTGGTGCTGCCACGACTGTGTGGTTTTGCTGCCATCACGGTAGCTGCCGGGGTAGCCGCTATTGCGGTTTCCATCGTCACAGCGATCGACATAACCAGCCGTGACCATGTTGACTTCCTTGCGGTTGTCATAGCCGTGAGTCCCCCGTTTTCCTCGATGGTCGCGTCTGTGGCTGAGGTCATCCTCGTCATCATATGGTTTTGGGCTTGAGGCGTCCTAACTCTTCCCTGAGCTCGTGGTGCCTCATGCCGCCGTTGAATGCGTCGATTGCCCTTTCCTCAGAGATGTCTTCCGCAAAGTTCTTGATGATGGACCATCGTTGGACGTAGGAGCGGATCAACTCGTTGGACCTTTGGCAGTGGGCATGCAATTACTTGATTGATGTTGGCTGCTTCCAGGTGCCTTTGAAGTTGCGCACAGAACTATAGACCAGCTCCTCCCAACTGCGGGTGGATCCGGAGGGGAGATTGTTAAGCCAGGCTCATGTCGCACCCTTCAGCTGCAGCTGAAGGCATTGCATGGTTGTGTCTTACTTCCACCATGGCATTTGACTGACGATATATGGTCATCCAGCCAAATTTTTGGCTCCTTTAGGCCATCGAACTTCGGGTTATCCGAAGGGAGCCTGAATCCCTTGGGCATCCGCGATTGTCGTATGTCTTGGCTGAAGCATCTGGCGCCACATAGCTCTGTATCCTTGTTCTCCGACTCCATGGCACACGCGTGTTTGGCGCACATCTTTTTGATTTTTGGTTGTGTAAGCTCGTCATGAGCGTCATAGTTGCGGCTCTTCCGGCATGGGCTGCAGCATCGCACGATAGATTGTGATCGTCCTCATCGGATAAGGGTGAGTGGTTCCTTGCGAGAGTCACCGTAGGTTTCTTCGGCTCCAGAGTCGCTTATCCAGTCAGCGCGGATCCAACGAGCCTGAGGCTTGCAATCACGAACCTATGGACGGCTGATCGTGGATCCCTGGCCGGTGGTTGATTGGTGAGCAGGTACGTAGTAGCTGCTATAACCACGGCCTGTGGCGTTTTGGGCATCATGTTGCCCTGCAAGTCCATCGACATGAACGACAGGTCGAGGGCCTTGGTGGCCTCGCGTATTGCATATGGGCCAATGCTCCCTAGCCTAGAGCAACTTTTCTGGGCGCTGTGGCCGTCGTTGTACTTGGAGGAGGACCTGCTGATGGAGGAGAGTGTGGCTCACCTCGCACTCGACTCGTCGGCTGCCTGCTGGCGCTGCTCTAGTCAAGCGTTTACCGCTTGTTGGCGGTGGTACTCCTTGAATAGGAGCCAGTGGTAGGCCATCAGCATGTCGCGAGATGTTTCGTCTGGTAAGGGTTTACCCCTAAGAGCATCCCTGACTCGTTCCCATCCAGCTTCGCTTAGATGAATCTCAGGACGACCCGGCTCGCTGCCATTGGCAGCGTTGGGATTCGGAGGGGCATTCCCATCGGGATTCGGAGGGGCACCTCCATTCTAGCGCTACGATTGGTTAGGTCAGTCGTATTTCCGTTGTTTTCCTAGCCATTGACAATGGCGGCACACATGTAGCGATGGGGGAGATTGTTGCTGCCGCATCTTTATAATCCAAAGCCGTAGGCCTTGTCGCCTGTTAGGGGATAGAGTAGATCGGAGTCGCAACTGATGTTGCAATCCGAAGTGTAGGCTGGCGTATATGCGATGAGTGTACTCAACATGCCGATCAGGGGTGTCCACGGGGCAGGCGCGCTTGCTGGCGATGCCACCCGCTCCGGGAGGCGAAGTGTGCCGATGTTTCTAACCTAGAAGCATAGGCTCCCAAGCATCATGTCGACTCCGTCTCCTATGGAATCGATGGCCAGGCATGTTGTCGGCGAGTGGACAGTGAAGTCGATGGTGCCGAAAAGGAGATGATTCTCCGTCATCGACGAGTCGAAGATTGTGGGTGATGGGGCCGTCATGATCGCAACATCAGTGCTCCCACTTCCCACAGACGGCGCCAATTGACGAGGTTTCGACTCGTTAATGCCCATTGTTATGGACTTGGGTTTTGGAGAAGAGGGGTGCGCTGGAGATCGGGAACAACTAACAAAAAAGAAAAACGGGACATGATGTTGACCTAGGTTCAGGACCCCGGAGGGAAACCTTACTCCTGCTTATATGTTCTTAATTATCTGCGAAACCGAAGTGTTACAGGAGTTCATAGATGAGATCTGGCGGGTGAGTATGCTAGGATTGAGAGATTGCCCTCCTCACCATGCCCTCCTGGCCTTTATATAGGGAGGCCAGGTGTCGGGGTTAGTCGAGTCGGTTATAGATTAGGGTTTCACCCTTTAATTTCCTATCTAGAGATAGCCGTATCCTTCAAGGAACCTCCTCCTTCATGGGTTTGGGCTACCCGAATCCTTCCTAGGCTTCGTCATCAGATATGGATCACCACATGGGCTTCTGCAGGCCAGACCGGATAGGCTAATATTAGGTACCCGTAGGGCATACCCATGTCAGTTGCGTTCTTCATCGTAGGAATTAGTGCTAGAATAGATTTTCAGAAGAGAGAGTCTGCATGAGTTGGATGGTGAGGAATGTTACTCATTAGGTACCAATTGACAAGCCAAGAGAAACATGGCCCCATTCCTGAGGAGAGCAGCTTCGTAGTGAAATTTTTCATTAGACTCGGTTGTGGGTGCGCAGTTTTATGAATTATCATCTTTTAAAACTAATCTTATATTGATCTCCTGACTTGTAATATTGCAACATTTATGGAAATAAAACAAAAAGCGTCATCCAATCCAAGCAAGCATGGAAACATCAACATGTAAATAAATATATTAAGTTATACCCAAGAAACATCATGGTCTAATCACTTCACCTTTTAGCGGTTATATTTTCGGTCTCAGGGTAATTCATATGATTCGCTGCAGAGAAGCTTGTGCCTATCACTCCTACAATGGCATTGAAGATAAAATATAGAGCACGAATATCCTTATGGTAAGTGGAGAAGAGCCATCGAACAAGATTTGTTATTATCTCACGAGATCCAAATTTCAGGTTGAGGAGGTGAATCGCTCGAATCTCGCCAGATCCGAAGAACGATGAGAATTCCAAGCCAATGATCTAAAAAATCTGACCAGCTCATGTTGCCATCAATTCCGAGGTGTCGCTGTGAAGGTTGCCGCTGATGTGTGAGTAGAGTTAAGACATATTTATTTGCCTGAGTGCCGCTCCCGCCACCGCAATGATGCACAACAGTAGATAAAACTTAACCCTAACTATTAAGCCAGAATGGAGGAACAAGGTCCCCTCCTTCCTATTGAGCAGCATGCGTAGGGGGGGGGGGGAGGGGATGAACACCCTCGCCAACGGAAGATTACGAGTAGTTAGGTCGCTGCACACCAGTAAAAGGAGGGGCAAAGGAATTTGTGCTCGTCCAAAGTATTCCATTCAGGAGAAAGTAAACATGATTTTATCCTAGTTTAGCATTTTTTTGTTATTGTTTGATTGAATTGGCGTGTTACATTGATGTAGAGAGATAAAATATGTAAAGATCAGGGAATTTCATTGATAATTTGGTTAAGATTTCTCTTAACCATCTACTACATTTCACGTCATTGTCTTGATATTTTTGAACCTTTGGTAGTCACCTCACGCCCTTGCCAATGGACACACATTAAATACGATGGGTCAAAAACTTCTATAATGTGTAAGACTAGTCACAATGGGGAGTATCATATAGTAGTATCATGTATATGATACTACTATATGATACCATCTCTACAATGCATAATATCATGTAGTAGTACCATAGTCTTGGTGTATTTATTGTTTTGTAGAATATCAATGTAAAATTGTGTACAATATTTATTTGGGATTAGTTTCTAGTTCTATGTGCTATGATACCGTATCTACCTATAATACCAACACAATATCTTTGATCATTAATTGCAGTGACATATAAGCATTTTGCATGCATGTAGTTCATGATAGTACATGTGATATCCCCATTGGGGATGTTGAATATTCGCTCGATAGGTAACTACTTTCACAAATGAATAACTAGGGGTGAGCCAAGAGAGATTCCTCCTCCCGTAAGAAAAAGAGAGGCGGCGGCAGCCGCAATCTACTTCGTCCTTGATGTCTATGTTTGGGAATCGACGGGTTCCCGCCTCCTCTACTTGGCACTCTGGCGACGGGAGGGGGTAGGGACCTTGGACCTGCGCTTGGCGCTGTAGAAGGTCTCTAAATTTAGAGTTTGGTCAACCAGAAACGACGCTATGGTGTCTATGTCGGTGTTGTGCGGGACAAGAATAAGGTATACCCGTCTCCTCTTTCACCTTGTTTGTGACGATCTTGCCGCTGGTGTTGATGAGGGCGGGGATTCGTCTAGTCACTACTTCCATGGAGTGGTGAATCTCGTCCAGTCTATGGGTGTTCTAGGTTTGGTGTTACAAGTTTTAGATCAATACAAGGGTTTAGTGGCGACTGCTTCAACTTTGGGCTCTGTTCCATAGGGGCACATGTACGAAGACTTCCCGACTGTCATCAACAACGTCAAGCCGGCTCTAATAAGGGAGTGGCGACAGCGGCGCGCTATGGCGACAATAGTGGTCGTTAGGTGGTCCAAGGACCTCGATGTAATTTTTATTATGTTTGGGGTGCTTTGTACTTCTTGTGAACTCATTTTTGCATAACTAGGGGTACACCGGGAGTAAAATCAGCAGATTCCTGTAGAAGCATTTTTTTAGGGAGTTGAACCAGTCAAATTAACTTCGCTCTCAACAGAGGTACGTGGCGACTCTGGTTATATGCCCGCGATTGGCGTCATGCCCTTCTAATCTCTCCCCAAATCCTTCTCAGAATACTTAATTCTTCCGAATCCTAGATTCCCTCCCTCCCCACTTGTTATACGGTTGCAAAATCCCCAATTTTTTGGTTCAGTGTCACCTAGAAGTTGGGAAAAACAATCAACTACGCAGGTCTTTTCTTTCTCTGCCTCTCTTTATTTCTGTCATCGATCTTGATGCAATTTCACTGTTCCACCACCATCTACTTCAATCTTCTCCTACCACCATCTTCCTCTCCTATCAACTCTCCTCATTCACCTCCTGTCGATACGCCTGTGACTATATTCTTTCCCTTTTCGCACTTCTATCAGGCAGAATCTATATAGGGGTTCATAGCATGGAAAACAAAAAAATTCTATTGCATGAATACGGACAAGCCAAGATCTAATCTACAATATTGGTACAACGATATTATAGAGAACTAAACCTCGTAGATCCAAAGCATTTAATGAGATCGGATTCTCATGGTTAATGTATTCGATCACTTTCCGATCTCAAGATCATGTAGACGATCCTTTCGACGCCGCGTTCCGGCAGCGCTGCCGCAGTCGGTCACACCTACGATACCCGATGAAGACCTTCCTCTCCCTTGTTCCAGCAGGCAGCAGAGGTTATAAATCTCTCCTCGTGATTCCAGCATCACGATGGCATGGTAGTGGAAGTAGAGGGGAAATCCCGCAGGGCTTCGCCTAAGCCGGAGCGGGTATGGTGGAGTAGAGAGGGCCCTTGGCAACTAGGGTTTATAGGCTAATGGGGTGGAGGTGGCCGGTGGCTAGGTTTTATCTAGGTGGTGGTTTAGAGGATATCTAGGGCGGCTACAACTAGAGAGGGGGCGGCGGTCGACCTAGGGTTTCAAGTGGAAAGAGGCGCCCCTCCCCTCTTTTTATGAGAGGGAGAGGCGGCAAGGGGAGGGGGAGTCCTCCCCCAACTCCCCTTTCTTGGCCAGCGGCTAGGAGGAGGGAGGAAACCTTCCCTAAGTGGGTTTCCTCTCCTCCCTCCACTAGGCAACCATGTTGGGATTTGACTTTTCAAATTGGCGTTTGATTTTTCAAACTAGAGTTTGATTTCTCTCTTCCCATTGCCCAGAAAGTGACCTAGGACATGATGCAACCATTTCACTTTGGTATGACACATCCATGTACCCTTCCCACTCCGGAGTGATGGGACCTTCTAGACCCTTTTAGAAGATTCTAGTGAAAACACCAAAAAAATTTCCAAACTCCGGAATTGGACTTTCCTTATATGAATCTTATTATCCGGACCATTCTGGATCTCCTCGTGATGTCCTGGATCCAATCCGAAACTCTGGACAACATTCGGTCTCTTACTCACATTCCATATCTACTAAACAACATTGAATCCTTAAGTGTGTCTCCCTACGATTCGTGAATTATGCAAACGTGATCGAGACTCTTCTCCAATCAATAACCAATGGAGGAATATGGAAATTCATATGGCTCCCACATATTTCTACGATTACTTCATGATCGAATGAAACATTCACATATGATACCAATTTCCCTTTGTCTCGCGATACTTTATTTATCCGAGGTTTGATCGTCGGTATATATGCATACCTAGTTCAACCTCATTACAGATAAGTACTCTTTACTCATTCATGTGATATGTGATCCCTTGTGATCTAGTCACATGCTTGCAAGATAATTGGATGCCATTCCACCAAGAGGGCCCAGAGTATATCTATCCGTCATATGGATGGACAAACCCCACTCTTGATCCATGTGCCTCAACACATACTTTCAGAATACTCAATGCCACCTTTATAACCACCCAGTTACGAAGTGGTGTTTGATGTCATCAAAGCATCCATCCGATGATGGAGATTAACATGATCTCATGGTCGAAGGATTTAGGTTACTATGTATTTGAAATCTTATAGAAGGTGAGCTATTTAAAAGACTTGATCTTATGCTACGCTTAACTATAGGAGTGGTTCCATCACATCATTCTTATAATGATATGACCTTGTTATTAATAACATCCAATGTTCATGATCAGGAAACCATGATCATCTATTAATCAACAAGCTAGTTTAACAAGAGGCTTTACTAGGGACTCTTACATGTTTACAAATCACACAAGTATTAATGTTTCCGGTTAATACAATTCTAGCATGGGATGTAAACATTTATCATAAACATAAAGATATGATAATAACCACTTTATTATTGCCTCTTGGGCATATCTCCAATAGTCTCCCGCTTGCACTAGAGACAATAATCTAGTTCCAAACCTTTGTGCATTCAACACATATGGCTTTCCGGTGTGGTATATACACGATTGCTAGTGGTTAACTGATCTTTGGATCCGACACTTTCAGGTCCATGTGTAATTGCATGTGTTTGTGTCTCTACGCATCACTCATTCTCTAATGAGATGGCATTGTATAAATTTGGTCCTTTGGTGAGACCTTTAGTTCCTTTGGGATTAAACTATGTCAATAATTGTTGCACAATGTATCTTCATAGTACTAGCCCGCTATGAATCAGACCTAGTTTGATAACAAAACTACTTGACTCAAATGCCCTCTTTTGCTGCTACAATAATAGTCATATACTTAGCCTTTTGTTGTAGTATCTGTCACGATGTTTTAACTTTGGAAATCATCCAAATCCGTTATGGAATCTTCTTTCCATTACATTGTGCCACCCATAGTTTAATTGATATAAACTTAAGTTTTACTTTGTGACAAAACTATTATCAATGTAATTCTTTACAATGAACTATCCATCTATTTGTCACCTCTACAAAAATAACATATTCTTAGTTCTTCCAAACATCTTATGAATCATTCTGGCATATGCTCATAACATTTAGAGTATAGGAAATATCTTTATGTGTACATATCACAGTATGATTGAAAAACAATCTTTGTGATTTCATTCATTAAGTATCAAAAATACTTGAATCTTTATTTCACTTACCAAGTGTCGATACACTTGAATTTCAATTTAATCCTTTTTGGAAAGAACCTTTCTTTTTTATTTCCATATTGAACTCATTCAATATCTCATCTATGTACATTTGGCACAACCATATTAGCGTCTCAATCTATCCATATCGATATTAATGCCAAACATTCGGGTTTTGCCTAAGTCTTTCATTGAGATGAAATTCTTAACTTGTGTCAATAAAAGATACATCACTTGCAATCAACAATATGTATTTCACATGATGTATTAGAAATATGTCTTAGCGCTCCCACTTAATTTCTTACAAATGCAAGCATCTTCATCGTCTCCGATGAAATTAAAACTTTTAATAGTTTCATCACGGTGAAGATTCCAACTCCGCGATGATTACTTCAACCATTGAAGTATGCATGATCTTTTAACATCCTTTGAATTAACAAAACCCTTTGGATCGTGTCATGTACACGTCATAGGTAACAATTCTATTAGAAGAACTTTATTTTGTTTGTTCAACTACCATATAACAAAATTATATGTAGTATTTGCTACATTAATCCGTTTAGACTAAATATCACTATGAAAGATCAAATCTTGTCATAGTCAACCTTTTGAAAGTTGTCGTAAACTCTTTTCCCAACATGTCAACAATTTCATAGATGTGAAATATCCATGTGTATTTATAAATCCGTATACGACCTATAGGTTTTACATCTTTTCGGAGGGTCTTCCAAGTTCAAAGCTTGATTTTTCGTGTATGGAACTATCACGGATTTTATGGCTTCAAGCCATTTTGACGGAGTCAGGGTGACGAGGTTTGATCTCGTCAATGCCCATTGTTATGGACTTGGGTTTTGGAGAAGATGGGGATGCTGGAGATCGCGGAACGGTTAGCAAACAAGCAATACGGGACACGAGGTTTACCCAGGTTCAGGCCCCCGGAGGGAAAACCCTACTCCTGCTTGTCTGCTCTTGATTACTGGTGAACCGGTGATTAGAGATGCAGGCGTGGAGGTGTGTATGCGAAAGTATGAGTCGAGAGATATAGGTCGTGCCCTCCTGGCCTTTATATAGACTTAGGCAGGTCTCGGGCATAGACCTAGTCAGTTACAAGTTCTAGGGTTTTACCCCTTTGAATTTCCTATCTACTCTAGTCTTGCTCTCCAAGGATCCGAAGGCGTCATGGGCCTAGGCCATCCGAAAGTCTTCATGGGCCGGCGTATATTTGCCTTGGGCTAGACCAGGTATGCTGAGATCATGTACCAGCGGGGTATAATCATGTCAGTAGCCCCCGAGTGATCAGTCGAATCGTAGATTCGGCTGGGGACTCTTCAATCCTTCGGGTGTGACTATGTCTTTTAATAGTTCAGGTGTAGGGATTGTTGATGCGTGTGCCTGACTCACCCGACGGATCAGGGTCAGTTAACTGTCTTAGGACGAAACAACAGGATCTTCTTTAGGCTAGAGTCCCTTAACTCGAACCTGGAACATATGCTGGTGTAATTTGACTCAGACCGCAGAGGACTTACAGGAGTGGAATTCCAGTGAATTTAATTGATGTACCCAACGCGTCCGTCGGGATTTTTCATCGCTTTGTTAGCGCAGTTTTTACTAGCAGAGCGCAGTCATGTGCGTTGCCAGGCCATCAGATGATATCTGTAGGTCTTATCTTTGTGTCGTAGACACAGCATCCGAATGTTTATCACCGCGGAGGTGTTTCGGGTGGCCAAGGAGGACATTGCTCACTTTGCGTTAATTAGGGCAGAGTTGCCGAAAAGTTTTTTTTGTATACTGATCCGAAGGATCGCAGTCGAAGAATTCATACGGTGCGCGACCAGCGCTCCCTATGGGAGTAGCCCCCGAGTGTCTGTTCGAGTTGTAGACTCGAGCGGAGACTTTTAATTCATCCGTTGTTCAGTATCGGGTCCGTGGGACACAAAAAATTTCGGATGCTTAAATCCGCCCTCCCTATGGGAGTAGCCCCCGAGTCTGTAGTGGAGTCGTAGACTCGACGTAGGACTCGAAGAAATAGTTTGATGCTGAAACATGTTGTTCCTCTTTCGGGTGCGCGACCAGCGCTCCTGATAGGAGTAGCCCCCGAGTAATTAGTTGAATCGTAGATTCGAGTGAGTACTCTTAGCTTTGAAGCCGAAGAAATTGTAGCTAGTGCTAGTGTAGCTTTTGATGATGTCAGTGCTGACGATTGATGACCTCAAGTGCCTACTGCGCCAGAGATGACTTGACTGGACGAACATGGGTCCCACTGTCTCACCTTGAATTGACCGGTCACGCGCGGCGTGGAGATAATTACGGTGTCGCCTCGATTTCCACGCGTAGTGGACAGCTTGTTAGCGACGGTTCATTGTGATGCTGACACGTGTCTGGCCAGATCCTACCGTTGGCGTTAGGTCTTCTCGATGGACGGCTGTCGTGCATTGTCTTCGTCTTTATAATCATTGGGGAAAACTTCAGTTTGCTTTCACCGCATCTATTCTCGTTTTTAGTGCTTACTTGTTCTCTGAGAGTTCTTTGCTGCGCGCTGGAATATCCCTTCACATTTCCATCTTCCATCCTGTGCTCTCGTCGCCGGCGTTGCTGTACCGCGATGGGGAAGTCGAAGAAGGCTTCATCTACGGTTGGTACCAGCGTTGCTGGAGGGAAGAAGAATGCCGCCGCTACCCGTGTCACCGACGGTGGCTGGCGGCGATCAGAGACACGGGAGAGTGATCTCCGCAAGCTTCGCGAGCGGGGCCTAATCCCGCAGGATAGGGAGGCCGTCAAACTCCCAGGCAATGAGGTAATCCCCCGTCCCCCCGCTGGGTTTCGGGTTATGTTCCTCACCTTTGTCATTCGCGGGTTTTCCTTCCCAGTCCACGACTTCCTTCGTGGACTGCTTTTTCTGTACGGTGTCCAATTGCACCATCTTTCCCCCAATTCTCTTCTTCATGTTGCTTGTTTTATCACTTTCTGCGAGTGCTGGCTAGGTATTGAGCCGCACTTTGGCCTCTTCCGGAAACTCTATTCCGTGAAGAGGCAATCCGGTTCGGATGGTGTTTACCCCATTGGGGGTTGCACCATCTCCCTCAAGCCCAATCTGCTTTTCTTTTCTTTTTCCATGTCCGAATCTGTCCAGTACTGGCGGAGGCGATGGTTTTATATTTGCGACTCCGTAGTACCTAGGCAGGATTTTGGTCTTGTTCCTTTCGACCCCTCCCAAAAGATCGAGCCGAAGAGGTCCTGGAAAAACAAGATCTTGGATGGCGAGGTGGCGGAGATAGAGGCTCTCTATCATCATGTGGAGGATCTCCAATCGATTCCGGAGAAGGAAGTGAACGGTGTGGATATCATCCGCCCTTTTATCGAGCGTCGGGTGCAGCCACTCCAGGCTAGGGCACACCCGATGTTCCTTTATGCTGGCCGGCATGATCCGACGAGGGTTTCGACTAAGAAATTCTCCTAGGGAGATCTCAACAGGGCCCTTCGTTCGCTGCTGAAGTTCAAGGCTGGAGAGGATATCCCAGGGAAGTCGCTGACTCCTCCGTTTTCTTCTTCGCTTCCTATTCCACAGGTGTAGATCTGTGCGCGTAACGCTATTTTTCGACTGCGTTGTATTTGTGTTTGTTTGCTAACAAATTGTTCTTCTCTTGTGCAGAGCTTCAAAGTGTCGGGTATGTCGCCTCCACTACCCGAAGTAAATCCGGATGCTCCATATAATGATGTGGTGGATTCCATGTCTGAGCTACCATCGGCGCGGTCTCCGGCTGAAGAGGCCAACGAGTCGAGCGAGGACCACACTCGCAAACAATCACGGAGCTCCAGCGAGTCTTCGGATGCTTCGACTCCTCCGACTCCTAGGAACCCACTGTGTCTTGAACGTCACAGTGGTGGGCATGGAGGCTCTTCCTCTCTGATTCCTGCCCTTCCTGTGAGGGCTGTAGTGCCGCACCCGCCAGCGAAGCGGAAGAAGGAAGAAAAGAAGGAAGAGAAGAAAGAGGAGAAGAAGGTCCGGAGGACCCCTCCTATCTTCAACCTGAGCGAGCTTGACTCGTAAGTTTCCTCTGCACTGCGTTTTCTTTACTGTTTACTTTGTACTTGTACTAATTTGTCCGTGTGCAGGCACTCTTCCAACGACTCCTCTAGCGATGGTGCTCAGGAGATGATGGGGAGTCGAAAGTCGTGTCTCCTCCTCCTCAGACGGTGGCTACCTCTAAGGGCGTTGCTCCGAACCCTCCTCCGCAGGAGGTTCAGGTGGTTGCGCCTCAGAATTTTGCTAGCGGACCCTCGGCGTCGCCATCGGATCATGTAAGTAGTTCTGTCTCCTGCCACGGGGGGAGCCCCCGAGCATCTGTAAAAGAGTTTTCTTGTTTTGTTCTTCCTTCGAGTCTCGGGGGGAGCCCCCGAGCATTTTCATGTGCGTATTTTGCTTTTGTTCTTTTCTGTTGGGCGTAGCCCCCGGGTCCTTTTCCTGACTAGTAGGTCTTCTTCCTGCAGCCTTTTGTGCAGGATGCCAAGCGGCAGTGCAGCACTGTCTTGGAGGCCAGCCTCAAACAGCTGCAAGGTACTGTTATGCCTTTGATGTTTGCTTCTTCGTGTACTTGTGTCCTGTTATCTGATGCTTGTATTTTCTGAATGCATAGGAGCATAACACCTCCCTTCGTGAGATTGATGCTCTCAAAAAGAGCCTCGGTCAAGCGGAGAAGAAGGTCGAGGTCGCCGTTGGTGCGAAGGAGCGCCTCGAGCTGGAGCTGGCTACTGCGGCCGAGGCTAAGGAGCGCCTGCAGCGGGAGGCCATGGACCGCGAGGAGCAGCTTGCCACTGCTGCGACTGCGCGTGAAAGAGAGGTGGCTGGCAAGCTCATGGCAGCTGCCAAGGCTGTTTCGGGTGAGTATCTTCACTTGCATCTTTTTTGGTTTTCTTGTCTTTCTTCTGCGGTGCCTTGTTCATTCCTTCTCTTTATTGTCGCAGATGCCGCGGGCATCGAGTTTGACCGCGGTGCTCTAGAGCATGGAAGTGCTCTAGATGATGCTACTGCAGTGGTCGAAGATCGCTGCAGCACCGTCGTCAGCTCGCTTGCCAAGGCCAAGGAGGTCCTTGGGTGCTTCTACAAGGAGCTTGTTCCCAAGGGTGCGGCCCTTGATGATGTTGATGCTCTGGCGGAGGCATTGTCAGCCGAAGCACATGCAGCATACAAGCGCAAGCAGAAGGGCATCGGTGCATCTGTCGGGCTGGCGATGGCTTTGGCGGCTGGAGCGGAGCTGGACCTTCCTGGATCACCTCCGGATGCCATTGGATAACGGATGGATCTGTGGTAGCCTTCGCTACCTATTCTGCTCACTGTAAGCGATATGGGCCAAAGCTGATTGATCTGCTGGCCGAGTACGCGCTACGGCAGCAGGGGGAAGCTAAGGCGAGGCAATCCGGCTCCGAGGCTACTCAGGGTGCCGCATCTTAGGTGTTGTAGCTGTAGGATAGCTGTAGTTTTCTTTTTTTGTAATTATGTTGATGAACAAATCCCTGTGCCACGTAGTGGCCATTTATGCACTTAATGAATTTGTTGAGTTGTGTTCTCCTCCGTTTGAGTGTTCATGTCTTTTGCCTTTCTGCTGCTCTAGGGTCCTTCGGGTGCTGATCCCGTTGACACCTCGCCTGCCGCGCGGCTGCGGCCATCCTTGGATGATTCGTCGCGGCTTGCTTTTCTTCGAGACCGTGTTCGTAGTCTCGAGAAGGAGTTGCTTGGCGTGCGTGGCCATGCCGACGTTTGGAAGTCCAAGGCGGATCGCGGTTCAGCCAGAGAGGAGTACTTGATGGCGGAATTGCTTCGACTGTCTGAGCAGCTTTAGTGTAAGTTTTCTCGAGCTACTGCTCATTTCTTCGGATGCGCCTGCTGGATTTTCATCTTTCTTTTGTGCGAGTATCGCAGGTGCTAACCTTGCTCCAAGGGAGGAGAAAGGCGTGTTGCTGTTCGGGTCAATTGTTTGACTCAACAGGACATGGAAGTCGGCGGGTTCTTCTGGATGGATCGCAACCGTGCCATGGCTCTGGCAATGGTGCAGGATCGCGTTCACCAAGTGTCGCAGGTGCTTCGTCAAGTGCAGACTTCACTCTCGTCGGTTCTGCATGTGATGTTTCCCCTGGATGCTGCACCAACAACCCTGTCTGGTCTTCTGTCTAGATTTCGGAGCGTGACTCGTGTCCAGGAATTGGTGAGGCAGCAGCTCGTCGCAAGGGTGAAGGCTACGCTGTCCCTTGTTAGGCTGCATCGTCCTGATGTAGATCATGCATTATGGCATTTGGGCCACCTCTTGCCGGATGGTGGCGTGTGGGATATGCGTCCGCATTATGCGGCTGTAGGCGATATGCGAACATGTAAATGATTTGTTTGAGCAGCGTGCTCAAGTTATTCTTCAGAATAGGTAGTACCTGTAAAAGAGATAGATGTAAAATTTGTATATTTCGACTGGGCATGTTGTGCCTTTTGTTATAAAGGTTTGGTTGTTGTTTGAGCACGTAGTGCTTTGTTTAATCGTGTCCTTTTTCGTTTGGCGTTGTCATTCTCAGTGTACGTGTTATCCTCAGTCGATGAAATCGTGAGGTGGGGGGAGCCCCCGAGTGCGTTTGTAGCATGAAGTAAAGTTGCAAATAGCGAACGAAATTTTGGGGCGAGACACTTTGCTTTATTTATATCGTAATGGAGGAAGTACATTGTTCGGCTGAGTAGCCTTGGCTGAAAAGCCTTATTGAAAGTAAAGGGGTAGGTAGCTAGGGGTAGAATCGTCGCAAGTGTGCGATGTTCCATGGGTTGGAGTATGCGACTCCAGACTCCACGTGCTTGAGGCGATAGGCGCCACATGGGATGACTTCGGTGATGATGTAGGGTCCTTCCCATGGTGACTCGAATTTCTTCGGTCGCTCTTGCTTGAGTCGCAAGACGAGGTCTCCTTCGACGAAGGACCTTGGGCGCAGCCGGCGGCTGTGGTAGTTGGGAGACTCTGCTGGTACACCGTTGATCGAGCTGCTGCTACGTCTCTTGCCTTGTCGATTGTGTCGACGGCGTCTTCGAGTGCAGCTGTGGATTCGGCTTCGCTATAAGCGATGACCCGGGGGGCCTGGTGGCGTACTTCGGCTGGTAGCACGACTTCGGCTCCATGCACCTTGAAGAACGGCGTGTAGCCGGTGGAGCTGTTTGGCGTGGTGTGCAAGCTCCATAGGACGGATGGTAGCTCTTCCGTCCAGGCTCCGGCCTTTCGCTCGAATGGGCTCATGAGGCGCTTCTTGATGCCAGCGCCGATTAGGCCGTTGGCCTTTTCTACCTGCCCATTCGTTTGCGGGTGAGCCACGGAGGCGTATGTGATGTTGATCCCGAGGCCTTCATAGAAGTCTTGGAATTCTTTGGAGATGAAGTTCGATCCATTGTCGGTGATGATGCTGTGCGGTATGCCGAACCTGTAGACAATGGATTCAAAGAACTTGACGACGGTCTTGCCCTTTTGGTTGGTGACCGGCATGGCTTCGACCCACTTGGTGAATTTGTCGACTGCGACCAGGAGGTAGACGTGCCCCCCTTTCGAGGACTTTGGCAGTTTGCCGATCATGTCGAGGTCCCATTGAGCAAAGGGCTAGGCTATAGGTATGGGTCTGAGCTCTGACTCGGGTGCGTGTGGTTTGTCGACGAACCTTTGGCACCCCTTGCATCTTTGGACGATGTCCTTTGCATCGCTCATGGCCGTTGGCCAGTAGAATCCAGCTCGTAGAGCTTTGGCGACAAGGGAGCGGCTGCCTGCGTGATGGCCGCAGATGCCCTCGTGGATGTCTTGGAGGATGGTTTTCCCGTCACTGATGGTGACGCACCTTTGTAGTACACCCGTAATACTGCGCTTGTACAGCTCGCCATTGATGATGGTGAAAGCTTTTGACCGACGAGATATGCGCCGGGCATCCGTCGGGCTGTCAGGCAGTTCTCCGTTTATCAAGAACTGGAGGTACGGTCGCGTCCAAGTTTCTTCGACTGCCATGACCTGCATCAGGTTGACCATAGCGACCTCTGTGTCCAGTTTCTCGGGTCCTTCATGTCCTTCGGGTAGCGTAGCCCCCGAGTGTTCTGCTTCTTCGGGTGATCCCTTGGGGAATTTCCGCTTGATGGATGGCACGCAGATCTGTTCGAGGAACACACCCGGTGGCACCTTTGCGTAGGTGGAGCCGATGTTGGTGAGTCTATCGGCCTCCTCGTTGCTTTCTCTTCCAACGTGCCGAAGCTCGCAGCCTTCGAATTCTCCTTCGAGTGCGTTGTAGAGCGCGCGGTACGCGATCATGTTTTCGGCGTGTGCGTCACACTCGTTCATCGTTTGTTGGACGACGAGGTTGGCGTCACCATAGATGACCAGGCATGTTGTGCCGTAGATCTTTGCCATCCTCATGCCGTGGATGAGGGCTTCGTATTCGGCCTCGTTGTTGGAAGCTCGGAATTTCATCCGAAGGACGTACTTCATCTTGTCGCCCTGCGGGGAGGTCAGTATGACCCCGGCTCCTGCTCCAGCTTCACGCTTGGAGCCGTCGAAGTGCATCGTCCATGACTGCGACATGTCTGGGGTGTCTGGCAGCTGCAGCTCCATCCAGTGTACAAGGAAGTCTGGGAGGACTTGAGACTTGATTGCAAGTCGCTTCTCGTAGATGATGTCTAGGGGTGACAGCTCGATGCCCCATAGGGCCACGCGTCCTGTGGCCTCTAGGTTATTCAGGATGCTGTTCAGGGGTGCTTCGTTGACGACCATCACCTGGTGCTCCTGGAAGTAATGGTTCAACCGACGAGCCGTCATGAACACGCCGTAGGCGAGTTTTTGGTAGTGAGTGTACCTTTGTTTTGTTGGCGTCAATACCTCGTTGAGGTAGTAGATTGGGCGTTGGACCCCATGGGTCTTGCCTTCTTCGGGTCGTTCGACCACTAGAACGGTTCTGACCACCTGGTGTGTGGCTGCTATGTACAGCAGCAGAGGCTCGCGCTCCTTTGGCGTGACCAAAACGGGCGAGGTGGAGAGTAGTCGTTTGAGACTTTCGAACGCATCGTCGGCTTCGGGCGTCCACTCGAATTTATCTGCCTTGCGTAGCAGCTGGTAGAATGGCAGGGCCTTCTCGCCCATGCGGCTGATGAATCTGCTCAATGCCGCTATTCGTCCTGCGAGCTGCTGGACACCCTTGAGGTTTTTCGGCTTCTCCATCTCCATGATGGCCCGGATTTTCTTCGGGTTCGCCTCGATCCCTCGCTAGGAGATGAAGTAACCAAGGAGTTATCCTGATGGGATGCCAAAGGCGCACTTTTCGGGGTTGATCTTGATCCTATAGCGGTCGAGATTATCGAACGTCTCGCGGAGATCGTCGATGAGTGTTTTCGCCTCCCTGGTTTTGATGACTATGTCGTTGACATAGACTTGGACGTTGCGACCGATCTGGTCCTTCAGGCATGCCTGCATGCATCGCTGGTACGTGGCACCTGCGTTCTTTAGCCCGAAGGGCATTGTGTTGTAACAGAACACTCCGAATGGTGTGATAAACGCCGTTTTCTCTTGATCTTCGACCTTGAGTCGAATCTGGTTGTAGCCTGAGTAGGCGTTGAGGAAGGAGAGTTTCTCGCATCCTGCAGCCGAATTGATGATCTGGTCGATCCGAGGAAGAGGGAAGTGGTCCTTTGGGCAGTGCTTGTTCAGCGACGTGAAGTCCACGCACATCCACAGGATATCCGTGTCCTTCTTGGGAACCATCACTGTATTTGCGAGCCATTCGCTTTCTTTGATCTCCCTGATGAAGTCTGCAGCGAGTAGCCTATTTATTTCCTTCCCGATGGCTTCGGCCCGTGGCTCGGACAGTCTCCAAATGGACTGCTTGACGGGCTTGGTGTCTGGAAAGACATTGAGTGCATGCTCGGCGAATTCCCTAGGAACTCCTGGCATGTCCGCAGGACACCAGGCGAAGATTTCCCAGCGCTCATGGAGGAATTCGACGAGCGCGCCTTCCTATGCGGGGCTGAGGTCGTTGGCGATCAGCGCCGTCTTGGAGGCATCCATCGGATGGACCTGCACCTTCTTTGTGTTGACGGCGGAGTCGAAGGACATGTCAGGTGCGTTTTGTCGTGCGACTGGGGGTGCCCCATTGTCCGTCACCTCGCGGAGCCTTACAAGCTCCTCCTGCATGCCGAATGATTAGGAGATTCTGTTGAAGCCCCTGTTGCATTGGTCCGATCGGGTGAAGCTCCCGTGGACTGTGATGACGCCCTTTGGTCCTGGCATCTTGAGTAGCAGGTATGCGTAATGTGGGACAACCAAGAATCTTGCGAATGCTACATGCCCGAGAATGGCGTGGTATTGTGATGGCCAGTCCACCACTTCGAATTCGAGCCGCTCGAGTCGGAAGTTGTCCGGCTTGCCGAAGATGACGTCGAGCCATATTTTGCCCAGGGGGAATATGCCCTTTCCTGGTACGATGTCGTGGAACGTTGTGTCTGACTGTTCCAGGCTGCACTGCGGGATCCGCATTGCTGCTAGGGTACTTGCGAACATAAGGTTGATGCCGCTGCCGCCGTCCATGAAGATGCGGCTCATCTCGAAACCTCCGATCTGCGCCTCCAGCACCAGGGCAGCATGACCTGGGCGAGGGATCTGGCAAGGGTGATCCGAACGGCTGAACGTGATGCAGGATTCCGATCCGCTGAGGTACTCAGGGATGGCAGGTGGAGTTGCCACGGCCAGGTTGATCTGACGGGTGATTTTCTTCTGCACCCTATTCGTGGGGCGCCCTTTCTGGATCATCAGTGCCTCGAGGAAGAACTATGCCCTCCTCATCATGGGAATCAGCAACGGTGATGAAGATGACAATGGAGATCGATGGAGATGGTTCTGGGGGCACTTCTGTAACATCCCAATTTCAGCAACCTTGAATTTCTATCCAAAGGGCAAAAATTAGGGGGGAAAACTTTTTTATCTTGTTATATGTTGCAATGTTTTCTTACTTGTTTGCTTGTGCTCATGCAACTGTTTGTGTATTAAGTATGTACTCCTTAACCCATCACTAGTTTACAAAAGCTACTTTACAAAATCTATTTTACAAAAGAGATGTCTTGCCTCACCTTTCATATTCTCAAATGTTCTGGCATTTCAAAACCTGAGCCAAGATGACTTTAACACAACAAAATACTTTACTAGTTTCTATTAACAAAACTATGGAGACCTATATATAATCTCCTGATGTTTTCAAGACAGAACTCCCAGCTACTCTTACCCCTAGGATTTCCAAAACCTTTATTAAAACCTTTTCATTCCAATCTTGGTAGAAATAACAAGATGGTCCTTATCTTACTTTAAAGTATAACCAATTCAAAATACCCATCCTTACCTCAAGATAGGCTTGATGGTAACCCTAGTAGTAGTTGGATAAGTTTGATAAGATGAATTGCCTTGATCTGCTGATTGCCTTGTTTGCTTAGGTACTAGAGTGAGATAATCTAGTGGATCATCCCTTAGGACCCAATCTATGTTTGTAATCATCAATCTTAGACCAAACATCCAAATCTGGATCTATCCTAAGCCACCAAAGTGGCCATCTCATCTCCTACCCAGATCAACCCAGGGACAATCCCTTCTGATAGTTTCCTACTCAGAGAATACCCAATCCAAGCATGGATACCCTCTATTCAATATTTACCTCAACAAGAACCACTTAATGGGAAGGATAAATCCTTTCCACCTATGTGCATACTAGTCAAAATCCGCAAATCTCCCAAAATGGCCAAGTCTGGATTTCTTATCTAGATTCAATCTTTGGAGCTCTACCTTTTCAACCTATGTGCATTATTTAGAATGTACTTGAACCATATTGTAGTACATATTTAGTACTACCAAAGCCTACTCTTTACCTTGACTAATCCACTCTGATTCCCCACTCTTCCATGATGGTTTTGTAGTCAAAATAATAATCTTTTCTGCAAATCTTATCATCTTGCCTACTTTGGCAGAAGCTCACATCTATATGATACCTCCCCTTGGCCAACTCTTTGCATGGTTATGACCTAATAACCATGGCTTATCAAACCCTACTTCACTTGTTTCCTTTGGAACCTTGTGCATCTTAAACCCACCTGGTCTAAATGGCATCATGACAATCCTGCTATGGCAGCCTTATTTTCATCAAAGTTTGCCATCACCCCTACACCACCTCAAATCCAACCAAGCCCAACCCTTGCTTCCTTGATCAGCTATATAACTTGTTCTAACTATCCATATATCCATTGTACAAAGGTGAGCTATGAGCTCACTAATCCAACCATGTAAGGGTCCCAACCTTTAAATAAGGTAGAGTTCCCTGTGTTTACAATGCTAGTCCCTGGATCAATAGCTAGCATCCACAGTTAAGATGTAATATCAAGAAACAAAGGTCATAATACAACTTTATAACCAGGAATAACATAATTTTATTACATCTTACATAGCTCATTTGGCTATTACGTTACATAGCAGCAGAATATCTATAAGCATGGAGTCCTTCATCTTCAAAGTGCCACAGGCAGACATGTTGGTTGTAGACTTTGTAATCCTAATCAACACACTTCACTAAATCAATCAAACCTGCAACATAACAAGTTACAGCCACAAGGGTCAATACATTTGAATTGTATTGGCAAGTGATACTATGGTAGTATAGTGGAGTCTATCATCTATATGCATTTGGCTAAGTGGAGTTGAGGCTTGCATTGCTCAAAATAGATTTTCCTTATCATTTTGAAAACACTAAGTTTTTGCTTGACAAATCATTTCTCCCAATCAAAGATTGAAGATCCTTTAACCATGGTTCAACCACAAGTTTTTAACTTAGAAATTTGAATGATGAGATTCTTGATTGCTTCCATGTCTTGATGCTCAAATTGTCCTTTACCAGGGACATGGCTAAGTACTTAGATTTTACACTCTGCAGAGGTGGTGCACTTTCCCCACAAGACTTGGTTTCCCAAGACAAGATCTTTCAGAAGCCTTCCCTTAGACCAAAATGGACGCGTTCCAACCTATCAAACTCTACCACCAACTGTCCATATGGCTAAGTTCTTGCAACCTATATGATCCAGGCAGAGCCCATAATGCCAAGTGGCTGCACTTGAAGCTTCTCAACATTTGACATCTCAAATCTCTTTGTTCCTGGGTGGCCATCCACAAGTGAGATACACAAGGTCAACCATAAACATGGGCCTTGTGAACCACTCAACCAAAAACCACCATTCAAGTCCCATTCCACCCAGGTGATTCATTAACTTAGTTGTTTTATTAAACAAAAACACAAGTCCTCAGACTTAGAATTTTTCCATAGTGTGAATATATTTCCACCCTTGTTTTCTATTAGCTAAGCTAAGCATGATAGTAGTAAGAGTCTTAACTTAGGAAATTTTACTAAGTTTTCATCTACTAGGATTTTCTATGGCAAGGTTTATACTTAGCAAAAATTCCATGCAAGTTTTACTTAGAAAAAATCACTAATGCATAGTGAAAGTAATGGGACAAAAAGTATGAAGCATCACTTGCCTTTTTGGTAGAGGGTATAAGTTCACTCCTTGTCCTTGCAACAATCACACTCTTCAAGTCACTACAATTCAATCAAGCAAGGCACAAACTCAATCTACCAATCAAGCAAAACATCACATAAAATAATAAAACAAGACAATACATGCAAGCATGCAAAAGGGGTTATTTTATTTGTAAAAGTGGTTTCTAATAGGTTACCAACATTTGGAAACACCTATTGGTCATTTTGTAAAGTGGCAAAGTCATTTGCAAAAGGTTTCACTTCATAAACCATTTTCAAAACAAAGTATCATTTTTATGTGGTGTAGAAATGTTTTTACTAAGGCATTAATCTATAGGGTTCACCAAATATGTTTTCAAACCATAAAACTTGGTGTTTAGGGTCAGAGAGTTTAAAACAAAACATTTCCCAAAAGTTTTCTTCAAAAACCATTTTTAATTAAATAAACTATATTTTTATTTGACTAGAAATGGTTTTAAATCAAAGAATCATTCTTTTGTTTCACCAAATACATTTTTGAAACCACAAAGTGTTTCCTAGGGTCAGTAGGTTCAAAATACACCAATTGCCAAAGATTTTATCCCCAAAATCATTTTAGAATAATTTTTACAATCTAAACAAGCATACAAATGTTTCTGCAAAAACAAACAATTAAACAGAAACTTTTTACTAAACAAATGGCATGGTTGGCTATGGCTTGTCTCACTGATTCCATTGATATAAAGTTTGCAAATTTTGGACGTGTGGATCAAAAGTTACAAGGGTTTCAAATCTGCATCTAATTCAGATTCAAACTTTGTTTTAAACAGAACTGGTGACACGTGTCCTATTCCTATTCGTCGGTACCGCTTCGCTCGGATCGGCCACTCTGGCGCGTTGGATCAAGTCAGATCAAGTGGCACAGGTTGCGTACCCCTTCGCTTTAAGTGGTTCTATCCTATCCACTAGATCGAGATCGGACGAAGCTGCGAGCTTGACCTAAAACGAGCGGCGTTGCGGCGGTGGTGGCCGGAGGCGTCGGATGGTGGCGGTGCTGAGCAGAAGCAATGGAAGGTGAGGAGATACTCACAGTGATCGCAGGGCGACGCCGAAGCTCAAAGTGGAGTCGTCTTGGCAAGGGGCGCACGGGGACAGGAGGAATCGCTCACCGGAGTTGGTATGGGCGGCGGTGCTCTCGGGTCGTCGTCGCTGGCGTTGTTTGGAACCTCGCTAAGCCAAAAGAGAGGCATGGTAGATGCGCACAAGGGTCGCGAGTAAGGAAGCGTCATCGGGAGTCTTTGGTGTCGAGGCTTACAGGAGTTAAATCGGAGAAACGGCGGCAGCGGTGGCGAGTTGAGGTTGACGAAGCCGACGTTACGGGGCACTCGCGGGCGAACCAGTGGCACGGGGAGATGCGCCAGGAGGTGAGGAGTGCGTCTGTGTGCTTGGGAAGGCAAGAGGTGGCGAATACTGGACGGAATCGGCAAGGAGGGTCGTCGGAGACAGAGGTGCTCGGGGAGGAATTAGGGCGGCCTGGGGGCGTGTTGAGGTGGGGCGATAGAGGGGAACGAGAGAGGAGACGCGGGCGTTTATCACTGCATGGTCACGGCGAGGGATTAACGCGACATTAAGGCGTAATCAAGCGAAGAATTAAACGGCGGAACGGCAGCGGCGTCTGGGGGAAGAACAGGTCGCGGGGTTGAAGACAGGTGAGCTGGCGGTGGGGTCCGCTTGGCAGCGTGAGAGAGAGAGAGGGAATGAGGGTCCACCAGTCATTGGCTTAGTGGGTTTCTTTCGCGGTAAGGAAAACGTTTCGGGGGCGAGGAGATAGGTGGGCTGACTGGGCCAGGTGGGCTTAGCTGGGCTAGGTCGTTTTGCTCTATTTTTTCCTGTTCTGAATCTTTTTCTTTTTCTCTTTTGATTTTCTGTTTTGAAATTCAAACAACAAATCAAACATTCAAAACAAATCAAACTTTCACCACACTTGTAATTGAATTTGGTTTTGTTTAACAACTTAAACCAAAGTCCCAAAACAAAAATAATATTTTTATTCTTTTTAGGATCTATTTAATAATTAAATAAAGTAGATCTTAATTATTAATTCAAATAGGTTTTGATTTATTTAATAAAATCTCCATTTGAAAACTAAATATTAACAAAACCGAATCAGTAGGTTTTATTTGAAAATATAAGATACTTGGAAAACTTATTTAAAATAATTTAATAAGTTTTAGCGTTTATTTAAAATGGGAAAAGCCTTTATTCTTAGTAAAACTGGATATTAATAAATCCTCATTATTTTGTTTAAATAAACCTTTACTCTTTTAATCAAAGCAAAACCTTTTGTTTCAAAATCTTGGCCAAGGTTTAATTTGGCTTTATAAATAATCCTTATTTATAACTCTACCTTTTTCTTTTGAAAACCAAATCTTTTTATTAAAAGATTCAAAATAGTAATTTTAAATATTTTTATTGTTTATTTATCTTTTTAAATTCCTTTAGGATTTTATTTGATCCAAATAGGTTTTGAAAGTTCCCAATTGGATTCAAAAAGTTTCTTCTCACCCTGAATATCAACAAAGTTTTATTTTATTCATTTATTTTTTTCACATTACAAGATTTGGAAAATCTTGGGATGTGACAAACCATGTTTTGGTGGCATGAAAATAACAAAGCCCTAGATCCCCTAAAATCTAGTTTCCTCCCATTTCCCCAAAACATTCCTTCAACACAAGTGGAAAATGATTTATGAATCAAGTATACACCATCTACTTTGGATATGATCTTTTTCCAAATAATTTCCATAATTATTGGAGCCTAAAACTATTTAAATTCATTGTCTTACAAATTTCTTCAAATCTCTGTCTATAAAGGCAAGTTTGTTTTTCTCCAAACCACTTTGCCAACTCAATGCATATTTGAGTTCTATACCTCATACCCTATCTTCCCATCTAAAAAATTAATACTTTTGAGACCCTTTATTATTTCTTTTTGCCCTTTTTCTTAAATGGTAGAAACAAGAAATAATTCCCTAAAAATACTTTCCCACCTCAATAAATTCAAATAAAATTATCCAATGTGTGTTATTGTATTTAGGACCATATCACATTAAAAACCACCTTGTCCAATGTACAAATATCAAAGGAGCTTCTAGAAACCATCTCTACACTTTTTGAATAAATGTTTGTAAGTGAACCAAAAATCATCTGAAAAATCCCAAACAATTCCTAGGGTCATGCTATGACCCTATCCACACATCAGTACCTTTCCCTCGCCTTGAAAAATGGAGAATCCTCAACTTCCTTCACAAGCATAATATTGATCAATTCTTGCAAATCCCTCAAACCTTGTCTCAAACCAACACCCACCCCATCAAACCTTGTCAAGAACTCCTCCCCAGCACCATCACAACCTCTGGTCGCAGCACTGTAGCATGCCTCTGTAGCTCACCCCTCCCCTTTGTCTTATGTGCTTGAGAGAAGAGAGAGACCCCAACTTTATAAAGGCATAGCAATAAGTGAGGCAACAACAACACCACCCTCTTCTCCACCCGATGCTCGACTCTGGACCCCACCACCCCTCTCTCCACCTCCCTCACTGGCCTATCCCGAGCCAGCACCCTCCCCAAGTTAATTCCATAGGCCATGTCCACCATGAGCCCCTTCCTCTTGGTTTAATAGTCCAGAGGCCTTCTCCCTCGCCCATGCTCACTCATTTCTCCCCAAACCACCAGAGAGCCTCCCCTTGAGCTCCCCTCTCAGCCGACCACCTGAACAAGAAATGTCCCTTTCGGCCATTGCTTAGTTCGAGCTCGAGGTCACTGATGACCCACAAGTATAGGGGGTGTATCGTAGTACTTCCGATAAATAGGAGTGTCGATCCCAACGAGGAGCAGAAGGTGCTGAACAGTGGTATGGAGTAGGAAATCCCTGTGAATACTTAGCAAACGGATTTTTAGTGGTTTTCTGACAAGGCAACAAAACAAGGAACAAGTAATAGAAGTAACTAGCAAACGGAGCAAGTGACCCAATCCTTTCTTAGAAAAGGACAAGACGGTGGAAATACTTGTAAGGACCAAACGTTATCGAGGACACATGGGAATTCTATCAAGTGCTTTCGCTTCAAATAGTTGAGTACTCTTCTTTGGTTTTTGTAAGTGTTGTGTGGGTGAACCTGTGCTAACATACCGCCCTTCCTAGGACTAATACATACTTGTGATTAAACCCCCTACAAACATCCGTAACTACAGGAAAGTAATTAAGATATAAATCTAACCACAGTCTTAAACTCTAAGATCCTACACTCCCTTGTGCAAAGGTGTCCTAACGGGGGTTCAGGTTTCTGTCACTCCGGCAACCCCACTATTAGTAGCCAAATACACAATGCATTCCCCTAGTCCCATAAATGGTGAAGTATCATGTAGTCGATGTTCACATGACACCACTAGAAGAATAGCACCACAACTTAAATACTAAACCATTGAATAATAACTCATCACAGATTCACTACTAAGAACATGACTTCTCCCATGTCCTCAAGAACTAAACGAACTACTCACAAGACATCATATGGATAAAGATCAAAGATAATATGGTAAATGATAACAATTTGAACATAAACAATAATCCAATGGTTCCACTCACAAGCATCAACTACAATAGTAATTAACACCAGGAAGGTTTACCCTGACGAACTAAAGCAATATCCAACACAATTGTTACAGCGGGACGGAGTGGTGGTGATGGTGCTGGTGGAGATGATGGTGTGGATGATGATGATGATGATCCTGATGAAGCCTAGCTTGATGACGTTGTTAATGGCGGCGGTCTCCCCTCTCCGGGAAGGAATTCCCTCGACAGAAATCTATCTGCCGGAGAGATCTTTCTCTCTCGGTGTTTTCTGCCCCTAGAGGCGGCGGAAATCTATTTGTGGTCGCTCCCCCAGTATTAGGGTTCTGTAGGGAAGATATAGGCGAAGGGAGAGAGTCAAAGGCCGGGCAGGTGGGCCACACCAGCCCTAGGCGCGGCCTTAGGTGGGCCCGCGCCTAGGGGTGTGGGCCCCCTGCGGCCCCCCTTCGCTCCTCCTTCTGGCTTCCTTCATCCTCAGGTAAAATAATATGTTTCCATATTTTTCTGGTATTTTTCTGATCTTCGCGAAATTTCACCGAAACGCCTTCTTTTCCATCAGAATCTAGACTCCGGCAGTCCATCCTCCAGGAATCATCCAACATGCATAAACAGATGAAAATCCATAGGTAATACCTCATAATAATACATATATCAATGAATAGAGGTAAATTATGATATAGAATGGTGATGCAAATTGGGCGTATCAACTCCCCCAAGCTTAGACTTCGCTTGTCCCCAAGCGAATACTGAGCTCAGTAAACATGTCCACAGGTTTATGGAGTGAAGTGTCGATAAAAGAATACAAACAAGAAGCATCACACTTACCATTGCATGACTCATAGAAGAAAGCAACTCACCATTATATAACTTAGCTTGCAACCAAGTACAATAGTCACAATAGAGATGCATAAAGATAAATCATAATTGGAATTGGCAAACTTGTTCTTGGTCAGAGAACACCTGGCAAACAGTTTCACAAAAGCTTTTTGTAGAATTTTCAAAACTGGAGCACTCTTTGCTCAAAAAGGTTTTTCACAAGTGAAGGCTTTCAAAGTAATACTCAATAGATAAGAGTTTTGTGCAAACAAGGAAGATAAAGAACATGATTGAATAAATCACCATATGAATGCTTGAAACACAACAACTCAAAAGCTTGCTGGAGATAGAGAGGAAGTAGGTTTACTGACTTAAACTGGTAGTGGAGAAAGGTCCCTTATTAGAGGGTAGCAGGGATTACAAGTCATAAAGAGCTTCCAAACAATTATGGTACTTACTAGCTTTGAGCCCTCATTGCCCCTATCATAAGCATCTTGAGATGATTAAGGTTAAAGTGAACATAGATGGAGTATATGCTTGATGAAATATAAGTTGGCAATCTCATGTCCCTTGAATATGAGGGCCACTCCTCATGCATACTCAACTGTGGGCCCAGGTAAGTACTTGTCATTGTAAGTATTTGCATATCATTGAGAACCGCCAATGGGGTACCCCTTGCACATGGCATAGGAGCTTTCCCATAACCAAAATAATAAGGCAAGCAGACAATGAGCATCTCAACAATCTTTTTATTTACCATATGCATAGCTTTTTATTGAGGATGCTTCATAGATGACTCACTATAGTGATGCTGCAAGTTTCTACCATGATTAAGCATGGCTTAGGCTAGCGGCCCAGGCGTTTCTCTAACATAGAATACAAACTCCATGGACTTACAAGTTCCCTCTTTATTTCACACCGTTGACATCCATAGACAAAAGAGCACGATATCAACTGTGTACAGAGTACAAGTGCTATGTTGAAAATGTTCCCCGTGACAGCATGGTTCTTCTAATTACAACGTATAGATGCAAGCATATACAACTTCGATGTTCACAATAGTTCAAGCTTATTAGGGGCAAGTAAATAAAGTGTGCCATCAAGTTCGTGAGAGCTTTACTAACTAGTTTTCACATAACAAAATACTTTTTAATTCGAAAGGTAGATGAAGCTTGAGAATTTGCTAGGAATAGCAAAAGCTACTAGGTAGATATGGTGGACACAAGTGGCAAAGGTTTTTTGTTCAAAGGATTTTGGAAACATGAGAAGTATGCCTTCTCAAAACAGGTTTTTGGCTAGCAAGGCTGGGTAGCAAGCAAGAGGGTTGAAAGAAACAAGAAAACATACAAGTAATAAAGCAGAACATGCAATCTTCCTTGAAGACACAAAAGAATCTTAAATAAAGAATACTAAGCTTATGAGCCAACAAGAAAGAAAACAAATTATACCAAATACCTATAAGCTTTTTCTTTCTTTATTTTTCTTTCAAACTAATGCCACTGACCAGAACTAGGTTTGCCAAAACCAATTCAGATCCACTTGATGATCCCAAAGTGGTGTCAATACTGATCAACAAGATAAATCATATAATAGAGATTGCAAACTAAAAATAAGAAGTGCAAAAAGTAAAAGATGAGACTTCTCATTAATATTCCAATAAAGGCACTCACACCAAGGGATACATAGATAATCAACTAAAGGAGAGATACTTCCACATGCAAACCAAACTATAAAATAACCTCTCTACCACAGATATGAATCCACTAAAAAGGTAAAAGATAAAAGATAATGGTGGTGATACCGCGGCACTCCCCCAAGCTTGGAACAAGCCAAGGGGATGCCAAACCTGATGACAAATTACTCCTTCGGTGATGGTGGTGTTCTCTTGTCATCATAAAACTTCCAAGGCAATGGTTCCCCATACAAAAAGGATGTCCTTGTCTCTGCAATCCTGAAACTAACAGCAGAGATTATGCGAACAGATCTAGCCTCATACTCACAGTTTTGGTTATGTATGTCATAGAGTTGTGCTTGCAATTGGTTGGTGGTCTGACGGAGTGAAAAGATCTCTTCTCAGAGATCACCAACTTCTCCCTCGTGCTTGGTGATGAGTTATGAACTTATCTTATGAATGATATCCACCTCGCGTTCTGCCATCTTCTTGTACCTAAAAACTTCATGTTCCAATGCTTCCATCATGTCTTCTAGACTGCCTTCTCCATTAGGGCCTTGAACTTCTTTCATTTGTACCTTCCACTCCTTGAGAATCAACTCTTTGGGATGAATCCACAACTCATACATGTACGGGTTGAGGACTTCCGCAGAGGAATCCTTTGTGGGTGATCCAGAGGAAGACATTAAGGCTCCAAATCTGAGAACTTTCCTGACAGAAAACAGATCGAAACGAAAACACGTCGAGAACACGATGCAAGAACCTCGGGTGATCCGGGGGTTATATATTATGAAGTTTCAAGGCATAAGGAAGGTACTGACACGGAAACGAGGCGGAGACGGAGTTTGGTGGAGTCAAACCCCTCCAAGGCTCGCCAGGCTGGGCCCACGCCTGGGGTGGGTTTGTCCACCCCGAGCTGCGTTTCCTCTTCAGTTTCGTCTCGTAGTCTTCCTTATGTATTAAAAACATCAAAAATATAAAAAGATGGGAGTTTCATGAACCTTCTGTTTTCACCACTTTTACCTATTTAAAGACAAACTCTGTAGTTTCTGGTTCTTGGCTTCTGATAAATTCTTCTGGAGTTATGAGTTGAATAACATCTACATCTTCGTTATAAGAATCTCTAGAAATATAATGTTTTAGTCTTTGGCCATTCACCACCTGTGTTGTGTCATCCTTCAGAGAAGAAATTTTGATGGCACCTGAATGGTACACTTCCTTGATAACAAAAGGTCCTTCCCATTTGGAAAGTAGTTTCCCTGCAAAAAATCTGAGACGAGACCTATACAAAAGAACTTTCTCACCAACATGGAACTCCCTTTTGAGAATTCTCATATCATGCCATCTTTTTACTTTTTCCTTAAAGAGCCTAGCATTTTCATAAGCTTCCCCTCTCCACTCATCTAGATTACTTATCGAGCAGTCTTTTCTCAACACAAAGTCTAAAATCTCTATTCACCTCTTTCACTTCCCAATAAGCTTTGTGTTCTAATTCTAAAGGCAAGTGACAAGCTTTTCCATGGACCATTTTGTAAGGAGACATCCCCATAGGATTTTTATAAGCAGTTCTATAAGCCCACAAAGCGTCATTCAACTTTTTAGCCCAATTTTTCCTAGATCTATTGACAGTCTTCTGCAAGATAGATTTGATTTCCCTATTGGAAAGTTCTACTTGCCCACTAGTTTGGGGGTGATAAGCTGAAACTATTCTGTGGTTTACATCATACTTAGTGAGAGTTTTTCTAAAACCCCCATGAATAAAATGAGATCCCCCATCAGTCATGAGATATCTAGGCACACCGAACCTAGGAAAAATAACATATTTGAGCATCTTCAAAGAGGTCTTACCATCAACACTGCTTGTAGGTATGGCTTCTAACCACTTTGTAACATAATCAACAACAACAAGAATATGAGTATACCCTTTTAAAGGAGGAAAAGGCCCCATAAAGTCAAATCCCCAACAATCAAAAGGTTTAATAACAAGAGAATAATTCATAGGCATTTCATTGCGTCTAGAGATGTTACCTACTCGTTAGCATTCATCACAGGATAAGATAAACTTCCTTGCATCTTTAAAGAGAGTAGGCTAATAAAATCCAGATTGTAAAACCTTTTGTGCAGTCCTATCTCCAGCATGTCCTTCATAAGCACTGCCATGACATTTTCTCAAAATCTCTTGTTGTTCAAATTCTGGAACACATCTTCGCATAATGCCATCTACTCCTTCTTTATATAAGTGTGGGTCATCCCAAAAGTAATGCCTTAGATCATAAAAGAATTTCCTTGTTTGCTAGGTTGTAAAGGTTGGAGGCAAATACTTGGAAACAATAAAGTTAGCATAATCCAGCATACCAAGGACTCTCATGTGGACTTACCCTTATTGCAGCTAATTGTTCATTTGGAAAACTATCATTAACAGGCAAAGGGCCAAAAGAAATGTTCTCCAAACAAGATAAATTATCAGCACCTTTCCTATCCACGATATGTAGATCAAACTCTTTCAAAAGCAATACCCACCTTATAAGCCTAGGCTTAGCGTCCTTCTTCGTCATAAGGTATTTAATAGCTGCATGATCAGTATGAATAGTAACCTTGGAATCAACAATATAAGGTCTAAACTTATCACAAGCAAATATTATAGCTAAGAACTCCTTTTCAGTAGTATCATAATTCTTTTGAGCAGCATCCAAGGTCTTGCTAGCATAATGAATGACATTTAACTTCTTGTGAACATGTTGTCCCAAGACATCACCCACAGCAAAATCACTAGCATCACACATAATTTCAAAAGGTAGACTCCAATCAGGTGGTTGGACTATAGGAGCAGTTGTCAAAGCTTTCTTCAAAGTTTCAAAAGCTTCCTTACAATCATCATCAAAAACAAAAGGTACATATTTTTGAAGAAGATTAGTAAGGGGCTTTGAAATTTTGGAGAAATCTTTAATAAACCTCCTATAGAAACCAGCATGACCAAGGATACTACAAATACCTTTTATATCTCTAGGACAAGGCATATTCTCAATTGCTTCAATTTTGGCTCTGTCAACTTCAATGCCTCTTTTAGAGATCTTATGTCCAAGAACAATTCCTTCATTAACCATGAAATGGCATTTCTCCCAGTTAAGAACAAGGTTGGTTTCTTCACATCTCTGCAAAACTTTATCAAGGTTGTGCAAACAGTTATCAAAAGAAGTTCCATAGACGGAAAAATCGTCCATGAAAACCTCAATAATTTCTTCACAAAAACCATGAAAGATAGGAGACATACATCTCTGAAAGGTAGTAGGAGCATTACATAAACCAAAAGGCATACGCCTATAGGCATAAGTGCCTATAAGCATTAATGCACATTCTATACCCAACCACTACTCTTTGGGGTATAAGCTCATTATCCTCATTAGGCACAACAGTTATTCCCCCTTTCTTGGGAACACAGTGAACAGGGCTAACCCATTGACTATCAACAATAGGATAAATAATACCACCATCAAGGAGTTTTAATACCTCATTTCTTACCACTTCCTTCATCTTAGGATTTGGACGGCGTTGGTGCTCAACAACTGGTTTTGCATCAGGCTCAATATTAATAGCATGATGACATATAGTAGGAGAAATTCCTTTTAAATCATCAAGAGTATAACCCATAGCTCATTGGTGCTTCTTCAATACCTCCAATAACCTTTCTTCTTCCTTCCCTGAAAGTTTAGAACTAATAATAATAGGATATATCTTCTTATCATCAAGATAGACATATTTAAGATCATCAGGTAAAGGTTTTAATTCGAAAACAGGATCCCCTTTAGGTGGTAGTGTGGTACCCAAATCTTCCACAGGTAGATTATGCTTAAGCTGTTCCGGCTGACGAAGAAAAACTTTGTCTATCTCATTTCTTTCCTTCATGAAGACATCACTTTCATGATCTTCCATGAACTGCTGCAAAGCATTGTTAGGAGCAAGAGAAATAGCAGACAGTTATTCAACCCTGAAATCCTCATCAGGTAATTCATTTTCATAAGGAGTTTTGGAAAATTTGGAAAGATTAAACTCATAAGATTCTCCAACAAACTTAGTCAAAACTTTTTCCTTCCTATAATCTATGATAGCCCCACAAGTATTAAGGAAAGGTATACCGAAGATAATAGGATAAGTTTTACTAGCTTCTTTACCAAGTATTAGAAAATCAGCAGGATATTTAATCTTACCACAAAGGACCTCCACATCTCCTACAATACCAATGGGGCAAACTTACTCTCTATTAGCAAGGTGAATAACCACACCAATATCCTCAAGCTCACAAGGACCAATCTCATGCATAATTTCCCTGTAAAGCTCATAAGGAATAGCACTAGAACTAGCACCAATATCACATAAACCATAATAGCTATGGCTATCAATTTTAACAGAAAGCACAGGAACACTAGCTTTTCTAACTTTCTTAGGATGAGAAACAATGTTGGTAGCGTCTTCACAGAAGACAATATGCTCATCCTCTATATTTCTATTGACAAGATCTTTCACAATAGCTACCATAGGCTCAATATCAATAAGCTCATTGGAGCCTACAATTTTCTTTGTACTTTTGCTAACTACAGTAGCCATAATAGAATGCTCCCTCACCTTGGAAGGAAAAGGAGTTTTCTCAATATAAGGTTCAGGCAAAATAGGATCAATAGTACAAACCTCTGTACTAACAGGAACATGGGTGACAGTGTCTTTATAAGGAGCGTGGTACTTGTCCCACTCTTTCTTGGGAAGTTCAATATAAGAGGCAAAAGCATTAAAACACTTTGCAAGAACTTGGGGATATAGGCCAAACTTATTGCAAATATCACGGAAGTTATCAGTGCCCATAAAAAATTTAATGCATTCATAATCATAGTTTATACCTGACTTTCTTCCTTTGTCATTCTCCCAAGCCTCGGTGTGACCTTGAATACAGAGATCCCGTTTATCTTATTCCTTCATATGTGTGAATGATCAAGCACAAGAAGCATCTAGAAAATCTTTATCATGAAGAGAAAGCCTAGCATAAAAGTTATTGAGAATAATATTGTTAGGGAGTTCATGAATAGGACATTTAAGCATTAGTAACTACAGTCTCCCCCAAGATTGAGATGTACTCTCTCCATAAAGAGGCCAAAAGTTATATATAATACTTATATCCTTATGGATTTCACTAGGAGGATAAAATTTAGAGTAAAAGAGAGATGCCATCTCCTCCCATTCCATGGATTGCCCATTCTTCAGCAGCTTATACCATGCTTCAGCTCTCCCTTTCAAGGATATGGAGAGTAACTTCTTCTTCACCTGTTCAATTGTGATACCTACACACTTAAACAACCCGCATAATTCATGGATAAAAAGCAAGTGATCACCAAGATGGATAGTTCCATCCCCAAAATAATAATTATCCATAACACGATTAACAATACTTGTAGGTATCTTAAAAGGATCTATCTCAACAGGAGGTGGTTCATCTACTACCATAGCAGTGATAGTAGTTTTCCCAAACAGAAAACCAAGTGGGTTATCCATATTGGAAACAAAGTAATAAGCAGTAACAAAAGCAATACTCACAGTAAAAGTTTCCCTTACCAGTTCCACTCTTCAATAGAGCTTCACTCCCCGGCAACGGCGCCAGAAAATAGTCTTGATGACCCACAAGTGTAGGGGGTGTATCGTAGTACTTTTGATAAATAGGAGTGTCGATCCCAACGAGGAGCAGAAGGAGCTGAACAGTGGTATGGAGCAGGAAATCCCTATGAATACTTAGCAAATGGATTTTTAGTGGTTTTCTGACAAGGCAACAAAACAAGGAGCAAGTAACAGAAGTAACTAGCAAACGGAGCAAGTGGCCCAATCCTTTCTTAGCAAAGGACAAGCCCGTGGAAATACTTATAAGGACCAAACGTTCTCGAGGACACGTGGGAATTCTGTCAAGTGATTTCGCTTCAAATAGCTGAGTACTCTTCTTTGGTGTTTGTAAGTGTTGTGTGGGTGAATCTGTGCTAACATACCGCCCTTCCTAGGACTAATACATACTTGTGATTAAACCCCCTGCAAACATCCGTAACTACAGGAAAGTAATTAAGATATAAATCTAACCACAGCCTTAAACTCTGAGATCCTACACTCCCTTGTGCAAGTCCTAACGGGGGTTCAGGTTTCTGTCACTCCGGCAACCCCATGATTTGTAGACAAATACACAATGCATTCCGCTAGGCCCATAGATGGTGAAGTATCATGTAGTCGACGTTCACATGACACCACTAGAAGAATAGCACCACAACTTAAATACTAAACCATTGAATAATAACTCATCACAGATTCACTACTAACAACATGACTTCTCCCATGTCCTCAAGAACTAAACGAACTACTCACAAGACATCATATGGATCAATATCAAAGATGATATGGTAAATGATAACAATCTGAACATAAACAATAATCCAATGGTTCCACTCACAAGCATCAACTACAATAGTAATTAACACTGGGAAGGTTTCCCCTGACGAACTAAAGCAATATCCAACACAATTGTTATAGCGGGACAAACTGGTGGTGGTGGTGCTAGTGGAGATGATGATGATGATGATCCTGATGAAGCCTAGCTTGATGACGGTGTTGATGGCGATGGTCTCCCCTCTTTGGGAATGAATTCCCCTGGGAGAAATCTGTCTGCCGAAGAGATCTTTCTCTCTCGGTGTTTTCCGCCCCCTAGAGGCGGCGTAAATCTATCTATGGTCGCTCCCCCAGTATTAGGGTTCCGTAGGGAAGATATAGGCGAAGGGGGAGAGTCGGAGGTCGGGCAGGTGGGCCACACCTGCCCTAGGCACGGCCTTAGGTGGGCCCGCGCCTAGGGGGTGTGGGCCCCCTGCGGCCCCCCTTCGCTCCTCCTTCTGGCTTCCTTCATCCTCAGGTAAAATAATATGTTTCCATATTTTTCTGGTATTTTTATGATCTTCGCGAAATTGCACCAAAACGCCTTCTTTTCCATCAGAATCTAGATCTGGCAGTCCATCCTCCAGGAATCATCCAACATGCATAAACAAATGAAAAGCCATAAGTAATACCTCATAATAAGACAGATATCAATGAATAGAGGTAAATTATGATATAGAATGGTGATGCAAATTAGGCGTATCAGTCACCTTATCCCTGCTCCCCTTCCCATGCATGTGTACTATTTGTGATCTACAGCCCCTGATCTAAACACCCATGCTCTTCCCTCTGCTGCAGGAACGTCGAAAGCTACCACGGTCGTGCATGCCCGAGAATGACTCCTCCCGACGCTGCTCACCCCCTCGAGATCCTCTAGAGGTAACAACACCTCCCCTGCCCTCCCCAATACCCTATGACCCTCTCTAATGCCTTCCCTCCGACAGGCATGCAGTTTTCAGCGAGCACCGACGAGCCGTGACAAACTTGCCTCGATCATCTACGTGCGAGACAGCTCCTGGCGCCAAACCCCAGCATGCCGTCCATCCCTGGGCTCGGTGCCGCGCACCGGGTCAGCTCTGCCACCTCCCCGTCAACGGCGAGCTCTGGTAAGCCTCCCCTCGCCTCTCGACCCTAACTAGGGTTTCCATCCCGTCTGCTCGCGTCTAGAGGAAGGAGATGAACCCCCGTTGTAGATCCTCTCTTACGCGGATGAACGAGAACCGTCGATAACCCTTCATCCCCTTGCCCTCAATGACACATGGGCGTCCCCGTGGCGGTTTGAAGGAGAAACCTCCCGCGCACAGGGACCCCAGGATGGGCCGGCCCAATGTCGTTTCTCCTACTCCGCTTTGAATACAGCCCACCTGCTCCTCTCCCTTCCCAATTTAATAAAACCTAGTTCCAGATCTATTTCATGTTTTTTACTTTAAATCAAAATAAAATTGGAAAATGGCTTAATATGACCAGATCTAAATTTACCTATGTAACCACATGTCCTCCCAAACATTCAATACCAATAGTTGATCCAACTTTTACTCAGATTAATATGAATAATTATTTTACCAAAGGGTACTCTTTTCACTAATAAATTGTTTTTGTAAGTTTGCAACTGAAAATGGCATGAACTCTGTTGGTACAGAAAGGTATTATCCATACCTTGCACGGCACCATGGCGCTTTGGTCTTTTGCTTCCTAGTTGTCCCTTAGTAAAAATAGCAAAAACATGTATTTTCTGCCTTTAGAAAATTCTCTAGGTCAAACCAAATGAGGTATTGACCTATTTACAACTCTAGGCACATCTATATAACCATATATATCAAATCCCAGGAGATCAAATTTTATTAAGCATCTTCAGAATTTTGGTGAATTAAACCATTTTGTTAATGGTTTATTCAGTAATAAAATCACCACTTTAGTTATGTAAATCCAAACAGGTTGATTCCAATTTATACAGAAAGGTATTTTCAATACCCAACATGTGTCCTTGGACTCCACTCAAATCACCTTATAATTTTAATCTGGTGAACAAGACAAAAACCATCCAGTACTGTCTTTAGGGATTTCTCAAGGGCATTCTGTTAATTCTTTTGAGTTGATTACAACTCCTATTGAATCAGTCCACCAAATACTACGTAATCACCTGAAGGAAATATTTTTTGGAGCACCATATTATGTTTGGTGAATTATTTCCTAAAACTAGAGTTTTATCCACTATAAAAATCATTATAAATCAATGGAAATTGATAAAATAGTGAAACCAATTTTGTTGGATTCATTTCATCAATACCTATCTGATGGTATCATTTTTATACAATCGTATCATACAGATCAATCCCTTGGTCAAAAACCCTCTTCTAGATAGTTCCTAGACTTTAAATCCAAAATGACCCCTTTTTCCTATGCCTCCAAATCTTCACCGAATCCAATCAAATCATACCTCCAATACCCTACTGATGTATATCATGTGATTGTGTTGCTTGCTGTATGTATTGATGCTTGTATGCAATGTATTGATTGTAGTGTTGTTTGTTTGCATGTATGCTCAATAACGGCGACAATTGCGATTGTGTGACGCCGAGAAGAAGGAAGCATCGGGTTATTATTATTATTGGTATTATTGGTATTCTAGTATTATAAGGAAGTCAAGGGACATATCGCTGGTCACAGGCAAGACACCATTCCTTAACTCCTATATTAACCCACTTCTTCTTATCAATTGTTTTATATCTTGTTTATGAACTGCACGATTAAATTGCATGGTTTGTTTCAAATAAAAGGCGTGAGTAACTTGGCTCCTCCAAGTTATGGTTGAGTGTCCCTTAGGACACCTACACTATTGACACCCCATCTTTATCCTTTAGATCGAGGCTAAGATGCTTAGCATCTTCCCTCTTGGAAACTACGGGTTTTTAATGATAAAAATTGATTTGGGTTTTACCCTACTACAAAGTTTTCAAAATAAAAACCTTGGAAAGAGGCATCATTTCTAAGTGGAGGTTTTACTAAAGAATATATGAGGAGGATACAGAGAAAGTCGAGCAAGAGAAAGAGAAGGAATGGGTACTCGAGTCTTTTAATGGAACAAATTATCAGTGCAACCACATTACCCTGGGTGGGACTCAGGGCTAACTCGTAGTTTGTTCTCCTTAGTATGGGCTACGCCATAACGCGTAGAAAGGTGTTCAAGTCCCTCGAAGCCGGTTCCTTTTCACGTAGGGGGTCTCCGTACCCGGAAAGGTTCTATTGACTCCCTCGAGGTCGGCTGCAACTATGGAGCTCCCGCGGATGGTACCAGGTTAAGGGAGTATGGGTGGCATGGATAAGGAAGTCAGGAAGGGAGATTCAGACTTGGGAAGTCAATTACTCGTCCCGAGGGAACTAAGAAACCATAGGGAAAGTGCCTATACTAGGGACAACAAATGAAAAGTTAGGTTTGATTATCCGAACCCCCGTCTACGGTGTGTAGCGGGTCATGGTTGTATCCCGATGGATGTATTGATTCCTGTGGGTAAAGTGCACAAAATCTGTAGAGTCTAATCTATTCGAATAGCCATGTCCACGGTCAAGGACGGTTGGAAATGTGATTGCTAGGAGTACCTAGGGGATACGTTTAAGATGAATAAAAAGGATGTGACTTGGTCACGAGGGAAGATAAAAACGAGTTTGGTTTTGACCAGAGATGGTCGAAGATGTTTTAAAAAGGGTTTTACTATAAAACTGTTTTCAAAGTTTTTAACAAGGATATGGGGATATTCGGGCTTTCTAAAAGGAGGCGTATTTTCCAAAAAAAACTCTTCTTCAACAAAGATATAGAGATGCCAATGTTAGGATTTTCAAAAAACAACTATAGTGTAGAGCTATCTCACCACAGCCCAATATGCATTATCTTTGTTACCTTGTCTCGGTGGTTTGTGAGTACATTCAAAGTACTCACCGGAATTGTCCCTAGCTATTTACTTGGCCAAATTGCAGATGTTAAGAAGTGACGAAGGTGCTGACGTCTATGCGAGCTAGGTCGTCTTCCCGTTCAGCTGCCTGTAGGTTAAGGCATGATATGGGATCTGCGCTTGAAGACTTCCGCTACTTGTGTTGTAATTGCCGTAATGGCCACTTTGTAAGTTTTTTAATTGTTACTTTCTGGATGTTGTAATGATACTGGTCGGTTATGCTCACGGCTCACTGATCATGGGAACGCGAATTGTATGCATAACGGCTATTCTCGGACCGTAAATCCGGGGTGCCACAGACCTGGTATCAGAGCCATCCTGACTATAGGAGACCTTAGTTAGCATGGACGTTAGATAGGACAACCACTAATTTGGAAAAACACCCGGCTTTCAAAAACTATTTTCTCAAAAAAAAACTGAAGGATTTCTTATCTCATCTTCTCCGGCTTAAACAATTTGAAAATGGATTACTCTATATCTCATCTACTTCAAAGGTTCCGTTTCCAAAAACAAGGTCCGACTTGGAGACTATGAGACGGAGATCCCGAGATGAACAGACCTCAAGACAAGCAAAACAAAGGAGCTACCAACGACGAAATACACTACAAGATCCCCCTACCAACGGAGTCCTTCATCGCCCCCCCAAATCAATCAAGTACGACACCGACAACAAAAGATGGTAGGACAGAAGTTAAGATCCCTGTAACGTCCGTACTTAGGATTAGCACCCCTAAAATAGGATTCCTCTTATGGCGCATAGTCTTTTCTTGGTATTTATGATACGCCTTGTTTGTTTGTCATGTGCTTATTTGATGCTTGAAATGTGTCGATTGTCTGCCTGGGAGCATCTGATCCTAAAGTTTTGACCACCTTTGTTGGTGTATCCCAATGTCGACCCTCGCAGACCCATAGCTGGACACCTCTCCTCAGCAGGATGGCCACATAAGAAAACCTCGTCAACCGCAAGTAAATCTCTAAGGTGGAAAGACCGCGTCTTTCCAATCAACTCCAATAAACCCCTGCTAACATGTTCAGGGAAAAATATGAACTTTGGCTTTGATCCCGTCCAATTCCGAGAATATTCATTTTTTAGCTTTCTGAAACCAAAAACAGCAGAAAACAGGCAACTGGCACTGTAGCATCTTGTCAATAGGTTAGTTCCAGAAAGTGTAGAAAAATACCTCAAAGTTAGACAAGACATAGTAAAATGGATACTAAACAAGCATGGAACATCAAAAATTATAGATACGTTTGAGACGTATAAATATGGCATTTCTTCTTGTGCCTTCGATCTCCATCTCTAAGCACGAACATGATCTCCATCATCACCGGTGTGGCATCAAGGTCAATGGCGCTGCTCCATGGTTGTCGTCCACCGGCATCAACTATTACAACTACTTTAAATAATAGACACGCGGGTCTTAACAAAATTTAAAGACAACCATAAGGTTCCTGTCGGTTGCCAACTTACAATAAGGATCATTCCATACATCATATATAATCACAATCATGGCCATATCACGTCACAACACAAGCCCTGCAAAAACAAGTTAGACGCCTCTAATCTTTCTTTGCATGTTTTACGTGGCTAGGGCTTTCGCATAAGAACCGTTCTAACTTACGAACATGAACCACAACGTTGATACTAGTATTGTGAATCGCCCGTTGTAAATTGAATCTTCACTATGGTGGGAGATATAGACACCCGCAAAGCCACTTATGCAATACAAGTTGCATGTTGAGCGTGGAGCAAGTCTCATGAATGATGTCATGTAAGGTTAGCCCGGACCGCTTCATCCCACCATCCCACAAGATGCAAAGTACACAAAAAGCAATCGATAAAAAAAGCATAAACGCCCACAACAACCATTGTGTTATACTCGTGCAACAGATCTATGCATAGACACGACTCTGATACCACTATAGGGGTTCGTAGCATGGAAAATAAAAATTTCTATCGCATGAACATACACAAGCCAAGATCTACTACGAGATCGGTGACAAAATTGTAGAGAACTAACCCTCGTAGATCCAAAGCGTTTAACGAGATCGGATTCTCGTGGTTGATGTAGTCAATCACTTTCCGATCTCAAGATCGTGTAGACGATCCTTCTGGCACCATGTTCCGGCAGCGCTCCCGCAGTCGGTTACATGTACGGTACTCGATGAAGACCTTCCTCTCCCTTGTTCTAGTAGGCAGCGGAGGTTGTAGATCTCTCCTTGCAATTCCAAAAGCACGAAGTCGTTGTGGTGGAAGTAGAGGGGAAATCCCACAGGGCTTCGCCTAAGCCAAAGCGGGTATGGTGGAGTAGAGAGGGCCCTTGGCAACTAGGTTTTAGAGCTCAATGGGATGGAGGTGGCCGGCATCTAGGGACTCCTACATGTTTACAAATCACACAAGTATTAATGTTTCCGGTTAATACAATTATAGCATGAGATGTAAACATTTATCATAAAAATAAAGATATGATAATAACCACTTTATTATTGTCTCTTGGGCATATTTCCAACATGATCCCCCGTCGAAACTTATTTCAAGAGCAGCTATTGGCTAATTAGGCTGATCGATCAGGCATTCCTCTCTTAGATCCGCTTGTGATTAAGGCTCTGAATCTTTGCCTCTCCGCAGATCTGGGTCAGAGTTGTTGAAGAATCACGGGTTGACCGTAGGTTGTTGCCCGGAGTCGTGTGACTCTAGAGCTGGAGGAAGGCTTAATTCGTTGGCTTTCTCTTTGTTTGCCCTGGAGCTGTAGCCAAGCACCATGAAGGCACTCAGATGGAATTGCCAAGGTATGGGTAGAAATCTTCGTGGTAAAAGGATGACCCATCTTACAAGGATGACCCGCTCCTCAGAACCTTAGGTAGTATTTGTTGCTAAAATCAAATCTTCCAAAGTAAAAGTATCCAATCTAGTTACCATATTTAATATGGTTGATGTTGTTATTGTTCCCTCTCGATGTCGCTCGGCTGGGTTGTGGATAATGTAGAATGATTATTTGCAAGTTAATGTTCATATTACTAGCTTTCTTGTCATCTTAGCAACTGTTGTGAATAGTACTACTAGCAAAAAATTGGCCTTGCTTGTATCTATGGTGATCCTTACCATCGTCAAACTAGTGAAATCTAGAATATGGTTGTTGGTTTTATGTATGATAACCCGAACCACCCTATGGTTTGTATAGGAGGCTTTAATGAGAATTTGTATGATATGGACAAGAACTCCCCAAATACAAATCATATTCGTATGTATGAATTTCGTGCATTTGTGAAAATTGTGGTTTGTTTGACTTGGGTTTTAGTGTACCTGCTTATACCTGGACTAACAAACGTTTCTCCTCTAAACCCACTTTTGAAAGATTAGATGATTGCCTGGTCAATGTTGAATGGTGTAATGCTTTTCCGGTTTCCAATGTTTACAATATGCCTCTGATTTACAGTCTTCTATCAATGGAAGGATCTGTTAACAAAATTAAAAAAACTTTCAAATTTGAAAACTGGTGGCTAAAATAAAATGATTTCCAAGATCATGCTAAAAACATCTGGAATTCAACAAAAAACAAATCCTTTTCGAATAAAAATAACCATATTGTAGGAGCTCTCAAAGTTTGGTGCAAGAAGAAGAAACCTTTGCAACAAGAATTAAATAACCTAGAAGATCAAATCAAGCAAATACAACAGAATCCTTTGAATGAACAACACCATAAGAAGGAGGCAATATTGGTGATAAGGTATGAGCAAACCATCATGAAACTAATTGAATCTTATATGCAGAGATCAAAGAAGCAATGGATCAAGGATGGACACAGGAATGCAACCTTCTTTCACCGAGAAATCGCAAAAAGAAGAAGAAGGAATACTATTGTATCTATTAAAGATGAAAATAACGTTGTTCAATTTATGCCTAAAATAATCAGCAACACTTTTGTTAACTATTTCAGATCTATCTTTGGCTCCACTCAAACTAACAATGGCACGCCATTCCTTCACATGCAACCACCGGAGGACACTCAAGACTTCACTTACTCAACTCCTGATGAAAATGAAATCTTAGAGACTCTAAAAGAAATGAAAATAAATGCGTCTCTAGGTCCATCTGGCTTCAATGTTGAATTTTACATTGCAACTTGGAGCTGGATAGGGAAGGATGTCACTCAGATGGTAAGAAATGTTTTCCAAACAAGTAATATGCAAGCTCACCTTAATGATACTCACATTGATCTTATTCCAAAAAAAACTTGTTCATGTAGTTCCGGCTGATTATAGACCTATTAGTCTTTGCAATGTCATCTATAAGATTGTTGTCAAATGTATTGCAAATATACTAAAACCTCATTTACCAGACTACATTCGTCACTACAAGCTTTTATTGAAGGAAGGCGTATTAGTAATAATATAATTATTGCACAAGAAATCAGTCATTCTTTTGCTCTTAGCTCTTGAAAAAATAAAGCTTTCATGCTAAAAATTGATCTTGAAAAATAATTTTATAGAGTGGAATGGAACATTATTGTCACGGCCCTCGCATGTAAAGGGTTGCATGGTCATTTCATCAATCTTATCCATGTCTGCATCTCTTCACCAACTTTTTTCGTTATCATTAATGGCTAACCATTTACGAAATTTCGAGGTGCCAGAGGTATCCGACAAGGGTGCCCCTTGTCTCCTTATCTTTTTGTTCTCGCCATAAATGAACTATCTATTGCCTTGCAAGAAGCCATGACTCACAACCATTTTGCAAGAATAACTCTAGGACCAAATTGCCCCTCTATCCACTCGCTTCTTTTTTCAGATGATCTTCTGGTATGTGGTCAAGCAACAGAGAAAGAAGCATCAAGAATGAAGCAAATTCTACAAGAATTATGCAACCAATCAGGGCAAACTCCAAACTGGGGGAAATCTGGAATCATATTCAGCAATAATGTTTCGGTAAGTACTAAAACAGCTATCAAACAAATTTTCATGTTCTAGACATAGATAATAATTTTGCCCATCTTGGACACCCCCTAATAATCCCTGGCAAAAATAGAACAACAGCTTACAATTTTGTTTTTGACAAATTTAAATCCAAACTTTCAACCTACAAATCTGATCAACTCTCACATGCTGCTAGACTCGAACTCATTAAATCCATGTTTTCTTCTATTCCTATTTATTATATGTCAAATATCCTGTTCACAAAAAGATTCATAGCCAAATCACTTCTATCATATGAAACTTTTGGTGGACGGGTAATAGATAAGAAACAAATTCAAAAAGGCTTTGCCTAAAATCCTAAAAGGATATTTGCTCCCCAAAAATGCAGGACGTCTCGGAATAAGAAACTTGCAGGCAATGAATCAAGGTCTCATTCTAATGGTTGCCTAGAGAATTGCTGACCATCCAAATAACTTTCTTCATGCTATTTTAAAATCTAAATACTTCCCGTATTCTACTATCTGGCGATCAAAGCCCAACACGCCCAAATCAGCTATATGGGCCTCCATTATGAAGGTAATGTGATACGTACATTTTGCATCACTATTTTATATCATAATTTACTGTTATTCATTGATATATTTTATATTAAGATATGATACTGATGTTATTTCATCTATTTTGCATGATTGATGACTTTTGGAGGATGAACCGCCGGAGTCAGGATTCTGATGGAAAAAAGAGCTGTCTAGATGCAATATTTCCGAAGATCAAAAAATCCCAGAAAATATACGGAAATTCCTATTTTCCCAGAAGACGAATATAGCCAGAAGGAGAAGTGGAGATGGGCCACATGGGGCCCACACCACCCCTGGCATGGGTCCCCCCTAGGCCGCACCACCAGGTGGTGTGGCCAACCTGGCCCACCTCTAGCATCGCCCTTTCACGTATTTAATCCTCCCGAAACCCTAAGACTCGGGGAGCAACCACAGAAATATTCCGCCGCCTCTGCGGAGCGGAAACTACAGAGAGAGAAAGAGCTCTCTGGCAGGCAGAAATCTGCCGAGGAAATTCCTTCCCAAAGAGGGGAGATCGTTGCCATCAACATCGTCATCAAGCTAGACATCATCAGGATCATCATCATCATCTTCACCATCATCTCCACCAGCACCACCACTCCATCCCGCTATAACAATTGGGTTGAATCTTGCATAGTTCTTAGGGGAAACTTTCCCGGTGTTGATTACTTGTTATAGCTGATGCTATTGAGTGGAACCATTGGATTATTGTTCATGTTCAGATTGTTACTTATCATTATTTCATCTCTGATCTTGATCCATATGATGACTCGTGAGTAGTTCATTTAGTTCTTGAGGACATGGGATAAGTCATGTTGTTAGTAGTGGAATCATGTTGAGTAATATTTAATGGTTTGAGATTTAAGTTGTGGTGCTATTCTTCTAGTGGTGTCATGTGAACGTCGACTACATGATACTTCACCTTTATGGGCCTAGGGGAATGCATTGTGTATTTGGCTACTAATTGTGGGGTTGCCGGAGTGATAGAAACCTAAACCCCCATTAGGAATCCTTTGCATAAGGGAGTGTAGGATCTCAGAGTTTAATGTTGTGGTTAGATTTTTATCTTAATTACTTTATTGTAGTTGCGGATGCTTGCAAGGGGTATAATCACAAGTATGTATTAGTACAAGTAAGGTCAGTACATTAGCATAGGTTCACCCACACAACACTTATCCAACCAAAGAAGATTAATCAACTATATGAAGCGAAAGCACTTGAGAATATTCCCATGTGTCCTCGAGAATGTTTGGTCATCTTAAGTAATACAACCGGCTTGTCCTTTGCTGAAGAAAGGATTGGACCACTTGCTGCAATTATTATTATTGTCTTTTATTTACTCGCACTTTATTTATCTACATTATCAAAAAACCCTAAAAATCTATTTTCTAAGTATTTACAGTGAATCCTTGATCCAAACCACTTGTCAACACCTTCTGCTCCTTTTTGGGTTCGACACTCTTATTTATCAAAAGTACTACGATACACCCCCTATACTTGTGGGTCATCAAGACTATTTTCTGGCGTCGTTGCCGGGGAGGGAAGAGCTATTGAAGAGTGGAACTGGTAAAGGAAATTTCTACTGTGAGTATTGTTTTTACTTTATGTTTTTTATTTTATTTCAATATGGATAACACACTTGGTTTCCTATTTTGGAAAGCTACTACCACTTCTAAGGTAGTAGATGAACCACCACCTGCTGAAATAGATCCTTTTAAAATACCTACGAAAATTGTTGATCGTGTTATGGATAACTACTATTTTGGATATGGAAATGTCCATCCTAGTGATCATTTGATTTTTATACATGAATTATGCGGGTTTTTCTATTGTGTAGGGATTACAATGGATCAAGTTAATAAAAAGTTATTCTCTTTATCATTAAAAGGCAGAGTGGGGAATGGTATAAGCTGCTAAAGAATGTCCGATCTATTGAATGGGAGGAAATTGTACCTCTCTTTTCTTCTAAATTTTATCCTCCTAGTGAGATTCATAAAGATCAAAAACAAATATATAATTTTTGGCCTCGTGATGGAGAGAGTACTTCCCAAGCTTGGGGGAGATTGAAGTTACTAATGCTCAAATGTCCCATTCATGAGCTCCCCAATAATATTATTATTAATAAATTTTATGCAAGGATTTATCTTCATGATAAGGATTTATTGGATGCTTCTTGTGCTGGATCATTTACACGTGTGAAAGAATAAGCTAAATGGCATCTTCTTGACCGTATTCAAGAAAACACTGAAGTATGGGAGAATGACAAAGAAAGAAAGTCAGGTATAAATTATGATTATGAGTGCATTAAATATTTTATGGGAACTGATGACATTCATAATATTAGTACTCAGTATGGTCTTGATTCTCAAAGTATTGAAAAAAAATTTAAGGCCTTTGCCTCTTATATTATAATTCCCAAAAAGGAGTGGAACAAGTATCATGAGCCATATAAAGATATTATTAATTGTGTTCCTACTAGAAATATTGAAGTTTGTACCGTTGATCGCATTTTGCCTGAACCTTATATTGAGAAAATACCTTTCCCTTCCAAGGTAAAGGAACATTCTATGATAACTAGTGTGGTTAACAAAAGTACAAAGAAAGTTGTAAAACCTGATGAACAAATAAATGCTGATCCTGCAGTAGCAATTGTGAAAGACCTTGTCACTAAAAGTGTAGAAGATGGACACATTATCTTTTGTGAAGATGCTTCTAATATTATCTCACATCCTAGTAGAAATAGGAAAGGTAGTGTCCTTGTGCTTTCTATTAGAATAGGTGATCATTGCTATTATGGTTTATGTGATATTGGTGTAAGTTCAAGCGTTATTCCTTATGAGCTTTATAGAGAAATTATGCATGAAAAATTGGTCCTTGTGAACTTGAAGACATTGATGTGGTTATTCACCTTGTTAATAGAGATACTATCTCTCCAATTGGTATTGTAAGATATGTGGAAGTTCTTTGTGCTAAAACTAAATATCCTGCTGATTTTCTAGTAATTGGTTCAGCTGCAAGTAAAACTTGTCCTATCATTTTTGGTAGACCTTTCTTGAACACTTGTGGAGCTATTCTAGATTGTAAGAGGGAGAAAATTTTAACTAAATTTTATGGAGAATCTTATGAGTTAATTTTTTCCAAATTTTCTAAAGCTCCTTATGAAAATGAATTGCCTAATGAGGATTTAAGAGTTGAACAACTTTCTTCTATTGATCCAATTTTCAACCTAAAACCTCTATTTGATGATTTTAAATATGCTTATTTTGATGATAAGAACGTTTTATGTGATAGTTATATCGTTAATTTTATCCATGATGCTGAAAGTTATTATGAGAGAGGGAAACATGGTTTTATGCATCTTAATAATATTAAGTTTTCCCGCTTTATGTTGGAAGTTTTGATGTTGCACTTGTTTTGCCTTCCTATGCTAGTAGCCCCTTGTTTCAATAAATTGTTTCCTTACAAAATTCCCCTGCATAGGAAGTGGGTTAGACTTAAATATGTTGGATATTTACTTCTTGATGCTCTCTTTTACTTCAATTTGTATTTCCTCTGTGAGCATCATAGAAATTATCATGCCTATCTTAATGGCTATAAACAAAGATCTTTTGGGAAACAACCCATTATATTTTGCTTTCAGTTTATTTTTGTTTATTTGAGTCTTGGAAGTTATTGCCTCTGTAATAACCTCTCCTTATACTTTTTGTTTGTTTTTTGTTCCAAGAATAGCCTCTAATGAGAGGGAGGTAAGATTTGGGGAAGTTGTTGTCCCGAAACAGATTTCCATAAAGTCGTATTGATCTGTAATTTTTTGTGTACATGCCCCAGGCTTTATCTAACTTTTGTTAGTTTTGCACTTTTCGATTTGAGCAACAGAAGATTTTCAAAAGAATTGATCTTTACCTGTAGGTCTATTTTGATAGATTTCTGCCATTATTTGCATTTGCCTCTTAAATCGATTTCCTTTGGTGATCTTTTGATCACTTGAAAGGAGTTTCTATAGTAGTTTATGTTTTGATGGATGTTTTACTTCAGTTGAAACTGAACCCAAAGGTTTATTCTTGCATACACTAATGTAGCTAATGAATATTGTGTGAAGTTTTGAAATAAATTTTCAAGTGTTGGGAGAGAATGATGTAATGAGATGAAGAATGGTAGAAGGCCCAAACATTATATTTCTAGAGAATTTTTTTATAATGAAGATATTGATATTATTCAAGTGGTGACTTCGGAAGAATTCATTAAAGACCAAATTCAGGAACCTGCAAAGTCCGTTTTCGAATAGGTAACAGTTCTGGTAAGAAAAGGTTCACAAAAAACTTTCCAACTTATATTTTTGTAGTTTTTATTTAACATGGAAGATAATGAGTCAAAAGAGGGACGGATATGGAGTCCGGGAAGCTCACACCGCCCCTTGGTGTGGACCCACCTGGATGCGCCACCAGGTGGTGTGGCCACCTCGGAGCTCGTCTCCGACCCGTTTTCATCCAATACCTTCCTCTTATCATTAAACTTTGTAATATATAATCCCCCGGATCCCCCGAGGTCCATATATCATGTTCTCGTCGTGTTTTTGTTTCGATCTGTTTTGTTCAGTCATTCAGGGGTTCGTTTTCGGAGGACTATGAGCTGCGACGCCGGCGCAAGCTCCTCCGTGATCTTGAGAAAGGGACTTTCATTGGATGGGTGGAAGAATAAAGGATCGCAGCTAGGCGCGAAGACATGGATCAGAGCGTCAAGGAGGAAGTAAAGAACATGTTAGCAAGCATTGAGGGACAGATCGCTGCAGGATCAAGGGCAAGAAAACCTACTCTTGTAGGGGCAACTAACACTGGCCGTGCTTTTTCTCATAATATGCAGGGGCTAATACCACCAGTTCCAAGCCTCAGTTCCTTCCCTGCAGCAGTGGAAGCCCTTCGAGCCACTGATGAGTTTTGTGATAAGTATCGAGTTCTTAGGAGAGAGGTGGAGATACTTCAAGAGGAGAATAACAGGCTTCGCAAGATGCTGGAGAATTTTCTCACCCCGATAATGAAAACACCACCACCATCAAAGGAATAATTCATCATCAGGTTTTGGCATTCCCTTGGTTTGTTCCAAGCTTGGGGAGTGCCACGGTATCACATCATTACCTTTTATCTTTTTACCTTTTTAGTAGAGTTATATCATGAATAGAGAAGTTATCAAATATGATGGTTTGCATTGTGGAAGTATCTCTCCTCTAGTTGGTTATCTATGTATCCCTTGGTGTGAGTGCCGTTATGGAATATTAATGAGAAGTTTTATCATTTACTTTTTGCACATCTTACTTTGGTTTGCAATTTCTGTTATACGATTGATCTTGTTGTTAGTATTGGTATCACTTTGGGAGCATCAAGTAAATTTAGTTGGTTTTGGCAAACCTAGATTTGGTCAGTAGCAACACTACTTTGAGAATTGAGTGGAAAAGAGAAGAGTACTTGTAGATATATGATTTAATTTTCTTTCTTTCTTGATTGGCTCATAAGCTTAGTATTCCCAAGTTAAGATCTTTTGTGTTTCCAAGAAAGATTGCATGATTGTTTCTATCACTTGTATGTTTGCTTGTTTCCTTCAACTCTTATGCTTGCTTCCCAGCCTTCCTAGCCAAAAACCTATACTGAGAGGGAATGCTTCTCATGCATCCAAGCCTTAAACTAAAACCTATGCCATTTATGTCCACCATATATACCTATCAGCATTATTGCTATTCCAAGTAAATTCTCGAGTTTTATCTATCTTCCAAATTAAAAAATTGTTATGTGATTTAGTGATTAAAGCTCTCATGAACTTGATGGCACGCTTTATTTTCTTGCACTTAATAAACTTGAACCATTGTGCCCATCTATGTTGCTTATATGCTTGCAAATTATAAGATGGGAGTTAGCAGAACCATGCTGTCATGGGGAACGCTTTCAACACTTGTACATATCTATCCAGTTGATATCATGATCTTTTATTTATGGATATCTGCGGTGTGAAATAAAAAGGGAGCTTGTAAGTCCATGGATTATTGTATATGTGTTAGAGAAACGCCTGGGTGGCTAGCCTAAGCCATGCCTAATCATGGTGGAAACTTGCAGCATAACCATAATGAGCAATCTATGAAGCATCTTCAGAAAAAAAATATAAAAAAGAGAAGAAAAAAGGCACCACACTCATGGTAAATAAAAAAATCACTGAGATGCTCATTGTCTGTTGCCTTGTCATTTTGATATGGGATAGCTCCTGTGTCATGGAGCAAGGGGTACCTGTTGGCGGTTCTCTATGATACACATACACTTACAATGACAAGAACTTGCTTGTGACTAAAGTTGAGTAGCATGAGGAACGGCCCTCGTACTCAAGGGACATGAGATTTTGAACCTATGATTTGTCAAGCATATACCTCATATTTGTCTAACTTTAGCCTTAATCACTTCAACATGCTTATGATAGGGGAAATGAAGCTCAATGCTAGTAAGTACCATAATTTTTTGGAAGCTCTTTATGAAACTTGAAATCCTTGCTTTCCTCTGCAAAGGGTCTATCTTTTACTTTTATGTTGAGTCAGTAAAACTATTCCTTTCTATCTCAAGCAAGCATTTGAGTTGTCGTGATTCAATCATCCATATGTTGATTTATTCAATCTTGTTTCTTATGTTCCTTGTTTTGCATGATGCTCTTATCTGAATGAGTATGACTTTGAAAGCTATCTTTGTAGTTTAAAGACCATTATGTTTGAGCAAGAGACTCCTGCAATATAAACTCCTTTATAAAAACTTTGCCTAAAACTAAGTATGGTTTGTTAATTGTTCTCTGACCAAGAACAAAGTTTGTCATCACCAATTATGATTTTCTTTGTGTATCTTTATTGTGACTCCCTTACTCATTGCAAGTTAAGTTATATAATCGTGAGTTGTTTTCTATTATGATTTGTGTATTAATAATGTGATGCTTCTTGTCCATATTCTCTTTATCGACACTTCACTCCATAAACCTATGGTCATATTTATTGAGCTCAGTTTTCGCTTGGGAAAAAGCAAGGTCTAAGCTTCGGGAAGTTTGTCAACTCCCGGATTTTTAATCCTAGATGCCTGTTATGCCATACATCGCAATCCTAGGATTACCATTTTTGCGAGACATAACAGATTTGGATATCACAGTACATCATCCATTACAAACCATACATAAGGTCTTACACAAATAAGTATCTCATGATCCATTTCTTAATACAACTCAAGCAGCGAAATAATGTAATAATAAAGGTAGCGTAGGCGAAGCTCCATCTTCGGGGTCACATGCAATGTTGACGATGGGAGATGATCCTAGTTGTAGTAACCTTCCTGGGGTCCATCATCCTGGTACTCCTCTTCATAGTCTAGCCACGGGAATAGCCAGGGACAAAGCCATGAGTACTCTTTAAGTACTCGCAAACTAATACTAACAAGTTAAGGGGGTTTTTGTAGTACAACACTAAGCTCTAGGGTTGTTTTGCAAAAAGCCAGATTTACATCTACTAAGTTCAGAAGCAAGAAAGCTAGTTGAAGTTTTATAACACCTAAATGGGAACTTGAATTTCATATCACAACTCTGTTGTGGTCAAGTCAAAATCTCAATTCATTTCATGTCATTTTGAAAACATCTGAAGGGGGAACAGTATGGCCACTCCAACTGTCCATAACTGCGGACACGCCTATTCGAATAGTTTGACACTCTGCAGAGATTGTACACTTTCACCACAATATTCAATACATCCGTCAGGAACAAATCCTGAATTCACCATACTCAGTATGCGGATAATCAATCCTAACCTTTCAATTACGCGCCCTAGTATAGGCACCTCTCCTATGATTTTGGCCTCCCAACCATGACCAACTGTCATCTTGGGTACTGCACAGGTGGACAATCTTCACAAGGTAGCCTCAGCTCAGACCTTGGCCGTGAGGGAACCCATACTAAGGTATATAAGTTTCCAGTCAAGCCCTACCCAATTTTCGGGTATTGTGGTTGTACGGTAAAATTGGAATGGTATCGCATCCAGACAACCATCAGTTTTATAAAGGGCTAAGGCTCATGCCTCAACATTTTCATCATCAAAATCATCTGGTGTTCGGAAACACATGTCAAAACATTTTAGTAGAATGACCCATCATTCCAAGGTTTTCGTAACCATTTTCACCAAGTACTCCCATCTAAAGTTGATCAAGCTTTATTCTTAGCACTAGCATCTACAAGGGTGGTAAGTACTAATGAGGGGTGGTAAACAAGTAGAGTTTAACTAAGTTTAATCTCATGCCTTAGGATGATATCAAGATTATCTAGCTTAGGCCAAATTTAATGCTCTTTATGCAACCTTCAATTATCTTCCTAGAATCTACAAGTCACTTAAGTAAACTCTAAGAGAAAGCTTTGATAAAGAAATAAAGTATAAAGCTTGCAAGTAAAACTAGGATTGGGTTATCAAGTGGGTATGATCACATATGCTTAAGGCCTATAGTTGGCATGGTAACAAGCAAGTATTTGCTTGCATAGGTATCAGTATAAGCTTGCTAAGTTAATATCTTGAAAGTATTGGCTTGCCTTGTGCAGAGCAGTGGTTGAAGTTCTCCTCGGCTTCTTCTTCATAGTATCCTCCTTCCTCCTCGTATCCTTGGTTGGTACTAGCGTCTATAAATAAGTACGAGGTACACAATCACCAAACAATACTTAACTATTTTCAATCATCACACAAAAGGGTACTATAGATGATCTAGCATCATCACTAACATTACAAGATTAAAGACTTTGTCTTATTTATTTTATTTTTAGAAAAGTAATTTCTACTCATTGAAAAACTTCTTAATATTTAATATTCTCCAACTCAAACATGGGATCATGTTGACACATGTCATCACCACATATTTCAGTACATGGGAATGTGATTTAAAGTGGTTTCACAATTTAATAAGGTTTAACCTTTTTATTATAATTAAATAAAGTGACTAGAATTGTCTATGTGGCATTCTTTTGTTGCTTGAACATTATTTCTGTAAGTAAACCCATATGTTTTTATATATTCTGAAAGGTATGATCAAATTTGATTTTTGAGAGTTGGAATCAACTCAAAATCTATTATGGTTGAAATTTGAAAAATGTTTGATTGCAGAAAAGCTTCTGACTTGTTATTTTTACCAAGGTTGATCTACAGATCCAAATGATTTGAATTCAACGGGCTTGGATTAAGCATTTCAGTACCTTTCTAACAAAATTGGTTTCATGCAATTTGGTTCACTGAATCGAGCTGGGTTGATTTTTGAAACTAGGTACAGAACTGAGTTTGAATTAAAATAGAAAAATCGCTGTGCGGGAGATGTTAATGGGCCGGCCCAGTGTCACTCCGCAGCACGGGGCTCAGCTGACAGGGGGGTCCACCCGTCTGTGGCTCATAACGCGTGAAGCGGTACGGGGCGATGTGGTGCGTTGGATTAGAAGGGTGATCGACGGCTTAGGGTCGTCGTCGACGATGAACATGTCACCGGCGAGCTCGAACCCTAGCGGCTCAGTGGGGGTCGTGGGAGGCTCACCGGGGCTCGGGCGAGGGTCGGTGATGGGGGAGAACGACGAAGTCGATGACGGCAATTCTCCTGGCATCGGCAGCTCCTCCTGGGGCGGCTCCAATCGATGGCTCCCTTCTTCTCCAGCAGCGGCGGGCTCCGGCCAAATTCCGGCGAGGCGCTGCTCGCCTTGCTCCGGAAAGAAGTCGGAAGTATCAGTGAGAGGCGGGGAGTGAGATGGTGTGAATAAATCGAGCGGGGGTTGCCTCCTTTTATAGGCTCGACAGCGAGACCAAGAGGGATGGGCAGGCGACGGTGGCGACACGGCTATGGGCGGCTAGAGGCATGGCTGCGGTTGGCGATCGACGGGTGGTCTCTTGGCGATGCTCTAGAGCTTGAATGCGAGCTTAGGGGCGGTGGCAATTGGTCAGGAACATGCAGTGCTCTACGAGGCAGAGGCGGCGAACTCCGCGGCGAGCGGTGGCTACGGGGTACGGGCGATGAAACGAACATGTCTGGTGGTCTCCTGGGATGGTGGGGTGCATGCTGGCGGGCGGCGAGGGCTCGAGGTGGTCGGGTTGCGTGGGAATGGTGTGTGCTCTAGGGTACGCGTCGGCATGGTCGATAGCAGCGCAGGCGCGGCGTTCCTGGTGGTTCTGGTCTCTGTCTTTGGGCTAGGGCTGGTCGAGAGGGGGCGGTGAGGCATGGGCTACCTCCTAGACAAGGTTGGCACGGCTAGTTCTTCCTCTAGCTTGTTGTCCAAACTGGGGTGACATGGTGAGGCTCGGCCTGCTCACCATTGATGGCAATGGCAAGCTCACAGTGGTGCTAGAGGTTAGTTAAAGGAGCTAGATGATCTATTAAGGCTAGTTGCAACCATAGAGGGAACAAGTTAGGCCCAATTCACTACACACTATAGTGTTTGTGATTTGGTTGATTTGAATCTGCAACCTGTTTGATGAAATGGCCGCAAGAACTTGAGTTTTGAATTTTGAAAAGATTTTTGGTGGGTGTGCTAGGCATGTGTTGAGGATTCTGTGGGTGCTTGGGTTTTGAAAATTGAGCTTGTTTGAGTGGTTTTTGAAATAGTGGGATCTTCCCATATGAGATAGATTCAATTTTAAACTGTCATTTAAACTGAGCATTTGAATGTTTTTGGATGATCACAAAGTGGGCCTTGGTACCTTATTATGAGTACTATCAAGGGGTGCAAAGATCCATACATGTTTCTATTGAGTTTGAAAATTAGAGATAGCCAAAGTAGGCATGGGAGTTAATTTGGCCAAAGTGACCATTCACTTAATTTATTCATTTTGAGTTGTTTGTCTTTGGGAAAAGTTTGGGGATTGTTTAGATGATGTTTATTTCACCTAAGAATCATTTTACAAGCAAATAAACACAGAACCATGGCAATTCAAAAGAATCCAAATTTTAATACACACACAAATGAATGCTTTCATATTTTTAGTTGGAAAAGTTTTTGTTAACCCTAATTTTGATGATTAGAGTTTGATGATCCAAGTTTAATATTTTTGGGATGTTACAAACCTTCCCCCCTTAAACAAAATCTCGTCCCAAGATTTGAAAAAGGACGAAAAAGATTACCTAGGATTTGAAGAGATCGGGAAACTCTGTCCTGATGTGATCTTCGTGCTCCCAAGTAGCTTCTTCTTCTGTGTGGTTGCTCCACTGAATCTTGAGAAACTTGATGCTTCGGGTTCTGGTAGTTCTGAAAGCTTCTTCCAAAATACGGATGGATACTTCAGGATAGGTCAGGTCATCGTTGATCTCTATGGTCCGGTGATCAATGTTCTTGAACACTTTCGTCTTCTCCGGAACTTCGAGGCACTTGCGAAGTAATGAGATATGGAACACATTGTGCACGGCTGACATTTCTTCTGGCAGTTCCAATTGATACGACACTTCTCCTCGACGGTTCAGAATCTTGAAGGGGCCGATATATCTGGGGGATAACTTTCCTTTCAGTTGGAAACGTTCCATTCCCTTCAATGGTGACACTTTCAGATACACAAAATCTCCGATGTTGAAGGCGAGGTCTCGACGTATCTTGTCGGTGTAACTCTTCTGTCTGGACTGGACGGTCTTGAGGTGCTCACGAATCTTGTGAACCTTCTCTTCTGCTTCTCATAGGATGTCGGGTCCGAAAATCTAACTCTCTCCAACTTCCGACCAGTTCAAAGGGGTGCGACACTTCCTTCCGTACATGAATTCAAACGGGGACATTTGCAAACTATCTTGATAACTGTTGTTGTATGAAAATTCTGCGAACGGCAGACAATCTTCCCATTTAGATCCATGCTCTGACACACATGCTCTCAACATGTCTTCGAGTATTTGATTTACTCGCTCCGTTTTTCCGTCAGTCTGGGGGTGATAAGCTGTGCTGAAATCTAGTCGAGTTCCTAAACCTTCTTGGACTTTCTTCCAGAATCTCGAGGTAAACTGAGTTCCTCGATCCGATACGATGTTCTTGGGGACTCCATGCAAACTGACGTTTCTAGCGATGTATAACTCCGCTAGCTTCGAACTCTGATATGTGGTCTTGACTGGTAAGAAATGGGCGACTTTGGACAATTTGTCCACTATGACCTAGATAGAGTCATTTCCCCTACTAGAAGTAGGCAATCTGGTGATAAAGTCCATTCCAACGGAATCCCATTTCCATTCCGGAATCTGCAATGGTTGCAACAATCCAGCGGGTCTTTGATGTCCCGCCTTGACTCGCTGACATATATCACACTTGGCGATATAGATTCGGATTTCTCTCTTCATCTTATGCCACCAAAATTGTTCTTTCAAATCTTGATACATCTTCGTTCCTCCGGGGTGGATAGAATAAAGAGTATCATGAGCTTCCTTGAGAATAACTTCGTTCAACTCAGAATCTGCTGGTACACAAAGGCGTCCTTTGTACCACAGAACTCCTTCTTCGTCTTCGGTGAATCCGGGTACTTTACTGTCTGCGATCGCTTGATTCCGTCGATACTAGCATTTCCTTTCTGCGCCTCCATGATCTGACTAATCAAAGTGGGTTGAAGTTCTATGCTAGCCAAAAATCCTTCACTCACTAATTCTATGCGAAAATCTTCCATCTCTTTGTGCAGACTTGGTTGCTCCTTCAAAATCATGGAGTTCAAGCGGCATGGCAATCTGCTAAGGGCATCTGCTACCACATTGGCTTTACCGGGGTGATAGTGAATGTCCAGGTCATAATCTTTGATTAACTCAATCCATCTTCTCTGCCTCATATTCAGCTCCTTCTGAGTGAATATATGCTTTAGGCTCTTGTGATCCGAATAAATCTCACAACGGTTTCCCATCAGGTAGTGCCTCCATGTCTTCAGGGCTAGAACTACGGCTGCGAGCTCGAGGTCATGGGTTGGATAGTTCTGCTCATGTTGTTTCAGTTGTCGAGATAGATAAGATATAAATTTGCCTTCTTGCATTAGCACACATCCGAGATCGATCTTGGATGCATCACAATACACGTCAAAGGGCTTCGTAATATCCGGCATGATTAAGATTGGGGTTGAAATCAATCTCCTCTTGAGTTCTTGAAAACTCGCTTCACATTTGTCCGTCCATTCAAACTTCTTATCCTTCTTCAGTAATTGGGTCATGGGTCTGGCGATACTCGAGAATACTTCTACGAACTTGCGGTAGTATCCCGCCAATACGAGAAATGCACGAACTTGGGTTTCAGTGGTTGGGGCTTGCCAATCTTCGACATCTTTCACCTTTGCAGGGTCAACGGCAATTCCTCCGGCTGATATAATGTGGCCGAGGAATCCTACCTCCCGTAACCAGAATTCACATTTGCTAAACTTGGCATACAACTGATGCTCTCTAAGGGTTCCAAGAATGGTCCTTAGGTGTAGCTCATGTTCTTCTTCTGATTTGGAATAAATCAGAATGTCATCGATGAAAACAATGGCAAACTTATCTAGGAAGTCCATAAAAATCTTATTCATGAGATTCATGAAATAAGCGGGGGCATTGGTTAATCCAAAAGACATGACAGTATACTCGTATAATCCATATCTGGTGGTAAAGGAAGTCTTTGGAATATCCTCTGTGTGAATCTTGAGTTGATGATAGCCAGTTCTAAGATCAATCTTAGAAAACACTTTGGCATCGGTCAACTGATCAAACAAATCTTCTATCTTGGGTAATGGGTATTTGTTCTTGATAGTGACATCATTCAACTTCCGATAATCCGTACACAAACGGTTACCTCCACCTTTCTTGTACACAAACAAGACAGGTGATCTCCATGGTGACGCACTTGGTTGAATCAATCCAATTTCCAGCATGGCATCCAGTTGCTTCTTCAATTCTACTAGTTCAGACGGGTTCATACTATATGGTCTCTAGGCTATGGGTCCTGTTCCGGGATTAGTTCAATGATAAACTCGATATCCCGATCTGGGGGCATACCGGGCAAAACATCTGGAAATACATTGGGGTATTCACAGACTATCCGGACTTGGTCAATGGTAGGTTGGGATATACTCTTGTTGCACTTGAATTGACAAGGTAAGGTTTCAGATACATGCTCCACTGATATTCCGGCTGTACTGGTCATGGTTATGGCTTTCTTGGCACAGTCAATTAGTCCTTTATGTTTGGACATCCAATCCATTCCTAGTACTACTTCCAAACCTTTAGTTCCGAGTACTATCAGATTAGCATAAAAATCTATGACATGGATTCGGATAGGGACGGCTTTGCAGATTTTCCTAGCTTTGGTGGTTGAACCGGGGATTCGAACAATCATAACATGCTTCAGTTTGGTTGGTTGAATCTTACTAGTGCATGCAAATTCTTCGGTGACAAATGAGTGCGATGCACCAGAATCAAACAACACTCTAGCAAGTACTGAATTAACAGAAAACATACCCAGCACGACATCTGGCGCTTCCTGGGCTTCTTCCGCATGCATGAGAAAGAGACGGCCGTTGCGGTTGAGCGGATTCCCTGGGGCAAACCTTCTTCCGGGCTGAACACGACGCTACTGCTGAGCTGGGGCGTTTGCATTGGGAGCTGCGGCATTCTTCTTGGGGCATTCATTGGAGTAGTGACCCTTATTTCCATAGTCATAACAAGTCACTTGCGACTTGTCCTTTGCTGCAACAGGCACATCATTGCTTCCAGTCCTTGGGGCAGTGTTGGTGTTGGCAGCAGCATTGTTGTTGTTGAACTTGGGTGGTGCACGGTTGAAATTGCCAGAGTTGCCGGGGTTGTTGTGATTTCCTCCGGGCCTTGGGTTTCCACGGTTGGGATAGGTCGGACGGTTCATCGGGGGTCTATTGTTTCTCGGGGCAAATCCTAGAGATGGGTTAGGGTGATACTTTGGGGTATGATGGGTTCCTGGCTGATGCATCATGCGGCGTTTGCAGTTCTCATTGTCTTGGTTGATCTTTCCTTCCATCTGGATGGCAGAGTCAACTAGGGCTTCAATATCAGCAAAGGGGATATTGACCAACACCGTCTGCATCTCATCGTGCAGACCATTCAGGAATATTTCTTTCTTCTTGTCTTCAGTGTCGATCTCATCTGGGGCATACCTAGCTAATGACAAGAATTTTTCACGGTATTCCACTACGGTCATCCTTCCTTGCTTCAGTTCTCTGAACTCATCTCTCATTCTCTTGATCAAACCCGGTGGCACATGGGTTCTGCTGAACTTGACCTTGAATTCCTCCTGGTCATCATCATCCTCCGGTCATTGCATCAACTGTTCCACCATGCTCTTGCATCTCCGGCTAGATAGTGGGTGGCGAACAGAACTTTCTCGTTAGCTTCCACTCCGGCGACTTCCAGGTTGTTCTCCATGGTTTGCAGCCAATCATCTGCGTCTAAGGGCTCTTCCGACTTAGTGAAAATAGGTGGGTTGGTGTTCTAGAAATTCTTGAGCTTAGATCCATGGTTGTCCGGATTTCCTTGGCCTTGATTGTTGTGGGCCAGCTGAGCTATCTGCTGAAGGGTGGCTAAGTTGGCTTGATGTTCTGCTCTTTCAGCTTCGCGGTCAGAATCCAACATTTGCAGGATCTGCAACATCGGGTCCGGGGATGAACCCCTCCTCCGCGAGGCATCTGAAGATTGAGATAGATCATGAGAAAAGAGGGAAATTTCTAAGGTTCAGGGACTTTGGAAAGTTTTTTAAAGTTTGACTCAGATTTTCTAGCAACTTTCTTTTCATTCATTCATTCATTCATAGCACACGATACAACACACACCATAACAAAGGAAAGCAGATGGTTTTAAGAACCATTCTGGAAACTACGATACAGTGGGACCGAATACAACTCACTACGCTAGTGCTCAAGTGCTACTACTCCTTGGAGTCGGTGTAGTCGTCATCCTCATCATCCTCATCGTCATCGATGAAGGCGAAATCCTCCTCATCGGTGAAGAAATCCATGGCCTGATCCTCCAGAAAATCATCATAATCGCTGAGATAGGAGTAGGGGTCTCCACGAAGATCTTCTCTGGCATTCTCCCTTTCCTCCAACTGCATGTCTCTCTCATGGATGGTCTCCTCCAAATCCGAGATACGGTGGCGAAGACGGGCAATGATGCGCTCCTTCTTGTCAAGCTGACGGCGGTGAGACTTGCGGTCCTTCGCTAGCATGGCGATGGTCTGATCCTTCGTCTTGATGATGGTGGACTTGTCGTTGGAGTAGTCACGGGCATTGTCCAACTCCTGCTGACGATCAGACATCATGAGGCTAAGGTGGTCCAACTGAGTCTTCAGCTCGGGTGATGTGGGGCTTCCAGTGGCTGTCCCATAGCATCACGCCTTGGATAGAACTCAAAGCGGGTACCCTTGATCTGGTTGATTCTCTGCCCACACAGACGGGCAAGAGCTTCCTACATGGCCCTGGCAAGTCCATCGAGCTAGTTGTTCTCTCTTAAGGTGAACTGAATTCCCTCGGCAGTGGGAGGTTCAATCTTTCCTCGGAGACTTGCAACAATTAGCCACTACAGATCTTCTCCCCCTTGATCATTGAGCTGAGCTCCAAAGAACTCGGGGTGTGGATGCTCCAGAAGTTACGAAAGCTGGTCCAAATCCCGCTCAAAGATGAGGTCTCCTCCATTCCCCAACTGATAAAACTTGTTGTACTTCAGGTCCATCTATAAGAATATAGGATGAGTAAGTTAGTAGAGTGATCAAGTGTGTCAAATTTTATGTATTTTGCAAGAGTTTTTGAGGAACATGAATTTTCATGAAAGAATCAAGTGATAAGAATGGGAATAAGTTTTTTGTAAATACTCACTTCCTTTGGTTTTGAAACTAAGTTTTTGATTCAACGTCCAGTCTAACTAGGGTCTCCTATGGTCAGGATGGCTCTAATACCAACTTGTCAACACCCGGATTTTTAATCCCAGATGCCTGTTATGCCATACATCGCAATCCCAGGATTACCATTTTTGTGAGACATAACAGATTTGGATATCACAGTACATCATCCATTACAAACCATACATAAGGTCTTACACAAATAAGGATCTCATGATCCAGTTCTTAATACAACTCAAGCAGCGGAATAACGTAATAATAAAGGTAGCGTAGGCGAAGCTCCATCTTCGGGGTCACATGCAATGCTGACGATGGGAGATGATCCTAGTTCTCGTAACCTTCCTGGGGTCCATCATCCTGGTACTCCTCTTCATAGTCTAGCCACGGGAATAGCCAGGGACAAATCCATGAGTACTCTTTAAGTACTCGCAAACTAATACTAACAAGTTAAGGGGGTTTTTGTAGTACGACACTAAGCTCTAGGGTTGTTTTGCAAAAATCCAGATTTACATCTACTAAGTTCAGAAGCAAGAAAGCTAGTTGAAGTTTTATAACACCTAAATGGGAACTTGAATTTCATATCACAACTCTGTTATGGTCAAGTCAAAAGCTCAATTCATTTCATGTAATTTTGAAAACATCTGAAGGGGAACAGTATGGCCACTCCAACTGTCCATAACCACGGACACGTCTATTCGAATAGTTTGACACTCTGCAGAGATTGTACACTTTCACCACAATATTCAATACATCCATCAGGAACAAATCCTGAATTCACCATACTCAGTATGCGGATAATCAATCCTAACCTTTCAATTACACGCCCTAGTATAGACACCTCTCCTATGAGTTTGGCCTCCCAACCATGACCAACTGTCATCTTGGGTACTGCACAGGTGGACAATCTTCACAAGGTAGCCTCAGCTCAGACCTTGGCCGTGAGGGAACCCATACTAAGGTATATAAGTTTCCAGTCAAGCCCTACCAATTTTCGGGTATTGTAGTTGTACGGTAAAATTGGAATGGTATCGCATCCAGACAACCATCAGTTTTATAAAGGGCTAAGGCTCATGCCTCAACATTTTCATCATCAAAATCATCTGGTGTTCGGAAACACATGTAAAAACATTTCAGTAGAATGACCCATCATTCCAAGGTTTTCGTAACCATTTTCACCAAGTACTCCCATCTAAAGTTGATCAAGTTTTATTCTTAGCACTAGCATCTACAAGGGTGGTAAGTACTAATGAGGGGTGGTAAACAAGTGGAGTTTAACTAAGTTCAATGTCATGCCTTAGGATGATATCAAGATTATCTAGCTTAGGCCAAATTTAATGCTCTTTATGCAACCTTCAAACTTTATGCAACCTTCAATTACCTTCAATTATCAAGATTATCTAGAGTACTTGAAATTTGAAAAATGTTTGATTGCAGAAAAGCTTCTGACTTGTTATTTTTACCAAGGTTAATCTACAGATCCAAATGATTTGAATTCAACGGGCTTGGATTAAGCATTTCAGTACCTTTCTAACAAAATTGGTTTCATGCAATTTGGTTCACTGAATCGAGCTGGGTTGATTTTTGAAACTAGGTACAGAACTGAGTTTGAATTAAAATAGAAAAATCTAAATTCAAACGGTTGGGTTGCGCAGGAGATGTTAATGGGCCGGCCCAGTGTCACTCCGCAGCGCGGGGCTCAGATGACAGGGGGTTCCACCCGTCAGTGGCTCATAACGCGCGAAGCGGTACGGGGCGATGTGGTGCATTGGATTAGAAGGGTGATCGACGGCTGAGGGTCGTTGTCGACGATGAACATGTCACCGGCGAACTCGAACCCTAGCGGCTTAGTGGGGGTCGTGGGAGGCTCACCGGGGCTCAGGCGAGGATCGGTGATGGGGGCGAACGACGAAGTCGACGACGGCGATTCTCCTGGCACCGGCAGCTCCTCTGGGGCGGCTCCAATCGATGGCTCCCTTCTTCTCCAGCAGCGGCGGGCTCCGGCCAAATTCCGGCGATGCGCTGCTCGCCTTGCTCCGAAAAGAAGTGGGAAGTATCAGTGAGAGGTGGGGAGTGAGATGGTGTGAAGAAATCGAGCGAGGGTTCCCTCCTTTTATAGGCTCGACGGCGAGACCAAGAGGGATGGGCAGGCGACGGTGGCGACAAGGCTACGGGCGGCTAGAGGCATGGCTGCGGTTGGCGATCGACGGGTGGTCTCTTGGCGATGCTCTAGAGCTTGAATGCGAGCTTAGGGGCGGTGGCAATTGGTCGGGAACGTGCGGTGCTCTGCGAGGCAGAGGCGGCGAACTCATGGTGAGCGTGGCTACGTGCAGGCGATGAAATGAATATGTCTGGTGGTCTCCTGGGACGGTGGGGTGCACGCTGGCGGGCGGCAAGGGCTCGAGGTGGTCGGGTTGCGTGGGAACGGTGCGTGCTCTAGGGTGCGCGTAGGCATGGTCGATAGCAGCGCAGGCGCGGCATTCCTGGTGGTTCTGGTCTCTGTCTTCGGGCTAGGGCTGGTCGAGAGGGGGCGGTGAGGCATGGGCTACCTCCCAGACAAGGTTGGCACGGCTAGTTCTTCCTCTAGCTTGCTGTCCACACTGGGTGACATGGTGAGGCTCGGCCTGCTCACAATTGATGGCAATGGCAAGCTCACAGTGGTGCTAGAGGTTAGTTAAAGGAGCTAGATGATCTATTAAGGCTAGTTGCAACCAGAGAGGGAACAAGTTAGGCCCAATTCACTGCACACTATAGTGTTTGTGATTTGGTTGATTTGAATCTGCAACCTGTTTGATGAAATGGCCACAAGAACTTGAGTTTTGAATTTTGAAAAGATTTTTGGTGGGTGTGCTAGGCATGTGTTGAGGATTCTGTGGGTGCTTGGGTTTTGAAAATTGAGCTTGTTTGAGTGGTTTTTGAAATAGTGGGATCTTCCCATATGAGATAGATTCAATTTTAAACTGTCATTTAAACTAAGCATTTGAATGTTTTTGGATGATCACAAAGTGGGCCTTGTTACCTTATTATGAGTACTATCAAGGGGTGCAAAGATTCATACATGTTTCTGTTGAGTTTTGAAAATTAGAGATAGCCAAAGTAGGCATGGGAGTTAATCTGGCCAAAGTGACCATTCACTTAATTTATTCATTTTGAGTTGTTTGTATTTGGGAAAAGTTTGGGGATTGTTTAGATGATGTTTATTTCACCTAAGAATCATTTTACAAGCAAATAAACACAGAACCATGGCAATTCAAAAGAATCCAAATTTTAATACACACACATATGAATGCTTTCATATTTTTAGTTGGAAAACTTTTTGTTAACCCTAATTTTGATGATTAGAGTTTGATGATCCAAGTTTAATATTTTTGGGATGTTACAAAGTTGATACGTCCATTTTGCATCACTATTTTATATCATAATTTACTGTTATTCATTGATATATTTCATATTAAGAGATGATAGTGATCTTATTTCATCTATTTTGCATGATTGATGACTTTTTGAGGATGAACCGCCGGAGTCAGGATTCTGATGGAAAAAGCGTTGTCCAGATGCAATATTTCTGAAGATCAGAAAATCCCAGAAAATATAAGGAAATTCCTATTTTCCCAGAAGACGAAGACAGCCAGAAGGAGAAGTGGAGATGGGCCATAGGGGGCCCACACAACCCCCTGGCGCCGGTCCCCCTAGGTCGCGCCACCAGGTGGTGTGGCCACCCTGGCCCACCTCTGTCATCGCCCTTACGCGTATTTAATCCTCCCAAAACCCTAAGACTCGGGGAACGACCATAGAAAGATTCTGCCTCTGCGGGGAGGAAACTATAGAGAGAGAAAGAGCTCTCCGGCAGGCAAAAATCTGCCGGGGAAATTTCTTCCTGGAGAGGGGAGATCGTTGCCATCAACATCGTAATCAAGCTAGACTTCATCGGGATCATCATCATCTTCTTCACCATCATCTCCAACAGCACCATCACCACCACTCCATCCTGCTGTAACAATTGCGTTGAATCTTGCATAGTTCTTAGGGGAAACTTTCCCGGTGTTGATTACTTGTTGTAGTTGATGCTATTGAGTGGAACCATTGGATTATTGTTCATGTTCAGATTGTTACTTATCATTATTTCATCTCTGATCTTGATCCATATGATCTCTCGTGAGTAGTTCATTTAGTTCTTGAGGACATAGGATAAGTCATGTTGTTAGTAGTGGAATCATGTTGAGTAATATTTGATGGTTTGATATTTAAGTTGTGGTGCTATTCTTCTAGTAATGGCATGTGAACGTCGACTACATGATACTTCACCTTTATGGGCCTAGGGGAATGCATTGTGTATTTTGCTACTAATTGTGGGGTTGCCGGAGTGATAGTAACCTAAACCCCCGTTAGGAAACCTTTGCATAAGGGAGTGTAGGATCTCAGAGTTTAATTCTTTGGTTAGGTTTTTATCTTAATTACTTTATTGTAGTTGTTGATGCTTGCAAGGGCTATAATCACAAGTATGTATTAGTCCAAGTAAGGTCAGTACATTAGCATAGGTTCACCCACACAACACTTATCCGACCAAAAAAGATTAATCAACTATATGAAGCGAAAGCACTTGACAATATTCCCATGTGTCCTCGAGAACGTTTGGTGATCTTAAGTAATACAGCCGACTTGACCTTTGCTGAAGAAAGGATTGGGCCACTTGCTGCAATTATTATTATTGTCTTTTATTTACTCGCACTTTATTTATCTGCATTATCAAAAAACCCTAAAAATCTGTTTGCTAAGTATTTACAGTGAATCCTTGATCCGAACCACTTGTCAACACCTTCTGCTCCTCGTTGGGTTCGACACTCTTATTTATCGAAAGTACTACGATACACCTCATATACTTTTGGGTCATAATAATGCCTATTCTCAAAGCTCACTCCTTTTACCAGCTTTCTCAGGGCAGCATTTCTATTTGGAGCACTCCTTGGTGTAATAATTGGGAAAATATTTATGATCACTTAATCATTCAACCAGACAATTACAACTATCCTCTCAAGTTAAAGACCTTTGGTTACCAAATGAGCAAAGTTGGAATCATGATTTAATTGATAATCTTTTTCAAACCCAAATGGCCACTTCTATCAAAAATACTCCAATTATTTTCTCACAGGAGGAAGACTTCTTGTGTTGGAGACTTACTCCTTCTGGTAAGTGCAACTCCAAAAGTGGATATCGTGCTTGCCTTCAATGTTTGTAGGAATAGGGAGAACCGAAACCAAGACAAGTTAACTCCGACACTAAGATGCTTCATCAACAAATATGGAAGAACAAATAGATGACTCCAAGGGTGCAAACTTTTGGATGTAGGCTACTGCAAAAAGCCATGCCAACAGGAGCAAGGGTAGGTAAGTATACCAAACACATAGCTAAAACTTGTTGTAGGTGTGGCTTTGAGGAAAATGAAAAGCATCTTTTCTTCACCTGCAACTTTGCTAAAGCCTCTTGGTTTTGTGAGCCCTGGTATATCAGGATTGACATTCTCACGGCAAACACCGATTCCATCACTCAAATTATTCTTAGACTAATTAACATGAACCATCCAAATGCCAACATTAATAATATTCTAACATTTATGTGGTGCATTTGGAAATCTAGAAATGACTATCTTTTTAACAGGTAGGAAAATCGACCAACTCAGGTACATCACATGGCTAATGCTATTAACAAAAATTTGGAGATGGTAGATGTTGTGCAGATTCTAAATTCTCACAGGTTAAAAGAACAAGATCAGAATAACAGGAGTGAAGAAGATGGACCCAAGAGGGAAAGAATAAAGCAAGAAGAGACAATAAAATCAGACATCGCAATAAAAGGAAACAGGTTATACTCTGATGCAGCTTGGAAGATAAAAGAAGCAATAGGACCTCAGGACAACATTCATACATGACTTGGAGTCTTCTGCCAAATACAACAGGACCTAAAGGAACAATTCTGATACAAGCTTCCACTTCCAGGTCTCCATCACCTCTTCATGCCGAAGCCATGGCCCTCATTCTAGCAGCCAACATTGCCAACTGCTTGCAACTTCAATAGGTCACCTTCTTGACAGACAACCTCACTCTTGCTAGGGCTGCGACTTCTAAAAAACAACAGACCCACATGTTTCCTAGGAAATCAGAGAGCAAACTGCAATCTTCATGCAAGTAAAAAGAAACATCGAAGAGCGGGTCTATCACATAAAAAGAGAATTCAACGAAGTAGCTCACAAATGTTCAGGCAATTAGACATCTTCAGTCTCGGCCTACACTTAATTGTTCCAATTCAGCTCATTAAAATGGCAGATGTCCTGTATTTAGTTCTCTTTAAAACCTTTTTTCGCAGGGAATTGTATTGCATGTTGTAAACTATATTTGAGCTGAATAAAATTTTACGCCTCTGACGCCTACCTGTATTAAAAAAAACCCGGTCAAATTAGGCAAGCAGTGAGTCGCCTTGAGGACTAGTGGGCTTTTACGTAGCACTTGTTTTCCACTGACGAATTTAGTAAACGCGTCAGATGGGCTAACCCGACTCCGACGTGGGAAGAGGAAGACTAATCTACCAAATTAGCTGCCTCGCAAAGTCGCAATATGGAAAGCTTTACGGAACGACGAGAAACCGTCTCGGCTTCGGGTAGAGGATGCAGAAGGGCGTGGCGTGGCAGCGCATATAACCTAGCCCGCCCAATCGATCGAGATCCGTGGAGATCGAATCCGACTTGAGACGGAAGCGTGTGCCAACCCATATAACCCTAGCCCACCGCCCCAAATCCTCAGCCACGAGTGCGTCCCCTCTCCCAGTTCATCAGAGACAAGCGCGAGGCTTCGATTTCAGGCCGGCAGAATCCGCCGCCCCGCTTTTCTTGGCTTCTAGTTTCCGTTCAGGTTGAGATAACCGGCTCCATGGCAATCAAGAGGCCAAGAAAGGAAACCAAGAAACCAGCTTTCAATGCCGCCGAAGGGAGCACATCCTCCTTGGTGATGGTGGAGATGCCACCGCCGCTCCCTCCTGGGGTATACTTCATCCCGACTAAGGAGGAGTGTCTGGGATTGCTCAATCGGTCGATCGCCAGCGACAGCGCACTGCCCGACGCGCGCGGCTGCATCTTCCAGGCCAACATCTACGACGAGCACCCAGATGTACTGCGGCAGAGGCACCCGTCGGCGAGCATCCGCGAGGGCGAGCACACGTGGTGGTTCCTGAGCGAGACAAGGTTCCAGAACCAGACGTCGCGCACCAAGTGCGCCGACAGACGCGTCGAGGCTGTCGGGTGCGGGTGGTATCGGCGCCTTGGAGCAGAGCGTGCAGAGCTGCAAGCCAACGGCCTCAAGAACTGCTTCAGCTTCTACACTGTGCCCGACAGGTCCAAGGACAAGACAGCGTGGCTCATGCAAGAGTTCACCAGCGCCAAGGACGACGGCGCCGGCAGGCGGGGCGTGCCCGCGCTCTACAGGGTCTACGTCACGCCGCACGCCACCACCGACCAGCTCAAGGACATCTACGGCGAGGACGACGTAGAGGTGAAGCCCGACAAGGAAAACGAAGCCTGCCCGACCCAAGGCCCCGGCCCGGAGGAACATTTCGACGCCATCGCCAAGCTGCTGCCGCCGAGGAGTGTCGGTGCTGTCCGCCAAGAGCACGCTGTGCTGCTACAGGCGCCGCCGCCAGGGAGCGTCCGTGCTATCGGCCAAGAGCACGCTGCGCCGCCGCCGGAGGATTTTCTTGATTACTCCTACGGCCAGCAGGGGCAATATCTTGGTCAGTACCAACAGCAGCAGGAGCAGTATCGTGGTCAGTACTACCACCAGCAGCAGCATGAGCCGGGGATGGACATTTTTGGTCAGTACCACCAGCAGCAGGAGCCATTCTCCTGGGTCGCTCCACCGGTCATTCCGCTCGGCGCCGACGCTTCATCGGATAATCTCAGCATGCCCATGGCCGAATTCATGGGGATGCTTATTGAGCAGCCGGCGGAGGCGGTTAAGGAAGAACCGGATTGGGGATCTCTGGGCAATATAGTTGATGATGATGAGTTGAAGAACTTCAACAAGGAGGGTTGATCACAGGACATGGCCACTTATTTGACTGAAAGATCTGCTTCAGATGATTCTTTGATTAATTTGGGGGAGCTCTTAATTTTTGTAGGGTTCTACAGTTGGCTTAACTATATTTATTTATACTAGTCCGCGTTTAGGGCATCAGTTATCATGTGCGTGATTGCTCTCCAGACTGACTGTATTTGACGATTGCTGGAAAGAAAAAAATTATTTAGTACTCTGTACTGAAATTCCTTGGGTATTACTTATACTACTAGTTGATACTTGTTATACTACATCCTTTGCAACCCAAATTGTGGTAAGTAATCAGATGAACACACTGCATTTCAGTTCTGAAGCTTTGGTAGGAGCAATACAAATTACCTCTTTCCAACTCTCAGAACCGTTTAAAATATAGGGTGTGTTTGGATTGTGGCCAAAGTGTACCTTACCAATATTTTGGTCATGACCAAAAGGTTGGCTCTTGTTTGGATTGTTGCCAACTTTTTGGCATGCCAATGCTCCACTACCAACTATAGTTCAATTTTTTAGCCAATGTTGGCCAACTTGTGGGCAAGCAAAGACTCAACCAAAATTTTGGCTAGCCAAATATTTGGTGGGGCAATCTTGGGCACAAACCAAACACACCCATAGTCCATGGTGCTACACATACAGTCTTTAATTTTTTTAGGTACTTGAAATTCCATTGTTATGGTGCTGTCAGAATTAAGAATCCAAATACCAAGACATACACATCACAACATTCACGAGGATGCACTTTGGCAATACAACCATGGTCAGGCTCGACCAAATACTATGGCCAAAGCTTTGATGCAGTCACAGCCGCCCTCTGCAAAACAGCGTGGAACCATCAGAAGCAAGATCATTCGCTAGTTAACTGTGATGCATGAGTAACCAAGATAACAGGCAATACCTCTTCCTCTTCTCAATGCACACTTCAGTGAGAGCAGAAAGGATTCTGAAGGTCTCCACAGTGTTGATTTTGCTTTCTTTAACTATTCTCCTTGCAACTTCCAGCATTTTCGAGGCAAGATCCAAATCAGAATCAGAATCATTGCGTGCTGTTTCATTATCATCCTTGTCACTGTCACCGTTTCCATCCTCCTGATACTCCCCGTTTGAGTTTTGCCCTAATGAATAAATATATCAGTATGAACCATGGCAGGAAGAACACAGTAAACAAGAAGATAAATTATACTACTAGTGTTCGTGAAACAAAATAAGGTGCAATCAGCATAAAAAAGCAATGAGATGTGTATTGTCCAATAAATGATCCAACTTAATCAGTATAACACAATCACCACTGATCAATACATTGGTGCATCCAAGAGTAAATTGCTGAAAATTCTAACCAAAATGTCAGACAAGAAAATTCACATTATTGCAAAAATTTAGTAACATGCAACTACAAAAAGGCGACTTCTTTTTTTTAACCGGAAAAGGTGGAAGTTCTTGTTGTAGCAGTTAGCCCCAGCAAGTTCACTGGCTAGACACATAATTGCAAAATAACTGAATGCACCAGCGCTTCAAATGTACATACTAGTATATGTTTATTCTGGCATTGCCATTCAGCCATTCCAAGTGTATGAACAGGCAGAAAAAAAAATTGACTTATGCACTATATAGGCATACGCACACAAGAAATATGGTCAGCACATAAACAAACTTTTTATGAACAACAAAAGCGTTCTCTACTATCTGTGAAATCATCTACTGCTTATAATTTAAAAATGGAATGTGCCACAAGAACAATAAGCAAAACCACTTTGACTAAATGGCCACTTATTGGATGATGATGAGAATTCAATAGACAATTCAAAATAGCAAATAGTTCCAAACAAAACTATTTACTTTGCCAATACATGAGTACATTAGTGATTAGCACTTAGCACTTTATTCTGTTGGAGTCTAGGTTAGCATAGTAGTATTGTCCTAGGAGAGTCTAGAGTATTCTAGGGAGTGTTAGTATAGTAGTAATGTCCTACTAGAGTCTAGATCATTCCAGTGTACGAGTGAAGATGTAAGGCTAGATTGTGCTATATATAAGAGGGTGTGGAGGTCCAAGGGACTAAGCCCATCCAGAAAATTTCCCCCAAAACACCAACATGGTATCAGAGCTAGGCTCCTCCTCCTAACCCTAGCTACCACCATTCTACCACTGCAACACCCATCCCGACCCTTGTTGTCAACAACACCACGCACATTGTAGTCACCTAAGCGGCGGGAGGCCGCATCCCGTTGCTCTCTACAGGCAGTAACCACCTTATGTTGCACGATGTGTTGTGTGAGGCTTGGTTGCTGCTCTGTACGGAGGTTGCTTAGTGAGCTAGTTAGAATGGTGCAATTGAGATGTTGATAGGAGGATAATAAGTTAGCTGGATTTGGGGACCAAGAGAAACTGGAGGTGGAGGAGGACCTCTGATCTGGTCGGAGATGGGCAGATGCAGAGGTGATGGTGATGGCTGGAGCTGTGTGGTGCTGGGCTGTGGTCGTGGAAGGAGACAACTGGGTGAGGTCTCCAGTTTGGTCGTTCTTGGCTCCGGGAAGAGGCGAGCTGCAGAGCTGCAAGGTGTGGACGCCTGAGGTATGAAGTGGAGCTGAGAAGAGGAGTCCAGGAGGGAGCAGCTGCTGGAGTTGATTTAGGCGCCGGTGTGAGAAGGCGTATGGTTGGAGAGGCAACAGTGGACCAACGCGAGAAGGATTGGAGGTGGCTAGCTTGATGCAAAGTTTGTGCATGGTGATGTTGATGGTGAGGCGGTTGTGGCTCCCTAGGAGTTGTTGTTGAGGTGAGGCAGCTGTGGTCTGCGGGAACCTGAGTTGATGAAGAGGCAATGACGATGCTCAAGCTGATGATGGAAGACGTGTGGTGCCGTCGTTGTAGGCGCCGGTGTGAGAAGGCGCATGGTTGGAGAGGCAACGGTGGACCAACGCGAGAAGGATTGGAGGTGGCCAGCTTGATGCAAAGTTTGTGCATTGTGATGTTGACGGTGAGGCGGTTGTGGCTCTGTAGGAGCTGTTGTTGAGGTGAGGCAGCCGTGGTTCTGTGGGAACCAAAGTTAATGAAGAGACAATGACGATGCTCAAGCTGATGAGGGAAGGCGTGTGGTGCCACCGTTGTACGCACCGGTGTGAGAAGGTGCATGGTTGGAGAGGCAACGGTGGACCAACACAAGAAGGATGGGAGGAGGCTAGCTTGATGCAGAGTAGGCGTCCGGTGATGGTGATGACTCCCATGAGCGGAGCTGGATGGTCGGAGTTGATTGGTTGCTTGACGACCACTAGAGCAAGAGCTAGAGTAAAACGCTCTCATGTATATTTTTATGCTTGCAAGCTAGAGGTGTAGTGGTCCTAGTAAGTGTCATGGAGTTGTAGCAAGATGGTCATGGTGACTGACCCATGCCCATCTTGAGGGGGAGTGTTGGAGTCTAGGTTAGCATAGTAGTATTGTCCTAGGAGAGTCTAGAGTATTCTAGGGAGTGTTAGTATAGTAGTAATGTCCTACTAGAGTCTAGATCATTCCAGTGTACGAGTGAAGATGTAAGGCTAGATTGTGCTATATATAAGAGGGTGTGGAGGTCCAAGGGACTAAGCCCATCCAGAAAATTTCCCCCAAAACACCAACATATTCTGTGTACTATTTAGCAGGTACGGGGAGAGAGAAAAGCTTGTGATTATGCGACTGTTATCACTATACAGATACAAAGAAATAATAATGTATTTTAGTTGATATGACTGTATGAGCATAAATCAATGAAGCTATATACCTTCTTCCGTATCCCTATTCTCTGATTTTCCAGTATCAGCTCTGATGGTTGTACCCTCACCTGCTTTTTCATATGGTGCACCCTTGGGAGCAATGCTGAAATGATTGGCCGCTTTCTGAGCTTTCTTTAGCAAGGCACGTCCATATTGGTAATACGTGCTAGCACACTCTGGAGAAAGTTCACCGTAACGTGCAACCCTAGTGACAGCGAAGGCAAACTTGTCATGGCTTAGGTTATATTATAAAGCCATAACAAGTGATGTAATCTGAGATATAATAAAACAATCAGAACTAACCACCACAAATCCACAATTGTTCCATCAATCATTCTGATGACAAAGGTGCTAATAATTATGTTCACTGTTGATTACCATTTATATCAACTGGCTAGTGCTAGCACAGATTAAGAAGTGTATAATTGTGCAACAGGTTCGTTGTCAGATAGCATATAAATAAACCACACTGCGGTGAAATATTTGCAACTAGTTGGTACTCAAGATGCATAGACGTATTTACAAAATAGGATAACACATACTACTATCCCTGAAGTAACTGCATATTATAACACATCATAACAAATGATCACCAGCTCCTCCAACTCCCAAGTATTTGCATCGAAGAGAACTGGGCACCACTAATTCAACACACTCCAACAAACTCTATCACAAGCCGCTGAACACAAGAAACCTAAACAGCCACTTGGCGACCACCTGTCCTAACATATTACATCTGAAACCTACTAAGTTCGTATCCCAAGCTACAAAAGATAAAGGCTAGAAGCAAAGGGCACATGAAAGGAAATCATTAAGAGCAGCAAACTAATTGGATATTCTTTCCCACAATACATCTGCATGCATGCATGCGTGATTGGGAGTAGGAATGGCCTTTGGAAGCAAAATCCTAACCTGAGCTCCAGGACGTTGCGAAGGTAATCAACAGCAGCAACAAATCCGCCATTCTTGATGGCCATCAACCCCTTGTCAAACAGCAGTTGTGCCTGATCTTTTCCCCTCTTCCCTCCTCGTCATCCGCCTCATCGCTAGAGCTCCAAGCCATCAGGCAGTGGTGCTCGCCTTGAGGTGCCTGGAGTGTAGAACCTGACGTGTAGGAGCTGAGAATTGGAGCTAAACGGTCAATGTGCCAGCTACAATGGTACACCTTCCTGGCCCGCTCTGACTGGAGGTCAACTGTAAAGATGCCATCGCATTCCTGCGTGCTCACGAAGACAGTGCTTGCTCCCTCGGCAAAGCCAATCACAAATGCTGTCAGGTCTAGGGGCGTCGAACCCCAGACATCTGAGAGCGAATCCTCAAGGTAGATTACCTCATGCCTTACCCATTCTGTATCACCACCTTCAGTCACCTCTCTTGACAACAGGCAGAGACAATCACATCCCGCACCATGAGCAAATCCTTGCTCATAATGGTTCGGCTGCACGATCACAACTCCAAGCCCACCATCCTCCGCCTGCACGAGTATCATCCTCTTGAACATTGCGTCATCCGGGTCATGTTCCGGTGGGTCGATCGTGACCATGCTATGCCGGGCCACGTCGTACTCGAGAATGGATCCACAGTTGGAAAGGAAGTACAGCAAAGATTTCCCTACCAGCAGGGCAGGAGCATCACAGATCAAGGATATGTTGTTGGTCGAGACCACCTCACCCCACTCGCCAGTCTCCGACGAGTAGACACACCCCGACGTGACGAACGCCAACTCCTCGTCCTCGGGGTCGCAGAACACGAAGACAATTAAGAAGGGCCCTTCATGGCAGTTGCGGTGGCCGCACCCGTCCGCTGCGCAGATCACGGTCGCGTACGAGCGCTCGATCTTGAACTCCGTGGGCACCGGCACTTCCATCCGTTGGCCAGTGAACGGCACCCAGACGAGGAGGCTTGAGTTCTCGGTGGCACTCGTGGAGTGGAAGACGGCTCGACCGTGGCGGTAACCGAGGAGGTACCAGAAGTCGCGGTCGGGGACGGGGAAGGAGAAGGAGAAGGGGTAGGTGGGGACGTACTCGAGGCGGCGCACGGTGTCGGAGTCGTGGAGGAAGCCTAGCATTTGGGGTGCCCGGCGGGGGTCGAGGAGGAGGAAGAGGAACCTGGGGTCGTAGATGAGGTCGCGCCAGTGCTTGCAGACGAGGGAAGCGCGGAGGAGGCACGAGGGGTCTTCCGGCGGGAGGCGGGCCAAGATCAACTCGAGGAGGTGGTCCGGGAGAGGAAACGACGGCGGCGGACGGCGGTGCTGTGGCGTCGCCATGCTTGGGTGGTGAAGAGGGGACGGGAGGGGAATTGGTTCGGCTCAACCAGGTCGAGCAGTTGGATCTGAGGGCGACCTCGTTTCTACTCTGTTTATTTTTTGCACTTCTTTCCTTATTTCATTTCAGGGTGTTTACTTTAACACAACATTTTCTACTCTTCCTAGTACTCCCTATGTTTACACTAAAATGTGTCTAGATAAATCTTCTTCACAAATTTAAAACATCTTATATTTCTAAACGGAGGGAGTACCTCCAGTTGAGAGTACCGAGATTTAGGATGATAAATTTGAGATTTCACTACCACAAAGCAAATGTATCAATTAGGAGTTGTCATGGTGGAACAACAATTAATTGTTTTTTCTCTCTCACTACTATTGCATGTATAGTTTGGTAAACCTCGGGCTGCTCAATGGCACGCCTTGATCTCTTCCTCCTCTATTTATTTGCAAAGGCTTGGACTTCAAGTCATGATTATAAAAAATTGTTACACAAGAATCATAACTAACTAATTGTTGTTAGACGCGGTGGAGGATATCTCTATAACACGTCCACGCAGTCTAAACTTGAAGGCTCACCGATGTGAAAACTGGCTCAAAACTCAGTAAACAATGCAGACGGCAGGAAACAGAGGGAGCATGAAGGACACATAGAGCACCGAGAGCCACCTTTTCACGAACGAATTGAATGTCAAGTTTAACATGCTTCGTACGGTGATGTTGCACTGGTTTAGCTGAGAGATATACAGCACCGCCGTTTCGCAGTAAACAACAATAGCACTGTTAGGCCCAGTTCTTTTGAAGCTTCTGGACGGCTTCGAGGTGAAAATAAGCTTAAGCTAAAAAGAACTCGATTTTAAGCCGTTTCTCGAAACAGCCGGTTTCTGCAATTCCTTCACAATGGGGAGAAGCCGGGTACCCCCAGCTTCCCGCAGCTTCCCGAGCTCAGCCGAAGCGGTACGTGGCTATGCCCCTATTCGTTCTGGTATTTACGTAGAAATGCCACCGCGAGGCAGCATGGATGCCTCTTCCTAATCCTGAACCGTTATGTGAGGCTGAGCACAAGCGAGCAGTTCCCTATCCTCTCTCCAAAAAAAGAAAGCATTCCTCTACCTCCGCCGCCGCAACGGGCCACCCACGGTCGGTCGCCGGTCGTCGGCCGCCTCCCCCCGCCACCTGCCACCCGCACTGTCCCGTTTCCATTCCATGGTGGCAGCATAGCCCGCGGACACCGGCCTGGATCGAACCAACCCCGAGCTCGCAAGCAGGGCTCGTTCTGCTCAACCTCGTGCTCGCAAGCAGGCCCGACCTGCTGCTCGTGCCTCCCTCCTGAACCCCCGCATGCTGTTACCAGAAAATTGTACTCCCTCCGTTTCAAAATATAAGATGTTTTAGGTTTGTGAAGAAAATGAATCTAGACTTGTTTTAGTGTGTAGATTCATCCCAAAGTTGAGTGAATCACATACTAAAACTAGTCTAGATTCATTTTTTTCACAAACCTAAAACATCTTATATTTTAAAACGGAGGGAGTAGACAAGATTCGTGTATGATGTTATGGATGTGTGTAAAACAGTAATATGTCCTCATATTTGCGAGAGAATAGCAAATAAGATTCGTGTATACAGTTCTGGATGTGTGTAAGTAATCTGTGCTACCGTATAATATATTAATGTTCATGATGCTATGGAATTGTTTTCTTTCTCAAATTTGCAGCAAAATAGTACTTCCTCTGACCCATATTAGTTGACTCAGATTTGTCTAGATTTAAATGAATTTAGACACTATTTAGATATAGGTTCATCCAAATTTTGACAAATTCAAGTCAACTGGGTCGGGAGGGAGTAAGAAACAACTAAATACTCGGTAGTCAAAACACAAAATCATCGCAGGGCATTAGGGGCTTTTCATCACACAAATCAGTCAACAAGTTGGAACGGTGGAAGCCAAAAAGAACTAGACTGCAGTTTCTCACGAGCTTATTTTGACTGCTGTTTCTCTGGACAGCTCAAGCCGGAGTGGCTTATACACAAGCTGTAGCTCAAAAGAACTGGGCCTTAATAGGTCACCGAAGCTCCTGAAGAAGACTGCAAAGCCAACATGTTTCGGCGACGGCAGTGGCAACATCACGATATTCTCTACACTGGACCTGGAAACCATAGACTGGCAGCGAGACGCCCAAGACACCAAATTGTTGTCCAAGAACACACGGTATCCGGACATAGACCAGCGAGTATATAGACATCCTATCCAATCGGGATCTGAATAGGCAACGAGAGAATGAGAGGTGGTTGAGTGAATAGTGAGACCATGATCAAGAGTTCCTTTGAGATAACAAAGGATTTATTTGATAAGGAGGATATGAGGCTCGCGGGGATCGTGCATATGGAGGAAGACTTGTTGCACGGCATAAGAAATTTCAGGTCGAGTGTGGGTTATGTATTGGAGAGCACCGGCTAAGATGCGGTAAAAAGAGGAGTCAACCACGCTTGGTCCAGCGGAAGCAGGAAGTTTGGCTTTGGTATCGATAGGTGTGGAGGAAGAGTTGCAGTCACTCATGCCTGCTCGGGAAATAACTTTGAGGATATACTGCCACTGGGATAGATGAAGGCTGTGGGGTTGGCGAGTAATAGAAATGCCTAAGAAATGATGGAGGGGTCGAGGTCTTTCATAGAAAATTCATGACTAAAAAGAAGAATGATGGAGTGTAGAAAATTTTGGGTGGAGGCCGTGAGAATGATATCATCGACATAAAGGAGGAGGTAAGCCACATCAGTGCCATGATGTAAAGTGAAGAGAGATGTGTCAGGCTTGGACTCAAGAAATCCAACGGAATAGGCAAAGGTGGCAAAACGTTGAAACCAAGCATGAGGGGCTTGTTTTAACCCATATAAAGATTTGAGGAGGCGACATACATGATTAGGATGAGAGGGATCAACAAAACCAGAGGGTTGTTGGCTGTAGACTTCCTCTGTGAGGTGGTCATGAAGAAAGGCATTTTTTACATCGAGTTAATGAATGGGCCAATTTTGAGACAAGGAGAGGGAGAGGATGACACAAATGGTAGCGGTTTTGACAACTGGGCTGAAGGTCTCGTCACAATCGACGCCAGGTTGCTGAGTGAATCCACGCACAACCCAGCGGGCTTTGTGATCGAGCCATCAAAATTGTATTTGTGGCGGAAGATCCATTTGTCGCTTACTATGTTGGCACCGGGAGGGGGGACAAGGTTCCAAGTGTTGTTGGCCATGAGGGAATCATATTCCTCCTGCATGGCAAGATACCAAGAAGTGTTGCGTAGGGCAGTGAGGTAGTTGTGGGGTAATGGAGATGTGTCAGTGACGGAGAGATTGAGCCATTCATGAGGACCGGCAAGATGACCGGTGGTACTACGAGTATGATGTGCGCGGGAAGGAGATGGTGGTGTTGGGTAGGGGAGTGGAGAGGTTGCAGGTGTTGGCGATGCAGGTGGGGAAGTGGTGGCTGCCATGGCAGATAAAATGGCCGAATTGTCGGATGCGGCAGGAGAGTAGGGTGCGGGTGGAGGCGTTGCCATGACAGGAGAAACAACAGATTTTGTTGCTGCAGCGGAGAAAAGTGGAGAAAGTGCTGCCACAACAGGGTGAACGGGAAAAAGGTCCGCCGTAGTCAGGATGGTAGAGTCAGTGGGTGGAGATGTAGGTGGGAAATTGGTGTGGGTAGATGTATCATATGGGAAGGTATATTCATCAAAAGTGACATGGAGGGAAATGAGGATGCGGCGAGAGGAGAGATCAAGACAACAATATCCTTTGTGGCGTGGAGGGTAACCAAGGAAGACACATTTGATGGATCTTGGAGTAGGGAGATGTTGATGAAGTGTTAACATAGCAGAGGCAACCGAAGACACGTAGATGATCGTAGGAAGGGTGGGAGCCGTATAGGGTAAAGTGTGGTGTTTATTTGTGAATAGTGGTTATAGGAAGAATGTTGAGGAGATAGGTGGCGATGTGAAGTGCCTCGGCCCAGAGATTGGGAGGCATGGAGGCCTAAAAAAAGAAGAGATCGAATGACATCGTTGATGGTACGAATGGCACACTCAGCCTTACCGTTTTGTTGGGAGGTGTAGGGGCAGGAAAAACGGAAAAGGGTGTCGTGAGTTTGAAAGAAGGTGTTTAGTTTAATATTATCAAATTATTTACCGTTGTCACATTGAATATTTAAGATGGGAAGATTAAAATGAGTGGTGATAAAAGCATGAAAGGCGACAAACACATAAAATACACCAGATTTCTTGTGAATGAGGAAAGTCCAGAAATAATGAGAGAAATCATCGATGATAACTAGATAATAGCCAAAACCCGATGTGCTGGGTATCCGTGAGGTCCACAAATCACAATGTAGTAATTCAAAAGGTCTAGTGGTAAAACACTGCGACATAGAAAATGGTAACCTAACATGTTTGCCTAATTGACATGCATGACACGGGGAAGATCCTGGTGTATTGGTGGAGCAAGCTGTTGGCGAGGGATGTAGAGGCATGGATTGGTGGCCGGGGTGTCCGAGACGTCGATGCCAGAGGTCAGAGGAGGTGGTGAGGAGGGCAGTGTTGGCGAGGGGACTGACAGTGTAGACTGGACCTGGGATATTACATCGTAGAATCACGATCCCACTAGGAAGAGCCTTCACAGAGAAACCAAAATGGTCAAACTCAATGGTGCAATAGTTATCGATACAGAATTGGCCGACGGAAATAAGAGTTTTAATGATGTGGGGAACTAGAAGAATGTTGTGAAGATAAAGAGGTTTAGAGGTAGAGTGGAGGGTTTGGGATCCAATATGAGTGACAAGGAGAGTGGTGATGTTGCCGATGGTGACATATGGAGAAGAACAGGAAAGAAGAGTTTGAATATTACCGGGATCGGATGCCATCTAGGAGGATGCGCCAGTGTACATGCCAGTCGGTGCCGTGTGATGAGTGCATATTTGCATCATGTTTTAGGTTATTATTTTGCATTGTAGATGTAGGATCTTGGTATTTTAAGGCGTTCACACGCACTTTTTATGTTTGTTTTCACCAGGATCATATCATATGATGGATCCAGTGGACACAATTCTTGGAGCATTTATATTGGAGTGAAAAGGAGACAAAAACTACATAAATTGCTTATTTGGGAAATATTAATAATACCAGAAGAAAACCCGAAGCGAGCAAAGGATACAGAAGATTTGACGACCAACTATACGGCCCGCCGCCGTATGGCTCCAGCCGTATAGTTGGCACCGCCTCCGCCTCCTCAAATAGTTTCACCCCGTGCAACTGGTTTGGGGAGACGACATCTGAGAAAGCACCAAAAACGCTAAAACCTCACCTCCTAAGGATCGGAGGGAACTTGCCCTAGGGATCCATCTTCGCCCTAAGAAGATATGGGAGGCCAAGGCATCAATCTCCATCTTCATCAACCGCTGCATAATCATCACCACCATCATCTCCATCCATCCCATCTAGATCTTGTTGTAATTCTTGCACTAGTTGTGGATTTATACAAGTACTATTCATCGATAATCATTTCCATTACCATTGTCATGATGTTGTCTGCCTCCATGTCTGAGTAGATCATTAGTTCTTAGGGAGATGGAGAAACCCTAGTATATGATTGAGATGAAACAGAGATTATTATGTTATACATCATTATATGCATGTGTTAATTGTCTTCATCTTGATGTTGGGAGTTGTGCACCTCCTTAATATTTGCCTCTTGCGGGGACTTCATGAAGGGGATTACTTGTTGGTAGACAGAGGGATGGTAGCACTTACTGTGACTATAAAGTCGTTGTCATCATTTACATACTAACTTGGGGAATTCATTAAGCCATGTCCATGCCATGGGAGAAATCCCTTAATAGCGGGATAATGCGATTGATGTCGTTTATCTGTCAACTATGGTTATGAAGGATGGTGTGAGAAGTGGTTGCTGCCTCATCATACATATATGGAGCTCCTCCCACATACATGCATATCATGAGAATATTCGTTATAATAATCTTGATCACTTGGTCTAAATTGCTAGCGGTGTATCCACCACTCCCTGAGAACGCCTTTTCCCTAGTTTCAATTTTTCTTACATACGCGATTACTACTTTCTGCATTAAGTTTTACTTTACGTTACTTTACTGTTCCACTCAACGAAAAACCCAAAAGCAAATTCTACTTTTCTTGCATTTTATAATTATTCCTTAAGTACTTCATTTAGTTTTAGTTAAAAGCATTTTAGTCTTTCGCCTACTGCTTCCTGTGGGATCGATATCTTTATTTCAAAACTAGCTACAACTGATTTGTGCACTTGCAATCATCAAGCTATTTTCTGGCGCTGTTGTCGGGGAGCTTAGTGCTGTAAGTCACTTTACTTTTAGTTATTTACTTTCGTTGTAATAATTTTTTATTTGAGTTGCAAGACCATAACAATGGACAACACTCAGCATTTAATGCAGCTTGAGGCAGTAAGAAATATGGGTTCGCCCATGGACGCTTTTATAATTGTTAATAGAAGCATAAACCCCGATGGTATTGAGATCCATCCTTTATTATTTGAGTTACTTAACTCTAAAAAGTTTTCGGGAACCCATGAAGAGAGTCCATATGGACACTTACAATTCTTTGAAGATGTTTTTGGTTCCTTTATATTCGATGATTGTGACCTTGATAAGGTTAAAATCTAGTTGTTTAGACAAACTCTCTCTAATAATGTTTGCAACTGGTATAGATCCTTTTGTGCAGAAGCACCAAGGACGTGGACGGATTTGACAACCAATTTCTTGTGAAAATATTAATCAGAAAGCAAAGCTCATAGTATGAGAGGTATTATTATCAGTTTCAAAAATAATCCTAATGAGAGTTTATATGAAGGATATCTAAGGTATAAAAGCTATCTAGATAATTGCCCCCATCACCATTTGCCTGATTGGTTAATCACTCATACTTTCTATGGAGGGCTCAATAATAAAAATAGAACAAGCCTAGACACCGCTTCTAATGGTAGTTTTCTATCTTATACCTATGAAAAAGCATGGAAATTAATAAATAAAATGAGGGAGACAATAGAAAGTCATGAAAATAGGGAGAGAAATATGGATAGTTCTTCTGAATATGATTGTGTTAATGACTTTCTTGCAGATGAAAGGACTTGTGCGATGATTAAAACCCTCGGTATTGATTCTTATTTGGTAAAGAAAATTATTGAGAATTATGCAGGGAATCTACAGGTACCTTCAAGAGGTAACCTCATAAACCCCTCGAAGAAAAGAAGCGAGCAAGAGAGGATGCATCATTGGTAGAATTTTCCTCTGAATCTATTCAAGATAATATCAAGAAAAAGTGCAGGGAGGAAGAACGTATAAGGAGATCAAAGAAACCAGAAAGGAACCCCGATGCTACCAATGCAAATTTTGTTATATTTAAGGATCTTATGGAGGCAAGAATTTTGGAGAATGAAGTAGTTATGCTAGATTCTGAAACTTCAGACTTCATCATAGGTAAGATTCAAGGTAAAGAAACTTCAAAACCTATCACTCCTATATACTGTGGAGAAACTTCCTTATACGGAATTTGTGAGCCGATTTCCACTACAAATATTATGCGTTCATCACTTTATGAGGAACTTTGCTACAATTTAAATAATCCAGATGTGGAATTGATAGACACTACTATTAAATTGTTTAATAGAACTAATATAAAACCGGAAGTTGTTATTCAAAATATCTATGTTTTTATTGGACCACTCATGTACCCTCTCTATTTTCATATTGTTGATATGCCTCGAGATACTTTTTGTCCTATTCTTTTATGCAGGCCTTTTATCTCTATAACCAAAGATCGAATTGATAATAAGGAAGAGACTATTTCCATGATGTTTGGAGAGGAGGAAATGACATTCCACTTCGCCAACCTAAAAAGGAGGCCATATGAAATAGAAGATATCAAGGAAGATAAAACAATTGTCGAGCTATCCGCAATTCATTTCAGCACTCCCCGAGATGAATTAGAAAGAAGCTTAGTTAATTGGGAAGAGGCACAAGATGATGAGGAAAGAGAAGATATGGACGATTACCTTGACTCCACTCCAGAAGCACAAAAAACCCACATGACTATGAAGAACTGGTAAGAAAAGGTGATGAAGAACCTCCGCCAATTGAATTGAAACGACTTCCAGACAATATGATGTATGAATTTTTAGATAATGAAAATAAATATCCTATTATTATTAGTAAAAATTTATCAGAAAATGAAAAAAATAAACTTATTTCAGTTTTGATCAAACATCGTGAAGCATTTGGGTATACTCTAAGTGATATTAAAGGAATAGATCCATCCATTGTGACACATAAGATTACCATGCTTGAAGATGTTGTACCTGTAGTTGACACACAAAGAAGGCTTAATCCTAAAATGAAAGAGGTAGTGAGTGATGTTGCTCGGTTGATGTAGAGCTCGTTGGGAACCCCAAGAGGAATGTATGATGAGCACATCAGCAAGTTTTCCCTCAATATGGAACCAAGGTTATCGAACCAATAGGAGAAAGAAACCACTTCTAAAGGTGTTGCTAGCAACGTGGAACCTGCACACAACAACAACCACAATACTCTGCCCCAACTTATCAATGAGGTTGTCAAGCTCACTGGTTGTGCTAAAAACAAAGGATTAAACGTATAGTGTGGAAGATAGTAATTGCTTGTGGTAATTGCAGAAAGTAAACAGTAAATAGAATATCAATGGGAAGGAATGGACCGGAGTCCATGGTTCACTAGAGGTGTTTTCTCTATAAGATAAATAACATACTAGGTGAACAAATTACATCGGGGCAATTGACAAATAGAGAATGCATAACAATGCATGTACTTGACATAATGATCACTATGAGATTCATTTGGGCATTACAACATGATACATAGACCGTAATCCAACTGCATCTATGACTAATAATCCACCTTTGGGTATCATCCGAACAACCCTCGGGTATTAAGTTGCAAGCAACATATAATTGCATTAAGCAAAGTGTGTAAAGTAAACAATACAATTGCCCTTGGGCAAAGGATTTTTGTTTTCTCCCTAGTAGCAACAACACATCTACAATCTTAGAAGTTTCTGTCACTATCCCAGATTGCTAGAAACATGAACCTACTATCGAGCATAAATACTCCCTCTTGGAGTCACAAGCAAATACTTGGCCAGAGTAACTACTAGCAACGGAGAGCATGCAAGATCACAAATAACATAGACATCACAGAATCAATAATTAATCTGACATAGTACTCAATATCCATTGGATCCCTGCAAAGACAACATATAGTATTACAATAAGATGATCTTGATCATGATAGGCAGCTCACAAGATCTAAACATGGTAGCACAAATAGGAGAAACAACCATCTAGCTACTGCTATGGACCCATAGTCCAAGGATGAACTACTCACACATCACTCCGAGGCTGGCATGGTGATGAAGAAGGCCTCCGGGATGATCTCCCCTCTCCGTCATGGTGCCGGGAAGAGCTTCAGATCCCTCCCGATCTAGGGACGATGGTGGCGGCTATGGACTTTTTCATGGAATTCTGATCAGGTACTTAGGGTTTCTGCCTCAGGGGGATTATATAGTCTAAGGGGCAAGGTCGATGGACGCCCGAGGGGGCCACACCCTATGGCGACGCGGCCAGGGGTGGACCCGCACGGCCACTAGGTGTGGTTTCTTCATGGAGACTCTTTGTCCCTCCTTCGGACTCTGTGTTGTGTCGGGAAAATAGGAACTTTGGCTTTGGTTTTGTCCAATTCCGAGAATATTTCTTTACTAGCTTTTCTGAAAGCAAAAACAGCAGAAAACAGGAACTGGCACTATGGCATCTTGTTAATAGGTTAGTTCTAGAAAATGCATCAAAATGCCACAAAGTGTAGACAAAACATAAAGAAAATGGTGCAAAACATGCATGGAGCATCAAAAATTATAGATATGTTTGCAACGTATCATCATCCCCAAGCTTAACTCGTGCTCGTCCTTGAGTAGGTAAGTGATAAAAAGAATAATTTTTGAGGTGACATGCACCATCACAATCTTGATCAAGGTATTGTAAAGCATTGAAAGATGGGATCAAAGAACTCTAAACATAAGCATGAAAGATGTATTTATAACAATAAGACATAGCAACTATGTTGCAACATGAAAGGCTACACAAACAAAATATCATGAATAATGCTTTGAAAGACATTTATTTGTTTTACATATAGAAAACATAGCAAGAGTGGTATTCAACTTGTCCTTCATGGAATAGCAAAACATAAATGCATATGACACCTTCAAAGTTCACAAGGGTGACTAGATAGAAATAATTTAAGAACAAGTAATACCATAATTATGAATCAATCAACAAGTTTTGGGACAATGCACATTGAACTAAGAATGACAACTATGCTCTCTTAACTAGTGCATAAGAATAGAAGAATGAGACTCAACAAAAAAGTAAAAAGAAAGGCCCTTCACAGAGGGAAGTAGGGATTAAATGGTTTTATAAAGATTCCAAAAATTATGGTACTTATTAGCTTTGAGCTCTCATTGCCCCTATCATAAGAATCTTGAAGTGATTAAGGTTAAAGCGAGGGAAAATATGAATTATATGCTTGACAAATTATAAGTTGAGAATCTCATGCCCCTTGAGTACGAGTACCGAACCTCATGCTACTCAACTTTGGTCACAAGCAATTTATTGTCATTGTAAGCATATGTGTATCATAGAGAACCGCCAACGGGGTACCCCTTGACCCATGACACAGGAGCTATCCCATATCAAAATGACAAGGCAACAGACATTGAGCATCTCAACGATCTTTTTATTTGCCTTTGCATAGGTTTTTATTGAGGATGCTTCATAGAATGCCACTATGGTTTCGCTACAAGTTTCCACCATGATTAGGCATGGCTTAGGCTAGTCGCCTAGGCGTTTCTCTAACACATATACAAACTCCATGAACTTACAAGTTCCCATCTTATTTCACACCGTCGGGATCCATAAACAAAATAACACGATATCAACTAAATAGAATAAGTGCAATGTTGAAAGCGTTCACCATGACAACATGGTTCTGCTAATTCACAACTTACAACTTGCAAGCATAAAAGAATATAGGACAGTCACAATGGTTCAAGTTTATTAAGTGCAAACAATAAATTGTGCCTTCAAGATCATGAGATATTTAATCACTAATTTTCACATAACGTAAATTTAATTTGGAAGATAAACAAACACATGAATATACTTGGAATGATGTAACACACCATGCATAGGAATTTATAGTGTACTCTTTGGAATAACTTGGTTTCTTGGGAGTTGGATGCACGAGTAGAGCTCATACTCAGTACAGGTGGAGGCTAGCAAAAGACTGGGAGCAACCGACTAAGAGAGCAATAATGGCCATAATCATGCAGAGCGACAAAACATTATTAATTAAAGCATAAAGTGATATCACAAGTCAAAAACTAAATGATCATAGAGTCTAGGGTGACTGGTTCATAGTCACAACATGGTGTAAGCATGTGCCAAGTCAACCCAAATAAAGCATCAAAGGAGAATACCACAATATACTATGCTTTTGTATACTGAAACAACGCATGATTCTTTCATGGCACATTAAGCAATCTCAATAGTTTGAAACAAATCATGCTACAACAATAATCACTAAGCGTATGGTCAAAGCAACATCTAACATGACATGATAAAGTCTAAGTCATAGTCAAAACAAGCTTTGTTTTGTACCACCATAAGCATGAAACATTCTACTATTTTCCAACACCAATCGACTTATTTGAAACAACTCACAAAGATAATATTCATTAAAGATCAGAGAGCTTGTCTCACCTAACTACAAATAAGAACTAAAAATTTCTAAGCAAAAAGAATAAGAAACCTAAAGCTAAACGCAGTGCTAGCAAAAGAGAACACTCGTAGAACATTAAGAGTGAAAACTAAAGTGTTCTAGGCAATGAAGAACAGGGTGTGACTTCTCCAAAAGAAGTGTGCTGGGATCCGACCAACTTATTATAGCAAACAAAAAAAACTAAAACTAAAAACAAAAACAAATAAGCTCCAAGAACAACATATAGTGCATAAAGCAATAAAAGTATAGTATCATGGAAGAAAACCTAAGATTTTTGTTGATGAAGAAGGCGATGCCTTGGGCATCCCCCAGCTTTGACGCTTGTACCTCTTGAATATTTCTTGGGGTGACACGGGTGGCATCCCCAAGCTTAAGCTTTTTTCCATACTTCATCTCATCACATCATTCTCTTCCTACACTTGAAAATTTCCTTCATACAAAACTTCACACAATCTTCATTATCAACATTAGTGTATTCAAGATAATAGGCCTTTGGGTTTAGTTTAAACTAAAGTAAAACTTCCATTAAAACATAAGCTACTTTATCTAAAATCTCAAGTGATCAAGAAAAACTCAAAAGAAATCGATTTAAGAGGCAAATGCAAATAATGACAGATATTTGTCAAAACAGACCTGCAGGTAAAGACCAATTTTTTTGAAAATCTTATGTTTATAAAATCAAAAAGTTCTAAATGAACGAAAGTTGGGTAAATACCAGGGGCATGCTCACACAAAATTACAGCTCGATATGACGTTCTGGGATTTTTCACGATTTTTTGCAGCGAAGCACAGAAATCTGTTTCAAGACAACAACTTCCCCAAATCTTACTTCCCTCTCATTAGAGGCTATTCTTGGCACAAAAACCAAACAAAAAGGATAAGGAGAGGTTATTATAGAGGCAATAACTTCCAAGACTCAACAAAAGAAAACTTACTAAAATAAAAATTGGGTTATCTCGCAAGAGTGCTTTTCTTTAACGCCTTTCAGCTAGGCATAGAAAGCAAGAATCAAGTATTTTTGAATGAAGAAGCATCAACATCAAAATTTGTTCTAGTAAGGGAATCTAAAGATAGCTTATTTATTTTTCTAGGGAAGTGTTCAATACCTTTCTTTAGTGGGAATTGATATTTAATGATGGCTTCCTTCATATTAATAACCACACCAATAGTTCTAAGAAAAGGTCTTTCCAAAATAATAGGACAAGAAGCATTGCATTCAACATCCAAAACATAGAAATCAACGGGGACAAAGGTATGGTTAACCATAATAAGAACATCATTAACTCTCCCCATAGTTTTTTTAGCATTATCATCAAGATGGACATCCAAATAACAATCTTCCAATGGTGGTAAATCAAGCATATCATAAATTTTTCTAGGCATAATAAAGACACTAGCACAAAGATCACATAAAGCTTTGAAATCAAAATCATTCACTTTCATATTAATGATGGGCTCCCAGCCATCTTCTAATTTCCTAGGAATAGAAGCTTCATGTTTCAATTTTTCTTCTTTAAATTCATGAGAGCATTTGTAATATGTTTTGTGAAAGCCATATTCATAGAACTAGCATTAGGAATTCTAGCAAGATTTTGCAGGAACGTAATTACTTCAGAAATATTGCAACCATCAAGATCAAAATCAAAATTATCATTCAAGGTATTAGAACTTTTATCATTAATAGTAGGAGGTTTTATAGCATTTGATACTTCAGCATCACTAGTGGTGGTAATGGTACAAACCTTAGTCATATTATTATTTCTAACAATTTCATCTTATCTTTTCCACCTAGCATGCAATTCAGCTAATATCCTAACATTTTCATCAATTCTAACTTGAATGGCATTCAAAGTCTTACTTTCTTTAACATCATGAGGCATAACCTTTAATTTAAGGAGTTCAACATCAAGGGCAAGGTTATCAACTTTAAAAGCAAGAACATCAGTTTTTCCAAGCTTTTCCTCAACAATTTTATTGAAAGCAGTTTGTTTACTAATAAAATCCTTAAGCATAAATTCAAGTTCAGAGGGTGCACTTCTATTGCTGTTGTAGGAATTTCCATAAGCATTACCATTATTAGAAGGATATGGTCTATAATTATTACTACAATAAGTATTGTTGCTAAATTTATTATTTCTAATGAAGTTCACATCAAGTTCCTCTTCTTGAGCAACCAAATATGCTAAAGGAACATTATTTGGATCAATATGAGCTTTTCCATTAACAAGCATAGCCATAATAGTATCGATCTTATCAGTCGAGGAGGTTTCTTTAATAGAATTTACCTTCTTACCTTGTGGAGCTCTCTTAGTGTGCCATTCAGAATAATTTATCATCATATTATCAAGAAGCTTTATTGCAGCACCCAAAGTGATGGACATAAAGGTACCTCTAGCAGCTGAATCCAACAGATTTCTTGAAGAAAGATTCAGTCCTGCATAAAAGGTTTGAATAATCATCCAAGTAGTTAGTCCATGAGTAGGGCAATTCTTCACTAAATATTTCATTCTTTCCCAAGATTGAGCAACATGTTCATTATCAAATTGTTTAAATTTCATTATGTCACTTCTCATGGATATAATCTTAGCAGAGGATAATATTTTCCAATGAAAGCATCTTTGCATTTAATCCAAGAATCAATACTATTATTAGTCAAATATAACAACCAATCTTTAGCTCTTCCTCTTAAAGAGAAAGGAAACAATTTAAGCTTAATAATATCTCCATCTACATCCTTATATTTTTGCATCTCACAAAGTTCAACAAAATTATTAAGGTGAGCAGCAGCATTATCAGTACTAGCACCAAAAAATTTCTCTTTCATAACAAGATTTAGCAAAGCAGGTTTAATTTCATAGAAAGTAGCTTCAGGAACATGTGGAGCAATAGGTGTGCAAATGAAATCATTGTTGTTTATGCTAGTGAAGTCACACAACTTAGTGTTTTCAGGAGTAGTCATTTTTTGCAAGATTAAAGCAAACCAACAGAAATAGCAACTAAAGTAGGAACTAATTTTTGTGTGTTTTTGATAAAAAGAAGCAAACCAAACAAAGCAAAATAAATAAATAAAGAGATTGGTAGTGAGAGACTCCCCTTGCAGAAATCTTCTTTATCCCCGGCAACGGCGCCCAAAAATCTTGATGTTGCTCGGTTGATGTAGAGCTCGTTGGGAACCCCAAGAGGAAGGTATGATGAGCACATCAGCAAGTTTTCCCTCAGTTATGGAACCAAGGTTATCGAACCAGTAGGAGAAAGAAACCACTTCTGAAGGTGTTGCCTAGCAACGTGGAACATGCACACAGCAACAACCACAATACTCTGCCCCAACTTATCAATGAGGTTGTCAAGATCACTGGTTTTGCTAAAAACAAAGGATTAAACGTATAGTGTGGAAGATAGTAATTTCTTGTGGTAATTGCAGAAAGTAAACTGTAAACTGTAGATAGAATATCAATGGGAAGGAATGGACCGGGGTCCACAGTTCACTAGAGGTGTTTTCTCCATAAGATAAATAACATGCTAGGTGAACAAATTACAGTGGGGCAATTGACAAATAGAAAATGCATAACAATGCATGTACTTGACATAATAACCACTATGAGATTCATTTGGGCATTACAACATAATACATAAACCGTAATCCAACCGCATCTATGACTAATAATCCACCTCTGGGATATCATCCGAACAACCCTCGGGTATTAAGTTGCAAGCAACAGATAATTGCATTAATTAAAGTGTGTAAAGTAAACAATACAATTGCCCTTGGGCAAAGGATTGTTGTTGTAAGATCTCACCCAATAAGGTAGAGATCCCTGTGATTGCAGTGCTACTCCCTGGAACGATTTGCTAGCACCCACAGTTTAAGATGAAGTACAGAGAAACAAAGGTCTTTATTACATCGCAAATCCAGCAATATAATAGTTCTTACAATTCTAGCCCAAGGCTAACTTATTTAGAGTTCTCATTACATAGCATAATAATAGATTATTCATCTTCATGTGCCACAGGCAAACATGTCGAGTGTAGACCCGTAACCCTACTCACCATCAGAGTAACTTGCAACATGATAAGTTATAGCCACAAAGGGTCAATATAGTTGGAATTGTATTAGCAAGTGATACCATAGTTGTATAGTAGAACCTAACAACTACATGAATATGGCTAAGTGTGGATCTGGCTGGATTTGCATGTCATGACCCGGGATCAGGGCTAGACAAACACCGGATCTTCATCTGACATAAGCCTACCCTAAATTCTGAAGCATGCAGGGAAAGATCGGTAACATTACAAAACATACAAACATACATTAATAAGGTAAACTCTTAAGAGAGTTACAAACCAGTCATACAAGCCAGGGGTCACAGACCCATCATTACAACAAACAACGGAAGAAAACAAGTTGTTCTAAACAACAAACTTAGCAAAGGTCCTAAGAGGCCTTAAGCAGAAGTAGCGACCCTTCCATAGATCCTAGGCTGCTGCCCGAGAACCCCGACTACTCGTCGACTTCGACGTAGAAACCACCTTTAGTTGGAGTAGCTTCATTTGTAGAAAAACATCAACGAAGCAAGGCTGAGTACAGGGTGTACTCCGCAAGACTTATGGCTAGTGGAGTTGTTTTGCATAAAGCCATCTTTTGTTTTTCAAATCAAGGAGGAAAATAAGCTCGTCTAGTCAGATCATTTTCAAAGGGGTAAGAAGGCTACAACTATAGCTCTTCAAAGTCATCTCGATATTCACCAAGAACCATCATCAACTGAACTTCTCTTCCCGGACTACCTCCTCAAACAACCCCGAGGAAGTACTCCGGATCTCATGTTAGTTGACCAAGTTTTATCATTCGGTTATAGTTCTTTATGATCACATAATCCGTTCCCAAGTCGTCCATAACCGTGGACACGGCTTTTCGAAAAGATTATAACCCTGCAGGGGTGCACAAATTTACCCACACGTACCAACCGATTCTTAATGCCAAATTATTAGCCCTCTTCCTTGGAAGGCCGGCAGAGAGTGGTTGACCACGACCTTTACCTTGCTTTCGCCGATACCATGAGTCACACACTAGGGAGATGTCGCCATAACGGGTCAAGTTGTAACATCCCAAAAATATTAAACTAGAATCATCAAACTCTATGCATCCAAATTTAGGGTTAACAAGAACTTTTCTAAATAAAAATATGAAAGCATGCATGTGTGTATGCATCCCCTTTTTGAATTCTTTTGAATTGCCTTGTTTATGTGTTTCTTTGCTTGTAAAAGGATTCTTAGGTGAAATAAACATCATCTAAACAATCCCCACACTTTTCCCAAAGACAAATAAATCAAAACAAACAAAATAAAGGAATGGTCATTTTGACCAATTTAACTCCCATGCCTACTTTGGTTGTCTCTAACTTTCAGAACTTAACAAAAACTTGTTTGGATCTTTGCACCCCTTGATAGTACTCATAACAAAGTATCAAGGCCCACCTTGTGATCATCCAAAAACATTCAAATGCATAGTTTAAATGTCCCACTTTTTCAAAAACCACTCAAACAAGCTCAACTTTCAAAACCCAAGCATCTACAGACTCACCAGCACCTACCTAGCACACCCACCAAAAATATTTTCAAAATTCAAAATTTGAATTCATGCGGCCATTCCATCAAACACCTTGCAGATACAAATCAAATAAAATCGAAACACTATTTGCAGCAGTGATTTGAGCCTAACTTGTTCCCTCTCTAGTTGCAACTAGGCTTTAGTAGATCATCTAGATCATTTGTAAACATCTAGCACCACTGTAAGCTTGGAAATGTCATCAATGGTGAACAGCCGAAGCCACCCATGCCACCCCAGTGTAGACAGCAAGCTAGGAGAGGAACTAGCTGTGCCAACCTTGTCTGAGAGATCACCCATGCCTCACCGCCCCCTCTCGACCAGCCCTGCCTCGAAGACATCGACCAGAGCACCCAGCAACACCATGCCGAGCGTGCGCCAGAGCGCCACCCTCGACACACGCCCACAGACCGCGCGCCGCCCTCGCCGCGTGCATACACGATCACCACCGTCCCAGGAGACCGCCAGACATCCCCGTTCGCTGCCCCATGCCTCACAGCCACCGCTCGCCATCGAAGACGCCGCCTCTGCCGCGCAGAGCATCACATGTTCTAGACCGTTTGCCACCGCCCCTACACGCGCATTAAAGCCATAGAGAATTGACAGGAGACCACCGATCGATCGCCATCGCCGGCCATGCCTCTATCAGCCCGTAGCCATGTCGCCACCGTCGCCTGCCCATTCCATTCGGTCTCGTCGTCGAGACTATAAATAGAGGCCTCGCCCGCTCAAACTCTTCACACCATCTCACTCCCCTCTCCTCACTGATCGTTCCACCCCGTTCCCGGCGCACGGCGAGCAATGCATCGCCGGAATTTGGCCGGAGTAGGCCGCCTCTGGAGAAGAAGGGCGCCGTCGATTTCGTCCACCCCAGGAGAAGCTGCCGGTACCAGGAGATTTCTGTCGTCGAATTCGTCGTTCGCCTGCCTCGCTGACCCTCGCCTGAGCCCCGGTGAGCCCCCGACGACCCCCACCTGCCGCGTTAGGTTTCTGTCTCGCTGGCGCCGCCCGACATGGACGATGAGTAGCATCCGTTCGATTAGACTTAGATCGTGCGGATGAGATTGCCCCGTACCGCTTCGCGTTTAAAGAGCCACTGACTGGTGGAACCCCCTGTCAATTGAGCCCCGCGCCTCTGAGTGACACCGGGCCGGACCATTATCGTTTCAGCAAGAGCCCGCTGCTTGAATTTAACTTTTTCCATTTTAATTCAAACACAGTTCTGTACCTAGATTCAAAAATCAACCCAACTCGATTCAGTTCACCAAATTGAATGAAACCAATTTTGTTAGAAAGATATTGAAATGCTTAATCCAAACCCATTGGATTCAAATCATTTGAATCTATAGATCAACCTTGGTAAAAATAACAAGGCAGAACCTTTTCTGCATTCAAACATTTTTCAAATTTAAACCATAATAGCTTTTGAGTTGATTCCAACTCTCAAAAATCATATTTGATCACACCTTTCAGAATATATAAAAACATTTGGGTTTACTTACAGAAATAATGTTCAAGTAATAAAAGAATGCGACATAGGCATTTCTAGTCACTTTATTTAAGTAAAATAAAAAGTTAAACCTTATTAAATTGTGACACCACTTTAAATCAAATTCCCATATTCTGAAATGTGTGGTTATGACATGTGTCAACATGATCCCATGTTTGGTTTGGAGAATATTAAATGTTAAGTAGTTTTTGAATGAGTAGAAATTACTTTTCTAAAAATAAAAGAAATTAAACCAAGCTTTAACCTTGTAATGTTAGTGATGATGCTAGATCATCTATAGGACCCTTTTGTGTGATGATTGAAAGTAGTTAAGTATTGTTTGGTGATTGTGTACCTCGTATTTATTCATAGACGCTAGTATCGACCAAGGATACGAGGAGGAAGGAGGATACTACGAAGAAGAAGCCGAGGAGAACTTCAACCATTGCTCTGCACAAGGCAATCTAACACTTGCAATTTAGCAAGCTTATACTGATACTTGTGTAAGCTAACACTTGCAATTTAGCAAGCTTATACTGATACTTGTGCAAGCTAACACTTGCAAGATACTATACCTATGCAAGCAAATACTTGCTTGTACCATGCCAACTATATGCCTTAAGCATATATGATCATAACCACTTGATAAACCAATCCTAGTTTTACTTACAAGCTTTATACTTTATTTCTTTATCAAAGCTTTTACTTAGAGTTTACTTAAGTAAATTGTAGATACTAGAAAGATAATTGAAGGTTGCATAAAGAGCATAAAATTTGGCCTAAGCTAGATAATCTTTATGTCATCCTAAGGCATAGTTAAACTCCACTAGTTTACCACCCCTCATTAGTACTTACCCCCACTTGTAGATGCTAGTGCTAAGCATAAAACTTGATCAACTTAGATGGGAATACTTGGTGGAAAAATGGTTATGAAAACCTTGGAATGATGGATCATTCTATTGAAATGTTTTGGACATGTGTTTACGAACACCAGATGATTTATGGTGATGAAAATGTTGAGGCATGAGCCTTAGCCCTTTATAAAACTGATGGTTATCTGGATGCGATACCATTCCAATTTTACCGTACAACCACAATACCCGAGAATTGGGTAGGGCTTGACTGGAAGCTTATATACCTTAGTATTGGTTCCCTCACGGCCAAGGTCTGAGATGAGGCTACCTTGTGAAGATTGTCCACCTATGCAGTACCCAAGATGACAGTTGGTCATGGTTGGGAGGCCAAACTCATAGGAGAGGTGCTTATACTAGGGTGTGTAATTGAAAGGTTAGGATTGATTATCCGCATACTGAGTATGGTGAATTCAGGATTTGTTCCTGACAGATGTATTGAATGTTGTGGTGAAAGTGTACAATCTCTGCAGAGTGTCAAACTATTCGAATAGCCGCGTCCGTGGTTATGGACAGTTGGAGTGGCCATACTGTTCCCCCGTCAGATGTTTTCAAAATGACTTTTGAAACGAACTGAGACCTTGACTTGACCACAACAGAGTTGTGATATGAAATTCAAGTTCCCACTTAGGTGTTATAAAATTTGACTAGATTTCTCTTGCTTCTGAACTGAGTAGATGTAAATCTGGCTTTTTGCAAAACAACCCTAGAGCTTAGTGTCCTATTACAAAAACCCCCTTCACTTGTTAGTATTAGTTTGCGAGTACTTAAAGAGTACTCATGTCTTTGTCCCTGGCTATTCCTGTGGCCAGACTATGAAGAGGAGTACCTGGAGGATGGACCCCAGGAAGGTTACGACAACTAGGATCATCTCCCATCGTTAGCATTGCCTGTGACCCCAAAGATGGAGCTTCGCCTATGCTACCATTATTATTACGTATTTCCGCTGCTTGAGTTGTATTAAGAACTGGATCATGATATCCTTATTTGTGTAAAACCTTATGTATGGTTTGTAATGGATGATGTACTGTGGTATCCAATTCTGTTATGTCTCGCAAAAATGGTAATCTTGGGATTGGATGTATGGCATAACAGGCATCTGGGATTAAAAATCCGGGTGTTGACAAGTTGGTATCAGAGCCATCCTAACCATAGGAGACCCTAGTTAGACTGGACGTTTGGAATCAAAAACTTAGTTTCAAAACCAAAGAAAGCAAATATTTACAAAAACTTATTCCCATTCTTATCACTTGATTCTTTCATGAAAATTCATGTTCCTCAAAAACTCTTGCAAAATACATAAAATTTGACACACTTGATCACTCTACTAACTTACTCATCTTATATTATTTTAGAGGGACGTGAAGTACAGCAAGTTTTACCAGTTGGGAATTGGAGGAGACCTTATCTTTGAGAGGGATTTGGACCAGCTTTCGAAAATTCTGGAGCGTCCGCACCCCGAGTTCTTCGGAGCTCAGCTCAATGATCAAGGAGGAGAAGATCTGCAGTGGCTAATTGTTGCAAGTCTCCGAGGAAAGATTGAACCTCCCACTGCTGAGGGAATTCAGTTTACCTTAAGAGAGAACAACTGGCTCGATGGACTTGCCAGGGCCATGCAGGAAGCTCTTGCCCATCTGTGTGGGCAGAGTATCAACCAGATCAAGGGTACCCGCTTTGAGTTTTGTCCAAGGTGTGATGCTAATGGACAACCACTGGAAGCCCCATACCACCACGAGCTGAAGACTCAGTTGGACCACCTTAGCTTCATGATGTACGATCGTCAGCAGGAGTTGGATAATTGTCGTGACTAATCCAACCACAAGTCCGCCATTATCAAGACAAAGGATCAGACCATCGCCATGCTAGCGAAGGATCGCAAGTCTCGCCGCCGTCAGCTCGATAAGAAGGAGCTCATCATTGCCCGTCTTCGCCACCGTATCTCCTTTGGAGGGGACCATCCACGAGAGAGACATGTAGTTGGAAGAAAGGGAGAATGCCAGAGAGGATCTTCGTGGAGACCCCTACTCCTATCTCAGCGATGATGATGATTTTCTGGAGGATCAGGCTATGGATTTCTTCACCGATGAGGAGGATTTCGCCTTCATCAATGACGACGGTGATGATGAGGATGACGACTACACCGACTCCAAGGAGTAGTAGAACTTGAGCAATAGCGTAGTGAGTAGTATTCGGTCCCACTATATCGTAGTTTCCAGAATGGTTCCTAACACCATCTGTTTACCTTTTTTGTGGTGTGTGTTGTATCGTGTGAATGAATGAAAAGCAAGTTGCAAAAAAAAATCTGAGTCAAACTTTAAAAACTTTTCAAAGCCCCGAACCTTAGAAATTTCCCTCTTTTCTCATGATCTATCTCAATCTTCAGATGCCACGCGGAGGAAGTGGTTCATCCCCGGACCCGATGTTGCAGATCCTGCAAATGTTGGTTTCTGACCGCGAAGCTGAAAGAGCGGAACGTCAAGACAACCTAGCCACCCTTCAACAGATAGCTCAGCTAGCCCACAACAATCAAGGCCACGGAAACCAGGAAAACCATGGATCTAAGCTCAAGAATTTCCAGAACACCAACCCACCTGTTTTCACCAAGTCGGAAGAGCCCTTAGACGCCGATGATTGGCTGCAAACCATGGAAAATAACCTAGAAGTCGCCGGAGTGGAAGCTAACAAGAAAGTTTTGTTCGCCACCCACTATCTAGCCGGAGATGCCAGAGCATGGTGGAACAGTGTTCGTGCAATGACCGGAGGACAGATGATGACCTAGGAGGAATTCATAGTCAAGTTTAGCAGAACCCATGTGCCACCAGGTTTGATCAAGAGAATGAGAGACGAATTCAGAGAACTGAAGCAAGGATGGATGACTGTAGTGGAATACTGTGACAAATTTTTGTCATTAGCTAGGTATGCCCCGGATGAGATCGACACTGAAGCCAAGAAGAAGGAGAGATTCTTGAATGGTCTGCACGATGAGATGCAGACTGTGTTAGTCAATATCCCCTTTGCAGATATCGAAGCCCTTGTTGACTCCGCCATCCAGATGGAAGGAAAGATCAACCAAGCCAATGAGAACCGCAAGCGTCGCATGATGCATCAACTAGGAACCCATCAGACCCCAAAGTACCGCCCTAACCCATCTCCAGGATTTTCCCCGAGAACCAACATACCCCCGATGAACCGCCCGACCTATCCCAACCGTGGAAACCCAAGGCCCGGAGGAAATCACAAAACTCTAACAATTTCAACCGTGCCCCACCTAAGTTCAACAACAACAATGCTACCGCCAACACCAACACTGCCCCGAGGACTGGAAGCAATGATGTGCTCATAGAAAGGACAAGTCGCAAGTAACTTGTTATGACTGTGGAAATAAGGGTCACTACTCCAACGAGTGCCCCAACAAGAAGAATGCCACAACCCCCAATGCAAATGCCCTAGCTCAGCAGCAGCGTCGTGTTCAACCAGGAAGAAGGTTTGCCCCAGGGAATTTGCTCAACCGCAACAGCCGTCTTTTTCTCATGCATGCTGAAGAAGCTCAGGAAGCGCCAGACGTCGTGCTGGGTATGTTTTCTGTTAATTCAGTACTTGCTAGAGTGTTGTTCGATTCTGGTGCATCGCATTCATTTGTCACCGAAGAATTTGCCTGCACTAGTAAGATTCAACCAACAAAACGGAAGCATGTTATGATCGTTCAAATTCCCGGTTCAACCACCAAGGCTAGGAAAATTTGCAAAGCCGTCCCTATCCGAATCCATGTCATAGATTTTTATGCTAACCTGATAGTACTCAGAACTAAAGGTTTGGAAGTAGTACTAGGAATGGATTGGATGTCCAAACATAAAGGATTGATTGACTGTGCCAAGAAAGCCATCACCATGACCAGTACAGCCAGAATATCAGTCGAGCATATATCTGAAACCTTACCTCGTCAATTCAAGTGCAACAAGAGTATAGCCCAACCTACCATTGACCAAGTCCGTATAGTCTATGAATACCCCGATGTATTTCCAGATGTTTTGCCCGGTATGCCCCTAGATCGGGATATCGAGTTTATCATCGAACTAATCCCCGGAACAGGACCCATAGCCTAGAGACCATATAGTATGAACCCGTCTGAACTAGCAGAACTGAAGAAGCAACTGGATGCCATGCTGGAAATTGGATTGATTCAACCAAGTGCGTCACCATGGAGATCACCTGTTTTGTTTGTGGACAAGAAAGATGGAGGTAACCATTTGTGTACGGATTATCGGAAGTTGAATGATGTCACCATCAAAAACAAGTACCCCTTGCCCAAGATAGAAGATTTGTTTGATCAGTTGACCGGTGCCAAAGTGTTTTCTAAGATTGATCTTAGGACTGGCTATCATCAACTCAAAATTCGGGCAGAGGATATTTCCAAGACTGCCTTTACCACCAGATATGGATTATACGAGTATACCGTCATGTCTTTTGGATTAACCAATGCCCCCGCTTATTTTATGAATCTCATGAATAAGATTTTTATGGACTTCCTGGATAAGTTTGTCGTTGTTTTCATCGATGACATTCTGATTTATTCCAAATCGGAAGAAGAACATGAGCTACACCTAAGGACCATTCTTGGAACCCTTAGAGAGCATCAGTTATATGCCAAGTTTAGCAAATTTGAATTCTGGTTACAGGAGGTAGGATTCCTCGGCCACATTGTATCAGCCGGCGGAATTGCCGTTGACCCTGCAAATGTGAAAGATGTCGAAGATTGGCAAGCCCCAACCACTCAAACCCAAGTTCGTGCATTTCTCGGATTAGCGGGATAGTACCGCAAGTTCGTAGAAGGATTCTCGAGTATCGCCAGACCCATGACCCAATTGCTGAAAAAGGACATGAAGTTTGAATGGACCGACAAATGTGAAGCAAGTTTTCAAGAACTCAAGAGGAGATTGATTTCAGCCCTAATCTTAATCATGCCGGATATCACAAAGCCCATCGACGTGTATTGTGACGCATCCAAGATCGATCTCGGATGTGTGCTAATGCAAGAAGGCAAAGTTATATCTTATCTATCTCGACAACTGAAACAACATGAGAAAAATTACCCAACCCATGACCTCGAACTTGCAGCCGTAGTTCTAGCCCTGAAGACATGGAGGCATTACCTGATGGGAAATCGTTGTGAGATTTATTCGGATCACAAGAGCCTGAAGTATATATTCACTCAGAAGGAGTTGAATATGAGGTAGAGAAGATGGATTGAGTTAATCAAGGATTACGATCTGGACATTCACTATCACCCTGGTAAAGCCAACGTGGTAGCAGATGCCCTTAGCAGATTGCTGTGTCGCTTGAACTCCATGATTTTGAAGGAGCAACCAAGTTTGCACAAAGAGATGGAAGATTTTCGAATGGAATTAGTGAGTGAAGGATTTTTGGCTAGCATAGAACTTCAACCCACTTTGATCAGCTAGATCAAAGAGGCGTAGAAAGGAAATGCTAGTATTGACGGAATCAAGCGTCGTATCGGTACAGGCAAAGTACCCGGATTCATCGAAGACGAAGAAGGAGTTCTGTGGTATAAAGGACGCCTTTGTGTACTAGCAGATTCCGAGTTGAAAGAAGTTATTCTCAAGGAAGCTCATGATACCCTTTATTCTATCCATCCCGGAGGAACTAAGATGTATCAAGATTTGAAAGAGCAATTTTGGTGGCATAAGATGAAGAGAGAAATCGGAAGCTATATCGCCAAGTGTGATATATGTCGGTGAGTCAAGGCGGGACATCAAAGACCTGCTGGATTGTTGCAACCATTACAGATTCCGGAATGGAAATGGGATTCCGTTGGAATGGACTTTATCACCGGATTGCCTACTTCTAGTAGGGGAAATGACTCTATCTGGGTCATAGTGGACAGATTGTCCAAAGTCGCCCATTTCTTACCCGTCAAGACCACATATCAGAGTTCGAAGCTAGCGGAGTTATACATCGCTAGGATCGTCAGTTTGCATGGAGTCCCCCAGAACATCGTATCGGATCGAGGAACTCAATTTACCTCGAGATTCTGGAAGAAATTTCAAGAAGGTTTAGGAACCCGACTAGATTTCAGTACCGCTTATCACCCTCAGACCGATGGACAAACAGAGCGAGTAAATCAAATACTCGAAGATATGCTAAGAGAATGTGTGTTAGAGTATGGATCTAAATGGGAAGACTGTCTGCCGTTTGCAGAATTTTCATACAACAACAGTTATCAAGCTAGTTTGCAAATGGCCCCATTTGAATTCATGTATGGAAGGAAGTGTCGCACCCCTTTGAACTGGTCGGAAGTAGGAGAGAGTCAGATTTTCGGACCCGATATCCTACGAGAAGCAGAAGAGAAGGTTCACAAGATTCGTGAGCACCTCAAGACAGCCTAGTCAAGACAGAAGAGTTACGCAGACAAGATACGTCGAGACCTCTCCTTCAACATAGGAGATTTTGTATATCTGAAAGTGTCGCCATTGAAAGGAATGCAGCGTTTCCAACTCAAAGGAAAGTTAGCCCCCAGATATATCGGACCCTTCAAGATTCTGAACCGTCGAGGAGATGTCAGCCATCCACAATGTGTTCCATATCTCATTACTTCGCAAGTGCCTTGAAGTTCCAGAGAAGACGGAAGTGTTCAAGAATATCGATCACCGGACCATAGAGATCAACGATGACCTGACCTATCCCGAAGTACCCATCCGTATTTTGGAAGAACCTTTCCGAACCACCAGAACCCGAAGGATCAAGTTTCTAAAAATTTAGTGGAGCAACCACACAGAAGAGAAAGCTACCTCGGAGCGCGAAGATCACATCAGGACGGAGTTTCCCGATCTCTTCAAATCCTAGGTAATCTTTTCTTCCTTTTTCAAATCTCGGGACGAGATTTTGTTTAAGGTGGGAAGGTTTGTAACATCCCAAAAATATTAAACTAGAATCATCAAACTCTATGCATCCAAATTTAGGGTTAACAAAAACTTTTCTAAATAAAAATATGAAAGCATGCATGTGTGTATGCATCCCCCTTTTGAATTCTTTTGAATTGCCTTGTTTATGTGTTTCTTTGCTTGTAAAAGGATTCTTAGGTGAAATAAACATCATCTAAATAATCCCCACACTTTTCCCAAAGACAAATAAATAAAACAAACAAAATAAAGGAATGGTCATTTTGACCAATTTAACTCCCATGCCTACTTTGGTTGTCTCTAACTTTCAGAACTTAACAGAAACTTGTTTGGATCTTTGCACCCCTTGATAGTACTCATAACAAAGTATCAAGGCCCACCTTGTGATCATCCAGAAACATTCAAATGCATAGTTTAAATGATAGTTTAAAATTGAATCTTTATCATATGGGAAGATCCCACTTTTTCAAAACCCACTCAAACAAGCTCAACTTTCAAAACCCAAGCATCTACAGACTCACCAGCACCTACCTAGCACACCCACCAAAAATCTTTTCAAAATTCAAAACTTGAATTCATGCGGCCATTTCATCAAACACCTTGCAGATGCAAATCAAATAAAATCCAAACACTATTTGGAGCAGTGATTTGAGCCTAACTTGTTCCCTCTCTGGTTTGAACTAGGCTTTAGTAGATCATCTAGCTCATTTGTAAACATCTAGCACCACTGTAAGCTTGGCAATGTCATCAATGGTGAACAGCCGAAGCCACCCATGCCACCCCAGTGTAGACAACAAGCTAGGAGAGGAACTAGCCGTGCCAACCTTGTCTGAGAGATCACCCATGCCTCACTGCCCCCTCTCGACCAGCCCTGCCTCGAAGACATCGACCAGAGCACCCAGGAACGCCGCCTGCGTTTCACAACCATGCCGAGCGTGCACCAGAGCGCCACCCTCGACACACGCCCACAGACCGCGCGCTGCCCTTGCCGCGTGCATACATGATCACCACCGTCCCAGGAGGCCGCCAGACATCCCCGTTCGCCGCCCCATGCCTCACAGCCACCGCTCGCCGTCGAAGACGCCGCCTCTGCCGCGCAGAGCATCACATGTTCCAGAGCATTTGCCACCGCCCCTACACGCGCATTAAAGCCATAGAGCATCGCCAGGAGACCACCGATCGATCGCCACCGCCGGCCATGCCTCTAGCAGCCCGTAGCCATGTCGCCACCGTCGCCTGCCCATTCCGTTCGGTCTCATCGTCGAGACTATAAATAGAGGCCTCCCCCGCTCAAACTCTTCACACCATCTCACTCCCCTCTCCTCACTAATCGTTCCACCCCGTTCCCGAATTTGGCAAGGCGAGCAGGCCGCCTCTGGAGAAGAAGGGCGCCGTCGATTTTGTCCACCCCAGGAGAAGCTGCCGGTACCAGGAGATTCACCGTCGTTGACTTCGTCATTCGCCCGCCTCGCCGACCCTCGCCTGAGCCCCGGTGATCCCCCGACGACCTCCACCTGCCGCGTTAGGTTTCTGACTCGCCGGCGCCGCCCGACGTGGATGATAGTAGCAGCCGTTCGATTAGACTTAGATCGTGCGGATGAGATTGCCCCGTAACGCTTCGCGTTTAAAGAGCCACTGACTGCTGGAACCCCCCTGTCAGTTGAGCCCCGCGCCGCGGAGTGACACCGGGCCGGACCATTATCGTTTCCCGCGCAGCCCAGTCATTTGAATTTAACTTTTTCCATTTTAATTCAAACACAGTTCTGTACCTAGTTTCAAAAATCAACCCAGCTCGATTCCGCGCACCAAATTGAATGAAACCAATTTTGTTAGAAAGATATTGAAATGCTTAATCCAAGCCCGTTGGATTCAAATCATTTGAATCTATAGATCAACCTTGGTAAAAATAACAAGGCAGAACCTTTTCTGCATTCAAACATTTTTCAAATCTAAACCATAATAGATTTTGAGTTGATTCCAACTCTCAAAAATCATATTTTATCATACCTTTCAGAATATATAAAAACATTTGGGTTTACTTACAGAAATAATGTTCAAGTAATAAAAGAATGACACATAGGCATTTCTAGTTACTTTATTTAAGTAAAATAAAAGGTTAAACCTTATTAAATTGTGACACCACTTTAAATCAAATTCCCATATACTGAAATGTGTGGTGATGACATGTGTCAACATGATCCCATGTTTGGTTTGGAGAATATTAAATCTTAAGTAGTTTTTCAATGAGTAGAAATTACTTTTCTAAAAATAAAAGAAATTAAACCAAGATTTAACCTTGTAATGTTAGTGATGATGCTAGATCATCTATAGGACCCTTTTGTGTGATGATTGAAAGTAGTTAAGTATTGTTTGGTGATTGTGTACCTCGTATTTATTCATAGATGCTAGTACGGACCAAGGATACGAGGAGGAAGGAGGATACTACGAAGAAGAAGCCGAGGAGAACTTCAACCACTGCTCTGCACAAGGCAAGCTAACACTTGCAATTTAGCAAGCTTATACTGATACTTGTGCAAGCTAACACTTGCAAGATACTATACCTATGCAAGCAAATACTTGCTTGTACCATTCCAACTATATGCCTTAAGCATATATGATCATAACCACTTGATAAACCAATCCTAGTTTTACTTACAAGATTTATACTTTATTTCTTTATCAAAGCTTTTACTTAGAGTTTACTTAAGTAAATTGTAGATACTAGAAAGATAATTGAAGGTTGCATAAAGAGCATAAAATTTGTCCTAAGCAAGATAATCTTTATGTCATCCTAAGGCATGAGATTGAACTTAGTTAAACTCCACTAGTTTACCACCCCTCATTAGTACTTACCCCCACTTGTAGATGCTAGTGGTAAGCATAAAACTTGATCAACTTAGATGGGAATACTTGGTGGAAAAATGGTTATGAAAACCTTGGAATGATGGATCATTCTATTGAAATGTTTTAGACATGTGTTTCCGAACACCAGATGATTTATGGTGATGAAAATGTTGAGGCATGAGCCTTAGCCCTTTATAAAACTGATGGTTGTCTGGATGCGATACCATTCCAATTTTACCGTACAACCCCAATACCCGCGAATTGGGTAGGGCTTGACTGGAAGCTTATATACCTTAGTATTGGTTCCCTCACGGCCAAGGTCTGAGCTAAGGCTACCTTGTGGAGATTGTCCACCTGTGCAGTACCCAAGATGACAGTTGGTCATGGTTGGGAGGCCAAACTCACAGGAGAGGTGCTTATACTAGGGTGTGTAATTGAAAGGTTAGGATTGATTATCCGCATACTGAGTATGGTGAATTCAGGATTTGTTCCTGACGGATGTATCGAATGTTGTGGTGAAAGTGTACAATCTTTGCAGAGTGTCAAACTATTCGAATAGCCGCGTCCACGGTTATGGATAGTTGGAGTGGCCATACTGTTCCCCCGTCAGATGTTTTCAAAATGACTTTTGAAACGAACTGAGACCTTGACTTGACCACAACAGAGTTGTGATATGAAATTCAAGTTCCCACTTAGGTGTTATAAAATTTGACTAGCTTTCTCTTGCTTCTGAACTGAGTAGATATAAATCTGGCTTTTTGCAAAACAACCCTAGAGCTTAGTGTCCTATTACAAAAACCCCCTCCACTTGTAAGTATTAGTTTGCGAGTACTTAAAGAGTACTCATGGCTTTGTCCCTGGCTATTCCCGTGGCCAGACTATGAAGAGTAGTACCTGGAGGATGGACCCCAGGAAGGTTACGACAACTAGGATCATATCCCATCGTCAGCATTGCCTGTGACCTCGAAGATGGAGCTTCACCTATGCTACCGTTATTATTACGTATTTCCGCTGCTTGAGTTGTATTAAGAACTGGATCATGAGATCCTTATTTTTGTAAAACCTTATGTATGGTTTGTAATGGATGATGTACTGTGGTATCCAATTCTGTTATGTCTCGCAAAAATGGTAATCCTGGGATTGCTATGTATGGCATAACAGGCATCTGGGATTAAAAATCCGGGTGTTGACACAAGTCCCGAAGCCGGTCCCTAATGATGTGTGCGGGGTTCAAGATTACGGATGCCGGGCATCTCTTATTCCCATCCACGCTTACCTACCTGTTATGAATGCACCTCCTTCACCTCCATTCAAGAACAACCAATATGCGTATGTAAAATGGAAAGCCCGAACTATGTGACTCATGGAATCTACTAGGCAAGTTAGTTGGTCGAGGGGTTTCCAGGCCCCCGTGTGGTTGTACGCTCGTCTTGGTTCAAGAGGCGAGAACATCAGGTCCTAATGGTGGCAAGTATGGGACTACAAAAACCACAACCCACATGGACTCCCATACAAGCCTTAGCATGTTTATCATTCATCTCTGATCATATCACAACATCCTACCATACTTGATTCATTCGCATCTCCAGTGCATCATCTGAATGATCAACATCGGACCACTAAGCATGGCTAAGCTTGACTGAACTGTGGCACTAGCGATGCTCATAAGCCAAACCCTAGTTATGCTAGGAGCAGTGAATCAGGTAGTATTGTTCACAAAGGGAAACATGCATCAGATAGGATTACTCTATCTACTGATAAAAGACTGTTGAATCGAATGCATATGGCGAGAATGAAATACTTTCTGAACATAGCATTCATATGTATGAGTGGGGCTTCGCTTGCCTTGTCCGTTGTTGGACTGGTACTGCTCTTCAGGGGCGTTGACTTCAGCCTCGGGTTCGCTTCCTATTCGCGAAGAACCAATCACCAGAAAAGAGAAAGCAACATTCAACACATGGCATGTGCAATGCTCATACAAAATGGATGATATGCCAAGTTAAGTGATGTTGAAATGAACCCTAGAACATGCTTTGTCATTTTAAACGGGGTCCGAGAGGTCCAGACCCTAGAACAGGGGGATCCTCGAAATCACCTGTGGGGTTCAATTGGTTCTTCTAATTAAACTTGCCATCAAAGTTGGTTAACAATGTATGATTATAGCTTAGTTAGATAGAGCTCATTTTTTAATCATTTTGGTATATTATTTGTATTTTTCTGATTTAAAATGAATTAGTTATGATTTTTCTCAATTTTAATTTATTTTAAATCTTTTTTGGAATATTTAAAATAATTTCCAACATGGGCCCACATGTCATGGATTTAATCATTTTAGAAAACATTTACAGAAAATATTAAAACCCTAACAGGCAGGGCCCACCTGTCATATATTCCTTATTTATAGAAAATAATTACAGATATTAATAAAAGAAAAAGGGAAAAGGGATTATGACATCAGCATGACATCATGCTAATGTCATCAATGGGGATGCTCCCAGGTCAAGCATGGATCCATCGATCCAGTGCGTGCATGGATGTGCGGAGGGCCGCATTGGAGAGAGGGCGTCGTGGGGAGTCATATGGTGGTGGCGCCGCCTGTTCTTGGTAGCAAGCGGCGGCGGCTGAGGACTCACACGGGAAAGACAACAGAGGGGGAGAGAGAGGAAGCGGAGAGGTGCTTGAGCACTAGAAGCTCACCAGGAGCACGACGATGGGGTCGGTGAGGAGAGGCGAGCATGGGGGACGCCAGAATCGATGAAGAACACGGTGGCCGGATCTCGGGAAGGCGAGGTCGATGGCGACGTTCCTTAGCGCCCGCAGTCGATTCCTTCGGCGGGGAGGCTCAGCTCGATGAGGCGCAGCTCCCAGGGGCAACGACGAGGCTCGGGGCGGACGGATACGGCGGGAACGGGCGGCTAGGGTTTCGGCCAGTGGAGAGGAACGCGAGCGGGAGGTCGGGAGAGAGAGGAGAAAGAGATAAGGCCGAGGCAGGGTGGCGTGGCATTCTTATCCAACCTTCCAGGTCGGTGGACGGCGGCGATCGAGCGGCAGGATCGACGACGGCGCTGCCATGGAGCTGCTTGTCGTCGACTCATCGTTGACGAAGAAGACGAGAGGAAAGAAGGCCGAAGTGGTATCGGTCCAGATGTGGGAAGCTCTTCGCTGGGCCGGGCTACTGTGACAAGCTGAAGCAGCGGAGAGAGAGGGGAGGAGAGGTGGGCTCGGCCCAGTAGAGCTAGGTTAGTTAGTTTTTTTTTCTAGAAAACTGTTTTCTTTTTTCTGTTTTGTGACTTTCTTTTGTATTTTCAATTCAAACTTTGTTTTGAATTTTTCCAAAATACTAGAGTTTGTCCAAACATAATAAAATAATGTCAGAACCCCTATGTATCAATTTGGGCTCCACTCTTTTGGGTAGTTTTCAAAATATAACAACCATTTGAATGATTTGAGAGGGAAAATTTTAGGGTTTTGTTTGCGTTTGTTTTGATTAAGTCAAAGTGCAAGTATTATGCATGCATGCAATGCTGAAACATGTCTTTACTAATATTACACAAAAGGGTGGTATGTTATAGCTCTACCCCACTTACAAGAATCTCGACCCGAGATTCCTAGGTTTTAGAAAAGAAGGCAGGGTACTCAGATCAAAGACGATCTTTGTGTTCCCAGGTTGCTTCTGACTCAGAGTGATGAGACCATTGAACTTTCAGGAACTTGATGGTTTGACGACGAGTCTTGCGCTCAGTTTCATCAAGAATACGAACAGGGTATTCTCGATAGGTTAGATCATCTTGGAGATCCAAAGTTTCATGGTCCACACCACGAATGGGATCTTTGAAGCAACGCTTGAGTTGAGACACATGAAAGACATCATGAACGTCTGGAAAAGTTGAAGGTAGATCCAATTGGTAGGCAAGCTCACCCCGCTTGGAGAGAATGCAAAAGGAACCAACATAGCGAACTTGCGTTTGATACCGAATCGATGGACACCCTTCAGAGGAGTGACCCGGAGGTAAACTTGATCACCAATTTCATAATGAACATCAAGATGATGACGATCATAGTTGGTCTTCTGACGAGATTGAGCGGCCTTCAGACGCTCTCGAATTATGTGAACTTGATCTTCTGCTTCTTGGATCATGTCCGGACCAAAGAATTGTCTTTCGCCGGTTTCTTTCCAATTCAACGGTGTTCGACATGTTCGCCCATACAAGAATTGGAAAGGTGCCATGCACAAACTAGATTGGAAACTGTTGTTGTAAGAGAATTCCGCAAAAGGAAGACATTTCTCCCAGTTCTTTCCAAAGGACATGACACATGCTCTGAGCATGTCTTCAAGAATTTGATTTACTCTTTCGGTCTGCCCACCGGTTTTAGGATGATAGGCTGTACTGAAGGAGACCTGAGTTCCCATTGCTTGTTGGATACTAGCCCAGAATTTGGAAGTGAACAAACTTCCACGATCAGATACGATCTTCTTGGGAACACCATGGAGAACGACTATCCAGGATACATATAGCTTTGCCAACTGACTTGCAGTAATGCTTTCCCGAACAACATGGAAGTGAGCAACTTTGGATAGTCGATCAACTACTACCCCATATGACATCATTTCCTTCTTGTGTCCTTGGGAGTCTAGTGATGAAATCCATACCAATTTCATCCCATTTCCACTCAGGAATTTTCAACGACTGCAGAAGTCCAGCAGGCCTTTGGTGTTCAGCCTTCACACGATGGCAAATGTCACACTCTGCAACAAAGCGAGCGATTTCTGGTTTCATTCCATTCCACCAGAATCTTTGACGAAGATCTCGGTACATCTTGGTACCACCAGGATGAATAGACAGAGGGGATTCATGAGCTTCTAGTAGGATTAGATCTTTGATTTTCTGACTGTTTGGAACCACTAGCAGGTTACCAAAATAGAGAGTACCTTGATCATTGATGGAGAAACATTTAGCTTCACCACTTGCAACATGTTCTTTGATCTTGGTAACCTCTCCATCTTGTTTTTGAGCTTCCTTGATTTGGTCCTCGAGAGAAGATTTTATTTCAAGGTTAGCAAGGAATCCACAAGGAACTACTTCAAGGTTAAGACGCTTGATTTCCTCGTAGAGAGCAGGTTGGGCTTGTGAAATCATCAGATTATTGAAATAAGACTTCTGAATTAGCGCATCAGCAACGACATTGGCTTTGCCGGGTTGATAGTTGAGTCCCAAATCATAATCTTTGATGAGTTCCAACCATCGTCTTTGCCTGAGATTCAGATCTGGATGGGTAAAGAGGTACTTCAAACTTTGATGATCCGAGTAAAGTTCGCAACGGTTACCGATGAGGTAATGTCGCCATTGCTTAAGAGCATGAACAATAGCAACGAGTTCGAGATCACGGGTTGGATAATTGTTCTCATGTGGCTTCAACTGATGAGAAGCATAGGCCACTACATGACCATCTTGCATCAACACACAACCGAGCCCTTGAAGAGAAGCATCACAATAGATGACGGAATATTTGCTTGTATCCGGAAGGACAAGCACATGAGCGGTGGTTAGCTTAATTTTCAAGGCTTGGAAGCTTTCTTCTACCTTTTCTGACCATTCAAACTTATTATCTTTCTTAAGAAGATCAGTCATAGGCTTGGCTATCTTGGAGAAGTTCTCGATGAATCGGCGGTAATATCTAGCCATTCCAAGAAAACTTCGGACTTCCTTGACTGAAGTAGGTGACTTCCATTCCAGAATAGTCTGAACCTTATCCGGTATGATAGCAACACCACTTGCAGACACAACATGGCCAAGGAAGATGATCTCTTGTAACCAGAACTCACATTTGGAAAACTTGGCGTAGAGATGATGTTCACGAAGTTTAGTCAACACCAAACGTAGATGTTCGGCATGCTCTTCTTCGGTCTTGGAGTAGATTAGAATGTCATCAATGTATACCATGACGAACTTGTCGAGATACTCCATGAAGACAGAGTTCATGAGCCTCATAAATGTGGCAGGGGCATTGGTTAATCCGAAGGACATCACTGTATACTCGTAAAGACCATAACGAGTTGTGAATGTTGTCTTTGGGATATCCTCCTTTCTGATCTTGATTTGATGATACCATGATCTTAAGTCCATTTTGGAGAAGACAGTGGCACCACTTAATTGATCAAAGAGGTTATTTATCCAAGGAAGTGGGTACTTATTATTGATTGTCACCGTGTTGAGTGGACGGTAATCAACAACTAATCTTGGAATATTTGTATCCCGCTTCTTGACAAAGATGGTAGGGCAACCCCAAGAGGATGTGCTAGGTTGAATGTATCCTAGACCCTCTAACTCTTCCAGTTGCTTCTTCAACGCAACCAACTCATGAGGAGGCATGCGGTAAGGTCTTTTGGAGATACGAGTAGTTCCAAGAACTAGCTCTATGACAAACTCCACACTTCGATCAGGTGGCATGCCAGACAACTCTTCAGGGAAGACATCCGAGAAATCACAGACTACATGGACATCTTGGACCTCGAGAGTAGGTAGGACATCCATGGCATACAACTCCGAGAAAGGTTTAAGGACTGCTAACGGAGACTTTGAACCATCAGTCCAATACTTGACAGTTATGCCAGCTGGAGAGGTCACAACAACTGTTCTAAGTGCACAATCAATGATGGCTTGATACTTGGTTAACCAGTCCATGCCTAGAATGACATCTATGTCAGTTGATGTGGGTGCAATGAGGGAAGTAGGGAACTTCTGATATGCTATATCTATCTCAACCCCATGAGTAACCCAGATGGTCTGCCAACAAGACCCAGGAGTTGTAATCTCTAGAGGAGAGTCCATAGCTTGAAAGGTGATATCATGCATTTGTGCAAAATCTTGTGATATGAATGTATGCGATGCTCCAAAATCAAAAAATACTATTGCTAGAATTGAGTTGACACGAAGCATAGAATGACGCGTGGATCTTCCTAAGCTTCCTCATTAGTGAAATGGGTCAGACGACCACGTCCAGCACCTTGAGCTTTATCATTTTTCTTTGCCTGCTGATCATTGCGTCTGACAGCCCTTTGGGAACACTCCCTTGAGTAGTGACCAGGCTGACCACAAGAGTAGTAGGTAACTCCATGTAAGAACCAGCAGGAGGACGATAATTTGCTCCACCAGTATTTGATTGTGGCTGACGAGAAGCATTGCCAGAAGACTTGGGTGCATAAGGAGCACGAGGCATAGCACTGTATGGAACAAAGACATGGCGCTTCTTATTACTAGAGGAAGAAGCACGAGAATTTCCTTATTCACGCTTATGAGAGACTTCCATGTCCTTCCTTCCATGCTCCAGAGTAAGAGCCTGATTGTGTAGTTCCTAGAAACACTGGAACTTGAAGGGCAGCAACTCATAGCGAAGCGTAGGGTTAAGTCCCTTATGGAACAGATCTTGCTTATCTTCATCATTGGTCACATCCCTGGTTGCATAACGAGCCAGGCGAGTAAACTCACGCCCATATGTTTCAATATCCCTGCGCCCCTGAATCAGATCTAGAAACTCCCTCCTTTTGAGATCCATGATGGTCTTAGGGATATAAGAGGCACGGAATGCTGCAACAAACTCCTCCCAAGTAACAACATGTCCTTGAGATTGCAGGTTCAGAAAACCTTCCCACCAAACACCAGCCTCACCTTCCAGTTGATAGGTGGCAAAGTTGACACGGTCAGCGGGACGAACACGAAGAGCACTGAACTTGCACTCTATGGTGCGAAGCCAATCATCAGCTTCAAGGGGATCCTTGGAGTGGGTGAAGATTGGAGGAAAAGAGCGGATGAAATCTCCAAGTGTGACATAGTCGTAAGGATGACGTTCAGTGTTCTGCGCCACACGCTCTAGAAGGCGTTCATTCCTCAGGCGGTTGGTCTCAATGTTGTTTAGAACCTCGGACATTGTGGGAGGTGGCGGGAGTTCCTATTCAGCATTGTTGTTTCCTCGACGGCCAACAGAACCACGAGTACAAGACGACATCCTGAGGAGAAATCAGAAACCATGAGAATGGATTCACCAAAAAGGGTACATCAAAGGATGACGAAAACCATATCGAAAGATCATGGTAGAGGTGAACATGTGGATGAAGATTATATCAATGCATTAAGTATGGCAGTAGAACAAGCATACGGAACGTATACTATACCAACTTAGATACAAACCATAACAATGGAATGCAGGCTTGATATGATACCAACAAGTCACAAAAGAATAGACAGTAGGATTATAGGCATCCTTAGCAAAGTTGAGAAACAATGCTCAGGTGCACAGATATATTTTGGAAACTCTGAGCCTTGCAACCAAGTACGGAGTACTAGGGAAAACAACCCAAACCCGTATATCCTAGAAGTTTGAAATGATAGACAAGAAGTGAAAACTTTGCAAAACAAACGATATAAGATAACTCAGCAATAAAACAACCTTGGATAAGGAGTAGAAAGAGTCCTATTCAGAGTTTTGCAAATAGTTTTAGCTTTCAAATAGTTTTCTCAAACTCTAGACTCAACATCGACCAGCTAGAAGGGTTTCCTATAGGCAGTCCTGCTCTGATACCAAAATCTGTCATGACCCGGGATCAGGGCTAGACAAACACCAGATCTTCATCTGACATAAGCCTAACCTAAATTCCAAAGTGTGCAGGGAAAGATCGGTAACATTATAGAACATACAAATCATACATTAATAAGGTAAACTCTTAAGAGAGTTACAAACCAGTCATACAAGCCAGGGGTCACAGACCCATCATTACAACAAACAATGGAAGCAAACAAGTTGTTCTAAACAACAAACTTAGCAAAGGGCCTAAGAGGCCTTAAACAGAAGTAGCGACCCTTCCATAGATCCTAGGCTGTTGCCCGGGAACCCCGACTACTCGTCGACTTCGACGTAGAAACCACCTTCAGTTGGAGTAGATTCATCTGTAGAAAAACATCAACGAAGCAAGGCTGAGTACAGGGTGTACTCTGCAAGACTTATGGCTAGTGGAGTTGTTTTGCATAAAGCCATCTTTTGTTTTTCAAATGAAGGAGGAAAAGAAGCTCGTCTAGTCAGATCATTTTCAAAGGGGTAAGAAGACTACAACTATAGCTCTTCGAAGTCATCTCGATATTCACCAAGAACCATCATCAACTGAACTTCTCTTCCCAGACTACCTCCTCAAACAACCCTGAGGAAGTACTCCGGATCTCACGTTAGTTGGCCAAGTTTTATCATTCTTTTATAGTTCTCTATGATCACAGAATCCGTTCCCAAGTCGTCCATAACCATGGACACAACTTTTTGAAAAGATTATAACTCTGCAGGGGTGCACAACTTTACCCACACGTACCACCCGATTCTTAATGCCAAATTATTAGCCCTCTTCCTTGGAAGGCCGGCAGAGAGTGGTTGACCACGACCTTTACCTTGCTTTCGCCAAGACCATGAGTCACAGACTAGGGAGATGCCGCCGTAACGGGTCAAGTTCCAAAGCCAGTCCCTAATGATGTGTGCGGGGTTCAAGATTACGGATGCCGGGCATCTCTTGTACCCGGCCATGCTTACCTACCTGTTATGAATTCACCTCCTTCACCTCCATTCAAGAACAACCAAGATGCGTATGTCGAATGGAAAGCCCGAACTATGTGACTCATGGAATCTACTAGGCAAGTTAGTTGGTCGAGGGGTTTCCAGGCCCCCGTGTGGTTGTACGCTCGTGTTGGTTCAAGAGGCGAGAACATGAGGTCCTAATGGTGGCAAGTATGGGACTACAAAAACCACAACCCACGTGGCCTCCCATACAAGCCTTAGCATGTTTATCATTCATCTCTGATCATATCACAACATCCTACCATACTAGATTCATTCGCAGCTCCAGTGCATCATCTGAATGATCAGCATCAGACCACTAAGCATGGATAAGCTTGACTGAACTGTGGCACTAGCGATGCTCATAAGCCAAACCCTAGTTATGCTAAGAGCAGTGAATCAGGTAGTATTGTTCACGAAGTGAAACATGCATTAGATAGGATTACTCTATCTACTGATAAAATACTGTTGAACCGAATGCATATGGTGAGAATGAAATACTTTGTGAACATAGGATTCATATGTATGAGTGGGGCTTCAATTGCCTTGTTCGTTGTTGGACTGGTACTGCTCTTCAGGGGCGTTGACTTTAGCCTCGGGTTCGGTTCCTATTCGCGAAGAACCAATCACCGAAAAATAGAAAGCAACATTCAACACATGGCATATGCAATGCTCATACAATATGGATGATATGACAAGTTAAGTGATGTTGAAATGAACCCTAGAACATGCTTGGTTATTTTAAACGGGGTCCGAGAGGTCCAAACCCTAGAACAGGGTGATCCTTGGAATCACGTGTGGGGTTCAATTTGTTCTTCTAATTAAACTTGCCAGCAAAGTTGGTTAACAATGTATGATTATAGCTTAGTTAGATAGATCTCAACTTTTCTGATCATTTCGGTATATTATTTATATTTTTCTGATTTAAAATGAATTAGTAATGATTTTTCTCAATTTTAATTCATTTTAAATCATTTTTGGAATATTTAAAATAATTTCCAACTTGGGCCCACATGTCCTGGATTTAATCATTTTAGAAACAATTTACAGAAAATATTAAAACCCTGACAGGCAGGGCCCACCTGTCATATATTCCTTATTTACAGAAAATAATTACATATATTAATAAAAGAAAAAGGGAAAAGGGATTATGACATCAGCATGACATCATGCTGATGTCATCAATGGGGATGCTCCTAGGTCGAGCATGGATCCATCGATCCAGTGCACGCCTAGACGCGCGGAGGGGCGTGTTGGAGAGAGGGCGTCGCGGGGAGTCATATGGTGGTGGCGCCGCCTGTTCTTGGTCACCGGAGACGGCAGTGCGATGACGGCAAGCGGCGATGGCATCAGACTCACACGGGAAATACAGCAGAGGGGGAGAGTGAGGAAGCGGAGAGGTGCTTGAGCACCAGCAGCTCACCAGGAGCACGGCGGTGGGGTTGGTGAGGCGAGGCGAGCACGGGCGACGCCGGAATCGATGAAGAACGCGGTAGCCGGAGCTCGGGAAGGCGAGGTCGATGGCGACGTTCCTCAGCGCTCGCGGCCGATTCCTTCGTCGGGGAGGCTCAACTCGATAAGGCGCAGCTCCCAGGAGAAACAGCGAGGCTCGGGGCGGCGGGGACGAGCGGCTAGGGTTTCGGACAGAGGAGAGGAACGCGAGCGGGAGGTCAGGAGAGAGAGGGGAAAGAGATAAGGCTGAGGCAGGGGTGGCGTGGCGTTCTTATCCAACCTTCCAGGTCGGCGGACGACGGTGATCAAGCAGCGGGATCAACGACGGCGGCGCTGCCATGGAGCTGCTTGTCATCGACTCGTCGTTGACGAAGACGATGAGAGGATAGAAGGCCGAAGCGGTATCGGGCCAGAGGTGGGCTGCGCGGGGCTGCTGCTGGGCCGGGGCTGCGCTGGCTGCTGCGCTCGAGCGACAGAGAGAGAGGGGAGGAGAGGTGGGCTCGGCCCAGTAGAGCTAGGTTAGTTTTTTTTTCTAGAAAACTATTTTATTTTTTCTATTTTCTGATTTTCGTTTGTATTTTCAATTCAAACTCTGTTTTGAATTTTTCCAAAATACTAGAGTTTTTCCAAACATAATAAAATAATGTGGGAACCCCTATGTATCAATTTGGGCTCCACTCTTTTGGGTAGTTTTCAAAATATAACAACCATTTGAATGATTTGAGAGGGAAAATTTTAGGGTTTTGTTTGCGTTTGTTTTGATTAAGTCAAAGTGCAAGTATTATGCATGCATGGAATGCTCAAACATGTCTTTATTAATATTACACAAAAGGGTGGTATGTTACATTGCACAAAACAAGTTTTATCCTACTAGTTTGAAAATACTAAGTCTTGCTTTTACAAAACACTAAGGTACCACCAATAGACATTAGTGAACCTCTACCCTTGTTCACCCACAATTTTAACTTAGAGAAATTGGGATGAGGAGATTCTTGAACTGTTTCAATGTCTTGACGCTTAGAAATTGTCCATAACCGAGGACGCGGCTAAGTACTTAGTTTTACCCTCTCTAGAGGTGGTGCACTTTCCCCACAAGACTCGACAAACATCGAGACGGGACTTTCCAGAAGCAATCCCTCAGACCACCACGAACACATTCCCTCCTATCAATTCTACCACTCTCTGTCCGTCTGGCTGAGTTCTCACAACTTAGTTGGTCAAGGCAGAGCCCATATGCCATGTGGTTGCACTGGAAGCTTAGCGACACAAACGTCTCAAATCTCTTTGTTCCTGGGTGGCCATCCACAAGTGCGATACACCAGGGTAAACTATAGAAATGGGCGCTGAGTAACCACTCAACACAATCCATACAAGTCCCAATCCACCCAGGTGTTTCATTTACAAGGGTTGTTTTCTTAGTAAAAAATATAAGTATATAGACTTTCCATAACATCACAATATGAATTTCCACCCATGAATTCTAATAGAAAGACTAAGCATTCTAGCATACCATGTGTCCTAACTTAGGAAAATACTACCAAGATATAATCTATATGATTTCTATAGCATAGAAATATAACTAAACCTATCATGCAAGTCCTACTAAAAATAACACTAATGCAATAGGTAAAATAATAGGACATATGATGAAAATATCACTTGCCTTGGTAGCTAGGAGAGTAGGTACAATCCTCATAGCAACAAACTTCACAATCCACACAATCTACACATCAAATCAAACAACAAAATATACAACTCAATATGGCACTCAAAAATAATATGGATGCATGAAATTATTCAAATATATGAATGCCACACTTTTAAAACCGAGGTCTACAGTATAGAAGATAAAGTACACCATCTAAGGGCCAAAGATCACAAAATCCACCTAAGAAATAATTTATACAATAATTTTTATAGTCAAAATAACCCTAAAAATGTCTCTGCCTAAAACTCAAATTTTACAGAAGCTACTGAACAAAATAAGGCCATAGTAATAAATTTCACATTTTTCTGAATCCATAGACATCAAATTTGCATTTCTCTGAATTGTGGATCAAAAGTTATGAATTTTCTAAGTTTAAACACCTAATAATTTTTTTTGGATTTTAAACAGAACACCTAGCCACGTGGCGCAATCCCACTAGCTGGTACCGCTTCGCGCGGATCAAGCGCCGATGTCTACGCACTTCTATTCTTGTAGACAATTGTTGGGCCTCCAAGTGCAGAGGTTTGTAGAACAACAACAAGTTTCCCTTAAGTGGATTACTGATACGTTGGAAACGTACCTATAATTTTTGATGCTCCATGCTTGTTTAGTATCTATTTTGCTTTACTTGTCCACACTTTGAGGTGTTTTTTACATGATTTCTGGTACTAACCTACTAACAAGTTGCAATAGTGCCAGATGCCTGTTTTCTGCTGTTTTTGGTTTCAGAAAAGTTAGAAAAGAAATATTTTCAGAATTGGACGGGACAAACGTCAAAGTCAATTACTTTTCCATGGGGAACAAGAAGTTCAGAGGAGAGCCGGAGGGGCCGGCCAGGGTGACCAGACCCACCCCAGGAGCGGGTGGGCCTCGCCCCGCGCCTGGCTAGGGTTTGACCCCGCTGGTCGCCTCCTCGGCCCCCCCCCTTCGCCTATAAGAAGCCCCTCGGTGCAGAAACCCTAAGCACCCAATCAAATATCCACGAAACTGTCTGTAGCTGCCGCCACCATTGTCCCTAGATCGGGAGGATCTGAAGTTCTTCCCGGCACCCTGTCAGAGGGGAGATCATCCCGGAGGCCTTCTCTACGGTATGATGCGTGGGTAGTTCCACCTTGGACTATGGGTCCATGTAGTAGCTAGATGGTTGTATCTCCTCCTTTGTGCTTTCATCTATAGATCTTGTGAGCTCCGTTCATGATCAAGATCTAATCTATTTGTAATCATGCATGTTGTGTTTGCGGGGATCCGATGGATATTGAGATTGTTATGTTGGTTTGATTAATGGTTTTGTATTTATGATTCTATCATGTCTGTGTTGTTTGTGATCTTGCATGCTCTCCGTTGTTAGTAGCTATCTTGGCCAAGTAGTTGCTAGTGACTCCAAGAGGGGGTATTTATGCTCGATAGTGGGTTCATGCATCTAGTTTCCAAGGGAAGTGACAATAATCTCTTCGGTTGTAGATGTGCTATTGCTACTAGGGAGAAAACAACGGTCTCTTGTTCATGGAACATGTGTACTATTTACCTTACACACTTTGCTTAAAGCAGTTGTCTGTTGCTTGCAACTTAATACTGGAGGGGGTTCGCATGATAACTTGAAGGTGGACTTCTAGTCATAGATGCAGTTGGATGGCGGTCTATGTATCTTGTTGTATTGCCCAATCGAATCTCATAGGATCTTTCTGACTAATAATTGCATTGTTATGCCTTGCTCAGTTCCTGTCAATTGCCCTGCTGTAGTTTGTTTACCCTTCATGCCATGTTGTTTATCTAAGGAGAGCACCTCTAGTGAACTATGGACCCCGGTCCAATCTTTACCATTGATACATCTTCCACTGTTACTTGTTTACTTGCTGCAAACTATTACCTTCCACACCATACGTTTAATCCTTTGTTATAGCAAACCGATGAGCTTGAAAATCTCACTAATTAGTTGGGGCAAAGTCTTGAGTTTGTGTTGTGCAGGTCTCCGCGTTGCTTGCAACACCTGTGTGACGTTTCCTTCCTCCTACTGGTTCGATAACCTCGGTTTCTTACTGAGGGAAAACTTGCTGCTGTGCTGCTGCACACCTTGATCTTGGGGTTCCCAACAGGCTCCACATAAGCTGTGCAAGCCATCAAGATTTTTCTAGCGCCGTTGCCGGGGAGGCTAAGGACGTCTTCACTAGGGGAGTCCTTCACTTCCTTTATCTTTACTTTGTTTTTAGTTTTCTTTGTTTCTTTTTCTTGGTTTTGTTTGCCTCTTTCCAAAAAACACAAAAAAATTAGTTCCTGCTCTAGTTGCCACTTCGTTCTAGCTCACCATGTTGCTCCCCAAGTTTGCCCTGAAAGATCTTGCAATAGGTAGTGGCTCCATAATTGGGAAAGATAACATTGAAGAATTCTTTAATTATGTTAGCAAGCATGATGATATTAAGGATAAATCTATAGCAGAGCTTGCTCCTAATTATGAGATTGCTGCAGCTTCTTTAGTTCATATGTTGGAGGCTAGGTTTGTTAGCCTTAACCCCTTCATACAATTCTTGTTCCTAAAACTAAAAGAAGAAAATAATGCTGAAAAGAGGGAATTTATTCTTGAAACTTTATCAAAAGAATTCCATGATGTTGCTAGGGAAACCAAAAAGGTCTTTGAGCATTTCAATATGCTAGGCTCAAGTGTAGATGTTGTGGGTATTTCTGATAAAACTAAGCCTAGAGAAGAATTTAAGATACCCATACCCTTTACGCTTGTTGGAATGCATGAAGCCTTTGAAAATAATTTTGATTGGATTGCTCCTGAAAACCTTTTTGATGAAGGTAGTAGACCAAACAGAGATGATAAGGGATCCTCCAAAACCCATTTGGATGAGATACCTTTCATAGTTGAGGACTTTACAAGTATGGATGTTAATGCTTCATTTGAAAATACTTGATTCTTCTTGCTTCTTGTGCCTAACTTAAAGGCGTTAAAGAAAAGTACTTGTTGGGAGATAACCCAAGAGTTTCCTTGAGTCTTGGAAGTTATTACTTCAGTAATGACCTCTCCTTATCCTTTTTGTTTGCTTTTTGTGCCAAGAATGACCTCTAATGAGAGGGAAGTAAGATTTGGGGAGTTGCTGTCCCGAAACAGATTTCTGTCCTCCACTAAAAACATTAGTGAGGAGTCTCTGTAACTCGGATTGAGCTCAAAATTTACGAATAAATCCCCCAGTATGTTCTATAACTTTCTTTAGTTCAACACTTTTTAATTTGAGAAACAGAAGATGTTCGAAAAAATCGGTTTCTACCTTCTGGTCTGTTTTGACAGATTTCTGCCATTATTTGCATTTGCTTCTTATTGATTCCTTTTTGAGTTCTCTTTAGGTGAATTGAGCTTTTTGAAGGAGTTACTACAATATCTTGTGTTTTTAGTGAAAAGCCTTGCTGTTCCAAAGCTTTGCCAGAGGTCTAATATCTTTTGAATACACTAATGTTGCTAATGAAGATTGTGTGAAGTTTTGTATGAAGGAAAAATTTCAGGTGTAGAGAGAGAATGATGCAATGAGATGAAGAATGGACAAAAGCTCAAGCTTGGGGATGCCACCATGGTGTCACCCCAAGAAATATCCAAGAGGTACAAGCGTCAAACTTGGGGATGTCCAAGGCATCCCCTTCTTCATCAATAAAAAGCTCATGCCTTTCTAGACACTTCGTTTTTATTGTTTCATGCACAGTTATTTTGTTCTTGGAGCGTCTTAGTTTTCGTTTGCTTTGATTAGTTTGTTTAGTTTTCTTGAGTAAAGTAGTTTGGACCCCCCTTCTTGCTGTGTTGTTTTGCAAATAAGTTTCTTGGTGTTGGAAAGGAGTAGTAAGTTCTTGCTTGTAAGTGCAAGAGGAGCTTGCATTGACTGTGACTTAGACTTTAGCATGACATGCTAGGTGTTGTTTTAGCATTATTCTTAGTGATTATTGCTGTATCATGTCTTGCTCCAAATAATTGGGATTGCTTAGTGTGCCTTGAATAAATTATGTGTTGTTTTAGCATGCAAAAGCATAGTATTGTGGTATTCTCCTTTGATGCTTTGCTTGGGTTGACTTGGCACATGCTCACACCATGTTATGACTATGACAAGTCACCATTAGCCTCTATGATCATTTAGTCCTTGACTTGTAGTACCACTCTTTGCTTTGATTAGTATGCTTTGTTGCACGGCATGATTTTGGCCATTATGCTCTCTTAGTTGGTTGGTCCCAGTCTTTTGCTAGCCTCCACTTGTATGAGTAAGTTCTACTCATGCCTCCAACTCCCAAAAAAACCAAGTTATTCCAAAGTGTCCACTATAAACTCCTATGCATGGTATGTTACACCATTCCAAGTATATTCTTGTTTTCATCTATCTTCCAATTAAAAACTATTTTGTTATGTGAAAACTTAGTGATTAAATCCCTCACGAACTTGATGGCACACTTTATATTCTTTGCCCCTAATAAACTTGAACCATTGTGACAACTTTGTTGTATATGCTTGCACTTATAATTTGGAATTAGCAGAACCGTGCTATCACGGGGAACGTTTTCAACATTGCACTTGTACTTTGTACTCAGTTGATATCATGTTCTTTTGTCTATGGATGTCACCGGTGTGAAATAAAGAGGGAACTTGTAAGTCCATGGAGTTTGTATCCCGTGTTAGAGAAACGTCTGGGCTGCTAGCCTAAGCCATGCCTAATCATGGTGAAAACTTGCAGCATCACCATAATGAGCTATCTATGAAGCATCCTCAATAAAAAGCTATGCATATGGTAAATAAAAAGATTGCTGAGATGCTCATTGTCTGCTTGCCTTGTAATTTTGGTTATGGGAAAGCTCATGTACCATGTGCAAGGGGTACCCCGTTGGCGGTTCTCAATGATATGCAAATACTTACAATGACAATAACTTACTTGGACCCAAAGTTGAGTATGAATGAGGTGTGGCCCTCGTATTCAAGGGACTTGAGATTGCCAACTTATACTTCGTCAAGCATATACTCCATCTTTGCCACTTTAACCTTAATCTCTTCAAGATGCTTATGATAGGGGCAATGAGGGATGAAAGCTAACAAGTACCAGAATTTTTTGAAGCTCTTTTTGAAATTTGTAATCTCTGATTCCTTTACAAAAAAGGCATTTCTTCCACCATTATTGAGTCTCCACCTTCTACCTTTAGGCACCACTAAGAGAGCATAGTTGTCATTCTGTGTGTAGTGTTTCAAAGCTTATTAATTGATGCATATTGTGATATTACTTGTTCTTGTGCTATTTGTTTCTAGTCACCCTTGTGAACTTTGAAGGTGTCCTATGCATATATTTGCTACTCTATGAGGGACAAGCTGATTGCCACTATGCTATGTTTTCTGTATGTGAAAAAAACAAACGTTTTACAATGCATGTTATTCATGATCTTTGTTTGTAGCTTGTCATGTTGCATGCATAGTTACTATGTCCTATTGTTACAACTCCATCTTTCATTCACATGTTTAGAGTTCTTTGATCCCGGCATTCAATGCTTGCAAATGGTTGGATCTTTATTGTGCGGGTGCATGTCACCTAAAAAATTATTATTTTTATCACTTACCTACTCGAGGACGAGCAGGTGTTAAGCTTGGAGATGTTGATACGTTGGAAACGTATCTATAATTTTTGATGCTCCATGCTTGTTTAGTATCTACTTTGCTTTACCTGCCCACACTTTGAGGTGTTTTTTACATGTTTTCTGGTACTAACCTACTAACAAGTTGCAACTGCATGCGGATTTTCCTGCTGTTTTGGTTTCAGAAAAGTTAGTAAAGAAATATTCTCGGAATTGGACGGGACAAACATCAAGGTCAATTACTTTCCATGGGGAACAAGAAGTCCAGAGGAGAGCCGAAGGGGCCGGCCAGGGTGGCTAGACCCACCCCAGGCGCGGGTGGACCCCACCCAGCGCCTGGCTAGGGTTTTACCCCCCTGGTCGCCCCCTCGGCCTCCCCCTTCGCCTATAAGAAGTCCCCAATGTAGAAACCCTAAGCACCCGATCAAATATCCATGAAACCATCTGTAGCCGCCGCCACCATCGTCCCTAGATCGGGGGGGGGGGGGATTTGAAGTTCTTCCTGGCACCCTGCCGAAGGGGAGATCATCCAAGAGGCCTTCTCTCCGGTATGATGCGTGAGTAGTTCCACCTTGGACTATGGGTCCATGTAGTAGCTAGATGGTTGTATCTCCTCCTTTGTGCTTTCATCTATAGATCTTGTGAGCTCCGTTCATGATCAAGATCTAATCTATTTGTAATCATGCATGTTGTGTTTGCGGGGATCCGATGGATATTGAGATTATTATGTTGGTTTGATTAATGGTTTTGTATTTATGATTCTATCATGTCTGTGTTGTTTGTGATCTTGCATGCTCTCCGTTGTTAGTAGCTATCTTGGCCAAGTAGTTGCTAGTGACTCCAAGAGGGGGTATTTATGCTCGATAGTGGGTTCATGCCTCTAGTTTCCAAGGGAAGTGACAATAATCTCTTCGGTTGTAGATGTGCTATTGATACTAGGGAGAAAACAACGGTCACTTGTTCATGGAACATGTGGAATGTTTACCTTACACACTTTGCTTAAAGCAGTTGTCTGTGGCTTGCAACTTAATACTGGAGGGGGTTCGGATGATAACCTGTAGGTGGACTTCTAGTCATAGATGCAGTTGGATGGCGGTCTATGTATCTTGTTGTATTGCCCAATCGAATCTCATAGGATCTTTCTGACTAGTAATTGCATTGTTATGCCATGCTTAGTTCCTGTCAATTGCCCTGCTATAATTTGTTTACCCTTCATGCCATGTTTTTTATCTAATGAGAGCACCTCTAGTGAACTATGGACCCCGGTCCAATCTTTACCATTGATACATCTTCCACTTTTTCTTGTTTACTTGCTGCAAACCATTACCTTCCACACCATACGTCTAATCCTTTGTTATAGCAAACCGGTGAGCTTGACAACCTCACTGATTAGTTGGGGCAAAGTCTTGAGTTTGTGTTGTGCAGGTCTCCGCGTTGCTTGCAACACCTGTGTGACGTTTCCTTCCTCCTACTAGTTCGATAACCTAAGTTTCTTACTGAGGGAAAACTTGCTGCTGTGCTGCTTCACACCTTGCTCTTGGGGTTCCCAATAGGCTCCACATAAGCTGTGCAAGCCATCAATTACCCAAGGTTTATCGAACTCAGGGAGGACGTGGTCAAAGGTTTCACTCTCAAGCAACCCTGCAATCAAGATACAAGAAGTCTCTTGTGTCCCCAACACACCCAATACACTTGCCAGGTGTATAGGTGCGCTTGTTCGGTGAAGAGATAGTGAAATACAAGTGGTATGGATGATTATAAATGGTAACAGTGCTAGAAAAGAGCTTCTGACGGGGAGGAAAAGACTAAAGGCAAAAAGATGGAAGCAAGCAAACATGCAACATATCTAGTTGTAAATGGTGTTTCAATGTTTAGAAACAAGGCCTAGGGATCATACTTTCACTAGTGAACACTCTCATATAGATAAATTCTCTTCATGATACTACCCTGAACTACTCTCCGGTTGGACACTCTAATCCATGGTAGGGCTATAACAGCACACCTCAAAGTCTGCCTTCCCCATCTAGATAACCCCACACTGTCACCTTGAGCGCTAGATGGTTCCAACCAACACCACAATTTCATAAAGACATTCAACTCAAAATATACTCATGATAAATATTTATGAACTCTAGCCTAAGTGCCACCATGGCGTGCATGCTGTCACTTTCACACACATGGGGAGAGCAGAGATCTATTGAAGCACTTGAGTATTTATGGAGACTCTAGCCTAAGTGCCATCATGGTATGCACGCTGTCACTTTCTATAACACCCCAGTTTTAGCTAATTGTATATTAGGGTTTTGATTGTGCATTGCATAAGCATCATCTTTTAAAATTGCATTGACGAAAATAAATTAAACCCTAAAACCCTAATATTCCCCCTCTCTATTTGAAAATCAACTCAAATGTTTTTGAAATTTTTGAAAAGTACAAAAATGTATGGAGCCCAGATGGAATAAGAGGGCCCCACAAATCTCACTAGTTTTATAAAACCTCCTGGTATTTTTTGAAATACATAAAACGGATTCAAAATAGAAATATACAAAGAGAAAATAAAACAGAAAAGGAAAATATTTTGGAAAGAAAAAAATAACCAGATCAGCCACCAGGCCGCAGCCCAGCAATCTTCCTCTCCTCTCTCCCTTTTCCCCGTCCTACCTTGGCCCAACCGCAGTCCAGAAGCGGCCCGTACCTCTTCGACGTGTCTCCTCTTTCTCCTCGCGACAAACCGAAGCATCTTGGTGGACTGCGCGCCGCCGTCGATCTCCACCGCTTCCTCGCCGCCGTCCGTCGAGCCCCGCAGGAACAGATAAGAGCACCGCGATGTGGTCATCTTCCCCTCTTGTCACATCCCAAAATTTTCCAAATTTTGAAATGTGAAAAATAAATAAACAAAATAAATAACTGTTGAAATTTAGGGTGAAAAGAAAATTTTTGTTTCTAAATGAAAACATCAAAAACCCATCTTGAACAAACTTTGAATGAAAAGGGAATCAAACAAAATTTAAATCAAGTGAAATGCATTCATCAATAATGTATCTTGAAATTTAATTTTGGGAAAATAAACCAAAACCCTAAAACCCTAATGGAAGAAAATAATTTCCAAGATCTCTCTAAGACTATGGATTTGATCCATATAAAAATTTGTCAACAAACATTTATAAATGATCAAAAATGATAAACAAAAATATTATAAAACCATAGGAATTGGTTTCACTTAATTTGGAGCCATGGATAAAAACTTATGAATTTAATAGGTGAAAAGGAATTAATTTCCAAAGCTAATAAAGACCTTATCTTAAATCCATACCAAATCTCGAGCAAATAAAATAATAAAGGGATTTAAAAAGATAAAAAAATAATAAATAAAATTATACAAGTTGGAATCACCAATTTTGGATCTTTAAATAAAAAGATATGGATTTTATAAGGCAAATAAATAAATAAATAAATAAATAAGGAATATTTAAAAGCCAAATTAAATCTTGGCCAAACAAATGAAATGAAAGATTATTGATTAATAAAAGGAGTAAAGGATTATTTAAATAAAATCATAAGGATTGATTAATATCCAGTTTTATTTAAATAAAGACAATTTTCCAATTTAAATAAACATTAAATCATATTAAAATATTTTAAATAATAATTCAAAGTGAATTACTTGCACTAATGAATAAATAAAACCTACTGAAAAGGGTTTGGTAAAAATTAGATTTCAAATAGAGTTTGAAACCATATTTAAACCCTATTTAAAATAAAGACAAATGTCTATTTAAATAAATAATAAACCATGAAGGAATAAAATTAATTATTCTACAATGGACTTTAAAACACATTTAGAACAGTATAGAAACTTACTGAAAAGTTTTGAAAAGATTTGATGAATAAATCTGTTTTCAAATAAAAGTTTGAATTCAAAACAGAATAATAGAAATAGAAAAAGAAAAAGATCCAGAGAAGAAAAAATAAGAAAACGAAGCCAGCCCAGAAAACAGGCCCAGTCCAGCCCAACTCGTAGCCCATCTCTTCCCCGAAGCGTTTTCTTTTCTCACCCGAACTCGCACCCGCTCAGTCGCTGACCTCCTGACCCCACGCGCACCTCTTCACTTCGCTGACCGCTAGGCCCACCCGCGTGGCAGGGGGTGTGGGCCCCTCAGGCCTCCCCTCCTTCTCGTACTCTGGCTCCGTGAGTCTTTTGGTGAAATAGGATTTTTGGCATATTTTCCGTGATTTTTCCTGATAGTTGATTTTCTGCACAAAAACTAGACACCAAGGTAATTCTGCTGAAAACAGCATCAGTCTGTGTTAGTTGTATCCAAATCACACAAGTTTAGAGGATAAACAATAGCAAAAGTGATCGGGAAAGTAGATACGTTTTGGATGTATCAACTCCCCCCAAGATTATCTTATTGCTTGTCCTCAAGAAATTCAGTTGAAAACTGAGTGCGATAAAAGAACTTTCACGAACACATGTGCTTCATATGATGTATATATTCTCAGCATAGGAGTAGACACTTAGACAATTCCTAATAAGGAGTATGCAACTAAGTCTACTCAATAGTCATTGTAAGCTATGAAGAGACTCCAACTCAATAATAATAAGTAGCATGAAACATAAAGATAAGCAACATTGCAATGCTCATAATAAGGTATGATAGAGTGGTATCTCGCTTGCCTTTGTTTGTAGAGAAAAATATAAATGCTAAGGCACCTCTGAAGTTTAAGTGAAGACTAGAAGTAAAGATATTAGAGATACAAGCATCAAAGTCATGATATAATTATCCAAGTTTTGAGACAATCACATTACATTAAGAATGACAACTATGCTCTCAAGAAGGTGCTCATAGAATAAGTGGTGACTCAACAAGGAAGTGAAAAGGTTTTTAAAAGTTTGAAAGGCTTCCAAATGCTAAAACTAAGGTACTCATTAGCTTTGAGCTCTCATTGCCCCTATCATAGGAATCTTTATATGGTTAAGGTAAATGTGAGGTCCAATATGAGTTATATGCTTGACAGACCATAAACTGGAAATCTCATGTCCCTTGAGTACGAGGACTGCTCCTCATGCTACTCAACTTTAGTTACCTGTAAGTTCTTGTCATTGTAAATACATGCATATCATAGAGAACCGCTAACGGGGTACCCCTTTCACATGATACATGAGCTATCCCGTGATCAAAATGACAAGGCAAGCAGACAATGAGTATCTCAACGATCTTTTTATTTGCTATTTGCATAGGTTTTTATTGAGGATGCTTCATAGATTGCTCATTATGGTTATGCTACAAGTTTCCACCAGGATTAGGCATGGCTTTGGCTAGTGGCCCAGGCGTTTCTCTAACACTTATATATAACTCCATGAACTCACAAGCTCCCCTTTTATTTCACACCGACGACAGCCACAAACAAAAGAGCATGATATCAACTGGATATGTATCCATAAGTGTTGAAAGCTTTCCCCATGACAGCACAGTTCTGCTAACTCCCAGCCTATAATTTGCAAGCATATAACTTTGATGGACAGTCACAATGGTTCAGGTTTATTAAGTGCAAGAAATAAAGTGTACCACCAAGTTTGTGAGAGCTTTACTAACTAACTTTCTCAAAATAGTCAAACATCTTATTTGGAAGAAAACCAGGCACAATGAATATGCACTGAATAGCAAATAATGCTAGTAGTAGGTATGGTGGACACTATTGGCAATATTGGTTTTGTGGAGTTGGATGAACAAGTAGAGCTCATACTCAGTGCAAGTGAAGGCTAGCAATAGAGAGGGAGCAACAAACGAGAGAGCAATAACTTTCATAATCATGCTTGCAACAAAACATGACTAACTATGGCATGAAAGTGATACAAGAACTCTAAGGCAAAATAAATCATCGAGGATTACTGACTATTGTTTAGCCATATGCATGCATGAGCATGTGCCAAGTCGATTCACATGAAACATTCAGAGGAGGATACCACAATATCATACCAAGTTATGAATAGAACAATTCAAGCAAACATTCACATGACATGCTAAAAACTATTAGCATGATGGAGCTAATCATAAGAGAGCAAGAACTACTAAGCATCCATAAATAACATACACTTTTCATGAACATACTAAGCATGCTCACTATGATGAGTATATGTACAAAAATGAAAACAAATAGAGTTTGTTACCAGCCTCTTACCACACCTCAAGTTGTCTTAATCTTCATTATTGCCCTTCACTTGTGTGAATTGAATAAAAACATGAAACCAAACTCCACTGAGGACCGCTGAACCCTGCAAAGAACTTCACAAAACCAAAGAAGAACAACAAATATTTTTGGTGTTTTCGATTTTTTAAAGAAAGCACACAAAGCAAAACCAAACAAAGCAAAAGCAAACAAAGCAAAATCTTTTTGGATTTTTTGTTTAAGGCTGACCAAAGATAAAAGCAAAGCAACAAACCAAGAGAAACAATGAAAATATTTTTGGTAATTTTGTGTTTTGAGAAAGTAGAAACAAAAACCAAAAAGAAAGCGAAACAATGGATATACAAAGAACCGACGAAACATGATATATAAATGAGTGTGATGTCGATGTACCTCCCCCCAAGCTTAGGGTTTTGGCCTAAGTGGGCCTCAACTCCATGGTGACCAAGAAGGTGCACCTCCATAATACGACGAGGAGGCCCCTTCGTCCTGGTACAAGCTCGAGGACTCCCCTGTGTAGTGCATAGAGGGGTCGTATGAGGGCGCGTCCCCTGATAGTGTCCATGGAAGCCAAGAATGCGTAGCTTCTCTTCCATATCCTCCTTGGAGCATGAAAAAGGTCCCTGGGAAATACTGAACAAAGTGGTTTGGGGCAGAGGAATCTCTCTCTCTTCCCCGTTAGTAAACAACATTCTATAAACCAGACTCTCAAGGGTAGAGCCAGTAGTGACAAACTGATGCGCTTTCATGGCAGCTAAGTCAAGCCTCTGAGGAGCCAAAATTGTATCATTTGGATCAACAGAAAGGTCTAAAGCAGCAACAACACGTGCAACAATAATTCCCCCATAAATGGGTCCCTTAGCAGCTAAGCGACGAGCAATGAGAGAACCAAGATTGTCCCTGGTTTCATTCTTGAGTGCAACACCTAGGAAGGCCAAATGGTAGTTGGAAATATTGTTGTGTTCTCCCTAACAAGAACACTGGTGGCATGATAATAAGAAAAATACCTGATAGCCGGGAGTTGAATATTTCTTATCTTTCCCCGCTGGGCTCTGTGGTCATCATCATTAGTTATCCTGTGGTAGAGCTCGAACAAATCGGGGTTGAGCTGGAATCTTCTTCACCGTCCTAGCTGTGCTAATACCCAAGATTTCACAAAATTTCTTCAATGTCATGGAGAAAGGCCTGTTATAGATTTTGAAAGACACATCTGGCTTGAAAGGTCTGTTAGAAAAAGAGAAACTCTCCACAAAGGTTTTAGTGAGCGTAGCATACTGCACACTCTCATCCTGCATATAACTCGTTAATCCAACCCTCCGAACCAAGGTTAGGAAATCATTGAGAATCCCTGCAGCCCGCAAAAAGGTAGGACAAGGAAAGGTGGAAGGGTGTGCATCCCCCTCATCTCCCTCATCGCTAAATCGCGGTGTAATGAGATCCTCATTTTATGAGGGCCTAGCTCGGGAGGATGATCTTGAAGGCCTTGTCCTCCTAGGTGCATTACTCTCAAATATTTCACCATAGGTGTGGTTGTCCATGCCCCCCTTTTTTTGAAATTTTTAGACAAACATCAAACCAAGTGATTCCCAAGTTGATAAATGATGAGAAACTACTATATGAACTTGCTACAGGGCTAAACATGCATCAAAATGAAATCTCTAAGCATAGAACAAGCATGCATGGTCCCACAACCTGACACCTATAGAGGCAAAATACTCAAGATACAATCTACCAATCACAAATCTAATTGGACAAGCGGAGGTGGCACATACCAAGGAGCAATCCCTCCAAAAATCAGCAGCAAAGATGGGCTTAGCAAGGAGATCAAAAATTGGGAGCAAGAACATCAGGAACTCGAGATTGAGAAATTTTTACGGTGTTTTTCGGGAGAGAGAAACAAGTGGCTAGGAGGAGACAACTTGGAGGGCCTCAGGTGGGTCCCACCCATGCCAGGCGTGCCCCTGGGGCTAACCGCACCACCAGGGGTGTGCTAGCCTGGGGGGTCCCCCTGGGCCACTCCAGGTGTCCCTCTGCCCTTTTTTCGACCAATATGAATTTTTTGGGAAACTTTATTTTTGGCCAATTTTCAGGGTATGAAAATTGATTTTCTCGCAGAAAAGATTTTTTAAAAGAAGCAAAAGCAAACCAGAACCAAAACTACAGAAGTTCTAAGACACTCTAACAAGCAAACAACTAGCAAAACCAAAGCTAACAAGAGAAATAGCAAAGACTAGGAAGGAGAAGAATAAAAGTGAGCAAGTATAACTACTATGATAACATTGTTTTGTTCCTTAAAATCCTTTTGTTAACAAGGTTGATCAAGTCTTGTTACCAAAACAATCTTATATGAAACAAAACTTTTGCATTCCACAAAGTGATTATGTTACCTCAAACTTGATAGCATTAGTCCCAATCATAATAGTTTCAAAACTTTCTTGTGGAATGGGACAATATATTTCTCCAACTTTGATGCTCTCAATATTTTCAATGGAACTCAGGCAATAGCTCTTAGCAACCTTCTTGGGGAAATAGACAGTATGCTCTTTTTCATTAATATTAAATGTTACCTTTCCTTGATTACAATTGATGATAGCACCTGTAGTATTGAGAAAAGGTCTCCCAAGAATAATGGACATATTATCATCTTCAGGCATTTCAAGCACAACAAAATCAGTTAAAACTAAGCAATTATGAGCTACTTGAACAGGAACATCCTCACATATACCAACAGGAATAGTAGTTGACTTATCAACCATTTGCAAAGATATATCAGTTGGTATCAACTTTTCTAGCTGGAGTCTCATGTAGATTGAAAAAGGCATAACACTAACTCCAGCTCCCAAATCACATAAAGCAGTTCTAACATAATTATTCTTAATAGAGCAAGGAATAGTTGGTATACCTGGATCACCAAGTTTCTTTGGAACCGTAACATTGAAGGAATAATTAGCAAGCAAAGTAGAAATCTCTTCATTAGGAATCTTCCTTTTATTAGAGACAATATCCTTCGTATACTTTGAATAAGGAGGCAACTTTATAGCATCGGTCAAAGGAATTTGCAAAAATAAAGGTTTCATCCACTCACAAAACTTGTTGTAGTGTTCCTGCTCTTTTGACTTGTGTTTCTTATTTGGAAAAGGCATAGGTTTCTGCACCCAAGGTTCTCTCTCACTACCATGTTTTTTAGCAAAAAAATCTTCCTTAGTGTACCTAGTGTTCTTAGTGTGCTTCTCAGGTTCTTCCTCAACTTCCTCCTTATCAGGAGCATCATTTTTATCATTACCACTCTCAGTTTCAGCATCAGAGACAGATATACTATTAGGATCTACAGTAGGTTCAAGTGGTTCCTCAACTATTTTGTGTTTCTTTTTCTTTCTATTACGAGGACTACCACTACTTTCACCTTGTTGAGAATCCTGCTCAATTCTTTTAGGGTGTCCTTTAGTATATAAAGGATCTTGAGTAGCCATACCACTCCTAGTTCTAATTCCACAAGCATGTTTATCTCCTGAGGCATTAACTAGCATATCTTTTTGTACCTTAGCAAGTTGAACAATTTGAGTTTGAACCATTTGAAAGTGTTTACAAAGCATTTTAATATCATTGGAAGTTCTTTCCACAATATCTTTCAACTCATTAATAGCTCTAGAGTTTTGCAATAAATGATTCTGAACTTGTTTATTAAAATTACCTTGTTTAACAATAAATTTGTTGAGTTCCTCTAAGCATTGATCAGGAGGCTTACCATAGGGAATATCACCTTCATCAAAGTGGAGAGAGTGTACCTCAATAGTAGATGAGTGGGGAATTGGCTTACATAATTCTTCTATAGGAGGTAGATTCTTCACATCTTCAGCTCCAATACCTTTCTCCTTAAGACATTTCTTAGCTTCTTTTATCACTTCATCATTTAATGCAATTAATCCCCTCTTCTTTGGTGTTGGTGTTGGAACTGGTTCGGGCACAACTGGTTCAGGAGTAATAGGCTCAGGTGTATTTAGCTCACTTGAAATCCAATCATCATAATTCTTTCTTATTTTAGCCATTAATTCTTCAACATTTGTAGGAGTTCTTTTCTTGAAAACACAATTAGCAAAACTATCTAGGTATGTCCTAGAATCATCAGTTAGTCCATTATAATAAATATCAAGAAGCTCATTTTTAGGCAATGGACATCCAGGATGTGCATGAATCAAGGCACAGAACCTTGTCCATGGCTCATGCAATTTCTCTCCTTCTCCCTGTTTAAAATCAAAAAGTCTCTGCAAATAAGCATGTCTAGCACTAGGAGGAAAATATTTCTAGAAGAAAGAAGCAATCAAACAATCATGACTACCAATGGAACCAGGAGGTAATCTATTAAACCAAGCTTTAGCTTATCCTTTTAGTGAAAAGGGAAGATCTTTGTAACAAAGTAGTTGTGCATCTTAAAATCATCAGAGAATAAAGAACTCATAGTGGAAAGCTCATTCATATGAGCCACAACACTCTCACTTTCAGTCCCACAAAAAGGTTCTTTCTCAACAATGTCTAAATAGGATAAATCAAGAGAGAAATCATAATCTTTATCTTTAATATCTATGGGAGAAGTGGAAAAATTAGGATCAGAGGACACTCTAGGAATAATGGTACGTCTCTCAAGGAGACTCTTAATAGCACTAGCACCATGTGTGTTTCGTCACTCTTCAATAAAATCATCAGTCAACTCAATATAACCATCATTAATATCATATCTCTTTCTAGACTCAGGTGAGCTAACAGGTGTAACTGTGTCTTCACTAGGAGTTTTAGTATTTCCTAGACTAGCCATAGTAGCATCTAGGAAAGGATCTAATGAACCACTCGCATCAAGCACAGTAAAAGTAACATCATGAGTATCAGAAGCAGTTTCAGATTCAGCAGTAGTAGCAGTGTGTGTAGCATGAATATGTGGTGGTGGTGTAATAAGCTTACTTATAACAGACGGTAAGTCAAGAGCAGCAGAGGTGTTTAGGACTATACCTCTTCTTGTAGTGGATTGTAAAATAGGAAACTTTCCATCACGAGACTTCCCCATGATGAAAGGAATAACAATGAACAATAATAAATCGAAGTGAACTTACAAATAAAGCTACGCTCCCCGGCAATGGTGCTAGAAAATAGTCTGGATGACCCACAAGTATAGGGGATCGCAACAGTCTTCGAGGGTAGTATTACCCAATTTATTGATTCAACACAAGGGGAGACAAAGAATACTTGCAAGCCTTAACAACTGAGTTCTCAATTCAGCTGTCCCTGGAAATAGTTCTTGCTCACAGAAGTTTATCAGTAGAAATAGTTTGTAGTAGCAACAACAAAGCAAAAGAAGCAGTAAAAAGAGAGCAATAGTAACAGTAGTAGCAAACAGTAGGATATGAGCGCGGTAGGCATAGGGATGGATGGGCGGGCGTTCCATGGACGAGACTAAACATGTAACTTCGAGATATAGGGCAATTGCAGATAAATAAGATAAAGCATCCAAGTACTAAGCACTCATAGGCATGTGCTCCATATATAGTCATGCATGCTCGCAAGGAGAACTTGCACAACATTTTTTGTCCTGCCAGCCCGTTGCAGCGGGGTCTCAAGGGAACTACTGGCAATTAAGGTGATCCTTTTAATAGAGCACCGGAGCAAAGTATTAACACTCCATGAACACACATGATCCTCACATCACATCCATCTCCTCAGGTTGTCCCAATTTCTATCACATCGGGGTGTGTACACAACTTGCAGATAAGATCACAAACAATACTATCATAATGAATCAATAATAATTTCAGGTATGAGATCATGGCACTCGGGCCCTAGTGACAAGCATTAAGCACAACAAGTTGCAACAAAGTCAAATAGCACTAATAGAGAAACTAGGCACCATGCCCTAACAGTCTTATTCGATTACATGACAGAACTCATCCAATCCCTACCATCCCCATAGCCTATAGAGGGGGATTACTCACTCATGGATGAGGGAAACATGGATGGTTGATGGAGAGGCGTTGGTAATGACGATGGCGATGATCCTCTCCAAATTCCCCGTCTCGGCAGGGTGCCAAAACGAAGTTTCTAGTTCCGAATCGCGGTTTTTGGTGGTGGCGGCGCAGTGGAACTCTTTCTGGAAAAACGTCGAACCCCCCCTCAGTTTTTAGGTCAAGAGGCATCTTATAGGCGAAGAGGAAGGCTAAGGGGGTGCCTGGGGCAGCCACACCCCCTCCAGGCACGACCTGGGCCCACCCGCGCGGTAGGGGGTGTGGGCCCCTCAGGCCTCCCCTCTGTCTCATACTCTGGCTCCGTGAGTCTTCTGATGAAATAGGAATTTTGGCATATTTTCCAGGATTTTTCCTGATAGTCGATTTTCTGCACAAAAACTAGACACCAAGGTAATTCTGCTGAAAATAGTGTCAGTCCGTGTTAGTTGTAGCCAAATCACACAAGTTTAGAGGGGAAACAATAGCAAAAGTGATCGGGAAAGTAGATACGTTTTGGACGTATCATGGGTTATCGATGAGCATTGGTTTTGAACTCAAGATACATCTTCGCGGTGTCATGCCATGCGCTCCAACATGGTTGGTTCCACCACCGCCCTCTTCCTTGAGAAGAGTTGGTTTCTGTTGGATCTTTTTGGATTTTATTGCATATCTTGTGTTCTTTTGGAAAACACACCCAATCTTGTCTTTTAGTTGATTTGTTCTTGCAAGTTTGGGTGTGTAGTACCATCTCAGTTTGGTGCTCTAAACCCAAGCCTTTATCTTATCTCGAGCCATCTTTTCTTGCACACAAGTCCCATGTATACTTGCGAGGGTTTTGTATACCAACTACAAGGCCATGGATAGCATTGAGTACTCTGCCATTCGCCACCATGATTATTATGATGATGCTTAAAGTGATGGACCTTCGGAGGATAGTATGTTTTGGTGCTCACACTATAGGTACATTCATGATGATGTTTATGCTTCTCTCAAGATTCGCCCAATGCATCCTCTGAATTTAACTGAGGCTCAATCCAAGTCAAGACAACGTGAGGCTTTTGATGTGACTGGTAGAATGGGGCTACACCATCTCATGACTTTGCAATGCAGCTACGACTCCTCGGTTGTGAAGCAATTCTTTTCCACACTTTATATTTGAGGAGATGAGCTTCGCACCATGAAGTGGATGACCAGGACCACAATGATTCAGTCGTACTTCCGCACTTTTGGCCAGGTCCTTGGCTACGCCTTCCATGACCGTGACATAGCTTCTGGCCACCGCATCATTTCTCCTATCAAGCACAGCAAGGATACTGCTCTCGCTCCTTGCTTGACTTCAGATGGTGTTGCTGCTACTTTCACTGGTCTATATCCTTTATATGCAGCTCTCGTTGGTTTGTTTAATGACAACATTTCTCCAAGCGGGGGCAATAATGATAAGATTCATTGTCACTTGGTGCCCCTACTTGCTTTTGCCCAGGAATGTGCTACCAATACCGAGTCATCTACGGGGTAAAAGTTGGATGTCATGGATTATATCTATCATGAGATGACAGATGCAATGTTCAACAGGCTCTCCAGCCCTTTTTCTCCCTACATTATGATGCTTATCAAGCACATGCTACCACATGAGGAGTTTGGTAGCAATTTGGATGGAGTGCACAAGGCCAAGAAGATCTACAGCAAGGCACAGAAGACCTCTCATCCTTCCACTGCTCGTGAGACTTTCATGCGTGATGCACGGGATAGTGGTCGCAGGCTCGTGGTGTATCTTATGTCCCGTGAGGTCAAGAAGCTCATCTGGTTTCAACGGAACATTCTTTGCATGGGGGTCGACACTCACAAGGGCCAGTATGAGGCCTACCGGCAGCGCGATGAGATGGCCCACACCCAGCAGCTGATTCTCCACCATGTGTCTGGGGTGTCTGGCCATACTCCTCCTCCTACTGCTCCGGAACTATATGCTCAGTGGAACACCTCAGGGATTAACTATGGAGAGCTTGAGAGTCACCTGTTTCCTGCGCCGCCTTGGGCGCCTACTCCTCCAACTGATGATGATGATGAGTATGATGAAGAGGAAGAGTAAGGGGATGGGACGACTACGACGACGATGAGGAGGACTACGAGGAGTGATCTCTTGGGGCATTAGCATCACTCTTCTTCCTTTTCGGCGTTTCGATGCCAAAGGGGGAGAAGTAGTTCTATTTAGGCCTCTGTGAATTTGCATGGGTCGGGCGCAAGCATTTGCCTTTTTGTCATTCGTTCCCTTTACCAATTGCTTGTGCCCCTTTAGTATTGAACTTCTATTTGTGCTTCCTTTTGTATGAGACTATGTTGTGTGTGGCACTATCGTTTATGTGTGGAATTCTGTATTTACCTATGGAGTTTGGAATTATCTATGGTCATATGGAATTCTAGATTCATATCTATTGATGCATCTAAATGGTGGGATGTTTCAAGGACTAATATTATCACTTATTATATTGGCTAATTCACATCTCGGTGGTATGAAATGTTTTTCCTAACTCATCTTTGTTATAGACGTCAATCTTATGAAATTGGCTTGTTCCTTAGTGTGTGCATTTGTATTCAAATGCAAGTTTTTGATATGCACACATTTAGGGGGAGCCTCTTTCATTTCTTGAGGATGATGTTAGTAGGTTTTATTGCAAATCCTAGTATTATCATCTAACACCAAAAAGAGGGAGATTGAAAGAACATTTCATGATCTCTAGTGTTTTGTGTGTTAGATACCAATATCAAGGATTATTTAATGTGTGTTGAAGTGCTGCAGATCTTAGCAATGTCAAAATGAGCTTATAAGTGTTTTTGGGGGGCGGATAATCTGCCCCTGCCAGGGGCCTGATAATCCGCCCCTCCCCCAATCTCAAAGGGCGCAAATCTCTGTGTGTGTGTGGGGGGGGGGATATCTCCCTGATTGTCCGGCCAGGGCCAGAGTATTTGCCCAGGCCGGATAATCCGCCCCTCAATGGGGCCAGATAATCCCCCCCAGGATTTTTGCAAAGTGTGCCACGGCGTGGCTCCTAGTGACGGGGGCGAAGTTTTCCCCGGACTTTCCGGCTCTGGGGTGTATTTTCCCCCAGGTCGGATAGTCCTCCCCATGGGGGGCCGAATACTCCGCCCCTCGAGGATTTTCTCCAAGACAAGCACGGCACGACTCTCTGTGAGGGGGGAAGATTTTCCCACGGACTTTCTGGATCTAGGTCGGACCTTTCCCCCAGGGCGGATAGTACGCCCCTAGTGGGGGGCGGATAATCTGCCCGCAAAATGCTCCAACGGCCAGTTCTGCGCAGAGGGTATTTTAACCCATCTCTCCCCTCCTGCTAGAACTCTTGGTTCATTCGCAAAAGACAAAATCTGCTCCTCAAGTTCCATACAAGAGATCTCCACCTTCATCCACCCAAAGGCCTCGTACTTTCTGGAATCGAAGGAGGAGGGCTCGATCTTCATCAATAGTGATCAAGTGCTTCACCTCATCTCCATTCATTTGGAGAACCCTCGATCTAGTATTTCTTGCAAATATCCAGACCCTTGTTTTGATTATTTTGATAATCCTTGTTCTTGTGACAGATTGTTGTCATTACGGGAGCCTCCAATTTGGTTGTGGATGTGTGCCCCACTAGAGTTGTAAAGGCACCGGCTCCCGCCTCGAAGGGTACCAATAGTGGAGAGGTGGATCATGCCTTTTGTGGCGAGATCCATCGGAGAATAGGGTGAGGCCTATTGTGGTGTATTGGTCTTAGAACCGCCCACCACTCCAACGCATATATACTACTCTTAACAAGGAATGAACTATGGTAAAACAAATCCCTGTGTCTCCGTGTGCTCCACTACGGTTTCCTCGCTACTCTCTTTATGTGTTTAGTAGATAGGTTTGTATATAGGGAAATTCTCGTAGTTGCATATATAGAGAATTTACTTTGTGTCAAGCCTTAAACTAAAAAAGAACTAAAAATTGAGTCGCACCTATTCACCCCCTCTAGGTTTCCATACAATCCATTTCACCCCTCCCCGCCGCGGCCGCCGGGGAGGCTGCAGCGGGAGGGGAGGTTCCCCTGCTCGCCGTTCTCTGTCTCCAGCTCTAGGGCGCGGACACGGCCCTCCTCGCCGAGGCCTCTAAGGATGGAGGGAGCCTGACAGGTACTCTCCTCCCCCGTTGCTCCGTGTCGGGGAAAGGAACGATGAAATGACGGGCCTCATCGGCCTCGAGTTCCTCGTCTTCCTTCCGGTGAACTTCAAATGGTGGCTGCGCCTTCTGGACTTGTTCATTGAGGAGCTCAGAGAACACCCCTCATGTGAACTCCGGATGCGTGAGGCTAGCGGTGACCAACCCATCGGGGAGTTGCAGAAGTGGGTGGATGGTGCCGGCAACCTGTACCTGTGCGACGGGTGGTAGGACTTCATGGCCCACTATGAACTTAAGGTTGGCGATGTCCTGAAATTCTGCTACCACGGTGAGGGCCGCTTGTCGGTGAAGATCGTCATCGACACCCTCTTCCACCAAAGCTATTACCCGCCGCTTGTCTATGACTCCGATCTCCGTGATGCCTAAAGGTGGCGGGGCAACATATTGAGTGGGTAATGCAGTCACGTGCAAGGTGGAGGGAGGTTGCGGGATCCTCCTTTGCGTCGACGACTTTCCATTCCTATCCTTCCCTCTAGGGGTTCTCCCCGAGCTAGTTGCTGCATTGTACATTTCTCAAATGTAATGCTGATTGGCTTTTATGAATGTATTTTACCTTTTCCTTTGCATCATTTTCCTCTTTTTCCTTGTTGTGCTGATGGTTGCCCTTGATTTTTCATACTTCCGCATCCTTGCGCCACCATGAGGCCCGTGGTGGAGTCGATCATCTTCTCCGGCGCCTAGCTCCCGCTCTCCTGGTTCTAGCCTTGCGGTTGATCTGGGTCTTGCTTGCAGGCCAGCCATCCCTGGGACTCGCATGGTCATCACTACTCCCATCTAGAAGTGTGCTTACACCCTTGTCCTTTCCGGGACCTTGGCTTGGTCTCCTTTTCTTGTGCATCCGCCCTTTGCTTATCCTGAAACACGATGAACACACCTTACGGCATCTTACCTATTCCTCAGGATTAAAACAGGGTGTCTTGCGCTTGATCATGGCGCACGGTGTTGCCAACTCGGGGGGCCTAATGTGAGAGGTGTGTCTTCACGATTTACTACTCGTCGACAACGCCTAGAGCACATCGCTCATACCTCAGAGCAGATCATGAGAGTATGATGTTTCTTGTCCTCAAAGTCTCATTACCCATGTTAGGCCATGCATGACAGGCGTGTCTACGCGATTTAGTGCTCGTCGGCAGTGCCTAGAGCATGACACTCATACCTCAGAGTGGATCATGAGGGTATGAAGTTTCTTGGCTTGACAGGCTTCGTTACTCACGCCCGGCCCCGAGAAAGATACAAAGGAATCAAAAATCCTGAAAAAGGCTCGGCAAATGAAAATAGGCGAAAAAACGAGAGCAATGGGATTCTCATTCCAAGACTGGGGCAGCCCCGGATTACAAGCGGTTTACACATAGGTGGGTTAGGCCAGAAACGCTCTTATTCATCGCAGTTGCTAGGAGCACTAACACTCTCTCTCTCGGGATTTCAATTGCCGAGGGAACCTCCACTCACACCCGGGCTTCTAGTTTTTGGTAGCACTACACTCATGTAGCACCTGGGTAAAACCACTACTAGGAAATCGCTTGGTATTCTTGTTTTATGCATCATCATGACGACATGCATATCTCTGCCTCTTTTTTTGCAAAACCCTATTTTTGTTTTCTAACTATCGCCTCCCTTATTCAAACTCAAAACTCCGGTCTCTTCTAGATTATTTTATTTATCTAAAAAGTATTTGCAAAAGACTCGTATAAAACTAAAACTTATAAATAAATATTTTCCTAGGGAGGCAGCCACCGGTCAGGCCCAAGGCCCAACTAGCAGCCAGGCTACCACCTAGATCTATAAAACCATAACCCTAAATTCCTAGAAACCCTAATCCCACCTACCCTAGCTTCCACTCCCACCAAACCCTAGACTTCTTTTCCATCCCTCACCAACCCCGCTCAATCCTCCCATACGCGGTCACACTCCCGCCTGGCCCCACTCGCCCCTTCCCACGGAACCGCCACACGCGCACACCCCAACATCCCCACGTCAACTCGACGCAACCTAGCACCCCGTAACGCACGCTCCCTTCGCACCTCGGCCAACCGCTAGCTTGGCCCACTCCCTCACTGTGACCCACCCCGTCCCATGCCCTCGCTCCTCATGCCCGCACGCAGTACCAGACCGACCCCCATCTTCCTTCGATCTCCCACCTCACCGCCGCCCTCTTCCCTCGCTACTCTCTATCATGCCTCCTTCCTGCAACCCCTCCCACCGCTCGCTCCTCTCTCGCGCACCGCCCCTGCACCTCTCCTAGCCGCCTCCTATCTCCCTCCTGATCGCCAACCCCCAGACTCCTCCTCTCCGACAGCTGCCAACCCCGAGCAGAGCCGCCTTGCTCCCCAGGAGCCGCCCGACGCCTCCCTCACTAAGTGCCCTCCTCCCCTGCAGCTCCCCCGAGTTTGCCGCCTCCCCGGTCTACGCTGTCGCCCTCACCTCCTATCGCCACCGCGTTTGCCACCGTTGCCCTCTCTTGTTCGTCTCCTTGGCCACGACCTCGCCTGCGTGCTCCTTCATTCGTGCGCGAGCTGCGTGTTCCCGACGGCCTACGCCGCTTGCACTTTGTCCTCGATGTTGTTGCGCCTTCATGCCGATGAGCATGTACTCTTGTTACCTGCCCGGATCGTTTTGTTTACCATAGACCATCACAATCCAGTGGTGGTTGTTTCCCCAACTCCTGTTGCTCTCTGTTGTAATCGATTGTTGGGCTCCTCTGCTATGGTGATGTTGTGATGCTGCTACATGTTCTCGAAGTCAAGAGTGAGCACTTGATCAACTACTTGGTGTTGTTGGTACATATCGGCAACCCAGTGTTTTGGGCTATGATGAGTGCATATTTGCATCATGATTTACATTATTATTTTTCATTGTAGATGTAGGATTTTGGTATTTTACGGCATTCGCACGCACATTTTATGTTTATTTTCACCAGGATCAGATTGGTCCAAAGGACACAATCCTTGGAGCAGTTGTACTAAAGAGAAAAGGAGCCAAAAACTACGTAAATCGGTTATTTGGGAAATATTAATAATAGCAGAAGAAAACCTGAAGCAAGAAGCGGAGATAGGAAAGTTGACGACCAACTATATGGTGGGCCGCCGTATAGTTCAGGCCGTATAGTTGGCGCCGCCTCCGCCTCCTCAAAAAGTTTCACCCCGTGCAACTGGTTCAGAGAGAGAACATATAGAACACCCAGAAATCGCCGAAACCTAACCTCCGGAAGGCATCTGGAGGGGGAACTTAGCCTAGGGATCCATCTTCAAACTACACAGATCTAGGAGGCCAAGGAATCGATCTACATCTTCATCACCACCATCATCTCCATCCATCCCATCTAGATCTTGTTGTGATTCTTGTACTAGTTGTGGATTTATACAAGTACTATTCATCAATGATCGCTTCCATTACCATTACTATTATGATGTCTTCCTCCATGTCTGAGTAGATCATTAGTTCTTGGGGAGATGAAGAAACCCTAGGATGAGATTGAAATAAGATAAAGTTTATTATGATATTCATCGCTATGACCATGTGTTAGATTGTCTACATCTTGATGTTGGGAGAAGTCGACCTCTCCAATATTTGCCTCTTGTGGGGACTTGATGTAGGGAACTACTTGTTGGTAGACAGAGGGATGTTAGCACTTACAACGACTATAAAGCTGTTGGCACCCCTTACGTTTCAACTTGGGAATCGAGGAAACTCACAAAACACTATCCATGCCATGGGATACGTCCTGCGGGATTATGTCCCTTAATAGTGTTGTAATTCAATTGATGTTGATTGCTGTCTGTTGTGGTTATGAGGATGATTTGAGCAGTGGTTGCTGCCTCTCTGTCCAAATACGGAGTTCCTCCCACACATACATAGTTAAGAATGTTCATGATAATAATATTTACCTTAGCCCTTTACAATGCTAGTGGTGGATCCGCTAATCCCTGAGAACGCTTTCTCCCACTAAAGTTTCAAATCTCTTTTACATACGCGATACTTACTTTCTGTATTCAGTTTTATTTACTTTAAGTATTATTCTCTTATACCAAAAACCCAAAAACACCTTTTACACATTACTCGCATTTTATCTTGTCACTTAGAACTTTATTTAGCAATTCTATTTTCAGTATTTACTTCAAGAGTTCTTTGACTTCAGACTCCTGCTCCTTGTGGGAACGATATCTTTATTTCGAAACTAGCTACATCCGATCTATGCACTTGGAGTCATCAAGATATTTTCTGGCGCCATTGCTGGGGAGCTAAGAGCTGTAGGTCTTTTAGTTTTTGCTTATTTACTTTAGTTTTGTTAAGTTTTGTTTGAGTTACAGGTTTCCACCAACATGATGGAGTTTGAGCATATGACTAGTGCTAACCCACTCAACTGTTTTGGGAAGCCCTATGATATTTATAAAAGAGACAACTCCAACGAGAAGACAAGGGGGTTTGAAATAAATCCCGATCCAAGAAGAAACTTACTGGAGATGAAGAAGATCCTGATCCACATGAGCATATTGCATGTTTTAAATATATATGTGGCTCGTTCCAATTAACAGGGTATACCACCGATGAGGTAAGGGTTAAACTTTTTAGTCAAACTTTGACAAGTATAGTTCTCTCATGGTATAGATCTCTACCCTTAGAAGCCACTACTACTTGGGATGATTTAGCTTGCGAATTCTTATGTAAATATTACCCATTATCAAAATATTTTTGAATTAGGCATATTTAATGACTTGGAAGAACCGTCCTAATGAAGGACTAGTAAGAGCTTATATAAGATTTAAAGATTTTCTTAGACAATGTCCTCATCACGATTTACCTGAATGGTATTTATTGCATATCTTTTATGGTGGTTTGATTGAACCTAATAGAATTGAACTAGACTCTTGCGCGAGAGGAGATTTTATGGATTTACCTATAACTAAAGCTTGGGCTTTACTTAATAGAATTCGCAATCATAGAGTTTCATGGAATTTTGGTCTAGGAAGTGAAGGAGGCACGAAAATAGATCATGAATGTATTCACGAATATAATAAAAAAGGCCAGGTTAACGAATTATCTAAAGAGCGTTATTTAGATTCAGATCTTGTATTGCAAGTTGTTAAAGCTTTTACAGAACACATCGAAGCTCCAAAGGTGGGTCCAGTCAAGTTTGATCCACCACCTGAACCTGAAAATAAAAGAGAAGTTAAAGCAATTGTAGCCTCCCTAGAACCAATGTACGAGATACATTTTCCTAACACTGCACAAAAGCATATTTTGGAGTATGAACATGTCAAAGATGTACAGGAGGATAAAGAAGAGGAAAGTGTGCCAATAAATGAAAAACATCTAGATGAAACCAAATATGAAGAGGTAACCAAGGAAGCAATCATGGCTATATATGCACATTGTAACATAGTTGAACTTGATGAAGAGACTTTCATATTGGTTGAAGGTAGAATTAAGGTAAAAGATGTGAGTAAGCCTATTCTTCCCTGCATATTTAAAAAACCTCACATTAAGATTTATGTGATCTTGGCACTAAAGTTAATGTTATATCCTATCTTTTTTATCTAGAAATAAAACAAGAAGTAGCACCGGTTACAATAGAAAATACTGATATGACAATCATGTTAGCCAATAAAAACCTTAGAATTCCAATGGGAGTAGTTGAAGATGCAATTATCACAATTAGCAATAAAAATTTCCTTATTGGTTTCGTAGTTGTTGATATACCAATTGACACTCTTTGCCCAATTATATTTGGAAGATACTTTTTGAGTGATATAGGTGCCACAGTTGACTTCAGAAAGGAGGTTGTATCCCTTAAGCTTGGGGAAGTGTAAAAAGAATTCCATTTTTCCAAATTTAAAGACAAACCTCTATTCATAAAAGAAGAAGATAAGGAGAAAACTATTCAAGAAATGACAGCTCTTTTCTTAAATAATCAAGATGAAGAAATAAATGAAGATCCACATTGTGAAGAAATAATTATGGAGGATAAAACTCTAGAAGAATTAGAAAATGATTTGATTCATTTCCCAATGAAGAACCTCCAATTAATGAAGCTTTTGAAGAACCAGAAAAGAGAGGGGATGAAGAGCTACCACCCCCAGAATTAGAAACTTTACCAGATAATATTATGTATAGATTCTTAGATGATACTAATAAATTCCCTGTTATTATTAGTACTAAACTTTTAGGGGAAGAAGAAGAAGAACTTATTAAGGTACTAAATGAGCACCACAAGGCCTTTGGGTACTCAATGGATGACTTGAAGGGTATTAGTCCCATGATAGCCGTCCTTCAGATATTCATGGAGGAAGATGCTAAACCAGTTGGAGAATTTAATAGAAGACTAAAACCTGAAATGAAGGAAGTGGTAAGAAAATAAATAGTACGCCTACTTGATGCAAGTATAATCTATCCTGTAAAAGAAAGTGAATGGGTAAGTCCTGTTCATGGTGTTCCTAAGAAATGTGGCTTTACTGTTGTTCCAAATGAAAACAATGAATTGATACCTACTAGAACTGTTGTTGGACATAGGATGTGCATAGATTTCAGAAAATTGAATGAGTATACTAGGAAAGATCACTACCCTTTATTGTTCATAGATCAAACTTTAGAAAGGTTAGCAAACCACACTCATTTTTTCTACTTGGACGGATATTCTGGTTTTTCCCAAATAGTTGTTCATCCTAATGACCAACTTAAAACAACTTTCATTAGTCCTTATGGTTTACATGCTTCCCTACATATGCCTTTTGGTTTATGTAATGCTGCAGCTAATTTTAAAAGATGCATGGCTACTATATTTGCAGAGTTTATAGAACTTATAATGGAAGTATTTATGGATGATTTTTCTGTCTATGGAACTTTTTTTACTAGTTGCTTGGAAAATATCAATAGAAATTTGCAGCATTGCAAAGATACTAATCTTGTCTTAAAATGGGAGAAGTGCCATTTTATGGTCAAAGAATGCATAGTCCTTGGACACAAAGTATCAGGTAAGGTTATTGAAGTAGATATGGCTAAAGTTGAAGCAATAGAAAGAATGCCACAACCAAGGGACGTAAAAGGTATAAGAAGTTTTCTTGGTCATGTAGCCTTTTATAGAATTTTTATTAGGATTTTTTATGAAATTTCTAAACCTTTGACTAATCTGTTGCAAAAAGGAGTAAGATTCAATTTTGCTGATAAGTGCCTTATTGCCTTTGATAAACTTAAAAATGCTTTGTCTCGTGCTCCCGTCATCAAACCATCTATATGGGATATGACATTTGATTTAATATGTGAAGCTAGTGATGATGCTGTAGGAGTAACTCTGGGACAACACATAGGTCGCATATTTAATATGATACATCATGCTAGTAGAAATTTTAATAGCGCTCAAAAGAATCATCCTAAGAAATAAAGAGAACTCTTTGCTGTATTTTTCTGTTGTGATAAGTTTCGTTCTTATATTGTTGATGCAAAAGTAAGAGTTCATACGAATCGTGATGGTTTAAAGAACTCCTTAAGAGGAAGTATCATAAGCCAAGACTGATCTGTTGGATCCTTTTACTTCAAGAATTTGAGTTGCAGATTATATAGAGACAAGAAGCAAAGGTAGTAGATGCATCATCTATATTTACCTAGCAAGACATCGATCTTATTGAGAGGAGATTTAGTCTTGACAATTTTTGTTTTCAAGAATTACTATATGAGCTAAATCCAAATCCTCCCAAAAAGAAGAAGTCCTTGTTGTTGGAGGAGCTTGTCCCTCCCAAAAAGAAGAACTCCTAGTTGTTGTTGGAAGGTAAGTTTTCTAACTCTAAATAAGTGCTTTGTTTTCATAGCTCCTACTATTAATTTTTTTGCCTTTGTATTCCTTCTGCTTTTCTGAAGTTTTTAGGGGTTTCTGCAACTATACGGCTAGAGAAAATTCTCCCGCCGTATAGTTGGTCGTCAAACATTCTGTACCCCCTTTGCAAAATATTTTCCGGGTGCTGTAACTATATGGGTGCAACTGTACAGCCGGAGACAAAACTCCCGCCGTATAGTTGGTCGTTAAACATTCTGTACCCTCTTCTCAAAATACTTTTCGAGGTGCTGTATCTGTACGGCCGCAACTATACGGCAGGAGAAAATTGTTCCGCCGTATAGTTGGTCGTTAAAGATTCAGTACCCTCGACCTATTTTCGTTATTTTTCCATAAAAAAAATCTTTTTTTGGTTCTTAGTCGGTAATCTAACCGATTTGGGCTAGAAAAATTTGGAAGTTTCTGCCCAGAACAAACTATACAGTCGCAGCTATACAGACCGTGACCGTATAGTTGGTCATTATGGCGCATGACACCTCCAAATCTGCGATTTCGTTTTCTAGTGGGTTTGGATTGTTTTATTGGACGACAATTTCGTGTTTCTCGTGAGTTTTACCGACCCCTGACCGCTCTTATATACTTCCCTTTTGTCTCTCTCTAATCACAAATCACTAGGAACAAATCTACCTCTTGTTCATACAAGAGAACACACAACATAGAGCCATCAAGATCCAAGAGACCAAGGGGTGGAGTTCCTATGGAGATCAGAAGTAATAGCAAGAAAGGAAAGGAGATCAAGATCACCCCCTTTGAGTTATTCGACAATGAAAAATAGTGCCGGAAGAAGGAATTGAAGGCCCTCGAGTTGAAGATTGAAGAAATAAACTAGGAAGCGCCAGGGACGCATAGGCATCTCCGATGGCTGTGAGTTTATGTTGACAAACTTGATGAAGATATCAAGAAAACCACTAAAGCAGGGTTCGCCGTGAGTCTCAAGGAAATACAGACCCTCCAAAACAACAATGAGATCATTAAAGATCAAGTGAAAGCGATGGAGAAGAATACCCTTCTCTACAAGCTGCGCATAAAAGAACTGGAGGCCATCAATCAATCCCTTCGTCTTAGACTGGCCGACGAGGAGAAGATACCACGTGCCATGGCGCCACAGTGACCTTCAATAAAGCACATTATCAAATAATTACAAGGGATTATTTGATCCTGCCTGGCTTGATTCCAAGCTTGGAGAGATCTTTAAGACCTTGTAATCTATCTTACAAGTTTTATTTCTATTCTAGTTTTGCATTAGTTCGAGGTCATAAATAAAGTTTGCATCATTAGATTCCCTTTAGAAATAGTTAATCCCTCTTATAAAATTCTGAGTTTATTATAATATATGAAGCATTATTGAGTTCTATTACGTCCTATTGGATATATGAATGACTTGAGTATAATTTTACTTACACTTGATGATAGCAATAGGAGTCTTCCACACCATTGGTATTAATGGAACATATAAAGACAGTTTGATTAATATGTTGTAGGTAATTGGTTTTGATTTAGAAAAAGGAGAAACTATCTAATCAATTGACATGAAAAAGAAAAACCTTAAATAAAGGAGAAATATAAGTGCTATCAAAAAGAGTGAGAACAAGTTTGAGGTAGAATACTTAAGCTATAAAGATGCTTCATATATGTTTGGAATTTGATAATTGAGATCGTTAAACTTTGAAATTCCTACATGAAGTGGAATATATGGCTAGATCCTTTGCACAACACTTAAACAAAAGTGTGAGCACAAATATATATAGAAAAAGAAGAAAAAGAAAGATGAAGAACAAGAGCGAATGTGCGAAGAGCAAATAGGCATGTACCACTATATTGTAGTAAGACAATGAGACGTTTGAGATTTTGAATCCCAAGTGAATATGTTAATGTTAAAAACACTTGAGACTACCTCACTAACTCATTCGGTTTAACCGAATACTTTTACATCATTGCTGACAATTATCTTTTGTGAACTATTAATTACTAAGGTGTGGAAGCCTGCTAATATTATTTAGATGGATCGAGTAAGGTACTATTCATGAACTTATTTATACGTATCCTTCATGATAAGCACATACTGCAACTGCCTCATTTATTTTATCGACTCAGCTTCATGAATATGAGGATCACATCCATTAAGTTAAACTTGCTTGGGACGAGCAAGAGTCTAAGCTTGCAGAAGTTGATGAGTGCATATTTGCATCATGTTTTACATTATTATTTTTCATTGTAGATATAGGATTTTGGTATTTTACGGCGTTCGCACGCACTTTTTATGTTTATTTTCACCAGGATCATATCAGATGATGGATCCAAAGGACACAATCCTTAGAGTAGTTGTACTAGAGAGAAAAGGAGCAAAAAACTACGTAAGTCGCTTATTCGGGAAATATTAATAATACTAAAAGAAAACCCGAAGCGAGAAGCGGAGATAGAAGAGTTTACGACCAACTATACGGTGGGTTGCCTGTCACATCCCAAAATTTTCCAAATTTTGAAATGTGAAAAATAAACAAACAAAAGAATTAAATGTTGAAATTTAGGGTGAAAAGAAACTTTTTGCTTCTAAATGGAAACATCAAAACCCTACTTGAACAAAATTTGAATAAGAAAGCAACAAACAAATATTACAAAGATCAAATGCACTCTCGCATGGAAAGAATCTTGAATTTAGAACACTTGGAAAAGTTGAACCAAAACCCCAAACCCTAGTGAAAAGAATAATTTTCAAATCACCCCAAGACTGTGGGTTTGTTCCATATAAAAGTTTATCAACAAACATTTCTAAATGATCAAAAATGGTAAACAAAGATATTACAAAACCATGGAAATTGGTTTCACTCAATTTGGAGCCATGGATAAAAACTTATGATTTTAATAAAGTAAAAGAAAATAATTTCCAAGGCTAATAAAGCTCCTAGCTAAAATCTATACCAAATTTTGAGTAAAGTAATCCTAAAAGGATTTAAAAATATAAATATTTATTAAATAAAATTATAAAAAGTGGAATCACCAATTTAGGAGCTATAGATAAAAAGATATGAATTTTATAAGACAAAGAAATAATTAAATAAATAAGAAATTATTGCAAAGACAATTTAAACCTTGGCCAAATCCATAAACAAATGGAATAAAATTAATTGAAATAAACTAAAATAATAAAAGATTATTTGAATAAAATTATATGGATTTGAACCATATTCAATTTTATTTAAATAAAGACAAACTGCCTAAACTAAATAAATATTAAATCACAAGAAAATTATATTTGAGTGGATTAAATAACACACTAATAAATAGTTTAAACCTACTGAAAAGGTTTGGTAAAAATTTGAATTCAAATTGAAACTTGAATCAAATGGTTCGAATGAAAGTAGAAAATAAAAATAGAAAAGAAAAAGAATCAGAAGAAGAAGAAGAAAAATAGAAAAGAAACGACCCAACTAACTCTACCCAACACCTAGCCCAACCTGGCCCAGCAGAAGCCCACCCGGGCCACTCACCCCTTTCTCCCTGCGAACCCCTTTCTCACCGCACAGAACCCTCACCCCTCTCACTGACTAACCGGCCCCATGCCACGTCGACATCGTCGTTCTCACCCGCGCGCCTGACCCGTTCTTCCCCCTTATTGCTCTTCCGTTTCTGACTCGATTCAATTCAATTGAATTCGATTAATTCAGCGAGTAATTTTCTCCAGCGACCACGCTTGATTAAACTCCTCCCCCTACTCTCCAATTCCCCTAAGACGCCACACCTCGAGAGCCCCTAGGCTGCGCGAATTCTTGCTCAAACCCCCACTGCTTCCGATGAGCTCCGGTGCAAATTCCGGCGAGCCCAGACCTTCCACTTCCCCCTAACTCACACGAGCTTGCTCACCAACCACTCACGCGTCTACTGACACCCTCTGTTTGCCCGCGTGTGCCCCACAGCCTCGCCCCTGTCAACGTCTGAGCGCCACCGTATTTTGCCTCAACTCCAGCGAGTAGTTGTCGACAAATCAGCGTGCCCCTTGCCCTCTGGTAAGTTCCATCGCAACCTCTGCAACCTTGCACATCTCCCTAACACGTTGCCTTACTTCCTTACGCCTCAGGAGCTCGCCTTCGACGAAGCCCGTGCGTGCCCGACGACGAACCCGACTCCGACGAGCAATCCCCATCGACCCCGTGAGCCCCTTGGGCAACGGAGACCACGTTGAGCATTGCCATGTCCTTACGAACCCGGTGAGCCACTGCATCCCCTCCCTTTCCCCCTAGAACCACCGAAACGCCACCACCCGACGCGCCGCCGCCGCGCACCGTCGCCAGCGCCTCCCATTTGTGGCTAGTGCGCTTTGAACCGTTAGATCTAGCATGAATTAGATAACTAATCGAAGCGGCATGAATCGATCTGCATCATGCAATTTAGTTTAGATCCTGCGGCCCATGTTGCATGATCCAACGAAAGTGGTATGGGCCAATAAGAACAAGACACATGGCCAGTTATGTCTGTTCAAAATTCCAGAAAATGTTTTTGAATATCTAAACTTGCAAAAATCATAACTTTTTATCTGTATGTCCAAAAATTGCAAATTTTATATCAGTGGATTCAGAAAAATGTAAAATTGGCAACTATGGCCTGGTTTGGTCTTTTGCTTCTAAAAAATTAGGTGTTTTTGCAGAAACATTAATAGGACTATTTTGGGTATAAAAATTGTTTTAAAAATGATTTTTGAGTGAAACCTTTTGCAAATGGATTTGTTTTGAACCCTCTGACCATAAACACTAACATTTGGATTTAAAAATAAATTTGGCTAACACTAGGAATTATTACTTTGAATAAAGGCATTCCTAGTAAAACAAAAATGATTTAAAAGGCCTATTTTCACTAACTTTTTTTAAATGAATTACCTCTTTTATAAAATACCAGTAGGTGTTTTGAAATGTTAGAACCTTGTTAGAAACCACTTTTTCAATAAAACAACCTTTTGCATGCTTGCATGCATTTCTTTGTTTTTATTGTTTTGATTTGTTATTTGTTTGAATGCTAGTTTTGAATGTGTGTCTTGCTTGATTGAATTGTAGTGAACTTTGAAGAGTGTGACAATTGCAAGATCAAGGAGTGTACCTATATTTTATACAAAAAGGCAAGTGATACTTTGGTCATCAAAAGTCCTATCTTTCAATATTGCATTAGTGATATTTTGTATTATGCATGATAGGACTATTTTTATATATTGCTATGCTATAGTAGATCCTATAGAATATATCTTGGAAGGAATCATCCTATGTCAAGAGACAAGTTATGCTAGTATGCTTAGCCTAGCTATTAGATTTCAAGGGTGGAAATATTCATACTATGATATTATGCAAAGTCTATGACTATGTTTTTGATTAATAAAACAACTATATGAATGAAACACCTGGGTGGAATGGTAATTTCTTGGATGGATTTTTGTTGAGTGGTTACCTAGGGCCCATTTATATGGTTTACCCTGGTGTATCTCACTTGTGGATGGCCACCCAGGAACAAAGAGATTTGAGATGTTTTGTGTTGAGAAGCTTCCAGTGTAGCCACATGGCATATGGGCTATGCCTTGAATACATAGGTAGCAAGAACTTGACATGCAGACAATTGGTGGGAGTGATGATAGGATGGAACACGTCTGTGCTGATCTGAGGGATTGTTTCTGAAAAGTCTCGTATCGACGCATGTCGAGTCTTGTGGGAAAAGTGCACCACCTCTCGAGAGTGTAAAACCTAAGTACTTAGCCGTGTCCCCGGTAATGGACATTTTGAACATCAAAGACACTGAAATGATCAAGAATATCCTCATCCCAATTTCTCTAAGTTAAAACTTGTTGGATGAACAAGGGAATCACCTGGTGTGTAACCGGTGTGCCATTGTATGATGAAAAGTGTTTAAAAGAGAAAAATATTTTACAAAGGATAGGAAAAGCTTATTTTATGCAAAGGCCATCCAAAACTCCACTTAGCCAAATATTCATGTAGATGTTAGAATTCTCCATATAAATATGATATCACTTGCCAATACAATTCAAATGTATTGACCCTTGTGGCTGTAACCTATTATGTTGTAGGTTTGTTTGATGTTAGTGAAGTTCGTTGAGTAGGGATTACAATTCTACAACCAACATGATTTCCTGTGGCCCATGAAGATGAAGGACTCCATGCTATATAGTTATATCTGCTGCTTTGTAATAAGATAGCCATATGAGCTATGTAAGTTGTAATGAATTATTTTATTCCTAGTTAAAGTTGTAATATGACCTTTGTTTCTTGATACTACATCTTCGATCCAGGGACTAGCACTGTAACACAGGGATCTCTATCTTATCAGTTTGGGACCTCTACATTGTCGTATAGTTCCCGCCGTATAGTTGGCGCCGCCTCCGCCTCCTCAAATAGTTTCACCCCGTGCAACTGGTTCGGAGAGAGAACATATAGAACACCCAGAAATCGCCGAAACCTAACCTCCGGAAGGCATCTGGAGGGGGAACTTAGCCTAGGGATCCATCTTCAAACTACACAGATCTAGGAGGCCAAGGAATCGATCTACATCTTCATCACCACCATCATCTCCATCCATCCCATCTAGATCTTGTTGTAATTCTTGCACTAGTTGTGGATTTATACAAGTACTATTCATCAATGATCGCTTCCATTACCATTACTATTATGATGTCTTCCTCCATGTCTGAGTAGATCATTAGTTCTTGGGGAGATGAAGAAACCCTAGGATGAGATTGAAATAAGATAAAGTTTATTATGATATTCATCGCTATGACCATGTGTTAGATTGTCTACATCTTGATGTTGGGAGAAGTCGACCTCTCCAATATTTGCCTCTTGTGGGGACTTGATGTAGGGAACTACTTGCTGGTAGACAGAGGGACGTTAGCACTTACAATGACTATAAAGCTGTTGGCACCCGTTACATATCAACTTGGGAATCGAGGAAACTCACAAAACACTATCCATGCCATGGGATACATTCTGCAGGATTATGTCCCTTAATAGCGTGGTAATTCAATTGATGTTGATTGCTATCTGCTATAGTTATGAGGATGATTTAAGCAGTGATTGCTGCCTCTTTGTCCAAATACGGAGTCCCTCCCACACATACATACTTAAGAATGTTCATGATAGTAATCTTTACCTTAGCCCTTTACAATGCTAGTGGTCGATCTGCTAATCCCTAAGAACGCTTTCTCCCACTAAAGTTTCAAATCTCTTTTACATACGCGATACTTACTTTCTGTATTCAGTTTTATTTACTTTACGTATTATTCTCTTATACCAAAACCCCCAAAACACCTTTTACACATTACTCGCATTTTATCTTGTCACTTAGAACTTTATTTAGCAATTCTATTTTCAGTATTTACTTCAAGAATTCTTAGACTTCAGACTCCTCCTCCCTGTGGGATCGATATCTTTATTTCGAAACTTGCCACATCCGATTTGTGCACTTGCAGTCATCAGGATGTGAAGAGGATGTGTGTGGTGTTGTATGATGCTTAGAAGATTATTGAGCGAAGCAGCATGACCTCGGTCACAACCTTCCGATGGACGAGAATGAGAAGTTGGGAAAGGTCATCTGTGTCATCAACAAGACCTTATGATGACCACCGGAGCCGATTCAAGTTCGACATCAACAACATGGACTCCTCGGGACCACCAAGATATCCTTCACGGATCTCTAGGACCGACCACAAGACCGATCCCGTCGACCCCGAAGACCGAACCTAAACCCTCCGAGCACCCAAGATCGTCGTTCTGACATGTGTGACCCTTTATCCGAGCCCTATTTTGTAAATTGGCATCTATATGAATTGTTGCATATCATATTGAACATGCTTGCATACTTATTGGGGTTTTGGGGTATTTGTTGGCTCACCTAATAATTAATTATGGAGACCATATGCGGGCTTTTTAGTCTTATATTGGCTCCATTTAAAGTTGTGTAGCGAAAGGGTGACATATTTTTCCTTATTAAGACAACATTTAAATTGCGGGGCTTCTAAACAACATGAACCTAATAATTAATTGTTGGGGCCCCGTTCCGCTTAATACTGCCTAATTGCATTGCATATTTGTCATGTCATACATCATACATTAATCATTCCCGATATTCTGTCGTAGTATTAAATAGTGCGTCCACTATTTGTTTTAGTTCTTTGCTTCTTCAAGGATTAGGCCAATGAGTTGATGCAAGTGTCGACCCGATCTTTGGATGAGCCTTCGGTAGTGTTTTCAGGCGAGCATTCTCCCCCTTTCTACCTATTTTACATTTCTAGTCTTTACTTCCTCCTATTTATCTATTGCTATCTGTGTTGCGATGATTTAGATTCCGTACCACGTTATATCCCTTGCAGCATATATTGCCATGGACACCTCCTATTACCTTTTGTTTGGTAGATAGTCGGCCTTGCGAGTCATAGTTGCTTGAGCAGGTGTTGTTTGCGATGTTGATGTTCCAAAGTTGTTGGAGGAATGCCTCATTCTTAATGCTGGAGACAATCATGACTTTAATTACAACTTGATATTAAAATGCTAGGAATAGCTATAACTAATCCAGAGGCACCGGTGGGCAATAGATGTGATCTGGTTTTTAACCGCTCACTGGTGTCCCGTAGGACCCCGAGTACTTGATACATGTTCCTTAACTATCGCACTATACTCATGTGGGACCATGAATGCCCTTAGCCAGAGCTTGAGTCATAACTTATTTCTTGGGGCCACAAACAAGTTTGGGGTTTTATTACTATCTTGTACGTATGCCATGTTTACTGCATTATTTACTATTGTTACTCATGGAGAGCGTTTACTACTGTACTGTTTAGGTAAGAAGAGTGTTTTCACGGTATCGACAAGCCCAGGCACACTTTCGGGTTTCCAGTCATTTACATCTATTGACGGAAACCTCTGGGTCCATCTCGGAGCCGGCCAACTTCGTCGCGGGTAGCTTAGTGGAGTGGCTCCCTTAAATATTTTATGAATATTTTGATTGCTTTGTCGTGATTCCTCGTTGAGTTTTCATTTGGTTTTTCCGAGGTTGATCGTGCATGTGTTGCTTTTTGTGCCCCCTGCAGGGTACATATTTATGAAGGTCATGTCTGCGGTTATGGACGACTTGGAGCACATTGTCTTGATCATAGACAACTATAACTAAAGTAGTGCTATAATTTTGACTTTGAAATGACTAGTAGTCAGCTTCACTCTAACGGAATGGCTAAATAAAAGTGCTGACAACTGCTGGAATTGGGATGCCTCATGCTATATGTATCTGACTAGTAAGTATTGCAACTACAACAGAATGGTTAACTAAAACTACCCACTACTTATGATACCAGGATGACTTGTGTTCACCATACCTGACTAGTAATCGCTGCAACTATAATGGAATGAATAAAATTTCTAACTATGTGAGTTTCCTCGGTATGACTCTTCGTTTGGTCTCGAAGGGGAAATACCAGGATGGGTATGTTTGGTGTTAGCATCAGGTTAGTTCTGAATAGGCCTTTCTTATCCCTCTATGATAGTCACTAGTTATATCTAGTCTCTATAGGTTGTTTAGTGCATGTTGCGCTGCCGCTTCAGTCCACCATACCTATGTAGGCGAGGACCGCCGAATTCTAAGTCTCGCCGTGTACTGGCCTCAATACTAACCGCTCTCTTTTTATTTTTCCCTTTCCCGTCACCCCTTTTTTGAGAAGGTTTGGAGATCGATGTTGTTAGCAGGGTTACACTTTTGGCTTGGCCTAGGCAGGGTTATGGACACTGGTGGTTATTCTTAGGGCTCTTAGACCCATTTGCATCTTGTCCGTACTGGAACATTGTATCGTTTTAAAGGTGATTTGGATCTTTGTACTGTAAATCTATATTCTAGACTCATGGAGTCGTGTTGTATGTATATGTTTTGTGGGTTCCATCATGGACTAATGTGTAATGGTATTACTTAGTTTTCCACCTGCATGAAAGTTCCTGGTGTGCACGTTTGTATCGTTTCTATGAGGGTTTGCGAGGAATTGCTAAAACTTACATAGGGACGATCTGAGGGCGTTACAACTCCCTCCCGGCCTTGCAGTTTCCGGGGGAACCTTCACTTGCACCCGGGCTTTCAGTTGCTAGGAACACTATACTCGCTCCCGGGCTTTTAGTTGCTGGGGGAACCTCCACTCACACTCGGGATTTTAGTTGGTAGGGTGGATGCGAGAATTTTTCAACTTGCTTTGAGCACCACTTGTACCGGAGTTGTTATTGGAACTAGGTTCCCTAACGGGTCACAACCTCTTACCCAGTGAGCCGGAAATCAGGGCGAAAGGTTGGTTCTCATCGGACAAAGAGTCGGTGTGGATCATGGGAAAGGCGGTGGCTGCTAGTTTGAAAAATTGTTTAGAGCAGAGCATGGTGTCTCTCACATCACCTTTGATGGTCAAGGTCCCCCACAATGAGGGCATATTGAGTGAGTTATAGCCATGGTGGGAGAACACCATGAATTTTGCCAAGGTAGGGTGCCCTATGATGTCGTTGTATGGCAGGGCGACCTCCGCAACATCAAAGATGATGTTTTTAGTTAGGTAGTTGTCTTTGGTGCCGAATGTGACCGACAGTTCGATCTTACCCATAGCTGAGTAGCTCCCTGGTTTACACCCAGAAAAGACCCAGTAGGGGCTAATTGATCCTTCGTGATCTGGAGCTTGTCCAACAGTTTCACTGATAGGATGTTGAGGCCAGCCCCTCCATCCACCAGCATCTTGGTGACTTTGACGTTCTTTATGATGTGGGAGACCACCAGGGGTAGCATACCAACCCTAGGGATGCGGTCCGGGTGATCTCGTGCATCAAAAGTAATCGACATGTGAGACCACTGAAGTGGACGCTGCACCTCCAGGCTAGGCTGCGTGATGCATAGTTCACGAGAGAAATGCTTTAAACTCCCCATGGGAAGTTATGGTGTAAGCTCCTCCGTGTGTGCACGCGCAGTCCTCGACATGTGGGTACTGTCTGCACCCGTCGTCGTCGCCATCCTGATCGACGGCAGGGTTGTTGCCGCACGGTTGAGAGTCAGCGTTGCTGCGACCCCCTCCATGCTCATCGCTTTCTCCGTATACACCGCCTCCACCCCCCTCGTGTTGCGCCCATTTTCCCCCGCGTCCTCCGACGGGGGCGCCCGGGCCAGGCTGGACTGTGCAGTCCTTTGCATGATGGCCAGTTTTGTTGCAGAGGTAACATTTTCGGAAGGTACTATTACTTCCCTGCTCAGTGATGTGCCTCTTCCATCCCTTAGAGTAGCCGAGGATGGAGCGACAGTCTTGAGCATCATGCTCGTTGGATTCATGCACAAGGAACCACTTCCCCGTGGTGGGCTTGGCAGCTGCCACCTCTTCCTCCGTTTGGTCTTCTTCTCAGCCCCGACGGGAGCATTAGGCTCTGCAGCCGAAGCCTGTTGAAGGCCCCGCTTACGCGAGACACTCTTCTTCGTAGCCATGCTTCCCGGGTTTGCCACTCATGCGGGTTCCCGGGCAGCATCCTCGGGCGCAAGGTGTCCTTCCTCCGCCAAGGAGCAGAGGTCAGCCAACACCCACAACTCATGGGTGTTCTTGATGGGATGCATGTTAAGTTCTCCACGCATCTTAATGTCGCGCACATTCATGGTGAACACACCAATAATGCGGGCGTCCTCCGACTCCGGGGTGGTGTGTGCGATCTACGAGAATTGCAACGTGAAATCTTGCAATAGCTCTCTCTTCCCCTAGACCACTGTGTGGAGCTAAATGAGTGTTCCTGGACGCTTGAAGCCTCCCTAGAACGCACTCACAAAGCGAGTACACAACTCGGACCAGGAATGAATGAACTCCTTAGGTAGGTGCATGAGCCAGGACAAGGCCGTGCCCTTCAGGGCCATTGGAAACCAATTGTCCATGACCTTCTCATCATCACCTACTGCCACCATTGCGGTGGAGTAGATGGCCAGAAACTCCTTTGGGTTGGTGTTGCCTTCAAACTTGATAGGCACAATGCGACAGAAATTTGGCAGCCATGCCACCTGCCGAAGGGCAGGAGAGAAGGTGGGGAAGCCGCTTCCGTATCCCAAAGCCATACCTCTTGCCTCATCCGCGCCCTGCGGGTTAGGGATGGCCGCACCCACAGCTTCCTGATGCAGCTGTAGTAGGTAATCTCGAACAGGCTCCTCGTTCACCACGGCGGAATCGCCTCATCGTCCTTTAGTGCGCCTATTCGTAGGGTCAGTAGATGACTCCATAGAAACATGATCTTGATCCGCAGGTCTAGGGGCTCTATCCCCCAAGTGTCTTATGGCATGGTTGTCGATTTTCCTTCCACCGTCGTAGGGTCCAGCAGCCCCCAACGCAGGGGCAGCATTCCGTGAACACGGCCTTGGGGTAGGGTTTTGCACGAGTCCTACGACGGTGGTGGGAGGATGCTCGGCCCTAGGTTGGACTGGGAATGAGCACAGGCAGACTCCTGGTGTAGCCTAACGAATTCTAGCTACGACTAGAGGTCATCCCTCCATGCCGTGTACTCCGCTTTCCTAGGAGCCAGTGGGTACCGAGCAATTTCACTAGAAGCACCGATTGCTTCCGCCAAGGTTCGGGTACCTGAGTGGTGGGACTGGGTTTGGCGGCTCGTACTTGGTACTACATGGTGAGTCCCATTACCAAGCGGGGTCGCCGCGCACTGGGTTGATGCTTGACACTCCAGCATGGGGTCGGCTCCTCTGGCCCCGGCCGGTGCGGCCCTTTCTGGCAAATGGCCCCTACCGACGGCGTATCCTATGCCACCAAGGATAGAAACTCCACCGGTGGTGCCTCATGCTACATCGAGGGATGGGTATTCAGGTGCGATGCCTCCTTCGTCTCCTGACGGTGGTACTTCATGTGCATCCAACCTCTGCCATCAAGCTCGCCTACCTCAGCCGTGGTATGCGATTGTGGTTGCGGTGGTGCAGCTGTGCTCAGTCCTGTACGTGGGTCGACATCTGTGGTGATGTCTGTGGACCGTGCATGAGGCTCGGCCTCCAAGCCCCCAGTCTTGGGAGGGCTGTAGGAGCGAGTCCGTGCAGCGGGTATGTCCACCGTGGTAGGTCTAGTCCTATTTCCCAAAGCTCTCCTTGGTGACATGGATGGCGATAGTTATGACGACGCGAATGTCGATGTTGAAGATGAAAATGAAATGGACATCGATGACGATGATGATGACGACGTGAATGTCGATGACGAAGCTCACGAAGCCGTTGAGGCTGAAGCCGGTTGTCGAAGCCGAAAACGCAATCGCCCCTACCTGACGCACCAGATGTCGCATCTCTCTAACGCGGAGATCGGGGATGTTGGGAACCCCCTATTTGTTCGATAGTGGGAACAAAGGTGGATTATCTAGGGTGGATAGATGTACAAGATGATGATCTTGATGGTTCCAGGGAGCCGCTTTCTCTCTAGCTTCTAAACTTCCCGGGCTTCCTCTTCCTCACTTATCTTACTTTTTTCTCTCTCCCTACTCTCCAGTGTGGAGGTGGATCTCAGCTCTCTCGGTGTAATGGGATTGAGGGTCCCTCGCATTGCGCTGTAGCATGTGAGCCAGGACCCATCGGTCAGCGGCTCATTAGATGTGTGGCCGGGCGGACAAAGGCTTGGCCAAGATGCGAGCACCGTGTGCTCCACACAGGTATGGTCTTGACATGATGAAACCTATGGAGACTAAGTGTCAACTATGGTGTAGGTACCTATGCATTAGACAAACGCTATGAGACGAGCCTCGAACCGCCAACCGAAAGCGGATAAGGAGGAAAAGATAACGATGCACGCGAGGCAGTCTGATCCCTCCTTTTGGGGGCTGTCCCGGAAGGAGGGTAAGGGCCTGATTGAGGACAGTGAGGCCAGGGACTGGCCTCGACTAATCCTTAGAAGGACCATGGGAGCGCTTATCCTAGCCCATGCGCAGCCCCAGAACCGGAGTCAGCTGAGCCTAATAGGACAGGTCAGGCCCGACCTTGGGAACTGGCGACGCACTAGCGCTGCTGGACATCATCATGGCGCTATAGTCCACTACAGCATGCCACTGACAGGAGTGTCAGCTTGGATCCTAAGCTGTCACTCAACCATCAAGTGCACTTGTGCATCGCTCTTGGCCATCCATTGGCCACGGGCGTTGCCCACCTGCCTGAAGACTGCGTGGCACACCACGATTGTGCCCGAAAACACCCTTGGTGGTGTTCCACCACTACAAGAAATATTTCCTTCTACAAAAACTAGGCCAGTTGGTCGTCGTAGAAGGCGCGTCTTCCGCGACGAAATTCTCGGCTCGTCCATGGCCGATGCAATTTTTTTTTCCAGTTTCGCGCCCCTCTACTACGACGAAACTGCTAAGAACATGGACGAAGCTCGACGAGCACGTGGCAGAAGTAAGATTTCTGCTTCCTCACAAGATGTTGACTCGCCGAAGTATTTTCTTGCGTGTGGGTCCCGGACATCAGTGACTCTAGCGGACCAATTTTTTTTCGTGCTTCCCTGATTTGAACTCGATAACGTCGTTTGATGCCTCTTTCGTTTAGTCAGGCTGCTGGGTCCCGCATGTCTGCCTCACATTAGAGGAAACATTTGTATGATGGAATCTTTTTCCTTCCCTGTTCCGAACTTGATAGTATCGCTCGATGCATTTGCCATTTAATCAGGCTGCTGGGTCCCACATGTCATCCTCATACTAGAAGAAACGTGTGCATGATGGATTTTTTTCGTTGGCTCGTGACTCCCTGATTTGAACTCGATAACGTTGCTCGATCTATCTGCCATTAATCACGATGATGGGTCCCACATGTCAGCCTCTTATTAGAGGAATTGTGTTTATGATGGAATTTTTTCCTTCTATCCTGCTATCCTATTCTGATCTTTATTGCGCTGCTAGATGCATCTACCATTTAATCACACAACTAGGCCCACATGCCATCCTCTCATTAGAAGAAACATGTGTATGATGGATTTTTTGCCCTCGTTCGCACCTCCATGTTAACTTGATAGCTTTGCTTGGCGAATGTGCCATTTGGTCACGCAGCTTGGTCCCACATGTCAGCATGTCATTAGAAGAAACGTCTGCAAGTTGGACTTTTTTCTCGCTCGCGCATCCTAGTTTTGAAGTTGGAAATGTTGCTCTATGCAGCACCTGTATAAGGTCTCGCTGATGAATCCCACATGTCATCCTCTCTGTAGATGCATTTACCGTTAATATCACAGCTAGGCCCCACATGTCATTCTCACATTAGAAGAAACGTGTACATAATGGATTTTTTTCCATGGCTCGTGCCTCCATGTTAACTTGATATCGTTGCTCGCTGCATTAGCCGTTTATTCAGGCTGGTGGGTCCCCTATGTCAGCCTCACATTAGAAGAATAGTGTGGGAATTTTTCTTCTCTAGCGCTACCCTGTTCCGAGCTAGATAACATTGCTCGATGAATCTGCCGTTTGCTCATGCTGCGGGGTCCAACATGTCAGCATCTCATTAGAAGAAACATCTGCATGTTAGAATTTTTTCTAGCTCGTGCCTCCCTTATTCGAACTGGAAAAGTTCCTTGATGCAACACCTATAATAAGGTCTCTCTAGTGGGCCCCAAATGTTAGCCTCTCTATAAATGAAACATGGTAGTATGATGGACTTTTTTCAGGAGGTTATTCTGAACTTAGTCCGTTGCTAGGTCCCAGATGTCAGCCTCCTCTATCCAGGGCATGTGTGTAGGCTGGGTCCCAAATGTCAGTCTCCATTTCAAAGAAACGTGTGTATGTTGGACTGTTTTTTTAGACCGAGTCCGCCGTTTTGATCTTGGCAATATTGCTAGATGCAGTAGTAGTTTATCTGGTCCCAGGTATTAGTCTTTAAAAAAAGTTAATATATACTCTGTTGTTGGGTCCCACATGTCAGCGTTAGTATATAATAACAGAAATAGCCACGATCACTATTTTGACTTTGGTCCGTTGCTGGGTCCCAAATGTCAGCCTCCTCTGTGTAGGAAACGTGTCAATGCTGGATCCTAGATGTCAGCCTCTATTTGCAAGAAACGTGTATGTGTTGGACTATTTTTTTGATTGACTCCTCCATTCTGACCTTGGCAACATTGCTAGACGCAGCAGCAGTTTACCTGGGTCCTAGATGTCAGTCTCAGAGTACAAAAAGATGACTACAAGAAAAAACAAATTTCCTAGGATTCAAACTCGAGACGTTAGAAACGGTGAACGGCTTGCCTTGCCACTACGAAAGAAATAGTTAGTACAACAAAAACATTAAACAGTTCCTTCTATAACTTAAAAAGACTTTCTTTGACCATGTTTATCTTCCTTCAAATAATAAGGCGGTGCTCTTGGCAGCTAAACTAAAAACTTCTACATAATGAAGTAGTTTTTACACAAAAACATAGGTAGGCGGAGATTTTTTATCGTCATGGGCAATATTCCATGGGCTCACTCCTAAACTCAATGAGCTATAATCGGCGACCATAAGACCATGAAAAGGCCGAATTAGAAAGCTTTGGGCTGTTCTTGGGCCTCATAGGCTAATTTCATGGGCGTAATAAAAATTCCAGATGTCAACAAGGAAGAAAAAAGGGAGATTTTTTTGGCAGATATTTTGTAACATCCCAAAAATATCAAACTTAGATCATCAAAATACTAATCATCAAGTTTAGGGTTAACAAAAACTTTTCTAAATGAATTCATGAATGCATGTATATGTGTATGCATGGATTTTGAATTTCTTTAAAAACAACCTTGTTTGTGTGAGCCATTGCTTGTAAAATGTTTCTTAGGTGAAAATAACATCATCTAAAACATTTCCCACACTTTTCCTAAAGACAAGTAAATCAAAAAAAAAATATTATGTGAATGGTCATTTTGGCCAATTTACCTCACATGCCTACTTTGGCTGTCTCAAACTTTCAGAACCTAACAGAAACTTTTCTGGATCTTTACACCCCTTGAATGTACTCATAACAGAGTATCAAGGCCCACTTTGTGATCATCCAGAAACTTGCAAATGCATAGTTTAAATGACAATTCAAATTTGAATCTTCTTCATATGGGAAGATCCCACTTTTCAAAACCCACTCAAACAAGCTCAACTTTCAAAACCCAATCATCTGCAGACTCACCAGAACCAATCTAGCAAACCCACCAAAATTCATTTCAAAATTCAAAACTTGAGTTCATGCGGCCATTTCATCAAACAGGTTGCAGACACAAATCAAACAAAACATCAAACACTATAGTGTGCAGTGTTTTGAGCCTAACTTGTTCCCTAGTTAGCTCACACACAAACCAGTAGATCATCTAGAAAGATTAGCCCAACACTAGCACCCCTGTGAGCTTGCCATTGCCATTAATGGTGAACAGCCGAGCACACCCATGTCACCCCAATGTGGACAGCAAGCTAGGAGCAGCAGCAAGCCTAGCCAGCATGTCTGGGAGGCAGCCCACCGTCCACCGCCACTGCCTGTCCTAGCCGCGAGCTTAGCCAAGCCCTGGACCACGCGCACAAGCCACGCCCAGACCATGCCGAGCGTGCGCCAGAGCGCCATCCGCGACCAGCGTCCACAGATCGCGCGCCGCCCTCACCGCGCGCACACACGATCACCACTGACCCAGGACACCGCCAGGCACTCCCGTTTGCCGCCCCGTGCCATACAGCCACCGCCCACCGTCGAAGACGCCGCCTCTGCCGCACAGAGCGCCGCCCGTTCCAGACCAAACCGCACCGCCCCATGCCTCGCAATCATGTCGTTGAGCATCGCCAGGAGACACAGCACCGTCCCCTACCCTTGCCCATGCCATTAGCTACCTGTAACGTCTCCCCCGACGAGCTCACCTTGCGCCCCGACGGTCGCCTCGCTCGACTATAAACAGAGGCCACCCCCGCACGATATCTTCACACCATCTCACTCCCCTCTCCCCACTGACCGTGCCACACCATTCTTAGAGCAAGGCATGCACCAACTCGCCGGAATTTCACCGGAGCCCGCCGCCTCTAGAGAAGAAGGGAGCCAGCGATTGGAGCCGCCCCAGGAGAAGCCACCGGTACCAGGAGGATCGCCGTCGTCGACTTCGTCGTTCGCCCGCCTCTCCGACCCTCGCCCGTGCAGTGAGCCCCAGCACCCCCAGCGCGCTAGGTTTCGTTCTCGCGGAGCTGTCTCGCGTCGATGATGACCCTCACCGTTGGATTAGAACTAGATCAGACGACCCACGTTGCCCATACCATACCGCCCAGCCCGTGTCACCGGCAGTGGGGACACCCACTTACGCAGCCCGCGGGAGCACTGCGCTTAGCAGGCCGGCCCGTTAGAATTTCCCGCGCAGCCTAGCAATTCAAATTAAACCTTTTTCTTTTTAATTTCAAACACACTTCTATACCAACTTCAAAAATTAACCCAGATCGATTCAGTGCACCAAATTGGATGAAACCAATTTTGTTGGAAAGTTCTGTGAATGCTTAATCCAAACCCGTTGGATTCAAGTCATTTGGATCTGTAGATCATCCTTAGCAAAAATAACAAGGCAGAAGCTTTTCTGCATTCAAACATTTTTCAAATTTAAACCATAAAAGCTTTTGAGTTGATTCCAACTCTCAAAAATCACATTTAACCATACCTTTCAGAATATATAAAAACATATAGGTTTACTTGCAGAAATAATGTTCAAGGAATAAAAGAATGCTACATAAGCATTTCTAGCCACTTTAATCAATTAAAATAAAAGGGTAAAACCTTATTAAATTGTGACACCACTTTAAATCACATTCCCATGGACTACAATATGTGGTGATGACATGTGTCAACATGATCCCATGTTTAGTTTGGAGAATATTAAATCTTAAGTAGTTTTTCAATGAGTAGAAATTACTTGTCTAAAATAAAAAGACTTAAACCAAGCCTTAACCTTGTAATGTTAGAGATGATGCTAGATCATCTATAGGACCCTTGTGTGTGATGATTACAAGTAGTTAAGTATTGTTTGGTGATTGTGTACCTCGTATTTATTCATAGACGCTAGTACCGACCAAGGATACTACGAGGAGGAAGGAGGATACTACGAAGAGGAAGCCGAGGAGAACTTCAACCACTGCTCTGCACAAGGCAAGCTTTACTAACCAAGTTGACCAATGCAAGCTAACACTTGCAAGATACTATCCTAGTGCAAGCCAACACTTGCAAGACACCCTATTGTTGCCCCAAACCCATGCTTGTGATATGAATACTATATGCCTTAAGCATATGTGATCATCCCAACTTGCTAAACCAATCCTAGTTTTATGGCAAGCTTCTTATTTTATTTCTTTATCAAAGCTTACTTAGAGTCTACTTAAGCGTTTGGTAGATTTAGACAGCTGTGCTCAAGTTTGCCCTAAGAGCATAAAATTTGGCCTAAGCTAGAAACCTTGATCTCAGCCTAAGACATAATGTTGGACTTAGTGAAACTCCACTAGTTACCACCCCTCATCATTATCACCCCCAACTGTAGATGCTAGTGCTAAGCTTAAAACTTGATAAACTTTAGATGGGAATACTTGGTGGAAAAAAGGTTATGAAAACCTTGGAATGATGGATCATTCTATTGAGATGTTTTGGACATGTGTTTCCAAACACTTGATGATTTTGGTGATGAAAATGTTGAGGCATGAGCCTTAGCCCTTTATAAAACTGATGGTTGTCTGGATGCGATACCATTCCAATTCTATCGTACAACCAAAATACCCGAATATTGGGTAGGGCTTGACTGGAAACTTATATACCCTAGTATTAGTTCCCTCACGGCCAAGGTCTGAGCTGAGGCTACCTTGTGAAGATTGTCCACCTGTGCAGTACCCAAGATGATAGTGGTCATGGTTGGGAGGCCAAACTCACAGGAGAGGTGCTTATACTAGGGCGTGTAATTGAAAGGTTAGGATTGATTATCCGCATACTGAGTATGGTGAATTCAGGATTTGTTCCTGACGGATGTATCGAATGTTGTGGTGAAAGTGTACAATCTCTGCAGAGTGTCAAACTATTCGAATAGCAGCGTCATGATTATGGACGATTAGATGGCCATCTTGTTCCCCCGTCAGACTTTTCAAAATGACTTGTGAACTGAAGTGAGACTTTGACTTGAAGACAACAGAGTTGTGACCTGAATTACAAGATCCCACTTAGGAGTTATAAAATTGTGACTAGCCTTGGAACTTAGTAAAGATAAACCTGGCTTTTTGCAAAACAACCTTAGAGCCTAGTGTCCTATTATCCAAAAACCCCTTTACTTGTTAGTATTAGTTTGCGAGTACTTAAAGAGTACTCATGGCTTTGTCCCTTGCTATTCCCATGGCCAGACTATGAAGAGGAGTACCTGGAAGATGGACCCCAGGAAGGTTACGACAACTAGGATCATCTCCCATCGTCAGCATTGCCTGTGACCCCGAAGATGGAGCTCCGCCTACGCTACCGTTATTACTACGTATTCCGCTGCTTGATGTTGTATTAAGAACTGGATCATGAGATCCCTATTTGTGTAAGAACTTATGTATCGTTGTAATGGATGAAGTACTATAGTATCTAATTCTGTAATGTCTCGCAAAAATGGTAATCCTGGGATTGCGATGTATGGCATAACAGGCACCTAGGATTGAAAAATCCGGGTGTTGACATATTTCGCGTGAATTTTTTTTACAACCAGGACACATAGCCCGCGCATGCCAAAAATTTCCTACTCGCACATTCACACCAGTATCGAACTACTGTCTCTTTGCGCCACTCTTCTAGAGACGCACCGGCCGTGAAAACCACATGACGAGCTCCAAAACATTCACCCTCCGTCTACCAGCCAGGGCGGCTGACACCATCGCTGGTGGTATCTTTCTTCTTGAGACGCACAAAGACCGACGGTCAGCTAGTCGATCCCCAAGGTACGCTTATAATTTCCTTAGTTCGCTCGAATCATTCCATAGAATTCGTTTCATACTCGATCTGTTCGTTTGACATTGTTCTGCACTTGATCTGTTTGTTCGAATTGGTTGGTATTTTATTGCGCTCGGTCAATCTGTTCTCTCAAATATGTAACATAGTTCTGCACTCAATTTCTGAAATAGGCTAAAATTACGTGGCATTTATTGTTGTATATTTTATCAGTTTGCTTGGATATCTTGGGTTAATTAGATCTGTAATCTACTTGTTCCCTAAAATATCTTGAAAGATTCTGACCATCTGTATCCTCAACTGATGGATAGATATTGGATATTGAATATACAAAAATAATCACCTTCATATTGGGAAGGTATTAATGACTTCATGAAGTTTGTTAGACATCATAACGGTGGCTCGGATGTGTTTTGCCCATGCCAACAATTCCTTAATTATAAAAAGCTAAGTCAGAGCACAATTGTAGACAAAATATTCAGTAATTGCATGCAATGCACATATATTTAGGGTTCGTTGCATGGAAAACAAAAAATTTCTATCGCAAGAACACATAAAACCAAGATCCAATCTATGGCACTAATATGATTCCCATGTTTCTCGAGTTTTGAAACTTCGCCTAGCTAACTCTGTCCACTTGAATGGCTTTATGTTGATTTATTAAAATTAGGTCAAATTTGAACTACGAGTAAGTTGTACATTGTGTTGGCAGTTTTGCGATCTTTTTAGAGTTAACCATCAGGGGATCATTTAATATATCACAAACCACCATCAAGAGTTTTGAAAATAGGTTTAACTTCTTGCTAAGATTTTGCATTTTGAAAACTTAACGAAATTAGGTCAAACTTTAGCTACAAGTAAGCGCGATAGACTGCTCTTGAATTAATTGTCTTTTAGAAGGTAGATGGTGCATCATCTTTTAGTAAACGATGATGTCGGTTTGATTTTACAATTATCAGGAAAGAACATTCTTAATGTTCCCATGTTTTGCAAATTTTAAAACTTCCTAGCTAAATCTTCCGACTTGAATGAGACTTTGTGGCGATTTATCGAAATTAGGTCAAATTTGAACTACAAGTTAATTGTACGTCGCTTTGCAAGTTTTACGAAAAAGCTTTTTGGTGGTTTTCAAGAAACTGAATTCATGGTTAACTTCAAAAGATATTTTTGAAAATTTTAAGAGCATACTTGTAGTTAAAACTCGACATGGTCAGTGGGAGTACCGTTTACATCGAAGACCTCAAAAAAGACAAAATTACATAGAGGTCCCTAAATTTAGAACAAAGGGCCCTAAAGTTAAGCAAGGAAAAGCGGTTGGGTCCTTCTCGAGGGAGCAGGTGAGCCATACCCTTTGTACTACTATACTTGCTTCACACACACACACAAAGCTCCTCACTTTTGAACCAGCGTGCTGCTGGCCGCAGAGTGTGAAATGGAACGACAAGGAATGTCGATGCACGTGTGCCACCGAGAGTTTGGACAAAGGGTTTAACTTTTTCTAAGATTTTGCGTCTTTACAATTTAATGAAATTCGGTCAAACTTGAGCTACACAAGTAAGGGAACAAAAGGGAGGCAGCATGAGCCTTTAAAAAAAGAGAGGCAGCATGAGAGCAACGAAGAGGAGGAGTTGAAGGCAGTTCAATGTCAGAGCATAGTTATGATGGATTTCTGACACGAGTTACTCCTGCCTCCTTACTGTGTACACTCTATTACTATTAGTAAATTTTAGGACCTATGCACCCAAAAAATTGTGTGTTTATCTCTCCTTTGCTGCCTCTCATCTCTCCACCCCTCTCCCCTTGTGCACCGGCCCAGCTGATATCTCCCTCGTCCACATCGTAGCGCTATTAATGTGTGCCTCAGTACGGTGGCTATGTTTTTTATTTTTCAGAGAGGGCGGCTCTGTTTCTTTGGTGTGTTCGGTAGCCATGTTGGTGTGGAGTAGGAGGAGGAGTAGTACATAGGAAGGAACCCACTTTGGTCCTTGGCAGCCAAAAACATTCAAACTTTTCCGGGTTCGGAATTTTTACTCTTCCCAAACATCGAGAGGGAAAGTGTATTCAAAAGACCGGCCATTCGCAGTAGTACTTCTTATCTTATAGTTATCCTGTCTTATCTCTTACAATACCATACCACCATAGTATATTGTACGGATAACTTTAAACATTGAACATTGGATCAAGATTGGCAAATACAAACATTGCTAGCCGTTGGATCTTCTTTTCCATTCTTAGCATCTAGAAGATTATATTGATAGTATTTGGCACAATGAACGCTTGTATGCACAAACCTCAAAACACACTCCATTGCTTAGTTTCAGGGACCTTTTTCTAAATACATGGACTTGGATGTAATAATATTTTTTACGAGGTCCTTGATATATCTTGTACTTCCACCGATCGTGTTAACTGAAGCACCTAGCTCCTACGGGACCTTCCATAGTTAGAAGAAAATGCAACTTCCCCAACTATCACACAAAGTGGACCACGGTTTCTTATACAATTCCATTTTTAAGCTTCCTAGCTAACTTCACACACTTCACTGACTTCTTGTCGATTTAACGAAACTAGGTCAAACCTGAGCTACAAGTAAGCATGGTAGATTGATCTTGAATGTAATTTTGGAGGTATATGGCTGCATATTATTTTAGCAAACAATGTTGTCAATGTGAGTTTGCACTTTGGTACTTGGCGGCAAAAAAATTCAAAATTTTCTGGTTCAAAAATTTCACTTGCTTCCCAAACATCGGGAGGGAAGGTTATTCTAAAGATCGGCCATTCATAGTAGTACTTATTATCTTAACTTTATCTTGTATTATCTCTTACAATACCATTCCACTATATAGTGTACAGATAACTTTGAACTTCGACCATTGGATCAAGACTGGCAAATGAAAACATTGCTAACTGTTGGATCTTCTTTTCCATTCTTAGCATCTAGAAGATTATGTTGATAGTCTTTACAATGTACAATGAACGCTAGTATGCACAAACCTCAAAACACACTTCACTAATTGTTTCAGGGACCTTGTGCTAAGTGCTTGGACTTGGATGTAATTTGCATTTTTATGAGGTCCTTGATGTAACTTGTACTTTCATCGACCATGTTAACTGAACCACCTCGGTCCTACGGGACCAACCATAGTTAGAATAAAATGCAACTGCCCCAATTATCACACAAAGTGGACCACAATTTCTTATAGTTCTATTTTTCAAGCTTCCTAGCTAACTTCGCACACTTCACTAACTTATTATTGATTTAACAAAATTAGGTCAAACTTGAGCTACAAGTAAGAGCACTAGATTGCCTTTGAACTAAATGTATTTTTGAGGTAGATGGGTGTATCTTATTATAGTAAACAATGCCGTTGGTGTGAGTTTCCAATTATCTAGAAAAGAACATTCTCAATTTCTCGAGTGATGACGAGATTGTTCTTTTCCGTAAAGAAGGTCCGAAGAATATGGATCTGGATGCCACAAGCCAAGATTCCTGACATACTAAGTGGACCAACATGTTTTACTTATGATTCCCATGTTTAATGTTATGAGTTTAAAACTTCGTCCTAGCAAACTCTACCCACTTGAATGACTTTATGCGGAGTTATTGAAATTAGGTATAATTTGAACTAAAAATAAATTGTAGGTTGCTTTGAATGTTTTGTGAATTTTTTGGAGGTAACCATCGGGGGGTCATTTAATATATCACAAACCACCACCGAGAATTTTGACAACAGGTTCAACTTCTTGTTAAGATTATTCATCTTGACAACTTAATGAAATTAGGTCAAACTTGAGCAACAAGTAAGCGTGATCGATTGCTCTTGAATTAATTATATTTTTGAAGGTAGATGCGTGCATCTTCTTTTAGTAAACAATGCCCTTAGTGTGAGTTTCCAACTATCAAGAAAGAACATTCTCAATTTCCCGAGTGATGACAAGATTGTTCCTTTCCGAAAAGAAATTCTAGATAATATGGATATGAATGCCACAAGCCAAGCTTTCTCACATATATATAGTGGATCGACATGTTGTACTTACGGTTCACATGTTTTATAAGTTTTCAAAATTCGACCTAGCTAAATATGTCCACTTGAATGGTTTTATGTCGATTTATCAAAATTAGGTAAAATTTGAACTACGGGTAAGTTGTGGGTAGTGTTGATAGTTTTTCGGATTTGTTTGGAGGTAACCATCGGGGGTCATTTAATATATCACAAAACACCCGAGAGTTTTGACAACAGGTTCAACTTCTTGCTAAGATTTCGCGTCTTGACAACTTAACGAAATTAGGTCAGACTGAGGTACCAGTAAGCGAGATAGATTGCACTTGAATTAATTTTATTTTTGGAGGTATATGCCTGCATCTTATTTTAGTAAAAAATGATGTCAGTGTGAGTTTCCAACTATTTGGAAAGAACATTATCAATTTTCCAAGTGATGACGAGATTGTTCCTTTCCGTAAAGAAAGTCTGAAGAATATAGATCTGGATGCCACGAGCAAAGATTTTCAGGCATATATAGTGGACCGGCATGTTGCGTACTACTTATATGATTCCCATGTTTCTTGAGTTTGAAATTTCCACCTATCTAACTCTGTCCACTTAAATGGCTTATGTCGATTTATCGAAATTAAGTCAAATTTGGACTATGAGTAAGTTGTACGTTGCATTGACAATTATGTGATTTTTTTGGAGGTAACCATCGGGGGGTCATTTAATATATCACAAACCACCATCAAGAGTTTTGAAAATAGGTTCAACTTCTTGCTAAAATTTTGCATCTTGACAACTTAACGAAATTAGGTTAAACTTGAGGTACAAGTAAGCGCGATATACTGCTCTTGAATTAATTGTATTTTGGAAGGTAGTTGGGTGCATCATCTTTTAGTAAACGATGACTTTGGTTTGGGTTTACAACTATCAGGAAAGAATATTCTCAATTTCCCCATGTTTTGTGAATTTTAAAACTTCCTTACTAAATATGTCGACTTGAATGAGACTTTGTGCAGATTTATCGAAATTAGGTCAAATTTGAACTACAACTAAATTGTACATTGCTTTGAAAGTTTTACGAAAAATCTTTTCGGTGGTTTTCGAGATACTGAATTCCTGGTTGGCTTCCAAAGATTTTTGAAAATTTTAAGAGCATACTTGTAGTTAAAACTCCACATGGTCGGTGGGAGTACCGTTTACATCGAAGACCTCAAAAAAGACAAAATTACATTGAGGCCCCTAAATTTAGCACAAAGGGCCCTAAAGTTAAGCAATGAAAAGTGGTCGGGTCTTCTCGAGTGAGCAGGTAAGACATACCCTTTGTACTACTGTACTTTCTTCACACACACAAATCTCCTCACTTTGAAACAGCATGTTGCTGGTCGGAGGGTGTGAAATGGAACGACAAGTAAGGTCAACGCACATGCGCCACCGAGAGTTTGGACAAAGGGTTTAACTTTTGCTACGATTTTGCATCTTGATAATTTAACGAAATTTGTCAAACTTGTGCTACACAAGTAAGAGAACAAAAGGGAGCCAGAGCAAGCCTTTTAAAAAAGAGAGGTAGCGTGAGAGCAGCGACGAGGAGGAGTTGAAGGTGGTTTGATGTCAGAGCATATTTATGATGGATTCCTGATACGAGTTACTCATGCCGCCTTACAGTGTTCACTCTATTACTAGTAATAAATTTCAGGACCTATGCCCCCCTCAAAAAATTGTGTGTTTTCTCTCTCCTTTGTTGCATCTCATCTCTCCACCCCTCTCCTCTCGTGTCGTCGGTATAGAAACGACATTGCCTAAGGAGGATAGATAGAGGTGTGGGAGCGAGCAGGGCGATTGCGACGGCATCTACAGGCGGGATTTGGTACAAGCGAGTGTGCGGTGAGACACAGGAAGTACCCAGGTTCGGATCCCTCGTGGTGAGGTAAAACTCCTACTCCTGCATGTCTGACAGTATATGTGGGTATAATCGGGCTACAAGGTTGCTCCTGGAGCTATATCGGGATGATATGAGTGTATGTGTGTGCGCTCGTACGAGGTAGAGAGCAAGCTATCTAGCATCCTGGTGCTAATGTGTGTGGCGTGTATGCTTGAGAGAGAGAGTGAGAGAGCTAGCTCCCAGTGAGCATGCATTGGTGTGGATGATTAAGTGAGAGAGCCCCCTTGGTGCCTTATAAAGATGGCCCAAGGGACAAGGGCGGGCCCCGCGGGCCTAACTTCTACTATTTGCTACAATGCCCGACTATTGCGCTACAGTGTACATGTATGGGTAGAGTGTATAGTGTTACTATTTGCTACACTATTAGAGGCATGGCAATAGTGTCACGATCTTGTCGATGTCTGGTGGCTTTATCTGGTACCAGTCGAAGGGGTAGAAGCTGCCTCGGGTGTAGCGATCGATCCGGCTACACCCAGTCGGATGACCGAGTGGGGCGGTCGAGCCAGCCGAGAGGCGCACAGGCAATGACAGAGAGGCAAGGGCGCAGATGGTGGCTGGAAGCCTCTAGCCAGCCCAGGTTGAATCTGATGTACTTTCCATTTTTGACTGTCTTGGGGCGTCTTTGGGGGTACCCGGGGACCATCCCCCCGAACGCGCGCTGATTTCATCCGAAGGAGGAAATGAGCACGAGCTCAACAAAACTTGACGTTGTCGTTGTCGTTGTAGATGAAGTTCTTGAATGGCATCCGACTGGACACCTCCGGCCCGGGAAGCAGCACAACTCCTACGAGGGCGCGCGAGCGCACCCGCGGGGTGTAGCCCCGGAGATTCGCAGGAGTTGATGAAGTTAGGTGCTTAGAATCTTCACCTGTACTTGAGATCCGGCTCAGTGTAGTCGGAATAAGCAAACACATAGAAATGATTTTTTGTCAGTACATTGACATACAATAGACATGCTTTCAAGTGAATGATGGTTTTTCTTTCAAAAAACTAGCTCGTGATTTTTTGAACACTTAGTCACTTTCTTGTGCGCAATGATGTTTATGCTGCACCTTCCCGGATAGCCGGGTTGCGGTCTGGAGCCGGAACCGAAGAGAGCTGACAATACATTTCCGCACGGTACTAGAGGCTTAGTAGCCGGAAGATACCAACTAGGCACATGGTCGGATTGTCTGATCTGTCGCATCTTTCACCAATTTTCGTGTGGGATGCCTCGGGCTTTTGCTCTTGCTAGCCGGACAGCTGGGTTGCGGTCTGTAGCTGAGATGAAGAGTGGGCCTCTGGCATCATCGCATACTACTCAGTCGGATTACAGAATTAGCAGGCCGGGCCAACAGGCGAGCCCCCAGTAGGGCTTACCGGGCCGGAAAACTGAAGGTACGAAACAGGTGATACGTCCAATTTGCATCACCATTCTATATCCTAATTTGCCTCTATTCATTGATATATTTCGTATTAAGAGGTGTTACTTATGTCTTTTCATCTATTTTTGCATCTTGGAGGATGAACTACCGGAGTCAGGTTTTTGATGGAAAAAGAGGTGTTTTGATGCAATTTCGCGAAGATCAGAAAAATACCAGCAAAACTACAGAAACACCTATTTTCCAAGAAGATAAAGAATGCCAAAAGGGGAGGCGGAGATGGGCCACAGGGGCCCACACCCCTCTAGGCGCGGGCCACCCCTAGGCCACGCCTACAGGGGGTGTGGCCCACCTGGCCCACCTCTGGCTCCGCCCTCTCGCCTCTATCTTCTCCTCGAAACCCTAAAACCGGGAGGGCGGCCACAGAAATATTCCACCGCCTCTGCGGGGCAGAAAACACCGAGAGAGAAAGAGCTCTCTGGCAGATAAATTTCTGCCGGGGAAATTCCTTCCAGGAGAGGGGAGATCATCGCCATCATCAAGCTAGACTTCATCGGGATCATCATCATCATCCACACCATCATCTCCACCAGCACCATCATCACCACTCCATCTCGCTGTAACAATTGCGTTGAATACTTGCATAGTTCTTAGGGGAACTTTCCCGGTGTTGATTACTATTGTAGTTGATGAAGGGAATATGCCCTGAGACGCAATAATAAAGTGTTTATTATGTGTATTCCAAGTATATGATAGATGTTTATTTTGCATGCTATAATCGTATTAACATGGAAACATTAATACATGTGTGTTTAATAAACAAACATAAAGTTCCTAGTTATGCCTCTCTGATAAACTAGCTCGTTGATTAACAAGATGATCAAAGTTTCTTGATCATAGAGATTGGACGTTGTTAATAACGAGGTCACAACATTAGTGTAATGATGTGATGAACATTCATCCGAAGTATATCATTATGATCAAAGTCATTGATTTTATATTGCTATAACAACTTACGAAGTGATCCTAATCCTTAGACCATGAGATCATGTCAATCACTAACACCGGAAGAGTTTCTTGATAACATCAAACATCAAAACGTAACTGGGTGATTATAAAGATGGATTCAGAACTACTAAAGTGTTATGTTGAGGCCCATGAATCGAGAGTGGAATTTGTTCATACCGATGACGGATATATATACTCTGGGCCCTCTCGGTGATATCACATTGATTAGCTTGCAAGCAAGTGATTTGATCACTAGAATGTTATATCACGGGAACGAGAAAAGAGTGCATGTCGGTAACGAGATCAAACTAGGTATGGAGATACCGATGATCGAATCTCGGACATGTAATATATCGTGAAACAAGAAAGTCATCGTTGAATGTGTGGGAGTCAGTATGGGTCTCCAGATCCCGGTTCTGATTATTTATCAGAGAAGGGTCTCGATCATGTGCGCATTATTCGCGAACCGTAGGGTGGCACACTTAAGAGACACCGACATCCAAATGGAGCAAAAGTTTCATGCCAGAAATAATAACAAGCGCAGGAATTTATTTCACTAGATACTGAAACAGGTTTTCGGGTGAAATTGCAAAAAGTGTTTTTGCATGTGAAATGAAATACTAGCAAGGGGTTATATATGAATGTTTGTCATTAAAGTAATTGACAAAATTCTGAATAAATAAAAAGAGTTTTATTTAATGAGAGTTTGCATTAAATTTGGTGGAAATTTAATGGAATTTGAGTGGAGGGAATTGAAAGGCATTTGAGTGAGTGGAGTGTCCACCCACATGAATGAAGGTGGGGAGGGGGCAGCCCCCATGGCCGGAGGCCACCCCCTTGGGTGCTGTAACATCCCAAAAATATCAAACTTAGATCATCAAAACACTAATCATCAAGTTTAGGGTTAACAAAAACTTTTCTAAATGAATTCATGAATGCATGTATATGTGGATGCATGAATTTTGAATTTCTTTAAAATCCACCTTGTTTGTGTGAACCATTGCTTGTAAAATGTTTCTTAGGTGAAAATAACATCATCTAAAACATTTGCCACACTTTTCCAAAAGACAAGTAAATCAAAACAAATATATTAAGTGAATGGTCATTTTGACCAATTTAACTCCCATGCCTACTTTGGCTGTCTCAAACTTTCAAAACCTAACAGAAACTTTTCTGGATCTTTGCACCCCTTGAATGTACTCATAACAAAGTATCAAGGCCCACTTTGTGATCATCCAGAAACTTTCAAATGCATAGTTTAAAGGACAATTCAAAATTGAATCTTCTTCATATGGGAAGATCCCACTTTTCCAAAACCCACCCAAACAAGCTCAACTTTCAAAACCCAAGCTTCTGCAGACTCACCAGAACCAATCTAGCAAACCCACCAAAAATCATTTTGAAATTCAAAACTTGATTTCATGCGGCCATTTTATCAAACAGGTTGCAGACACAAATCAAACAAAACATCAAACAATATAGTGTGCAGTGTTTTGAGCCTAACTTGTTCCCTAGTTAGCTCACACACAACCCAGTAGATCATCTAGAAAGATTAGCCCAACAGTAGCACCCCTTTGAGCTTGCCATTGCCATTAATGGTGAACAGCCGAGCAACCCCATGTCACCCCATTGTGGACAGCAGGCTAGAGGAAGAACTAGCCATGCCAACCTTGTCTGGGAGGCAGCCCACCGTCCGCCCTTTGCACTGTCCCAGACGCGAGCGTTGCCAAGCCCTGGACCACGCGCACGAGACACGCCCAGACCATGCCGAGCGTGCGCCAGAGCGCCACCCTCGACCATCACCCACAGACCGCGCGCCGCCCTCACCGCGTGCATACACTATCACCACCGACCCAGGAGACCGCGAGACACCCCCGTTTGCCGCCCCGTGCCATAAAGCCACCGCCCGCCGTCGAAGACGCCGCCTCTGCCGCGCAGAGCGCCGCCCGTTCCAGACCAAACCGCACCGCCCCATGCCTCGCGATCATGTCGTTGAGCATCGCTAGGAGACACAGCACCATCCCCTACCCTTGCCCATGCCATTAGCCGCCTGTAACGTCGCCCCCGACGAGCCCACCTCGCTCGACTATAAATAGAGGCCACCCCCGCATGATTTCTTCACACCATCTCACTCCTCTCTCCCCACTGACCGTGCCACACCATCCTCAGAGCAAGCCGAGCACCACCTCGCCGGAATTTCACTGAAGCCTGCCGCTGCCAGAGAAGAAGGGAGCCAGCGATTGGAGCCGCCCAGGAGAAGCCACTGGTACCAGGAGGTTCACCGTTGTCGACTTCGTCGTTCGCCCGCCTCGCCGACCCTCGCCAGTACCCCGGTGATCCCCCAACACCCCCCACTGGCCGCGCTAGGTTTCATTCTCGCCGGAGCTGTCTCGCGTCGATGATGACCCTCAGCCATTGGATTAGAACTAGATCGAACGATCCACGTTGCCCCATACCGCTTCGCCCAGCCCCGTGTCACTGGTGAGTGGGGACACCCACTTACGCAGCCCGCAGGAGCACTGCGCTTAGCAGGCCGGCCCGTTAGAATTTCCCGCACAGCCCAGCAATTCAAATAAAACCTGTTCTTTTTAAATTCAAACATACTTCTGTACCCAACTTCAAAAATCAACCCAGATCGATTCAGTGCACCAAATTGGATGAAACCAATTTTTTTGGAAAGGTCTGTGAATGCTTAATCCAAGCCCGTTGGATTCAAGTCATTTGGATCTGTAGATCACCCATAGCAAAAATAACAAGGCAGAAGCTTTTCTGCATTCAAACATTTTTCAAATGTAAAACATAAAATCTTTTGAGTTGATTCCAACTCTCAAAAATCACATTTAACCATACGTTTCAGAATATATAAAAATATATAGGTTTACTTGCAGAAATAATGTTCAAGTAATAAAAGAATGCTTCATAAGCATTTCTAGCCACTTTAATTAATTGAAATAAAATGGTAAAACCTTATTAAATTGTGACACTACTTTAAATCACATTCCCATGGACTACAATATGTGGTGATGACATGTGTCAAAATGATCCCATGTTTAGTTTGGAGAATATTAAATCTTAAGTAGTTTTTCAATGAGTAGAAATTACTTTTCTAAAAATAAGAAGTTTTAAACCAAGCTTTAACCTTGTAATGTTAGAGATGATGCTAGATCATCTATAGGACCCTTGTGTGTGATGATTGCAAGTAGTTAAGTATTGTTTGGTGATTGTGTACCTCGTATTTATTCATAGACGCTAGTACCGACCAAGGATACTACGAGGAGGAAGGAGGATACTACAAAGAGGAAGCCGAGGAGAACTTCAACCGCTGCTCTGCACAAGGCAAGCTAGTAACTATGCAAGCTTATATTGACACTGATGCAAGCTGATACTATACCAATGCAAGCTAACACTTGCAAGATACCCTCTGCCACAAACCCATACTTGTGATATGAATACTATATGCCTTAAGCATATGTGATCATACCTACTTGCTAAACCAATCCTAGTTTTATGGAAAGCTTCTTACTTTATTTCTTTATCAAAGCTTACTTAGAGTCTACCTAAGAGTTTGGTAGATACTAGACAGTTGTGCTGAAGGTTGCTTAAAGAGCATAAAATTTGGCCTAAGCTAGAAACCTTGATATCAGCCTAAGATATAAGGTTAGACTTAGTGAAACTCCACTAGTTACCACCCCTCATTATTACTACCCCCACCTGTAGATGCTAGTGCTAAGCATAAAACTTGATCAACTTTAGATGGGAATACTTGGTGGAAAAATGGTTATGAAAACCTTGGAATGATGGATCATTCTATTGAAATGTTTTGGACATGTGTTTCCAAACCCTTGATGATTTTGGTGATGAAAATGTTGAGGCATGAGCCTTAGCCCTTTATAAAACTGATGGTTGTCTGGATGCGATACCATCCCAATTTTTGCGTACAACCACAATACCCGAATATTGGGTAGGGCTTGACTGGAAACTTATATACCTTAGTATTAGTTTCCTCCTGGCCAAGGTCTGAGCTGAGGCTACCTTGTGAAGATTGTCCACCTGTGCAGTACCCAAGATGACAGTGGTCATGGTTGGGAGGCCAAACTCACAGGATAGGTGCTTATACTAGGGCGTGTAATCGAAAGGTTAGGATTGATTATCCGCATACTGAGTATGGTGAATTCAGGATTTGTTCCTGACAGATGTATCGAATGTTGTGGTGAAAGTGTAAAATCTCTGCAGAGTGTCAAACTATTCGAATAGCCGCGTCCGCGGTTATGGAAAGTTGGAGTGGTCATACCTGTGACTAGCTTCGGAACTTATTAAAGATAAACCTGGCTTTTTGCAAAACAACCCTAGAGCCTAGTGTCCTATTATCCAAAAACCCCTTACCTGTTAGTATTAGTTTGCGAGTACTTAAAGAGTACTCATGGCTTTGTCCCTGGCTATTCCCATGGCCAGACTATGAAGAGGAGTACCTGGAGGATGGACCCCAGGAAGGTTATGACAACTAGGATCATCTCCCATCGTCAGCATTGCCTGTGACCCCGAAGATGGAGCTTCGCCTACGCTACCGTTATTATTACGTATTCCGCTGCTTGATGTTGTATTAAGAACTGGATCATGAGATCCCTATTTGTGTAAGAACTTATGTATCGTTTGTAATGGATGAAGTACTATGGTATCCAATTCTGTTATGTCTCGCAAAAATGGTAATCCTGGGATTGCGATGTATGGCATAACATGCATCTAGGATTGAAAAATCTGGGTGTTGACAATTTGGTATCAGAGCCATCCTGACCATAGGAGACCCTAGTTAGATTGGACGTTGAACCAAAAACTTAGTTTCAAAACCACAGAACAAAAATATTTACGAAAACTTATTCTCATTCTTACCTCTTTAATTCTTTAATAAAACTTCATGTTCCCCCAAAACTCTTGCAAAATAGATAAAATTTTGACACACTTGATCACTCTGCTAATCTACTCATCCTCTATTTTTATAGATGGACATGAAGTACAGCAAGTTTTATCAACTCGGGAATGGAGGAGACCTTATCTTTGAGAGGATGCGGATCAGCTTTGGAACTTCCGGGCGTCACTTTTGAGTTCTTCGGAGCTCAGCTCAATGATCAAGGAGGATAAGATCTGCAGTGGCTAATTGTTGCAAGTCTCCGAGGAAAGATTGAACCTCCCACAGCGGAGGGAATTCAGTTTACCTTGAGGGAAAACAACTGGCTCGATGGACTTGCCAGAGCAATGCAGGAAGCTCTTTCCCGTCTGTGTGGGCAGAGCATCAATCAGATCAAGGGTACTCGCTTTGAGTTTTTCCCAAGACGTGATGCAAATGGACAACCACTGCTAGCCCCATACCACCCCGAGCTGAAGACTCAATTGGACCACCTTAGCTTCATGATGCATGATCGTCAACAAGAGTTGGACAACTGCCGTGACTATTGCAACCACAAGTCTGCCATCATCAAGACGAAGGATCAGACCATCGCCATGCTAGCAAAGGATTGCAAGTCTCGCCGCCGTCAGCTCGACAAGAAGGAGCGCATTATTGCCCGTCTTCGCCATCGCATCTCATCTCTGGAAGAGACCATGCACGAGAGGTACATGCAGTTGGAGGAAAGGGAGAATGCCGGAGAAGATCTTCGTGGAGACCTTACTCCTATCTCAGCGATGACGATGATTTTCTGGAGGATCAGGCCATGGACTTCTTCACCGATGAGGATGATTTCGCCTTCATCGATGATCCTAAAGATGATGAAGCCACAGACTCCGAGGAGTAGTAGCACTGAGCACTAGCGTAGTGAGTAGTAGTCGGTCCCACTGTATCGTAGATTCCAGAATGGTTCTTAAAACCATCTGTTTTTCCTTGTTGTGGTGTGTGTTGTACTGTGTGCTATGAGTGAATGAATGAAAAAGCAAGTTGCTAGAAAACTTGAGTCAAACTCCAAAAAACTTTTCAAAAACCCAAAACCTTAGCAATTTCCCTCTTTTCTCATGATCTATCTAAATCTTCAGATGCCACGTGGAGGAAGTGGTTCAGCCCCGGATCCGATGTTGCAGATCCTGCAAATGTTGACTTCTGACCGCGAAGCTGAAAGAGCGGAACGTCAAGCCAACGTAGCCACTCTGCAACAGATAGCCCAGCTAGCCCACAACAACCAAGGCCATGGAAATCAGGACAACCACGGATCTAAGCTCAAGAATTTCCAGAATACCAACCCACCCGTTTTCACCAAGTCGGAAGAACCCCTAGACGCCGATGATTGGCTGCAAACCATGGAAAATAACTTAGAAGTAGCCGGAGTGGAAGCCAACGAGAAAGTCTTGTTCGCCACCCATTATCTAGCCGGAGATGCGGGCATGGTGGAGCAGTGTTCGGCAATGACCGGAGGCGGATGATGACACAGGAGGAATTCAAGGTCAAGTTTAGCAGAACCCATGTGCCACCAGGTTTAATCAAGAGAATGAGAGACGAGTTCGGAGAGTTGAAGCAAGGAAGGATGGCGTAGTGGAATACCGTGACAAATTTTTGTCATTAGCTAGGTATGCCCCGGACGAAATAGACACCGAAGCCAAGAAGAAAGAAAGATTCCTGAATGGTCTGCATGACGAGATGCAGACGGTGTTAGTTAATATCCCCTTTGTTGATATTGAAGCCCTTGTCGACTCTGCTATCCAAATGGAAGGAAAGATCAACCAAGACAATGAGAACTGCAAGCGTCGCATGATGCATCAACCAGGAACCCATCAGACCCCAAAGTATCGCCCCAACCCATCTCCAGGATTTGCCCCAAGAACCAACCGACCCCTATGACCCGTCAGGCCTATCCCAATCGTGGAAACCCTAGACCCGGAGGAAATCACAACAACCCTGGCAACTCTAGCAATTTCACCCGTGCCCCACCCAAGTTCAACACCAACAATACTACCACCAACCCCAACACTGCCCCAAGGACTGGAAGCAATGTTGTGCCTATCGTAGCCAAGGACAAGTCACAAGTGACCTGTTATGACTGTGGAAATAAAGGCCACTATTCCAACGAGTGCCCCAACAAGAAGAATGCCAGAGCCCCCAACGCCAATGTCCCAGCTCAGCAGCGTCGTGTCCGACCAGGGAGAAAGATTTGCCCTGTGGAATTCACTCAACCGCAATGGCCGTCTTTTTCTCATGCATGCTGAAGAAGCTCAGGAAGCACCAGACGTCGTGCTGGGTATGTTTTCTGTTAATTCAGTACTTGCAAGAGTGTTGTTTGATTCTGGTGCATCACATTCATTTGTCACCGAAGAATTTGCCTGCACTAGTAAAATTCAACCAACCAAATTTAAGCATGTAATGATTGTACAAATTCCCGGATCAACCACCAAGGCTAGGCAAATTTGCAAAGCCGTCCCTATCCGAATCCATGGCATAGATTTTTATGCTAACCTAATAGTACTCGGAACTAAAGGTTTGGAAGTAGTACTAGGAATGGATTGGATGTCCAAGCATAAAGATTGATTGATGTGCCAAGAAAGCCATTACCATGACCGATTACCCGAATATCAGTCGAGCATATATCTGAAACCTTACCTCGCCAATTCAAGTGTAACAAGAGTCTAGCCCAACCTACCATTGACCAAGTTCGGATAGTCTGCGAATACCCCGATGTATTTCAAGATGTTTTGCCCGGTATGCCCCCAGATCGGGATATCGAGTTTATCATCGAACTAATCCCCGAAACAGGACCCATAGCCCAGAGACCCTATAGTATGAACCCGTCAGAACTAGAAGAACTGAAGAAGCAACTGGATTCCATGCTAGAAATCGGATTGATTCAACCGAGTGCGTCCCCATGGAGATCACATGTCTTGTTTGTGGACAAGAAAGCTGGAGGTAACCGTTTGTGTACGGATTATCGAAAGTTGAATGATGTCACCATCAAGAACAAGTACCCTTTGCCTAAGATAGAAGATTTGTTTGATCAGTTGACCGGTGCCCAGGTGTTTCCTAAGATTGATCTTAGAACCGGCTATCATCAACTCAAAATTCGTGCAGAGGATATCCCAAAGACTGCCTCACCACCAGATATGGATTGTATGAGTATACAGTCATGTCTTTTGGATTAACCAATGCCCCCGCTTATTTCATGAATCTCATGAATAAGATTTTTATGGATTTCCTGGATAAGTTTGTCGTTGTTTTCATCGATGACATTCTGATTTATTCCAAATCGGAAGAAGAACATGAGCTACACCTAAGGACCATTCTTCGAACCCTTAGAGAGCATCAGTTGTATGCAAAATTTAGCAAATGTGAATTTTGGTTACAAGAAGTAGGATTCCTCGGTCACATTGTATCAGCCGGAGGAATTGCCGTTGACCCTGCCAAAGTGAAAGATGTAGAAGATTGGCAAGCCCCAACCACTCAAGCCCAAGTTCGTGCTTTTCTCGGATTGGCGGGATATTACCGCAAATTCGTAGAAGGATTCTCAAGTATAGCCCGACCCATGACCCAATTGCTGAAGAAGGACAAGAAGTTTGAATGGACCGACAAATGTGAAACAAGTTTTCAAGAACTCAAGAGGAGATTGATTTCAGCCCCAATCTTGATCATGCCGGATATCACGAAGCCCTTCGATGTGTATTGTGACGCATCCAAGATTTGTCTCGGATGTGTGCTAATGCAAGAAGGCAAAGTTATATCTTATCTATCGCGACAATTGAAGCAACATGAACAAAATTACCCAACCCATGACCTCGAACTCGCAGCCGTAGTTCTATCCCTAAAGACATGGAGACATTACCAGATGGGAAACCGTTGTGAGATTTATTCGGATCACAAGAGCCTAAAGTATATATTCACTCAGAAGGAGCTGAATATGAGGCAGAGAAGATGGATTGAGCTAATCAAGGATTACTACCTAGACATTCACTATCATCCTGGAAAAGCCAATGTGGTAGCCGATGCCCTTAGCAGATTGCCGTGCCGCTTGAACTCCATGATTTTAAAGGAGCAACCAAGTTTGCACAAAGAGATGGAAGATTTTCGAGTGGAATTAGTAAGTGAAGGATTTTTGGCTAGCATCGAACTTCAACCCACTTTGATCAGTCAGATTAAAGAGGCGCAGAAGGGAAATGCCCGATGTCAGCGGAATCAAGCGTCGTGTCGATGCAGCAAAAGTACCCGGATTCACCGAGGACGAAGAAGGAGTTTTGTGGTACAAAGGACGCCTTTGTGTACCAGCAGTTTCGGAGTTGAAAGAAGTTATATTGAAGGAGGCTCACGATACCCTTTATTCTATCCATCCCGGAGGAACTAAGATGTATCAATATTTGAAAGAGCAATTTTGGTGGCATAAGATGAAGAGAGAAATCGGAAGCTATATCGCCAAGTGTGATATATGTCAGCGAGTCAAGGCAGGACATCAAAGACCCGCTGGATTGTTGCAACCTTTGCAAATTCTAGAATGGAAATGGGATTCTGTAGGAATGGACTTTATCACTGGACTACCTACTTCTAGTAGGGGAAATGACTCTATTTGGGTCATAGTGGACAGATTGTCCAAAGTCGCCCATTTCTTGCCCGTCAAAACTACCTATCAGAGTTCGAAGCTAGCGGAGTTATACATCGCTAGGATCGTTAGTTTGCACGGAGTCCCCAAGAACATAGTCTCGGATCGAGGAACTCAGTTTACCTCGAGATTCTGGAAGAAAGTCCAAGAAGGTTTAGGAACCCGCCTAGATTTCAGTACCGCGTATCACCCTCAGACCGATGGACAAACGGAGCGAGTAAACCAAATACTCGAAGATATGCTTAGAGCATGTGTGTTAGAATATGGATCCAAGTGGGAAGACTGTCTGCCGTTTGTAGAATTTTCATACAACAATAGTTACCAAGCCAGTTTGCAAATGGCCCCATTTGAATTTATGTACGGAAGAAAGTGCCGCATCCCTTTGAACTGGGCGGAGGTAGGAGAGAGTCAGATTTTCGGACCCGACATCCTACGAGAAGCAGAAGAGAAGGTTCACAAGATTCGTGAACACCTCAAGACAGCCCAATCCCGACAAAAGAGTTACGCCGACAAGAGACGTCGAGACCTCGCCTTCAACATCGGAGATTTTGTTTATCTGAAAGTGTCGCAATTGAAGGGAATGCAACGTTTCCAACTCAAAGGAAAGTTAGCCCCCAGATATATTGGACCTTTCAAAATTTTGAACCGTTGAGGAGAAGTATCGTATCAACTGGAACTACCTGAAGAGATGTCAGCGGTGCACAATGTGTTCCATATCTCGTTACTTCGCAAATGTCTCGAAGTCCCCGAGAAGACCGAAGTGTTCAAGAATATCGATCACCAGACCATAGAGATCAACGATGACCTAACCTATCCCGAAGTACCCATCCGTATATTGGAAGAAGCCTTTCAAACTACCAGAACCCGAAGCATCAAGTTTCTCAAGATTCAGTGGAGCACCCCTTGAATGTACTCATAACAAAGTATCAAGGCCCACTTTGTGATCATCCAGAAACTTTCAAATGCATATTTTAAATGACAATTCAAAATTGAATCTTCTTCATATGGGAAGATCCCACTTTTCCAAAACCCACCCAAACAAGCTCAACTTTCAAAACCCAAGCTTCTGCAGACTCACCAGAACCAATCTAGCAAACCCACCAAAAATCATTTTGAAATTCAAAACTTGATTTCATGCGGCCATTTTATCAAACAGGTTGCAGACACAAATCAAACAAAACATCAAACACTATAGTGTGCAGTGTTTTGAGCCTAACTTGTTCCCTAGTTAGCTCACACACAACCCAATAGATCATCTAGAAAGATTAGCCCAACACTAGCACCCCTGTGAGCTTGCCATTGCCATTAATGGTGAACAGCCGAGCAACCCCATGTCACCCCATTGTGGATAGCAGGCTAGAGGAAGAACTAGCCGTGCCAACCTTGTCTGGGAGGCAGCCCACCGTCCACCTCCACTGCCTGTCCCAGCCGCGAGCGTTGCCAAGCCCTAGACCACGCGCACGAGACACGCCCAGACCATGCCGAGCGTGCGCCAGAGCGCCACCCTCGACCATCACCCACAGACCGCGCGCCGTCCTCACCGCGTGCATACACTATCACCACCGACCTAGGAGACCGCCAGACACCCCCGTTTGCCGCCCCGTGCCAGCGCCGCCCGCGCGCCACAAGGACGCCGCTCGTTCCAGACCAAACCGCACCGCCCATGCCTCGCGATCATGTCGTTGAGCATCGCCAGGAGACACCGCACCGTCCCCTACCCTTGCCTTGCCCATTGCATAGCGTAACGCCGGCGACGAGCCCACCTTGCGCCCCGACGGTCCCCTCGCTCGACTATAAATAGAGGCCACCCTCGCACGATTTATTCACACTATCTCCCTCCCCTCTCTCCACTGGCCGTGCCACACCATCCTCAGAGCAAGCCGAGCACCACCTCGCCGGAATTTCACTGAAGCCTGTCGCTGCTGGAGAAGAAGGGAGCCAGCGATTGGAGCCGCCCCAGGAGAAGCCACTGGTACCAGGAGGTTCGCCGTCGTCGACTTCGTCGTTCGCCCACCTCGCCGAACCCGGTGAGCCCCAGCACCCCCATCGGCGCTAGGTTTCATTCTCGTCGGAGCTGTCTAGCGTCGACGATGACCCTCAGCCGTTGGATTAGAACTAGATCGAACGATCCACGTTGCCCCATACCGCTTCGCCCAGCCCCGTGTCACTGACGAGTGGGGACACCCACTTACGCAGCCCGCGGGAGCACTGCGCTTAGCAGGACGGCCCGTTAGAATTTCCCGCGCAGCCCAGCAATTCAAATTAAACCTGTTCTTTTTAAATTCAAACATACTTCTGTACCCAACTTCAAAAATCAACCCAGATCGATTCAGTGCACCAAATTGGATGAAACCAATTTTGTTGGAAAGGCCTGTGAATGCTTAATCCAAGCCCGTTGGATTCAAGTCATTTGGATTTGTAGATCACCCATAGCAAAAATAACAAGGCAGAAGCTTTTCTGCATTCAAACATTTTTCAAATGTAAACCATAAAATCTTTTGAGTTGATTCCAACTCTCAAAAATCATATTTAACCATACGTTTCAGAATATATAAAAATATATAGGTTTACTTGCAGAAATAATGTTCAAGTAATAAAAGAATGCTTCATAAGCATTTCTAGCCACTTTAATTAATTGAAATAAAAGGGTAAAACCTTATTAAATTGTGACACTACTTTAAATCACATTCCCATGGACTACAATATGTGGTGATGACATGTGTCAAAATGATCCCATGTTTAGTTTGGAGAATATTAAATCTTAAGTAGTTTTTCAATGAGTAGAAATTACTTTTCTAAAAATAAGAAGTTTTAAACCAAGCTTTAACCTTGTAATGTTAGAGATGATGCTAGATCATCTATAGGACCCTTGTGTGTGATGATTGCAAGTAGTTAAGTATTGTTTGGTGATTGTGTACCTCGTATTTATTCATAGACGCTAGTACCGACCAAGGATACTACAAGGAGGAAGGAGGATACTACGAAGAGGAAGCCGAGGAGAACTTCAACCACTGCTCTGCACAAGGCAAGCTAGTAACTATGCAAGCTTATATTGACACTTATGCAAGATGATACTTTACCAATGCAAGCTAACACTTGCAAGATACCCTACTGATGCCACAAACCCATACTTGTGATATGAATACTATATGCCTTAAGCATATGTGATCATACCTACTTGCTAAACCAATCCTAGTTTTATGGCAAGCTTCTTACTTTATTTCTTTATCAAAGCTTACTTAGAGTCTACCTAAGAGTTTGGTAGATACTAGACAGTTGTGCTGAAGTTTGCTTAAAGAGCATAAAATTTGGCCTAAGCTAAAACCTTGATATCAGCCTAAGATATAAGGTTAGACTTAGTGAAACTCCACTAGTTACCACCCCTCATTATTACTACCCCCACCTGTAGATGCTAGTGCTAAGCATAAAACTTGATCAACTTTAGATGGGAATACTTGGTGGAAAAATGGTTATGAAAACCTTGGAATGATGGATCATTCTATTGAAATGTTTTGGACATGTGTTTCCAAACCCTTGATGATTTTGGTGATGAAAATGTTGAGGCATGAGCCTTAGCCCTTTATAAAACTGATGGTTGTCTGGATGCGATACCATCCCAATTTTTGCGTACAACCACAATACCCGAATATTGGGTAGGGCTTGACTGGAAACTTATATACCTTAGTATTAGTTCCCTCCTGGCCAAGGTCTGAGCTGAGGCTACCTTGTGAAGATTGTCCACCTGTGCAGTACCCAAGATGACAGTGGTCATGGTTGGGAGGCCAAACTCACAGGATAGGTGCTTATACTAGGGCGTGTAATCGAAAGGTTAGGATTGATTATCCGCATACTGAGTATGGTGAATTCAGGATTTGTTCCTGACAGATGTATCGAATGTTGTGGTGAAAGTGTAAAATCTCTGCAGAGTGTCAAACTATTCGAATAGCCGCGTCATGATTATGGACGATTAGAGTGGCCATACTGTTCCCCCGTCAGACTTTTAAAATGACTTGTGAAATGAATTGCGACCTTGACTTGACCACAACAGAGTTGTGACCTGGATTACAAGATCCCACTTAGGAGTTATAAAACTGTGACTAGCTTCGGAACTTATTAAAGATAAACCTGGCTTTTTGCAAAACAACCCTAGAGCCTAGTGTCCTATTATCCAAAAACCCCTTACCTGTTAGTATTAGTTTGCGAGTACTTAAAGAGTACTCATGGCTTTGTCCCTGGCTATTCCCATGGCCAGACTATGAAGAGGAGTACCTCGAGGATGGACCCTAGGAAGGTTACGACAACTAGGATCATCTCCCATCGTCAGCATTGCCTGTGACCCCGAAGATGGAGCTTCGCCTACGCTACCGTTTTTATTACGTATTCCGCTGCTTGATGTTGTATTAAGAATTGGATCATGAGATCCCTATTTGTGTAAGAACTTATGTATCGTTTGTAATGGATGAAGTACTATGGTATCCAATTCTGTTATGTCTCGCAAAAATGGTAATCCTGGGATTGCGATGTATGGCATAACAGGCATCTAGGATTGAAAAATCCGGGTGTTGACAGGTGCCCCCCTCCTCCTATAAAAGGAGCCCCCTATCCTCTCTCTCACTCACACCTCCTCGTGAAGGATCTCTCTCCCCCTCTAGAATTTATCGCACATGGTCTCGGACTAGCGAGATACATGTTCCTGGTGGCTATTCGGCAAGAAATAGTTGTGCTTCCGCTGCATCGCTGGAGCGAGGAGGCGGAGGTTGCTCGGTGTCTTATACGTGTGTGCGAGCACGGATGCGCTGCTGATTTGCGGTGCTAGGGCTTCCTCTCGATCTTGAGATCGGCAAGAGATCGTCTACATCAACCACGAGTTTGACTCGTTAAGCTTTGTCGGTCTTCAAGGGTATGTTCTCTACGGATATACATCCACCCGTTGTTTGTATCTAGTAGATAGATCTTGGTACATAGTTCCCATCGTAGGAATTTTTTTGTTTTCTATGCTGCGAACCCTACAGTGGTATCAGAGCCGGATCTATGCGTAGATGCTTTACACGGGTAGTACACATATGAGTATGTGTGCAATGATGATCATGTTATTGCTTCTTAGTTGTATTTTGGATATTGGTGGCATAGTGGGATGAAGCGGCCAAGACAAACTTTACATGTCCTCGCACATGAGACCTATTGCATGCTTGACATGCAACTAGTTTGCATAAGTGGCTAGCGGGTGTCTGTATCTCCTACTATAGTCAATATCTAATTTGCAACGAGTTGTCAACAATTTGGTTATCCTCGTTGTGGTTCATGTTCGTAGGTAAGAACGTTTCTATCTTTGAAATCCCTAAGCCACGTAAAACTTGCAACGGATAAATGAGAGGTGTCTAGTTTAGATTGTTGCTGGGCTAGTGTTATGATATGGTGATGTTGTAAGTAGAAGTATGAGATGATACTCTTACAACACACATAACGTATAAGTTCCATAGACCTTGGCCTTACACATAGAGGTATGATAGTGATCATACCACGGTGCACATGATAAAGATCATATGAGGGAACCATATCATTTCACTTATAAACATGTGATGTTTGATAGCACCTTATATTGCTTGTTTGGCGTTTTATTAGCATAATAAGATGATCCCTCATTTAAATATCGAGATAAGAATGTGTTCTTCCTTTAGTATGCACCGATTATGTTTTCGTCGCTCCAAGACATCACGTGATGATCGGGTGTTCTTGGATCCACGGCCATATTTCGGGTGTAAGACAGTTACACATGCGAATACTAAGGTTTTTACTTGGCGAGCCTAGCATGTACAGACATGGCCTCGGAACATGGACCGAAAGGTTAAGCATGAGTCATATAGTAGATATGATGCCCATTTGATGCTCGCCTTTGAAGCTACACCGACTCACGTGATGATCAGACTTGGTGTAGTGGATTTGGTTCATGTAATCACCAAAAAAGCACGAGGGATGTCGTTTTTGAGTGGGAGTTCATTTGTAATGTGGATTAGTTGAACTCAATCTATCATAAACTTAGTATAAACTTTAAAAATTATGTTGTAGATGGAACCACCTGCTTTTAATTTCAATGCGTTCATGGAGAAAGAGAAACTTGCAACGAACGATAGCAACTTTACCGAATGGGCCATGAATTTGAGGATTCTCCTCTCTGCTGCACAAAAGCAATATGTGCTAGAAGCGCCGCTAGGCCCCCCACCTTTCGATGATGCCCCTGACAAGGAGAAGAATGTCTCTCAGACTCCTCAGGAGGACCACAACTTAGTTCATTGCGGCATATTTTATGGGGTAGAGCCAGAACTTTGAAAGTGTTTCGAAAACGGCAATGCATTTGATACAATGGGTGAGTTGAAAATGATTTTCGACACACATGCTGTTGTAGAGAGCTACAATGCTTCAGAAAAGTTCTTTAGCTGCATGATGGAAGAGCACAGCTCCGTAAGTGAGCATGTACTCAAGATGTCGGGTTACGCCGATAAGCTTGTGTCCTTGGGAATATCGATTCCCATTGACTTAGGCATCCATCATGTTCTGTAGTCTCTGCCACCTAGATATAAGAGCTTCGTGATGAACTATAATATGCAAGGCATGAAGAAGTCTCTCCCCGAGCTTCTGCCAATGCTTAAAACTGCAGAAGTGGAGATCAAGAAGGAACATCAAGTGTTGATGATCAATAAGAACACTGGTTTCAAGAAAGACAAGAAGGGAAAACGGAAGGAAAGTAAGGGCGGCAAGTCGGTTGCCGTGCCTGAAAAGAAACCCCGAGTTTGACCTAAGTCTGATACCGAGTGCTACTATTTTAAGGGGACTGGCCACTGGAAGCACAATTGCCCCAAGTATTTGGCAGACAAGAAGGCCGGCAAGGCAAACAAAGGTATATATGATATACATGTTATTGATGTGTACTTGACTAGTGCTCGTAGTAGCACCTGGGTATTTGATACCGGTTCAGTTGCTAATATTTGTAACTCGAATCAGGGGCTGCAGAACAAGCGACCTCTAGCAAGGGGTGAGGTCAAGATGCGTGTCGTCAATGGATCAAGCGTTAATGTGATCGCCGTCGGAACGCTGCCTCTCACTTGCCGTCGGGATTAGTAGTAAACTTGAATAATTGTTATCTGGTGCCAGCACAGAGCATGAACATTGTATCTGGATCGTGTTTGATGCGAAGTGGTTATTCATTTAAATTCGAGAACAATGGTTGTTCTATTTATATGAATGAAATCTTTTATGGGCATGCACCGATAATGAATGGTTTATTTCTATTGGATCTCGACAATAGTGTTACACATATTCATAATATTGATGCTATAAGGATTAAACTTAATGATGATATATCCGCATATATGTAGCACTGTCGACTAGGTCATATTGGTGTTAAACACATGAAGAAGCTCCATTCGGATGGACTTTTGGAATCACTTGATTTTGAATCATTTTATACATGTGATCCATGTCTTATGGGCAAGATGACTAGAACGCCGTTTTTCGGTTCAATGGAACGGGCGACAGATTTATTGGAAATCATACATTCTGATGTATTTGGTCCAATGAGTGTGTCGGCGCGAGGTGGATATTGTTATTTTGTTACTTTCATGGATGATTTGAGTAGATACGGTTATATCTACTTGATGAAACACAAGTCTGAAATCTTTGAAAAGTTCAAGGAATTTCATAATGAAGTGGAAAATCATTGTAACAGAAATATCAAATTTCTACGGTCCGACCGTGGAGGTGAGTATCTAAGTTACGAGTTTAGCACTCATATGAAAGGGTGTGGAATTGTTTCACAACTCGCACCTGCCGGAACACCACAGTGAACTGGTGTGTCGGAATGTCGTAATCGTACTTTATTGGATATGGTTCGATCAATGATGTCTCTGACGGACTTGTCGTTGTCATTTTGGGGTTATGCACTAGAAACTGCTCTTTAAATCGGGAACCATCTAAATCCGTTGAAAAGACACCGTATGAATTGTGGTTTGGAAACAAACCTAAGCTGTCATTTCTTAAAGTTTGGGGATGCGATGTTTATGTGAAGAAACTTCAACCGGATAAACTCGAACCCAAAGTGGAAAAATGTGACTTCATAGGATACCCTAAGGAAACTATTGGGTATTCCTTCTATCACAGATCCGAGGGCTAGGTTTTTGTTGCCAAGAATGGATCCTTTATAGAGAAAGAGTTTCTCGCGAAAGGTGTGAGTAGTCGGAAGGTAGAACTCGAAGAGGTTATTGAACCTTCTCTTCAAAGTATGGCAAGTAGCGCAGTGCCGGAAGTCGTTCCGGAGTTGGCTTCACAAGTTGAAGAAGGAACTAATGATAATGATCATGAAACTCCGAAAGAGAGTACTACCAAACCTCGCAGGTCTAGCAGGACGCGTGCAGCTACCGAGCTGTACGGAAACCCTGTCATGAATTTCATGGTTGATGAAAATGATGACCCTGCGATGTATGAAGAAGCGATGATGAGCCCGGATTCCAACAAATGGTTAGAAGCCATGAAATCCGAGATGGAATCCATGTATGAAAATCAAGTTTGGAACTTCGTGGACTTACCTCACGACCCAAAGGCCGTGGAGAATAAATGGATTTTCAAAAGAAAAACTGATGCTGATGGTAATGTGACCGTCTATAAAGCTCGACTTGTCGCAAAGGGGTTTCGAAAAATTCAAGGAGTTGACTATGATGAGACATTCTCTCCCATAGAGATGCTAAAATCAGTTAGGATTATGTTAGCAATTGCTGCATATTTCGATTATGAGATATGGCAAATGGATGTCAAAACCGTGTTTCTCAATTGTAATATTGAAGAAGAGTTGTATGTGATACAACCAAAGGGTTTTGTCGATCCTAAGGATGCTAACAAGGTGTGCAAGCTTCAGCGATCCATCTATGGATGGAATCAAGCATCACGAAGTTGGAATCTCCGCTTTGATGAGGTGATCAAAGAGTTTGGATTTGTCCAAACTTATGGAGAAGCTTGTATTTACAAGATAGTGAGTGGGAGAAATGTGGCATTTCTGATATTATATGTGGATTACATATTATTAATCGGAAATGATATAGATCTTTTAAACAGTGTTAAAATTTATCTAAACAACAAATTTTCAATAAAGGACCTAGGTGAAGCGTCATACATATTAGGCATAAAGATCTATAGAGATAGATTTAGGTGCCTAATAGGGCTATCGCAAAGTACATACCTTGATAAGATTTCAAAGAAGTTTAAAATGGACGAAAGTAAGAAGGGGTTCTTACCTATGTTGCAAGGCATGACATTGAGTAAGACTCAAAGTCCGGCTACGGCGGAAGAAAGAGAGATAATGGACAAAGTCCCCTATGCTTCATCCATAGGCTCTATAATGTACGCCATGCTATGTACAAGACTGGATGTGGCACATGCTATTAGTTTGACTAGTAGGTACCAATCGGATCCAATTTCGGAACACTGGATAGCGGTCAAGAATATCCTTAAGTACTTGCAAAGAACTAAGGATATGTTTCTTGTATACGGAGGTGAAGAAGAGCTCGTCCCTAAGTGTTATGTCGACGCTAGCTTTGACACCAATCCGGATGACTCTAAGTCTCAATCCGGATACGTATTTCTCATGAATGGCAGAGAGGTTAGTTGGAGGAGCTCCAAACAAACTGTGGTGGCGGGATCAACAACGGAGGCCGGATATGTTGTTGTTTCGGAAGCGACTCAGGAAGCAGTTTCGATGAAGGAGTTCATATCCGAACTAGGTGTGGTTGCAAGCACGTTGGACCCAATGGTGATCTATTGTGACAACAATGGTGCCATTTCCAATGCCAAAGAACCAAGGTCTCACAAGTATTCAAAGCATATTAAGCGCCGGTTTCACTCCATCCGTGAACATGTCAAGGATGGAGATATAAAGATTTGTAAAGTACATACTTATCTCAATATAGCAGATCCGTTGACTAAAAATCTCCCTAGAGCAAAACATGATCAACACCAGAACTCAATGGGTGTTAGATACATCACTATGTAACTAGATTACTGTCTCTAGTGCAAGTGGGAGACTGAAGGGAATATGCCCTGGGAGGCAATAATAAAGTGTTTATTATGTGTATTCCAAGTATATAATAGATGTTTATTTTGCATGCTCTAATTGTATTAATATGGAAACATTAATACATGTGTGTTTAATAAACAACCAGAAAGTTCCTAGTTATGCCTCTCTGATAAACTAGCTCGTTGATTAACAAGATGATCAAAGTTTCCGGATCATAGACATTGGATGTAGTTAATACCGAGGTCGCAACATTAGTGTAATGATGTGATGAACATTCATCCGAAGTATAGCATTACAATCAAAGTCATTGATTTTATATTTCTATAACAACTTACGAAGTGATCCTAATCCTTAGACCATGAGATCATGTCAATCACTAACACCGGAAGAGTTTCTTGATAACATCAAACGTCACACTATAACTGGGTGATTATAAAGATGGATTTAGAACTACTAAAGTGTTATGTTGAGGCCCATGAATCGAGAGTGAAATTTGTTCATCCCGATGACGGATAGATATACTCTGGGCCCTGTCGGTGATATCACATTGATTACCTTGCAAGCAAGTGATTTGATCACTAGAATGTTATATCACGGGAACAAGAAAAGAGTGCATGTCGGTAACGTGATCAAACCAGGTATGGAGATACCGATGATCGAATATAGGACATGTAATATATCCTGAAACAAAGAGATTAAGATACTAGCGTAAAAGGTTCCGACGATCATAGGAAAGTCATCGTTGAATGCGTGGGAGTCAGTATGGGTCTCTAGATCCCACTTCTGATTATTGATCGGAGAAGGGTCTAGATCATGTCCGCATTATTCGCGAACCGTAGGGTGGCACACTTAAGAGACACCGACATCCAAATGGAGCAAAAGTTTCATGCCGAAAAGAATAACAAGCGCAGGAATTTCTTTCACTAGATACCGAAACAGGTTTTCAGGTGAAATTGCAGAAAGTGTTTTTGCATGTGAAATGAAATACTAGAAAGGGGTGAATGTTTGTCATTAAAGTAATTGAAAAAATTCTGAATAAATTAAAGGAGTTTTATTTAATGAGAGTTTGCATTAAATTTGGTGGAAATTTAATGGTAATTTGAGTGGGATTTTGAGTGGAGGAAATTGAAAGGCATTTGAGTGAGTGGAGTGTCCACCCACATGAATGAAGGAGGGGAGGGGGCAGCCCCCATGCCTGGCGGCCACCCCCTTGGGTGCCCCCCTCCTCCTATAAAATGAGCCCCTCTCCTCTCTCTCACTCACACCTCCTCGTGAAGGATCTCTCCCCCCTCTAGAATTTATCCCCCATGGTCTCGGACTAGCGAGATACATGTTCCCAATGGCTATTCGGAAAGAAAGATTTGTGCTTCCGCTGCATCGCTGGAGCGAGCGGGCGGAGGTTACTCGGTGTCTTGTACGTGTGTGCGAGCACGGATGCGCTGCTGTCAACACCCGGATTTTTAATCCCAGATGCCTGTTATGCCATACATCGCAATCCCATGATTACCATTTTTGCGAGACATAACAGATTTGGATATCACAGTACATCATCCATTACAAACCATACATAAGGTCTTACACAAATAAGGATCTCATGATCCAGTTCTTAATACAACTCAAGCAGCGGAATAACGTAATAGTAACGATAGCAGGGGCGAAGCTCCATCTTCTGGGTCACAGGCAATGCTGATGATGGGAGATGATCCTAGTTGTCGTAACCTTCTTGCGGTCCATCATCCTGATACTCCTCTTCATAGTCTGGCCACGGGAATAGCCAGGGACAAAGCCATGAGTACTCTTTAAGTACTCGCAAACTAATACTAACAAGTTAAGGGTTTTTTTGTAGTTAGGACACTAGGCTCTAGGGTTGTTTTGCAAAAAGCCAGATTTACCTTTACTAAGTTCAGAAGAAAATCAAACTAGTTGAAAGTTTCATAACACCTAAGTGGGAACTTGAATTTCTTATCACAACTCTGTTGTGGTCAAGTCAAAGTCTCAATTCATTGCATAAGTCATTTTGAAAACATCTGACGGGGGAACAGTATGGCCACTCCAACTGTCCATAACCGCGGACGCGGCTATTCGAATAGTTTGACACTCTGTAGATATTGTACACTTTCACCACAACATTCGATACATCCGTCAGGAACAAATTCTGAATTCACCATACTCAGTATGCGGATAATCAATCCTAACCTTTTCATTACACGCCCTAGTATAGGCACCTCTCCTGTGAGTTTGGCCTCTTGTGATGTGATCCTAAGTTCAATCTCATGCCTTGGGATGACATCAAGATTATCTACTTAGGCCAAATTTCATGCTCTTTATGAAACCTTAAAATATCTTTCTAGCATCTACAATTTACTATGTATACTCTAGCAGAAAGCTTTGATAAAGAAATAAAGTATAAAGCTTGCAAGTAAAACTAGGATGGTTTATCAAGTGGATATGATCACATATGCTTAAGGCATCTAGTGGTCATGGTAACAAGCAAGTATTAGCTTGCATAAGTAGGGTATCTTGCAAGGGTTAGCTTGCTAAATTAACTAGTAGTATTAGGCTTGCCTTGTGCAGAGCAGTGGTTAAAGTTCTCCTCGGCTTCTTCCTCGTAGTATCCTCCTTCCTCCTCGTATCCTTGGTCCGTACTAGCGTCTATAAATAAATACGAGGTACACAATCACCAAACAATACTTAACTATTTTCAATCATCACACAAAGGTGTACTATAGATGATCTAGCATCATCACCTATCATTACAAGATTAAAGCATTTGTCTTATTTATTTTAATTTGAAAAAAGTAATTTCTACTCATTGAAAAACTACTTAAGATTTAATATTCTCCAACTCAAACATGGGATCATGTTGACACATGTCATCACCACATATTTCAGTACATGGGAATGTGATTTAAAGTGGTGTCACTATTTAATAAGGTTTAACCTTTTTATTTTAAATAATTAAAGTGACTAGAAATGCCTATGTGGCATTCTTTTGTTATCTGAACATTATTTTTGTAAGTAAACCCAAATGTTTTTATATATTCTGAAAGGTATGATCAAATTTGATTTTTCAGAGTTGGAATAAACTCAAAAGATCTTATGGTTGAATTTTGAAAAATGTTTGAATGTAGAAAAGCTTCTGCCTTGTTATTTTTACCAAGGTTTATCTATAGATCCAAATTATTTGAATCCAACGGGCTTGGATTAAGCATTTCAGTACCTTTCTAACAAAATTAGTTTCATGCATTTTGGTTCTGTGAATAGAGCTGGGTTGATTTTTGAATCTATGTAGAGAACTGCGTTTGAACTAAAATAGAAAAACCTAAATTCAAACGGTTGGGTCACGCGGGAGAGGTTAATGGGATGGCCCAGTGTCACTCCGCAGCGCGGGGCTCAGCTAACAAGGGGGTCTACCAGTCAGCGGCTCATAACGCATGAAGCGGTACGGGGCTACGTGTGTCGTTGGATTAGAAGGGAGATCGACGGCTGGGGATCGTCGTCGACGATGAACTTGTCACCGGCGAGCTCGAACCCTAGCCGCTCAGTGGGGATGCATAGGGGGCATACCAGGGCTCCAGCAACGAAGGCGAGGTGGGCAAACGAACGAGTGATCGACGGCAAGCTCAGGGATGGTCGAGGTAGCTCCGGGGGTGGTCGCAATCAGCGGCCCCCTTCTCCTCTAGAGGCGGCCTATTCCGGTGTAATTCCGGCGAGCTGCTGCTCCTCGTGCTCCGGCTAGAGGGTGGAACGATCAGTTAGGCGAGGGGAGTGGAATGGTGTGCTTCCAACGGATGGGGGTGGCCTCCTTTTATAGGCTCAATGGCGAGACCGAGCGGGATGGGCAGGCGACATGGCTACGGGAGGCTAGCGGCACGGATGAGGGTGGCGATCGACACGCGGTCCCCTGGCGATACTCTAGAACTTGAATGTGCCCTTAGGGGCGATGGCAATCGGTCGGGAACGTGCGGTGCTCTATGCGGCAGAGGCGGCGTCTTCGACAGCGAGTGGTGGCTGTGAGGCATTGGGAGGCGAACGGGGATACCTAGCGTGTTCCTTGGTTCATGGTGAAGCGGTGGGCACAGGCTGCGGTCGAGGGGCGGCGTGTGCACGTGTGCCCGATGCGGTGCTCTAGGGCGTGCTCGGCATGTCGAAGTGGCACTGGGCGCTGGGCGTGCTCGGTGGTCCACGGCTTGCCTTGGCTCGGGGAGGGGATAGTGGTTGGCGGTGAAGTGCTGGCTAGCTCCCAGACATGGCGAGAGAGGGGGAGGTGGTCTGCTGCGGCAGCGACCAAGTTGGCCGGCAAGGTGTGCTCGGCTTGCTCACGATTGATGACAATGGCCAGCTTACATTGAGGCTAGGGGTTTCCAATTAGGTTAGATGATGTACTAAATAGTTGCTGTGATCTAGAGAGGGAACAAGTTAGGCCAAAACACTATTAAAAATGGTGAATTTGATTTGGTTTAAATTTGCCTGCCAAGTGTTTGATGAAATGGCCGCAAGAATCTTTCTTTTGAATTTTGAAAAGATTTTTTGTGGGTGTGCTTGGCATGTGCTGGAGACTCTGTGGGTGCTTGGGTTTTGAAAATTGAGCTTGTTTGAGTGGTTTTTGAAATAGTGGGATCTTCCCATATGAGATAGATTCCATTTTAAACTGTCAGTTAAACTTAGCATTTGAATGTTTTTGGAAGATAGTAAAGTGGGCCTTGGTACCTTATTATGAGTACTAACAAGGGGTGCAAAGATCCACAAAGGTTTATGTTAAGTTTTGAGTGCTTGGAATAGCCAAAGTATGCATGGGAGTTAATTTGGCCATAGTGACCATTCACTTCATTTGTTCATTTTGAGTTGTTTGTCTTTGGGAAATGTTTGGGAATGATTTAGATAATGTTTATTTCACCTAAGAATCATTTTATAAGCAAAGAAACACAGAACCATGGCAATTCAAAAGAATCCTAATTTAAATACATATACATATGAATGCTCTCATATTTTTGGATTGGAAAGTTTTTGTTAACCCTAATTTTGATGATTAGCATTTGATGATCCATGTTTAATATTTTTGGGATGTTACAAGTGTCCACCCACATGAATGAAGGAGGGGAGGGGGCAGCCCCCATGGCCGGCGGCCACCCCCTTGGGTGCCCCCCTCCTCCTATAAAAGGAGCCCCCTCTCCTCTCTCTCACTCACACCTCCTCATGAAGGATCTCTCTCCTCCTCTAGAATTTATCCCCCATCGTCTCAGACTAGCGAGATACATGTTCCCAGTGGCTATTCGGCAAGAAATATTTGTGCTTCCGCTGCATCGCTAGAGCGAGGAGGCGCAGGTTGCTCGATGTCTTGTACGTGTGTGCGAGCACGGATGCGCTGCTGATTTGTGGCACTAGGACTTACTCTCGATCTTGAGATCGGCAAGATATCATCTACATCAACCACGAGTTTAACTCGTTAAGCTTTGTCGGTCTTCAAGGGTATGTTCTATACGGATATACATCCGCCCGTTGTTTGTAACTAGTAGATAGATCTTGGTACATAGTTCCCATCGTAGGAATTTTTTTGTTTTCTATGCTGTGAACCCTACAGTTGATTCTTGTGACTGGAACCATTGGATTATTGTTTATGTTTAGATTGTTATTCATCACCATATCATATTTGATCTTGATCCATATGTTGTCTCGTGAGTAGTTCGTTTAAGTTCTTGAGGACATGGGAGAAGTCATGTTGTTAGTAGTGGATTTGTGTTGACATATTATTCAATGGTTTAGTATTTAAGTTGTTGTGCTATTCTTATAGTGGTGTCATGTGAACATCGACTACATGATACTTCACCATTTATGGGCCTAGGGGAATGCATTGTGTATTTGGCTACTAATCATGGGGTTGCCAGAGTGACAGAAACCTGAACCCCCATTAGGGAACCATGGCATAAGGGAGTGTAGGATCTCAGAGTTTAAGGTTGTGGTTAGGTTTATACCTTAATTTCTTTCTTATAGTTGCGGATGCTTGCAGCGGGTTTAATCACATGTATGTATTAGTCCAAGTAAGGTCGGTACATTAGCACAGGTTCACCCACACAACACTTACAACACCAAAGAAGGGTCTTCAGCTATTTGAAGCGAAAGCACTTGACAGAATTCCCATGTGTCCCTGAGAATGTTTGGTCCGCCGGCTTGTACTTTGCTAAGAAAGGATTGGGCCACTTTCTGAAATTGTTTGCTATCTTTATTACTTGCACTTTGTTTCTTTTCTTTATCAGAAAAACCCTAAAAATCCTTTTGCTAAGTATTTACAGAGATTTCCTGCTCCATACCACTAGTCAACACCTTCTGCTCCTCGTTGGGATCGACACTCCTATTTAAAGAAAGTACTATGATACATCCCCTATACTTGTGGGTCATCAAGACTATTTTCTGCCGCCATTGCTGGGGAGTGAAGCGCTATTGAAGAGTGGAACTGGTAAAGGAAACTTCTACTGTGAGTATTGCTTTTTATTTCTGTTTGTTACTTTGTTTCCAATATGGATAACCCACTTGGTTTTTTGTTTGGGAAAACTACTACCACTGTTAGGGTAGTAGATGAACCACTGCCTGTTGAGGTAGATCCTTTTAAGATACCTATAAGTATTCTTGATCGAGTTATGTATAATTATTATTTAGGGGATGGAACAGTCCACACTGGTTATCACTTGCTTTTTATCCAGGAATTATGCGGGTTAAGTGTGTAGGTATCACAACTAAACAGGTGAAGAAGAAGTTACTCTCTATATCCTTGAAAGGAAGAGCTGAAGAATGGTATAAGCTGCTAAAGAATGGACAATCCATGCAATGGGAGGAAATAGTGCCTCTCTTTTATTCTAAATCCTATTCTCCCAGTGAGATTCATAAGGATAGGAATCTGATATATAACTTTTGGCCTCATGACAGAGAGAGTACAGCTCAAGGTTGGGGGATATTGAGGTTACTAATGCTTAAATGTCCTATTCATGAACTCCCTAACAATATTATTATCAATAAGTTTTATTCTAGGCTTTCTCTTCATGATAAAGATTTACTATATGCTTCCTGTGTTGGATCATTCACACGTATGAAGGAAGAAGCTAAATGGGATCTCCTACACCATATTCAAGAGAACACTGAAGCATGGGAGAATGACAAAGGAAGAAAGTCAGGTATAAACTATGATTATGAATGCGTTATTATTTATGGGAACTGATGACTTCTGTGATATTAGTAATGAGTATGGCCTTGATTCTCAAGTTCTTGCAAAATGTTTTAAGGCCTTTGCCTTTTATATTTAAATTCCCAAAAAAGAGTGGGACAAGTACCATGCTCCTTATAAAGACAGTGTTACCCATGTTCCTGCTAGCATAGAAGTTTGTACTGTTGATCCTATTTTGCCTGAACCTTATGTTGAGAAAATCCCTTTTCCTGCTATGGAAAAGGAACATTATATCATAGATAATGTGGTTATAAAAAGTGCAAAGAAAATTTTGGAACCCGATGAGCAAATAAATATTGAACCTATGGTAGCTATTGTGAAAGATCTTGTCACTAAAAATATAGAGGATGAGCACATAGTCTTCTGTGAAGACGCTTCTAATATTGTCTATCATCCTAGAAAAATCTACAAAAGCTAGTGTCCCTATGCTTTCTGTGAGAATTGGTGATCATTGCTATTATGGTTTATGTGATATTGGTGTTGGTTCTAGTGTTATTCCTTATGAGCTTTACAGGAAATTATGCATGAAATTGGTCCTTGTGAGCTTGAGGATATTGATGTGGTTATTCACCATGCTAATAAAGAGACAGTCTGTCCCATTGGCATTGTAAGAGATGTGGAGGTTCTTTGTGGAAAGACTAAATATACTGCTGATTTTCTAGTACTTGGTTCTGAAGCTAGTAAAACCTATCCTATCATCTTTGATAGACCCTTCTTGAACATTTGTGGAGCTATCATAGATTATATGAAGGAAAAAGTTTTGACAAAGTTTGATGGAGAGTCTTATGAGTTTAATTTTTCCAAATTTTCTAAAACTCCTTATGAAATGAACTGCCTAATGAGGATGTTAGGGTTTAACAACTTTCTACTATTTCTCTTAGTCCTAACAATGCCTTGCAGCAGTTTATGGAAGATCATGAAAGAGAGGTCTTCATGAAGGAAAGAAATGAAATTTACGAGGTTTTCCTTCGTCATCCTGAGTTACTTAAGCATAATCTACATGTGGAAGATTTGGGTACCACACTACCACCTAAAGGGGACCCTGTTTTCTAATTAAAACCTTTACCTGATGATCTTAAATATGCTTATCTAGATGATAAGAAAGTATATCCTATTATTATTAGTTCTAAACTTTCAAGAAAGGAGGAAGAAAGGTTATTGGAAATACTAAAGAAACATCGAGGAGCTATGCGCTATACTCTTGATGATTAAAAAGGAATTTCTCCCACTATATGTCGGCATGCTATTAATATAGAACCTGATGCAAAACAAGTTGTTGAGCACCAACACCGTCTAAATCCTAAGATGAAGGATGTGGTAAGAAATGAGGTATTAAAACTCCTTGATGCTGGTATTATTTACTCTATTGCTGGTAGCCAATGGGCTAGCCATGTTCATTGTGTTCAAAGAAAGGGGGAATAATTGTTGTGCCTAATGAAAATAATGAGCTTATACCCCAAAGAGTAGTGGTTGGGTATAGGATGTGCATTGATTTTAGAAAGGTTAATGAAGTTAGTAAGAAAGATCATTATCCTTTACCCTTTTATTGATCAAATGCTTGAGAGGTTGTCTAAAAAGACCCACTTTTGTTTTCTTGATGGTTATTCTGGGTTCTCTCAAATTGCTGTGAAAGCACAAGACTAAGAGAAAAACACTTTCACTTGTCCTTATGGCACTTATGCTTATAGGCGTATGCCTGTTGGTTTATGTAATGCTCCTGCTATCTTTCAGAGATGTATGTCTGCTATCTTTCATGGTTTTTGTGAAGAAATTGTGGAGGTTTTCATGGACGATTTCTCCGTGTATGGAACTTCTTTTGATAACTGTTTGCACAACCTTGATAAAGTTTTGCAGAGATGTGAACAAACCAACCTTGTTTCTTAATTGGGAGAAATGCCATTTCATGGTTAATGAAGGGATTGTTCTTGGACACAAAATTTCTGAAAGAGGCATTGAAGTTGATAGAGCCAAAATTGAAGCAATTGAGAAGATGCCTTGCCCTAGGGATATAAAAGGTATTCGTAGTATCCTTGGTCATGCTGGTTTCTATAGGAGGTTTATTAAAGATTTCTCCAAAATTTCAAAGCCCCTTACTAATCTTCTTTAAAAATATGTACCTTTTGGTTTTGATGATGATTGTAAGGAAGCTTTTGAAACTTTGAAGAAATCTTTGACTACTGCTCCTATTGTTGAACCACCTGATTGGAGTTTACCTTTTGAAATTATGTGTGATGCTAGTGATTTTGTTGTGGGTGCTGCCCTTGGGCAACATGTTCATAAGAAGTTGAATGTTATTCAGTATGCTAGAAAGACTCTAGATGCTGCTCAAAAGAATTATGCTACTACTGAGAAGGAGTTCTTAGCTATAATCTTTGCTTGTGATAAGTTTAGACCCTATATCGTTGATTCAAAGGTTACTATTCATACTGATCATGCTGCTATTAATTACCTTATGACAAAGAAATGCGCTAAGCCTAGGTTTATTAGATGGGTGTTGCTTTTATAAGAGTTTGATCTGCATATTGTAGATAGGAAATGTGCTGAAAATCCTGTTGCTAATAATTTATCTCGTTTGGAAAACATTTCCTTTGACCCTTTGCATGTTAATGATAGTTTTCCAAATGAACAGTTGGCTGCAATAAGGATAAGCCCGCATGAGAGTCCTTGGTATGCTGATTACGCTAACTTTATTGTTTCCAAGTATTTTCCTCCAACCTTTACAGCTCAATTGTAACATCCCAAAAATATTAATCAAGGTTATCAATTCCAATCACTAAAAATTAGGGTTAACAAAAACTTTTATAATTAAAATCATATGAATGCATGTGTGTATGTGATGAATGTATGAATGCATGAATGGACTTGTGTGATTGTTGTGAATAGAAAGGAATGGTTTGAAGATGAAAACAACATCATATATATCAAATCCAAGCATAAACAAATCAAGAGAAATTCAAAAACAAACAAAACAAGCAAATGGTCATTTTTGCCAATCTTGCTCACTAGGCCACTTTGAGTGTTTCTAGTCCAACATTTCAAACAGAAAAAAATTTATTTCTTTTCACCCCTTGCTAGACCAAGTGAAAGTGAACCCAAGCCCACCTTGCAAACCCACAGAAACATTTGGCAACTTGGTTCAAATGACAATTCAAAATTGAATCTATATCATATGTGAAGATCACCATTTCTCAAAACCCCACCAAACCAGTGCACCTTGACCATTCCAAGAAACGAGAGACTACCTAGTATGTGACTAGTGCACCCACCAAGTTTCACTCAAAAATTCAAATTCAAATCTCTTGCGGCCATTTAATCAAACACCTTGTAAACACAAATCAAATAAAACATCAAACACTATAGTGAGCAGTGTTGTGCCTAAGTTATTCCCTCTCTAGCTCACAACACACTCTCAGTAGATCATCTAACTTATTTAACAAGCCCTAGCTCACAGTAAGCTTGACATTGTCATCAATGGTGACCATGGCCGAACCCAACTTGCCAGCCCAATTTCGACAGCAAGATAGGAGAGTCACCAAGCCTAACCACCTTGTTAGGGACACAAGACACCATCCACCGCCACCCCCTGTCTAGTGCCCAAGCCTTGCCAGCCACTGGACCACCCAGAACGAGAACGCCCAGCCTCTCTGCAAGCATGCCAAGAGTGCGCCAGAGCGCCGCGCCCAACACGCTCGCACAGACCATGCCCCTCCCTCACTGCTCGTGTGCATGATCACCACCACCCCAGGAACCGCCCGGACATGCCCGTTCGTCACCATGACCAGGAGAGCCCGTGCGCCATTAAATTTCCCGTCGGACCCGTCCAGAGCATCGCAATGTTCCAACCAATTCGCACCGCCCCACGCCTCGCCACCATGCCGTTGAGGTTCGCCAGGAGGCAGCGCATCATCCCCTACCCCCCAGCCATGTCGTTAGATCTCTGTGCAGACGACCACGACGAGCTCCACCCGCACCCTTCGGTCACCTCTTCGCACTATAAATAGAGGCCTTCCCCGTTCAATTTCAGCACACCATCTCATTCCCCCTCTCTCAGAACCACCCCACCTCATTCCGGGAGCAAGGAGAGCACCAGGTGGACGGAATTTCACCGGAGTCTGCCGCGGAGGAGGAGAAGAGGAGCCGCCCTAGGAGGAGCTGTAACATCCCAATTTTAGCAAACCTGATTAAATGTCCAAAAGGTAAATATTAGGGGGAACAAAAACTTTTTCTTGCATTGTGTGCTTACCTGTTTGCTTGTGCTCAAGCAACTTTTTGTGTACTAGTTGTGTACTCCTCATCTCAACACTAGTTTACAAAAACTATTTTACAAAAGGAGATGTCGTAGCTCATCTTTCATATTCTCAAATGTTCTGGCATTGCAAAAACCTGAGCCAAGATGACTTTGACACAAAAAAATACTTTACTAGTTTCTATTGCCAAAACTATGGAGACATATATATACTCTCCTTATGTTTTCAAGACAGAACCTTCAACTACCCTTATCTCTAGGTTTTCCAAAAACCTTTTCATCTCAATCTTGGTAGAGATACCAAGATGGTCTTTATCTTACTTCAAAGCAAAACCCCTTTCCACATACCCATCCTTACCTCAAGCTAGGCTTGATGGTAACCCTAGTACTAGATGTATAAGTAATAAGATGAATTTCCTTGATCTGCTGGTTGATGAATTGCCTTGATCTACTGTCTGAAGAATTGCCTTGATCTGCTGTTTGCCTTGCTTGCTTAGGAACTAGAATGAGATAATCTAGTAGCTCATCCTTTAGGAACCAATATATGCATGTGATCATCAATCTCAAAGCAAGCATCCAAGTTTGGATCTATCCTAAGCCACTAAAGTGATCATCTCATCTCATACTTATATCAATCAAGGGATAATCCCTCTTGATGGTTTCCAACCTAGTGGAGACCCAATCCAAGTTTGGATCCCCTCTTCAATCTATACCTCAACATCAACCACTTGAGGGAAGGTATAAACCTTTGCCACCCTCTCAATTGTTTCCCTCTTGAACACTAGTCAAAAACACCAAATCTGCCAAAATTGCAAGTCTGGATTTCTTATCTAGATACCATTTTTGGAGCTCTACCCCTTCCAACTAATGTGCATTATTGAGAATACACTTGAACCATCTTGTTGTACATATTTAGTACTACCAAAGCAAACTCTTACCCTTGGCTAATCCATTCTATTTACCACTCATCCATGATGGTTTTGTATTCAAGATACTAATCTTTTTTGCAAATCTCATCATCTTGCCTACTTTGGCAGAAGCTCACATCTATATGCCACCTCCCCTTTACCAACTCCTTGCTTGGTTATGATCTATTAATCATGGACTATCAACTCCCACTTCACTTGTTTCCATTGGAGCCTTGTGCTTCTTAAACCCACATGGTTTAGGAAGCTACCTTATGTATCTGCTATGGCAGCCTTATTTTCAACAAAGTTTGGCATCTCATCTAGATCACCTCAAATGCAACCAAGCCCAACCCTTGTTTGCATGCTCAAGTATATAACCTTGTCCATCCATCCATATACCCCTTTTACCAAGGTGAGCTCTGAGCTCCCTAATCCAACCCTGTTTAGATGGCATCAGGATAACTAAACCCTAGATCCTCACTTATCTAGTTTACATCCTTTTCACCACTTCTCTTCAAAACCAAGGTTGACCTTGATGCCTACATCAAGTTTACACCCTCTACCTTGGATATAAGCATCCCCAAATAATTCCCACAATTATTTGTATTATTAAACTATTTTATTTCCTCTACTTACCAAATTCTCAAAATCCTTGTCTATAAAGGCAAGTTTGTTTTTCTCCAAATAACTTTGCCAACTCGATGTGTAATTGATTTCTCCATCTCATATCCCATCTTTACAACTCAAAAATAATTATTTATGAGATTATTTATTATTTATTTTTGCCCTCTTTCTTAAATGACAGAAACAAGAAATAATTCCCCAAAAATACTTTTCCACCTAAATAAATCCAAAAAACTTCTATAATGTGTGTTATGGTATTTAGGACCATATCACATAAAAAACCAAGCTTGTCAAATATAAAAATACCATCTTAGCTTCCACAATCTACTTCAGCACTCTTTGAAGAAGTGCATTTAAATGGTATTATAATCTCTAGAAAAATCCAATTTAAATCATGAAGAGATTATTTGACCACCTCCATCTACCAGTACCATTTCCACACTTTGCCCAATGCAAATTTATCAAATCCCTTCACAAGCCTCCATTTGATCAATTTTGATAAAACAATGCAAACTTGATTCAAACCAACTCTACTCCTCGCCAAATCTTGTCAAATACTCCTCCACAGCATCATCACTCCCTCCTGGTCGTGTGCGTTGTAGCACTACTATACCTATCACCTCCCTTGTCCCATGTGATTGAGAGAGAGAGGCAATCTTGCAAAGATCTTTGTAATAAAGGGACATCAGCTACACCAGTCCCCTCTCCCTCTCTGGTTGTTCCTGTCCCCACAAAACCCCCAGCACCTCCCATCTTGCCCAAGCAGCAGACAACACCTTGCCCTTGTCCAAATTGACCTTTCCCATCTCCCCTCAGTTTATAAGGCCACTGGACACCCCAGCACACCCCTCTGCCCTCATTTTCCCCCTCTCCGCTCCACTTACCTCCCCAGAGCTCCCCTCTTTTCCCCTTGCTCTGCCCTGCTCGAAAGGAGGGAAAGAAGCTTCGGACTCCTCACTCTCTTCGAGCTAGGCTCCTCCCTCACCCCAATGGACTCCCCTTGCTCCTCTGGTGCTAACCCTGCCATTTTCTTTGGCATGCAGCAGCTCTTAGAGCCTAACCGATGAACTCCGGCGAGCCCCTCTCGGCTACCGCTGCGCGAGCGCCTCCCTGATGTTAAGGTCACCCGAGCCGACCCTCTCCAGAACCGTCACCGTGCACCGTGTTGCCCCGTCGCCTCCACGACCTCTCCCGAGCCCCCGGTGAGCCTCCCCGCTCCTCCCCGTCGCTTCTAGGGTTCTCGCGCCGGCGAGCTAGCTCGATCGAAGACGACGCCCCGCGTCCGTCAGATCCAGCCAGATCCAACGGCCGGGAATGCCCTGTACCCCTTTGCCCCGCGAGCAGGCCGGTTGTTGGGCCTCGGGTGCTCCCGCGTCGCCCACGCTCGCCATTTCTGCTGGTCCGATTTCCCTCTGGCCAGCCCACTCCCCTTGCAGATCTAGCCCAGAATCCCCCATCATTCCTTTTCTTTTAAAAATTTAGATCTGGCAACTAGTAGTTTTGTTTAAATCCAAACCAAAGGGTAAAATGGTTCAAAGTTTTCAGATCTAAATTTCCCAAGTGCCTGGATGTCCTACCAAACATGCAGGCCAAGTTTTGCCCTAAATAGATGATTAAAATAAATATGATAAATCATATACTAAGATCTGTATAGAACACTAATGATTTTCTCCAGTAAATTTGGTATATCCAAATGACCTAAATCCATTTGGCATGAAAGGTACTGACCATACCTTTCATATCCCACTGGCCCCATACCCATCTACTTCCTGGTTTGCAGTTAGCAAAAATAACAAAATAAAGCCTTTTCTGCCTTTGGAAAATTCCCTAGGTCAAACCAAGTGGATTTCTGACCTAATTCCAACAATCAGATGACACACATAACCATATATTTCAAAATCCAGCCGCTCATAGTTTTATGAGTCTTTGTTAAATTTTAGTGAATTAAACTCTTCTGTGCATGGTTTATTCACTAATAAAATCATTACAGTAGCTCTGCAACTCCAAAAAGGTTGATTCGAATTTCTAAAAAAAGGTATCCTCAGTACCTAACATGTTTACATGGAATCACCTAAAATGCTTCTGTAAAATAAATCTGCTAAAAAAGACAAATCCCATCCAGTACTGTATTTGGAAATTTCTCAAGGGCACTCCGGTAAGTGTTTTGAGGAGATTCCAACTCCTCCCGAATCAGTCCACCAAATAATACTTACTCACCCAAGGAAATAATTTTTGGAACTCCAGATAAGTTCTGGTGAATTATTTCCTAAAACAAGAGCTTTAATCACCATAAAATCCATTATAAATCAAAGGAAATTGATAAAATAGTGAAACCACTTTTGTTGGGTTCATTGTATCAATACCTATCTGATGGTATCATTTTTATACAATGGTATCATACAGATCAAGTCCTTGAACAAAAACCCTTTCTTAAGTAGTTCCTAGACTATAAATCCAAAGGGAGCCTTTTTTCCTAATGCCTCCAAATCTCCTTCCAATCCAATCACGTCAAACCCCCAACATCCTACTGATGTGACTGTAGTTATACTTGTTTGCTATATGGTTTGATGCTTGCATGCCTTGTATTGATTACTGTATTGTTTATTTGCATGTATGCTCGATAACGGCGATAGTTGCGTATGTGAGTCGCCGAGAAGAAGGGATCATCGGGGTTATATTTATTATTGTTATTATTGGATTTCTGGTATTATAAAGAAGTCACAGGACACACAGGAAATCCATCATTCCTGAACTCCTATATTCACCTACTCCTGTTTATCAATTGTTTTATATCTCGTTTACAAATTGCATGATTAAATTGCATAGTTTATTTTCAAATTATAAGTGCATGAGTAACTTGGCTCCTCCAAGTTAGGGATGAGTGTCCTTTAGGACACCTACACCATTGAGACTTACTTTTACCCCTTTAGATCGAGGCTAAGATGCTTAGCATCTTCCCTCTTGGAACCCACGGATTTTTTAATGATAAAACTATTTTGGGTTTCTACCCTACTACAAAGTTTTCAAAATAAAACCCTTGGAAAGAGGCATCGTTTCCGAGTGGAAGTTTTACTAAAGAAGATATGAGGTGGATGAAGAGAATGTCAAGCAAGAGAAAGAGAAGGGATGTTCTAAGCCAATGTCCGGAACAATTTTATCCGTGCAACCACATTACCCCAGACACTCGGGCTTAACTCGTAGTTTGTGGTCTTTAGCCGGGGCTGCTCGTACTCGCTAAAGGGGAGAAATCATCCGTACTGCCTTGGGCAAGGTACTGGTGCAACAATTGGGTCTCTCGTGGATGGTATGATCTTTGGCTAGTACGGGAGGAAGTTATTGTCACAATTGCTACCGGTCAAACTACGGTTTGGAGGTAGGCGTTAGTACGGGAGGAAGGACCAGGGTCGTTGTACCCCATACTCATACCGGAGAGAACAACCCAAAAGGAAAAGCCGCTGTTTCTAGGGATGGACAAATGAAAAGTCTAGGTTTGATTATCCGAGCCCATGTCTACCATGTGTAGCGGGCCGTGATTTTATCCCTGCGGATGTATTGATTCTTGTGGGTAAAGTGCACAAACTCTACAGAGTCTAATCTATTCGAATAGTTGTGTCCATGGTCAAGGACGGTTGGAATGGCAAGTGCTAGGAGGACCCTTCGGTTATGTTGTGATAAAATAAAGGATGTGACTTGGTCACGAGGAAAGATAACGAACGAGTTTGGTTTTGACCAGAGATGGTCGAAGACGTTTTAAAAAGGGTTTTGCAACAAAACTGTTTTAAATCTTTTTTAACAAGGATGTGGAGATGTACGGATTTTCAAAAAGGAGGCATACATTCCAAAAACTCTTTTTCAACAAAGGTATAGAGATGCCAATGTTAGGTTTTTCTTTCAAAAAGAACTATAGTTTAGAGGTATCTCGCCACAGCCAAATATGCATTATCTTGTTACCTAGTATCGGTGGTTTGCGAGTACATTCAAAGTACTCACCAGCATTGTTCCTAGCTATTTACTTGGCCAGATTGCAGATGTTAAGAAGGAACAAAGGTGCTGATGTCTATGCGAGCTAGGTCGTCTTCCCATTCACTTGCCTGTAGGTTATGGCACGGGCTCTGCGCTGACGACTTCTGCTATTTGTATTGTATTCGCCATAATGGCCTTGATGTAAATTTGTACTCGTTACTATATGGATCCTGTAATGATACTAGTCGGTTATGCTCACGACACACTGGTCATGAGAACGTGAATTGTATGCATAACGGGTATTCTCGGACCATAAATCCGGGGTGCCTCAGACATGGTATCAGAGCCATCCTGACTGAAGGAGACCTTACTTAGCATGGACGTTAGACAGGACAACCCCTATTTAGGAAAACACCGGTTTTCGCAAACTATTTTCTCAAAAGCTTTTCGAAAGATTGCTTATCTCATCTTCTCTGACTTAAACAATTTGAAAATGGATTCCTCTTTATCTCGTCTACCTCAACTAATCTGTTTTCAGCAAAAAGTCTAACACGGAGACTACGAAGACGAAGATCCCGGAACGAAGAGACCCCAAGACCAACACAACAAATGAGCTACCAATGATGAAAGACACTACAAGATTGCCCTACCAATGGAGTCCTTCATCGCCCCAAATCAATCAAATACGACACCAAAGACAACAAAAGACAGAAGTTAAGACCCCCGTAACGTCTGCACTTAGGGTTAGCATCCCTAAAATAGGATTCCCTTTACGGCGTGTAGTCACCTCCTTAGTACTTACGGTATGCCTCGGTTGCTTGTCATGTGTGTGTGTGATGATTGAAATGTGTTGCTTGACTGCCAGGAATCTTCCGATCCAAAAGTTTTGACCACCTTGTTGGCGTATCCCGACGCTGACTCTCGCCACCCCTTAGCCGGAAACCTCTCCTCAGCAGGATGGCCACATAAGAAAACCCCGACCACCCCAAGTAAAACTCTAAGGTGGAAAGACTTCGTCTTTCCACTCAACTCCAATAAACCCCTGTTGACCTGCCATCGTCAACCATATCTCTCCACCCAATATTATACCTCACTTTTTCCTCTACCCTCAAGGTCGGAAGACTAATTTCGTCGCACCGTTTCCTTCTTCAGCCGGAGACCTTATCTCCCCCAGAAAACCCTGAGTATGGCCCTGAAGATCGGAGCCCTGAAGAAAGCATGTAACCGTTGCGGTGAAGAAGTAGATCAAGCCAGCAAGTGTTTAGGTAACTGCCCAAACTGTGGAGCCCTCCATCCTCCCTCAGATTTCCCCACTCAGCTAGTCACATGTTTCCTCTGTGAAGGTCAAGACCATGTCCCGGCCAACTGCCCCCTCTATCTCCTGATTGGCAAGGCTCATCAACTTCCTTGCGTCAACATTGGGAAGAAATCAAGAGAAGGACGTTCAAAGAAAGGCACCTGCTTCTCCTATGAACCGGGTCATTTCAGGCGAGAGTGCCCCCAGCGTGGTCTTGACAACACTTCTACCAAGGTGAAGGCCAAAACAACCCCAGTACCCATACAGATCCTAAGACAAACACAAGGGAGATCTGAAGCTAAGCAAAGCGGTTGTTACACATGTGGAGGTCCGGGCCGCTTCTCCCGCGAATGTCTAGAGAAGTACGCGACGGCCTCAAAGCAAGAACCCCTAGCACCAAAAAGGGTTAAGAAACCCCGAGCCCCTTCGGCCGTAAGAATCAGGAGGCCGCTATCCCCAGAACCTCCTCTTCCCCCGAGAAAGCACTACCTGAGGAGAAAGATTTCGCCCCAGAAAGGCAACAAGACTCTGGACGTTCCTCCAAAGTAGTTTCACACCCAGAAGCTCGCCCATCCCCAACATGGGTAGAGTCATGAATCGCCCCACAACCTGTTTAGTAAAACTTTAAGTGACTTGTTGCCATGCGGCACAGACCTGTTTTGTAACCCTTAAGTACCCCCACCACTGATCGGCTTGAACCTGCTAAATGTATGAATGATATGCAAGTGTGGTATCCTTCTTTGGATGTTTTACCCACGATGTTGCATCAGACTAAACCCGGGACGACCTATTTCCAAAGGACCTCCTTTCCTAGACCGCCAAACTCCAATGGAATCCTCCAACCCGTCGGACTCGTAACCCGCCCAAAACTAACTACCCAGAAACTGGTAGACGCCCTTTCTGATAGACCTTCCATCTCATGAAGCAGTTTCGATGATGTCAATAGAAGATAACTATTCCGAAGGAAAGATGTAGCGCCCTTCCCCAACATCAGCATATGACTCCAATCAAGAAAGTCGGCGACTTCACCAAGAACCCCTAATTTTGCTCTAAGGGGGAAAGACTGCGTCTTTCCCACCCAAAAACCCTATAGACCCCTGGAGTCGACCACTAACAGCACTAAGTGATGACCACCCCTCCAAGCCCGAATCATCGACCCTGCAAGAAGCACAACGTTCGGCACTTCTCCATAATCGGAAGGAACTCCACTCCAAGGTCGACCGTCCAGCCAACATCCAAGTGTATCAAGACCATGAAGAAAGAAAGTCAACCACGAGGCGAAGGAATGAAGAAGATTCAACTCGCCATCTCGCCTTAAGAAGGAAGTACCCCATCGAAGCTAAACCTACCTAGACTTGCCCTAAGGGGAAAAGACTGCATCTTTTCCACTCGCTTAGTCTAAACGCCCCAAACCCGAAGCCACTCAGCTCCAACCCGTGACTAACCACGTTGGGTCTTGCAAATCTTATTAGCGCCTAATAATCTCCATCGCTGAAATTGTTAAGCGGATGTGATCATCCAACCCTACTCATCCCTAATCTTGTAACAAGATTATTTTAAGGGGGAAAGGTCTGTAACATCCCAATTTCAGCAAACCTGATAAAATGTCCAAAAGGAAAAAATCAGGGGGAAAATCAAGGGGAAAGGACGCAGTCTTTCCCCCTTAGAGCAAAACTTTTTATTGCATTGTGTGCTTACCTGTTTGCTTGTGCTCAAGCAACTGTTTGTGTACTAGTTGTGTACTCCTCATCTCAACACTAGTTTACAAAAACTATTTTACAAAAGGACATCTTTCATATTCTCAAATGTTCTGGCATTGCAAAAACTTGAGCCAAGATGACTTTGACACAGCCAAAGATTTTACTAGTTTCTATTGTCAAAACTATGGAGACATATATATACTCTCCTTATGTTTTCAAGAAAGAACCTTCAACTACCCTTATCTCTAGGTTTTCCAAAAACCTTTTCATGTCAATCTTGGTAGAGATACCAAGATGGTACTTATCTTACTTAAAAGCAAAACCCCTTTCCACATACCCATCCTTACCTCAAGCTAGGCTTGATAGTAACCCTAGTACTAGTTGGATAAGTAATAAGATGAATTGCCTTAATCTGTTGGTTGATGAATTGCCTTGATCTGCTGTCTAATGATTTTCCTTGATCTGCTGTTTGCCTTGCTTGCTTAGGAACTAGAATGAGCTAATCTATTAGCTCATACTTTAGGACCCAATCTATGCATGTGATCATCAATCTCAAAGCAAGCATCCAAGTTTGGATCTATCCTAAGCCACTCAAGTGATCATCTCATCTCATACTTATCTCAATCAAGGGATAATCCCTCTTGATGGTTTACAACCTAGTGGAGACCCAATCAAAGTTTGGGTCCCCTCTATTCAATATATAACTAAACATCAACCACTTGAGTGAAGGGATAAACCTTTGCCACCCTCTCAATTGTTTCCCTCTTGAAGACTAGTCAAAATCACCAAATCTGCCAAAATGGCTAAGTCTGTATTTCTTATCTGGATACCATTTTTGGAGCTCTACCCCTTCCAACCAATGTGCAGAATTGAGAATTCACTTGAACCATCTTGTTGTACATATTTAGTACTACCAAAGCCCATTGTTACCCTTGGCTAATCCATTCTATTTACCACTCATCCATGATGGTTTTGTATTCAAGATACTAATCTTTTCTGCAAATCTCATCATCTTGCCTACTTTGGTAGAAGCTCACATCTATATGCCACCTCCACTTGACCAACTACTTTCTTGGTTATGATCTACTAAGCATGTCCTATCAACTCCCACTTCACTTGTTTTCATTGGATCCTTGTGCTTCTTAAACCCACATGGTTTAGGAAGCTACCTGATGTATCTCCTATGGCAGCCTTATTTTCAACAAAGTTTGCCATATGATCTAGATCACCTCAAATTCAACCAAGCCCAACCCTTGCTTTCATTATCAACTATATAACCTTGTCCATCCATCCATATACCCCTTGTACCAAGGTGAGCTCTAAGATCCCTAATCCAACCCTGTTTAGATGGCATCAGGATAACTAAACCCTAGATCCTCACTTATCTAGTTTCCATCATTTTCACCACTTATCTTCAAAACCAAGGTTGACCTTGATTCCTACATCAAGTTTACATCATCTACCTTGGATATAAGCATCCCAAAATAATTCCCACAATTATTTGGTTTATTAAACTATTTTATTTCCTCTACTTACCAAATTCTCAAAATCCTTGTCTATAAAGGAAAGTTTTTTTTTTCTCCAAATAACTTTGCCAACTCAATGCATAATTGAGTCCCCATCTCATGTCCCATCTTTCCAACTCAAAAATAATTATTTTTGAGATTCTTTATTATTTATTTTTGCCCTTTTTATTAAATGGCAGAAACAAGAAATAATTCCCCAACAATACTTTTCCACCTCAATAAATCCAAAACAAAATATCTAATGTGTGTTATGGTATTTAGGACCATATCACATCAAAAACCAAGCTTGTCCAATATAAAAATACCATCTTAGCTTCCACAATCTACTTCAGCACTCTTTGAAGAAGTGCATCTAAATTGGATTATAATCTCTAGAAAAATCCCGTTTAAATCATGAAGAGATTATTTGACGTCCTCCATCTACCAGTACCATTTCCACACTTGCCCAATGCAAATTTATCAAATCCCTTCACAAGCCTCCATTTGATCAATTTTGATAAAATAATGCAAACTTGATTCAAACCAACTCTACTCCTCACCAAATCTTGTCAAATACTCCTCCGCGGCATCATCACTCCCTCCTGGTCGTGTGCACTATAGCACTATTGTACCTATCACCGCCCTTGTCCCATGTGCTTGAGAGAGAGAGGCAATCTTGCAAAGATCTTTGTAATAAAGGGGCAGCAGCTACACCACTCCCCTCTCCCTCTCTGGTCGTGCCTGTCCCCACACCACCCCCCAGCACCTCCCCTCTTTCCCAACCAGCAGCCAACACCTTGCCCTTGTCCAAATGGACCTTGCCCACCTCGGTTTATAAGGCCACAGGCCACCCCAGCACACCCCTCTGCCCTCTTTTGCCCCCTCTCCCCTCCACTTACCTCCAAAGAGATCCCCTCTTTTCCCCTTGCTCCGCCCTGCTCGAAAGAAGGAGGGAAAGAAGCTTCGGCCTCCTCACTCTCCTCGATCTAGGCTCCTCCCTCAGCCCTCTTCTCCCCCTACATGTCACCCCAATGGACTCCCCTTGCTCCTCTGGTGCTAACCTTGCCCTTTTCTTTGACATGCAGCAGCTCATGGAGCCTCCCCGACGAACTCCGGTGAGCCCCTCTCGGCCACCGCCGCGCGAGCCCCTCCCCGACGTCAAGGAGGTCGTGGAGGCGACGGGGAGACGTGGTGCACGACGACGGTTCTGGTGAGGGTCGGATCAGGGGACCCCTGAGCCCTCGGTGAGCCTCCCTGCTCCTCCCCGTTGCTTCTAGGGTTCCCGTGCCGGCGAGCTAGCCCGCTCGAAGACGACGCCCCGCGTCCGTCAGATCCAGCTAGATCCAACGGCCGGGAACGCCATGTACACCTTCGCCCCAGATCCCCGCGAGCAGGCCGACTGTTGGGCCATGGGTGCTCCCGCGTCACCCACGCTCGCCGTCTCTGCTGGGTCGATTTCCCTCTGGATAGCCCACTCCCCTTGAAGATCTACACCAGGAGCCCCTAGATCCATTCCTTTTCTTTTAAAAATTTAGATCTAGCAACTAGCACTTTGGTTTAAATCCAAAACAAAGGGTAAAATGGTTCAAATTTTTCATATCTAAATTTTTCCAAGTGCCTGGATATCCTACCTAACATGCAGGCCAAGTTTTGCCCTAAATAGATGATTAAAATAAATATGATAAATCATATACTAAGATTTGTCCAGAACACTAATGATTTTCTCTAGTAAATTTGGTATATCCAAATGACATAAATCCATTTGGAATGAAAGGTACTGACCATCCCTTTCATATCCCATACCCATCTGCTTCCTGGTTTGTAGTTCGCAAAAATAACAAAATAAAGCCTTTTCTGCCTTTGGCAAATTCCCTAGGTCAAACCAAGTGGAGTTCTGATCTAATTCCAACTCTCATATTACACACATAACCATATCTTTCATAATCCAGCAGCTCATAGTTTTATGAGTCTCTGTTAAATTTTAGTTAATTAAACTCTTCTGTGCATGGTTTATTCACTAATAAAATCATTACAGTAGCTCTACTACTCCAAAAAGGTTGATTCCAATTTCTACAAAAAGGTATCCTCATTACCTAACATGTGTCCTTGGAATCACCTAAAAATCTTCTGTAAAATAAATCTTTTGAAAAAGACAAATCCCATCCGGTACTGTCTTTGGAAAATTTTCAAGGGCATTCTGGTAATTGTTTTGAGGAGATTCCAACTCCTCCCGAATTAATCCACAAAATATTACTTACTCACCTAAGTAAATAATTTTTGGAACTCCAGAGAAGTTCTGGTGAATTATTTCCTAAAACTAGAGCTTTAATCACCATAAAATCCATTATAAATCAAAGGTAATTGATAAAATAGTGAAACCACTTTTGTTGGGTTTATTTTATCAATAACTATCTGATGGTATCATTTTTATACAATGATATCATACAAATCAAGTCCTTGAGCAAAAACCCTTTCTTAAGTAGTTCGTAGACTATAAATCCAAAGGGAGCCTTTTTTTCCTAATGCCTCCAAATCTCCTTCCAATCCATCACGTCAAACCCCCAACATCCTACTGATGTGACTGCAATTATACTTTTTTGCTATATGGTTTGATGCTTGCATGCCTTGTATTGATTAGTGTATTGTTTGTTTGCATGTATGCTCGATAACGGCGATAGTTGCGTATGTGAGTCGCCGAGAAGAAGGAATCATCGGGGTTATCTTAATTATTGTTATTATTGGATTTCTGGTATTATAAAGAAGTCACATGACACACAGGCAATCCACCATTCCTGAACTCCTATATTCACCTACTCCTATTTATCAATTGTTTTATATCTCGTTTACAAATTGCATGATTAAATTGCATAGTTTGTTTTCAAATTATAAGTGCATGAGTAACTTGGCTCCTCCAAGTTAGGGATGAGTGTCCTGTAGGACACCTACACCATTGAAACTTACTTTTACCCTTTAGATCGAGGCTAACATGCTTAGCATCTTCCCTCTTGGAACCCACGGATTTTTTAATGATAAAACTATTTTGGGTTTTTACCCTACTACAAAGTTTTCAATATAAAACCCTTGGAAAGAGGCATCGTTTCTGAGTGGAAGTTTTACTAAAGATTATATGAGGTGGATGAAGAGAATTTCAAGCAAGAGAAAGAGAAGGGATGTTCTAAGCCAATGTCCGGAACAATTTATTCGTGCAACCACATTACCCCAGACGTTGGGGCTTAGCTCGTAGTTTGTGGTCTTTAGTCGGGGCTGCTCCTACTCGCTAAAGGGGAGAAATCCCCTGAAATCTGGACTGCCTCAGGCAAGGTACCGGTGCAACAATTGGGTCTCTCGCGGACGGTATGATCTTTGGCTAGTACGGGAGGAAGTTATTGTCACAATTGCTATCGGTCAAACTACGGTTTGGAGGTAGGGGTCAGTATGGGAGGAAGGACCAGGGTCGTTGTAACATCCCAAAAATATTAAAATAGAATCATCAAACTCTAATCTTCAAAATTTGGGTTAACAAAAACTTTTCTAAATAAAAATATGAAAGCATGCATGTGTGTATGCATCCCATTTTGAATTCTTTTGAATTTCCTTGTTTATGTGTTTCTTTACTTGTAAAAGGATTCTTAGGTGAAATAAACATCATCTAAACAATACCCACACTTTTCCCAAAGATAAATAAATCAAAACAAACAAAATAAGGGAATGGTCATTTTGACCAAGTTAACTCCCATGCCTACTTTGCTGTCTCTAAATTTCAGAACTTAACAGAAACTTGTTTATATCTTTACACCCCTTGATAGTACTCATAACAAAGTACCAAGGCCCACTTTGTGATCATCCAAAAACATTTGAATGCATAGTTTAAAAGACAGTTCAAAATTGAATCTTTATCATATGGGAAGATCCCACTTTTTCAAAATCCACTCAAACCAGCTCAACTTTCAAAACCCAAGCATCTATAGACTGTCACATCCCAAGATTTTCCAAATCTTGTAATGTGAAAAATAAATGAATAAAATAAAACTTTGTTGATTTTCAGGGTGAGAAGAAACTTTTTGAATCCATTTGGAAACTTTCAAAACCTATTTGGATCAAATAAAATCCTAAAGGGATTTAAAAAGTTAAATAAACAATAAACTTCAAAATATTTAAAATTACTATTTTGGATCTTTTAAATAAAAGGTTTTGGTTTTCAAAAGAAAAGATAGATTTATAAATAAAGATTATTTTATAAAGCCAAATTAAACCTTGGCCAAGCTTTTGAATTAAAACATTTTGTTTTGATAAAAATAGTAAAGGTTTATTTAAATAAAATAATAAGGATTTAATATCCAAATTTTATTTAAGTAAAGGCTTTTCCCATTTTAAATAAACACCAAAACTTATTTATTTTATTTTATTTTAAATAAGTTTTCCAAGTATTTTGTATTCTCAAATAAAACCTACTGAAGTGTTTTGGTTTTATTTTAGATTTCAAAATAAAGTTTTTAATAAAACAAAACCTATTTGATTTAATAACTAAAGGTCCATTTTATTTAATTAATGAATGGATCCTAAAAAGAATAAAAATATTATTTTATTTTTAGTATTTGGTTTATGTTGATAAAGAGAACCAAAAACTCAATACAAGTTTGATTTGTTTGAATGGTTTGAATGTTTGAATAGTTGATTAAAATTCAAAACAGAAATTAATTTGGAAAAAAGAAAAAGGTTTCAGACAGAAAAAAATAAGCAAAAGACCCAGCCCGACAAACTGGCCCAACAGGACCCAGTCCAGCCCAGCTTCTCTCCCCCACGCGCGAAGCGTTTTTCTACCCAAACGCACACCCGCAGAGCGACTGACAAGCAGGCCCACTCCCACTTCCTCCACCTCGCCGACAGCAGACCCCACCCCTCCAGCTCATCTTCTTCCTCCTCGCGTTAAACTCGCCACCGTTGCTGCCATTGATTCTCCGGTTGAATACACCTTAATGCAGCATTAATCTCTCGCCGCGAGCACGCTGTCTAAATCGCCTCGCCCTTCTCCTCCTTTCCGCTCTGTCTCCTCCCCCAAATGCGCCCCCAGGCTGCCTGAATCGAGCTTGCACACCCTCTGCTCTGACCACCGTCTTCGACCAATTCCGGCCAAGCCTCGCCACCCCCCGCCTCCCCGAGCACACGAGCACGCTCACCACTCCCAGACGCTCCTCCCAGTACCCTCCGTTCAACCGCGGGCGCCCCAGAACGCTGTCTTCGACAAGCTCTGAGCGCCGCCGCGTCTGTCTTCTTCTCCAGCGAGCTCCCCAGGTAGAATCCGACCGCCCCACTTCTTCTCCTTCACGCACACAACATCTCCTTGATCGTACGCGTCTAATCATGCTTCTGGTTTGCCTTCTCGTGACCCGTAGCATCGTCCTCGACCTCGATCGCGTGCATCCGTCGCCAGACCCAACTCCGGTGAGGAATCCCGCCTGTCCTCGTGCGCCCCTTCACCAACCAGTACCACGTTGAGCATCAGCATCATTCAGCGAACCAGGTGAGCACCCTCTCCCTCCTTCTCGCTTCCTGCAACACTGGCGACGCCACTGTCAAGCCGCCGCCGCGCGTCAGTGTCCAGCGCCGCCCGTTTCTGGTCGAGGCACTGAGAGCCGTTAGATCTAGATTGGAGCGATAGGATAGTTCACTTAAACGAAAGGGTATGCGTTGATCTGAGCCGCACATGCCCCTTTTAATCCTGTGGTCTGTATCGCTCGATCCACACGAATCGATATGGCCCAATAAGAAACAGCCACGTGGCCTGTAGTTGATTTAAAAGACAGATTTGATCTATTAGATTTCCAATTTTGTAAATTGCACAACTTTTAAACCACACGTCCAAATTTTACAAACTTTATATCATTGGAATCAGCAAGATAAGCCCTAGCCAACCATGCCTTTTGTTTAGTAAAAAGCTTCTGAAAAAATGGTTGTTTTTACAGAAACATTTGTATGCTTGTTAAGGATGTGAAAATTGTTTAAAAATGAATTTGGGGATAAAATCTTGGGCAATTGGATTGATTTGAACCTACTGACCATAGGAAACACTTTGTGGTTTCAAAAATGTATTTGGTGAAACAAAATAATGATTCTTTGATTTAAAACCATTTCTAGTCAAATAGAAATGTGGTTTATTTATTAAAAATGGTTTTGGAAGAAAACCTTTGGAAAATGTTTTGTTTTAAACTCTCTGAACCTAAACACCAAGTTTTATGGTTTGAAAACATATTTTGTGAACCCTATAGATTAATGCCTTAGTGAAAATATTTCTTCACCACATAAAATGATACTTTGTTTTGAAAATGGTTTAGGAAGTGAAACCTCTTGCAAGTGACTTTGCCACTTTACAAAATGACCATTAGGTGTACCCAAATGTCTATGACCCACTATGAACCACTTTTTCAAACAAAACAAAGCTTGGCATGCTTGCATGCATTACTTTGACTTTGTCATTTTATGTGATGTTTTGCTTGATTGGTAGATTGAGTTTGTGCCTTGCTTGATTGAATTGTAGTGACTTGAAGAGTGTGATTGTTGCAAGGACAAGGAGTGAACCCATACTCTACCAAAAAGGCAAGTGATGCTTCATACTTTTTGTCCCATTACTTTCACTATGCATTAGTGTTTTTCTCTAAGTAAAACTTGCATGGAATTTTGCTAAGTATAAACTTTGCTATAGGAAAACCTAGTAGATGAATCCTTAGTAGGATTTTTCCTAAGTTAAGATTCCTACTACTATCAAGCTTAGCCTAGCTAATAGAAAACATGGGTGGAATATATATTCACACTATGGAAAAATTTCTAAGTCTGAGGACTTGTATTTTTGTTTAATAAAACAACTAAGTTAATGAATCACCTGGGTGGAATGGTAATTGCTTGGTGGATTTTGGTTGAGTGGTTCACAAGGCCCATGTCTATGGTTTACCTTGTGTATCTCACTTGTGGATGGCCACCCAGGAACAAAGAGATTTGAGATGTCAAATGTTGAGAAGCTTCAAGTGCAGCCACTTGGCATTATGGGCTCTGCCTAGATCATATAGGTTGCATGAACTTAGCCATATGGACAGAGGGTGGTAGTTTTTGTTAGGTTGGAACACGTCCATTTTGGTCTAAGGGAAGGCTTCTGAAAGATCTTGTCTTGGGAAACCAAGTCTTGTGGGGAAAGTGCACCACCTCTGCAGAGTGTAAAATCTAAGTACTTAGCCATGTCCCTGGTAAAGGACAATTTGAGCATCAAGACATGGAAGCAATCAAGAATCTCATCATTCAAATTTCTAAGTTAAAATCTTGTGGTTTGAACAAGGGTTTTTGAAATCTTCAATCTTTGATTGAGAGGTGCCTTGGAAAAAGATTTTGTCAAAACAAAAACTTATTGTTTTCAAATGTTAAGGAAAAATCTATTTTGAGCAATGCAAGCCTCAACTCCACTTAGCCAAATGCATATAGATGATAGATTCCACTATACTACCAAAGTATCACTTGCCAATACAAATCAAATGTATTGACCCTTGTGGCTGTAACTTGTATGTTGCAGGTTTGTTTGATTTAGTGAAGTTGATTGAATAGGATTACAAAGTCTACAACCAACATTTGCCTGTGGCACTTTGAAGATGAAGGACTCCATGCTTATAGATTTCTGCTGCAATGTAATGTAATAGCCAAATGAGCTATGTAAGATGCAATAAAATGATGTTATTCCTGGTTATAAAGTTGTATTATGACCTTTGTTCCTTGATATTACATCTTAACTGTGGATGCTAGCTATTGATCCAGGGACTAGCATTGTAAACACAGGGGACACCACCTTATGTTAACAAAGGTTGGGTCACTCCCTCTACAGATGGTATCAGAGCACTGTGTTGCCTGTAGGATTTGTAAACCTAGGATTGGACAAAAACCCCTTAGAAAAATAGGAGTTGTATTTGTTCCAAAAACTTATCTACAAACAATCTTGTAAACTCTTTCCTCAACCATTTTGGTTTCAACTCTACATCTCTTCTACTTCAACTTGATGGAAAAACCTACCCCATGGCCAAAGACTTCACCATGTGCAAAGGACTTCTTCAAACTTAAATGACTTCAACATCTTCAACTCTAATTACTTCAACTTCTTCAACTCTAATGACTTCAACCTTGGATTCTACTAAGGACTACAAGAGAGACAAGGAAATCTTGCTCAAGATATGGAGACTAAGTTAATGCAAAATTAGAAGGAGTTCACTTCATTAGAAGTTTTGTGACCAAGAGTTTTTCCCAAGGAAACCATGATCTCATGCAAGAAGGATCAACCAAGAAGGATGGAAGGATCACAAGTGAAACATATAGATTGACCACCATATTTAGTTAAAGTCAAACACACCAACTTATGTGGTGTAACAAAAACATTTTGTTGCCTAAAAATGTGTTAGAACTTTTGTTGCTTGAGTGAATTGTGATGTGTGCGAATAGAATTATCCCCTTAGAAATATTTTTGCCTATTCTAATCCCAATCCAACCCAAACAGATGACTTCTCCAAGAAACACCAACATCAAGGTTGATGACAACAACAACAACCAAGAGGACAACATGAGAGAACTTATAGCAACCCCAAACCAGTTGAGCCAAGAGACAACTCAGCTATTAGCCAACAACAATGGACTAGACCCAGCCATACAAAGGATTTTGAAACTTCAATCCCAATTGTTGCAAGGGTTGGTTACTCAAATGATCAACATGAGAGAAAACTTTTCCGAAAGAGCTAATGACAACAAGGATGACAAAGATGCTAATCTAGAAGGAACCCAAGCTAGTAATACTTGTGGATATAAGGATCATGCATCCAAGGAACATGAAGATCAATGCCCCAAGAAGAGATAAAGATCTCCCACCTATGAAGAACATGAACTAGAGGAACTCCTAGCTTTGGAGAGACCCAAAAAGAAGAAGAAGAAATGCCCCAACCCTAACAAGGAGGATATTACTCAAGTGCAATGTTACAATTGCAAAGAGATAGGACATTATGCCAATGAATGCCCAGAAAAGAAGAAGAATCAAAGAAACAAACAAGAGGCAATGATACCAAAGGAAAAGAAAGATATCAGCCAAGTGATGTGTTTCAAATGCAAGGAACTAGGCCACTATGTAAACAATTGTCCAGAAAAGATGAAGAACAAGTTGAACAAGTCTATGAAGGATCTCAACCTTGGCCCATGAGTCAAGTGTGGAAACAAAGGACACTATGTAGAAGGTTGCCCAGAGAAGTTTCCCCAGGATCCCAAGCAAGCCAAGATGTAAATTAGTTGGAAAATTTTTAAGGGTGGTAGTACTCTAGATGCTTTGAGCCAATTTGTAACCCTAGCCTCCTCAAATCTTGGGACGAGATTTATTTTAAGGGTGGTAGCCTGTCACATCCCAAGATTTTCCAAATCTTGTAATGTGAAAAATAAATGAATAAAATAAAACTTTGTTGATTTTCAGGGTGAGAAGAAACTTTTTGAATCCATTTGGAAACTTTCAAAACCTATTTGGATCAAATAAAATCCTAACGGGATTTAAAAAGTTAAATAAACAATAAACTTCAAAATATTTAAAATTACTATTTTGGATCTTTTAAATAAAAGGTTTTGGTTTTCAAAAGAAAAGATAGATTTATAAATAAAGATTATTTTATAAAGCCAAATTAAACCTTGGCCAAGCTTTTGAATTAAAACATTTTGTTTTGATAAAAATAGTAAAGGTTTATTTAAATAAAATAATAAGGATCTAATATCCAAATTTTATTTAAGTAAAGGCTTTTCCCATTTTAAATAAACACCAAAACTTATTTATTTTATTTTAAATAAGTTTTCCAAGTATTTTGTATTCTCAAATAAAACCTACTGAAGTGTTTTGGTTTTATTTTAGATTTCAAAATAAAGTTTTTAATAAAACAAAACCTATTTGATTTAATAACTGAAGGTCCATTTTATTTAATTAATGAATGGATCCTAAAAAGAATAAAAATATTATTTTATTTTTAGGATTTGGTTTATGTTGATAAACAGAACCAAAAACTCATTACAAGTTTGATTTGTTTGAATGGTTTGAATGTTTGAATAGTTGATTGAAATTCAAAACAGAAATTAATTTGGAAAAAGAAAAAGGTTTCAGACAGAAAAAATAAGCAAAAGACCTAGCCCAACAAACTGGCCCAACAGGACCCAGTCCAGCCCAGCTTCTCTCCCCCACGCGCGAAGCGTTTTTCTACCCAAACGCACACCCGCAGAGCGACTGACAAGCAGGCCCACTCCCACTTCCTCCACCTCGCTGACAGCAGACCCCACCCCTCCAGCTCATCTTCTTCCTCCTCGCGTTAAACTCGCCACTGTTGCTGCCATTGATTCTTCGGTTGAATACACCTTAATGCAGCATTAATCTCTCGCCGCGAGCAAGCTGTCTAAATCGCCTCGCCCTTCTCCTCCTTTCCCCTCTGTCTCCTCCCCCAAATGCGCCCCCAGGCTGCCTGAATCGAGCTTGCACACCCTCTGCTCCGACCACCGTCTTCGACCAATTCCGGCCAAGCCTCGCCACCCCCTGCCTCCCCGAGCACACGAGCACGCTCACCACTCCCAGACGCTCCTCCCAGTACCCTCCGTTCAACCGCGGGCGCCCCAGAACGCCGTCTTCGACAAGCTCTGAGCGCCGCCGCGCCTGTCTTCTTCTCCGGCGAGCTACCCAGGTAGAATCCAACCGCCCCTCTTCTTCTCCTTCACGCACACAACATCTCCTTGATCGTACGCGTCTAATCATGCTTCTGGTTTGCCTTCTCGTGACTCGTAGCATCGTCCTCGACCTCGACCGCGTGCATCCATCGCCAGACCCAACTCCGGTGAGGAATCCCGCTTGTCCTCGTGCGCCCCTTTACCAACCAGTACCACGTTGAGCATCAGCATCATTCAGCGAACCAGGTGAGCACCCTCTCCCTCCTTCTCGCTTCCTTCAACGCTGGCGACGCCATCGTTGCCGCCATGTCAGAGTCCATTACCATTTCTGGTCGAGGCACTGAGAGCCGTTAGATCTAGATCGGAGCGATAGGATAGTTCACTTAAATGAAAGGGTATGCGTTGATCTGAGCCGCACATGCCCCTTTTAATCCTGTGGTCTATATCGCTCGATCCACACAAATCGGTACGGCCCAATAAGAAACAACCACGTGGCCTGTAGTTGATTTAAAAGACAGATTTGATCTATTAGATTTCCAATTTTGTAAATTGCACAACTTTTAAACCACACGTCCAAATTTTACAAACTTTATATCATTGGAATCAGCAAGACATGCCCTAGCCAACCATGCCTTTTGTTTAGTAAAAAGCTTCTGGAAAAATGGTTGTTTTTACAGAAACATTTGTATGCTTGTTAAGGATGTGAAAATTGTTTAAAAATGAATTTGGGGATAAAATCTTGGGAAATTGGATTGATTTGAACCTACTGACCATAGGAAACACTTTGTGGTTTCAAAAATGTATTTGGTGAAACAAAATAATGATTCTTTGATTTAAAACCATTTCTAGTCAAATAGAAATGTGGTTTATTTATTAAAAATGGTTTTGGAAGAAAACCTTTGGAAAATGTTTTGTTTTAAACTCTCTGACCCTAAACACCAAGTTTTATGGTTTGAAAACATATTTGGTGAACCCTATAGATTAATGCCTTAGTGAAAATATTTGTTCACCACATAAAATGATACTTTGTTTTGAAAATGGTTTAGGAAGTGAAACCTCTTGCAAGTGACTTTGCCACTTTACAAAATGACCATTAGGTGTACCCAAATGTCTATGACCCACTAGGAACCACTTTTTAAAACAAAACAAAGCTTGGCATGCTTGCATGCATTACTTTGACTTTGTCATTTTATGTGATGTTTTGCTTGATTGGTAGATTGAGTTTGTGCCTTGCTTGATTGAATTGTAGTGACTTGAAGAGTGTGATTGTTGCAAGGACAAGGAGTGAACCCATACTCTACCAAAAAGGCAAGTGATGCTTCATACTTTTTGTCCCATTACTTTCACTACGCATTAGTGTTTTTCTCTAAGTAAAACTTGCATGGAATTTTGCTAAGTATAAACCTTGCTATAGGAAAACCTAGTAGATGAATCCTTAGTAGGATTTTTCCTAAGTTAAGATTCCTACTACTATCAAGATTAGCCTAGCTAATAGAAAACATGGGTGGAATATATATTCACACTATGGAAAAATTTCTAAGTCTGAGGACTTGTATTTTTGTTTAATAAAACAACTAAGTTAATGAATCACCTGGGTGGAATGGTAATTGCTTGGTGGATTTTGGTTGAGTGGTTCACAAGGCCCATGTCTATGGTTTACCTTGTGTATCTCACTTGTGGATGGCCACCCAGGAACAAAGAGATTTGAGATGTCAAATGTTGAGAAGCTTCAAGTGCAGCCACTTGGCATTATGGGCTCTGCCTAGATCATATAGGTTGCATGAACTTAGCCATATGGACAGAGGGTGGTAGTTTTTGTTAGGTTGGAACACGTCCATTTTGGTCTAAGGGAAGGCTTCTGAAAGATCTTGTCTTGGGAAACCAAGTCTTGTGGGGAAAGTGCACCACCTCTGCAGAGTGTAAAATCTAAGTACTTAGCCATGTCCCTGGTAAAGGACAATTTGAGCATCAAGACATGGAAGCAATCAAGAATCTCATCATTCAAATTTCTAAGTTAAAATCTTGTGGTTTGAACAAGGGTTTTTGAAATCTTCAATCTTTGATTGAGAGGTGCCTTGGAAAAAGATTTTGTCAAAACAAAAACTTATTGTTTTCAAATGTTAAGGAAAAATCTATTTTGAGCAATGCAAGCCTCAACTCCACTTAGCCAAATGCATATAGATGATAGATTCCACTATACTACCAAAGTATCACTTGCCAATACAAATCAAATGTATTGACCCTTGTGGCTGTAACTTGTATGTTGCAGGTTTGTTTGATTTAATGAAGTTGATTGATTAGGATTACAAAGTGTACAACCAACATTTGCCTGTGGCACTTTGAAGATGAAGGACTCCATGCTTATAGATTTCTGCTGCAATGTAGTGTAATAGCCAAATGAGCTATGTAAGATGTAATAAAATTATGTTATTCCTGGTTATAAAGTTGTATTATGACCTTTGTTCCTTGATATTACATCTTAACTGTGGATGCTAGCTATTGATCCAGGGACTAGCATTGTAAACACAGGGGACACCACCTTATGTTAACAAAGGTTGGGTCACTCCCTCTACATAGACTCACCAGCACCTACCTAGCACACCCACCAAAAATCTTTTCAAAATTCAAAACTTGAATTCATGCGGCCATTTCATCAAACACCTTGTAGATGCAAATCAAATAAAATCCAAACACTATTTGGAGCAGTGATTTGAGCCTAACTTGTTCCCTCTCTGGTTGCAACTAGGCTTTAGTAGATCATCTAGCTCAATTGTAAACATCTAGCCCCACTGTAAGCTTGGCAATGTCATCAATGGTGAACAGCCAAAGTCACCCATGCCACCCCAGTGTAGAAAGCAAGCTAGGAGAGGAACTAGCCATGCCAATCTTGTCTGGGAGATCACCCATACCTCACCGCCCCCTCTCGACCAGCCCTACCTCGAAGACATCGACCAGAGCACCCAGGAACATCGCGCCCGTGCCTCTGTCAACCATGTCGAGCGTGCGCCAGAGCGCCACCCTCGACACACGCCCACAGACCGCGCTCCGCCCTCGCCGCATGCATACGCAATCACCACCATCCCAGGAGACTGCCAGACATCCCCTTTCGCCGCCCCATGCCTCACGGCCACCGCTCGCCATCGAATACGCCGCCTCTGCCGCGCAGAGCATCACATGTTCCAGACCATTTGCCACCACCCCTACACGCGCATTAAAGCAATAGAGCATCGCCAGGAGACCACCGATCGATCGCCACCGCTGGCCATGCCTCTAGCAGCCCATAGCCATGTCGCCACCGTCGCCTGCCCATTCCGCTCGGTCTCGTCGTCGAGACTATAAATAGAGGCCTCCCCCGCTCAAACTCTTCACACCATCTCACTCCCCTCTCCTCACTGATCGTTCCACCCCGTTCCCGGAGCAAGGCGAGCAGCGCAATTTGGCCGGAGCAGGCCGCCTCTGGAGAAGAAGGGCGCCGTCGATTTCGTCCACCCCAGGAGAAGCTGTCGGTACTAGGAGATTCGCCGTCATCGACTTCGTCGTTCGCCCGCCTCGCCGACTTTCTCCTGAGCCCCGGTGAGCCCCCGACGACCCCTACCTACCGCGTTAGGTTTCTGTCTCGCCGGCGCGTCCGGACATGGACGATGAGTAGCAGCCGTTCGATTAGACTTAGATCGTGCGGATGAGATTGCCCCGTACCGCTTCGCGTTTAAAGAGCCACTGACTGGTGGAACCCCTCTGTCAGTTGATCCCCACGCCGCCCATTCATTTGAATTTGGATTTTTCCATTTTCATTCAAACACAGTTCCCGCGCATTAGCAGTTCCCGCGCAGCCCACTCGTTTGAATTTGGATTTTTCCATTTTCATTCAAACACAGTTCTGTACCTATATTCAAAAATCAACCCAGCTCGATTTAGTGAACCAAATTGAATGAAACCAATTTTGTTAGAAAGATATTGAACTGCTTAATTCAAGCCCATTGGATTCAAATCATTTGAATCTATAGATCAACCTTGGTAAAAAAAACAATGAAGAACCTTTTATGCATGCAAACATTTTTCAAATTTAAACCATAATAGCTTTTGAGTTGATTCCAACTCTCAAAAATCACATTTTATCACACCTTTCAGAATATATAAAAACATTTTGGTTTACTTACAGAAATAATGTTCAAGTAATAAAAGGATGCCACATAGGCATTTTTAGTCACTTTATTTAATTAAAATAAAAGGTTAAACCTTATTAAATTGTGACACCACTTTAAATCACATTCCCATGTACTGAAATATGTGGTGATGACATGTGTCAACATGATCCCATGTTTGGTTTGGAGAATATTAAATCTTAAGTAGTTTTTCAATGAGTAGAAATTACTTTTCTAAAAATAAAAGAAATTAAACCAAGCTTTAATCTTGTAATGTTACTGATGATGCTAGATCATCTATGGGACCCTTTTGTGTGATGATTGAAAGTAGTTAAGTATTGTTTGGTGATTGTGTACCTCATATTTATTTATAGACACTAGTACCGACCAAGGATACGAGGAAGAAGGAGGATACTACGAAGAAGAAGCCGAGGAGAACTTCAACCACTGCTCTGCACATGTAACATCCCTAAAATCATGTTTTAAACTCATGCATATCATCCATGCATCCATGATCATATAAGTTTCATTTCAAACAAATCATTTCAAAACAGAAGCATATATGCTTATCATTTAATGTAAGTTGCTCTAGCCTTAGTGCTATCTTCCAATGAGAAGAGTACTTGTTTTGATTCAGTAAAGTTTGAAATTCAAACTTAGGCACCATCAAAAGTTTGAACAAAGTTTCAAAACAAAATAAGTAAATAAAACCAATATTATGCCTATTGTATATATCACATAAAGGCTTGGTTTTATTTTTATTTTCATTTGATCAAAGTGTTTTGAATAAATAGTAGTGTTTGACATACATTTGAGTGCAAGGTTTGCAGTATAAAAACCTAGAGAAGATTTAAATTCAAACTCATTTGATTTGGATTTGAAAATCATTTCAGAAAATCAAAACAGAAAAAGGAAAGGAGAAAAGAAATAGAAAAAGGCCAGCGCCACCTATCTGGCCCAACTACGAATCCAGCCCAGTAAGCCCACCCGGGTTCCCACTCTCTCCTTCTCACTCGCAGACAAACCCACTGAGTGACTGACGCCAGGAACCCACCTCCTCGCTGTTTTATTTGCTGACAAGTGGACCCTGCGACCACGTCGTCGTCGTCAATCACGCGCGGCCGCGACGCTCGCTCCGCCGTTACTCGCCGCAGTCACTGCGGGCTTAATTGCCCTTGATTCCGCGCTTAATCGCCGCCCTCCTTCTGCCTACATAAACCCCTCTGCACCGCGGCCATTTCCCCTCACCTAGCGCCACCTCTACGCCCCCAGGTTGCCCGCAATTGCCCTTGCGCCGCACCAAACAGAGCAACTCCAGCGACGAATCTCGTTGAGTACAGACCGCCCCTCTGCCTCTAGTTCAAACCACTATGACCAGCATGACCTTGCGCGTTGGCTAATGCCCTCCGTTTGCTTTCTCATGACCCAGAGCGACGTCTTCGTTCTCAACCGCGAGCACCTGAGCCGTCGCTCGACTCCGACGTGCGATTCAGGTAAAATGAGACCGCCCCTTGCCTCCCCTTTGGTACTGTCTTGTTCGTCAGGCCCTTGCGCATCTCCTAAACCATCTGGCTTGTGCTAGGTCGACATAGAGCCTCGGCAACGTCTTCAACAGCAAGCAACTGAAGCCGCCCGCAACTTCGACGAGCTCCAGCGACCATCTCCGTGCGCCCCTTGCCAAACCACCGCCACCTTGAACATCAGCAGCACACGGCGAGTCTGGTAAGCCCCTAACCCCTCTCCCGCGCGACCTAGAACGCCGGTAGCATCTCTGACAGAGGCGCCGCCGCCTGTCGCCGCCGCCAGCGCCGCCACTGGATGGTCAAAGTGTTGAGCGCCGTTAGATCTAGATCTTGCGGATATGATAGAACGTGAGCGAAGCGGTAAGATTGGATCTGAGCCGCGCGATTAAGTTAGATCCAGCGGCTCAGAAGCGTGATCCAACGCAAAACGGTACCGGCCAATCAGATTAAGACGCGTGGCAACAGTTTAGGTTTAAAATCAGGATTTAAATCTATTAGATGTTTGAATTTGTTTTGGCTATAACTTTTGATCCCCACGTTAGAATTTGACAAATTTTATATCAATGGAATCAGGAGAACAAGCCCTTTCTAAATATGCAATGTGTTTAATGTTTTGCTTCTATTAAAATGGTTTTATTTACAGAAACATGTGTAGGGCTATTTTGAGTATATGAATTGTTTAAGAAATGATTTAAGGATTAAATAATTGTTGTTTGGCAAGTTTTGAACTTGTTTATGAACCAGTACTGTACACTTGCTTTGTTGAGTTTTAGAAATCATCACATATCACATTGCATGCATTCATATATTTTTGTTTGTAAATGTGTTGTATGTGATTTGTGGCTATGATTCTTTGTGTAGATTTTGGTGCCAATAGTGATTGTGAGGAGTGTAGCTACTCTCCAAACTACCAAGGCAAGTGGCTCTTGATGAATATTTTTATCCCTATGTTTTCTACTAAGCATTAGAAATATTTTTCTATTCTTGCATGCTATATTTTGCTTATGTGCCATGTTGGGAATTCCTAGTAGTTGTACAATTGCTAGAAATTTCTAAGTTAAGATGCTTATCTATGCCATGCTTAGCCTAGCTAGTAGCAACCAAGGGTTGGTGAAATATACATGCTATGATAAAAAAATATTTCTAAGTCTTTGGACTTGTGTTTTGCCTAATAAAACAACTAAGTTAATGAAACACCTGGGTGGAATGGAAGGAATGGTTTATGTTGAGTGGTTACACAAGGCCCATTTCTATGGTTTACCTTGTGTATCTCACTTGTGGAAAGCCACCCAGGAATAAAGAGATTTTAGAGGCCAAATGTTAAGAAGCTTCTAGTGCAGCCACTTGGAAATATGGGCTCTGCCTAGATCACATAGGTTGCTAGAACTTAGCCATTTGGACAGTTGGTGGTAGTGGGATGATAGGTTGGAGCGCGTCCATTTGGTCTAAGGGAAGGCTTCTGAAAGGTCCTGTCTTGGTGAAAATCAAGGCTTGTGGGGAAAGTGCACAACCTCTGCAGGTGGAAGAATCAAAGTACTTAGCCATGTCCCTGGAAAAGGACAACTTGAGCATCAAGGCATGGAAGCTATCAAGAATCTCCTCATCCCAATTTTCTAAGTAAAAACATGTGGGTGAACAAGGGTGAAGGATCTCAATGTCTATTGGTGGTTCCTTGGGAAAAGTTTTGACAAAGAAAAACTTAGTGATTTCAACTAATAGGCAAAACCTATTTTGAGCAAAGCAAGCCAAACTACACTTAGCCAAATTGCATATAGTATCTAGTCCACCTAAATTATACTAAAGTATCACTTGCCAATACTATTCCAATGTATTGACCCACTGTGGCTGTAACTTGTGATGTTGCAGGTTACTCTGATGAGGATTAGGAGTCATGAGTCTACACTCAACATGTTTGCATGTGGAACATGAAGATGAAGACTTTTATTTATTTACTTATTCAAACTCTTGTACTAGGCCTGTGGCCTTGGAGTTGTAAAGACTATGTTTGTCTCTGGAATGACTGTAATAATGACCTTTGTTTCTGTGTACTTCATCTTAAACTGTGGATGCTAGCATTGATCCAGGGACAAGCATTGCAATCACAGGTATCCTTTTCCTTTATAAAGGAGGGATCTTACAGATGGTATCAGAGCACTGTGTTGCCTGTAGGATTATGACCCTAGGATTGGAAACCACTAAGGAAAAATTTATAACAACTTCTACACTTGTCTATTCTTCTCGTAAACTTTTCTAATCTTCTTTCTCATCTCTATTTGTAGATGAACTCCATCAACAAAGCCGTAAGGAAAGGACCACTCATGACAATGACTTTGGAGTGTGAGACAGAATTTCCCAAGGCTCTCAAGGACCTCATGGTTGCAATGGAAATACATGGTGCAGTTGTGTACAATGGCTTTCCTGTGAGGGATGAAGGAGTTGAGTACTGGTGGGTGCAACTTCACTTGTATAAAAACAAGGAAGACAACCACAAGGAATCAGGATTCTGCATGTTCACCAATTCAGTGATGCACCCTACATTCTTTGAGTCAGCAAGGGATGCAGCTTGGAAGACCATCAAAGAACTTGGTGAAAGAGTCAAATGCAGAATGTTCAACATCCAAAATAGCTTAAAAGAAGAGAAGAAACATACCCAAGAGTTGGAGGCTACCAACCAAACCTTAAGAGGAGACATTATAGACTTAGTGATGGAGTCATGTGCTCAAGAGAGAGTGATTGCTTCTAGAAATATTGTGTTAGCCAACATATCTAATGAGATAGGATTATAAGCGTACTTCGTTAGTTGGACCACCACTTATCACCTTATTTTCCAAATGTTGCTTAAAATAAGTTGAACCTTGGATGTTGTAATGGATTCATGTATGCCATGACTTGTGTGTTTTGATTTCCAAGGATATGTATGTGATGCTTTGCCTTGTGTTTTATCTTAAATTATGTTGTTCTAACTTTTTCTATCTTATAAATAGATGCCTAATGTTACCATCAGCACTGTTGAGGAGTTCCAGGGAACTCGCTTTGGTCCTCGTATTGTTGAGCTCACTACTTTTCTCAATCTCCCTCTTCCTACCATCACGGTGCTTCCACTCACCAAGTTTGAGAGGAAAGACCTTTGGGGTTTCAAGGTCAATCAGCTCGGATGCTAGACTGAGCCTACCACGGAGGGTATCATCTTCAAGCTCATGCACGATGACATGGAGAGAGGCCTTGAGGTAGTCATGCAGGATCTGATAGGACGTCTGCCAGGGAGACACTCTCGACAGGTTAGAGGTACTCACTTCCACGTCTTCGGTAGACGTGATGAGGATGGAGAGGCCATCGACTTCGAGGACACTTCGAGGGATACAGCTGAGCCGATTCGTCTATACCTCCAGGACTTAGAGGCTCTCATTAGGCACGTGGATACTGATAGGACCAACATCATGCTCAACAATGACGAACTCCAGGTGCAGCTTCGCGAGAAGGACAAGCTCTTCGCGGAGCAAGATGAGATAGTCAAGGAGATGGAGGCAAAGTTCGAGAGCCAGGACAGAAAGTTCAAGAGTCAGGAGAAGCGAGTCCAGGATAGGAACAAGAGGATTTGGGACATGACTGAAGAACTGCAGGCCAAGGACTTCGAGCTCGAGCATCAGCAGACGGTGATTGAGAGGCTTGCTCCTAAGAGGGCTCTCAAAGCCAAAGTAGAGACCTTGACCGCCAATGTCGAGGAATACAAGACCGCAATGGAGAATGCAGGTCTTACCTTTATTGAGGAGGAGGTTGATGCCGAGGAGTAGAGTTGACTACTAATTTATCATTTATTTATCATACTTTATTTGTGTCACAATGACCATCCAACATGTGGATGGCTTGTTATTGGTGTGTTTACTTTGCAAACTTGTTATCTTGTTGTTGAACCTTTATTATTGTGATGCATGCTTGGTGATTGTTTATGTGATGTATTGTGCATGAAAGCATCTATGGGTATCTCATTCTTATCTCTATTTGAACAAACCACAGATCCCTCCCCGTCGTGCCAATCCCAACCCCAAGAACAACAACATCACTCCAGAAATGCAGCAAATGATGACAGCTCAGACTCAGCTGATGCAAATGATGACGACGTTCATCTAGAACCAAAACAACAACAACAACAACAACAACAATAACAATAATAACCCACCGGGTTTTGACATGCTTACCAGGTTCTTGAGATTGAGGCCAACAAAGTTCTCAGGAACAACTGATCCCATGGTGGCCAATGATTGTCTACGCTCTGTGAACAAGGACTTGGTAACTGTGGGTTGTACTGATGCAGAAAAGGTCAGATTTGTAGCACATTTGCTGGAAGGACCAGCCGCCACTTGGTGGGATAACTTCCAGATCACCACTCCCATAGAAGATGTGACATGGGCTATCTTTGAGGATGGCTTTCGCACTGCTCATATCTCATCTGGAGTGATGAGTCTGAAGAAGAAAGAATTCCATAATCTGAAGCAGCGCCACCGCAGCGTGGCAGAATATATTGAGGAGTTCAATAATCTGGCGCTTATGCACCGGATGAAGTTGACACTGATGCTAAGAGGAAGGAAAAGTTCCTTGAAGGGCTGAATGATGAACTGAACTTGCAGCTATCAGTGGCCTATATTCCCACTTATCAGTCTCTCTGTGATAAGGCTGCTATTTTGGAGAGCAAGATGAAGCAAGTTGAAAGCAGGAAGAGAAAACACTCAGACAAGCATAGCTCGGGATCGTCTCACAAACGTTCCCATTATGATGATAGTGGAAGCTCAGGATCCCACAAGCATGGGAAATTTAACAAGCACCACAACCACAACCGTCATGACAACAAGCATCACCGTAGTCATGACAATGACAAGTACAAGAACCACAAGGGTGGATATAAGAGCCACCATAGTGGTAATGGAAGTGGTAGTGGAAGCCAGCCTATCAAGAAGGACATTAGTCAGGTTGAATGCTTCAAGTGCAAGAAGAAGGGGCATTATGCAAATGAATGCCCAGAAAAGAAAGTTGAAGGACCCAACAAGCCCAACCCTTTTCAGAAGGGACAAGTGAACCACATCAATGTGGAGGAAATTTATGAGGAGCCTGATGCTGTTGCTGGTAAGTTCAGACTCAATTCTATTCCAGCATTTGTTCTTTTTGATACTGGAGCATCGCATTCATTCATATCAAAAGCATTTGTTGATAGAAATGGGTTTCCAACTGAAAACATTGGGTGTCCAATAAAAGTTAGTTCTCTAGGTGGAGATATGATAGTAAGTCTTGGATGCCGGGATCTAGTAATAGAGTTTGGAAAGCATAAGTTTCCAGTGAGTCTGATAATCCTAGATTCCCAAGGACTGGACGTAATATTGGAAATGGATTGGATGGCTAAGTATGAAGGAGTACTAGATTGTGCTATCTTCCAATGAGAAGAGTACTTGTTTTGATTCAGTAAAGTTTGAAATTCAAACTTAGGCACCATCAAAAGTTTGAACAAAGTTTCAAAACAAAATAAGTAAATAAAACCAATATTATGCCTATTGTATATATCACATAAAGGCTTGGTTTTATTTTTATTTTCATTTGATCAAAGTGTTTTGAATAAACAGTAGTGTTTGACATACATTTGAGTGCAAGGTTTGCAGTATAAAAACCTAGAGAAGATTTGAATTCAAACTCATTTGATTTGGATTTGAAAATCATTTTAGAAAATCAAAACAGAAAAAGGAAAGGAGAAAAGAAATAGAAAAAGGCCAGCGCCACCTATCTGGCCCAACTACGAATCCAGCCAGTAAGCCCACCCGGGTTCCCACTCTCTCCTTCTCACTCGTAGACAAACCCACTAAGTGACTGACGCCAGGACCCCACCTCCTCTCTGTTTTATTCGCTGACAAGTGGACCCTGCGACCACGTCGTCGTCGTCGTCGTCGTCAATCACGCGCGGCCGCGACGCCGCTTCGCATTACATTGCTGCAGCCATCGCGGGCTTAATTGCCCTTGATTCCGCTTAATCGACGCCTCCTTCCGCCTACATAACCCCTCGCACCATGCCATTTCCCCTCACCTAGCGCCACCTCTACGCCCCCAGGCTGCCCGCAATTGCCCTTGCGCCGCCGCAGACTGAGCAACTCCGGCGACGAATCTCGGTGAGTACAGACCGCCCCTCTGCCTCTAGTTCAAACCACTATGACCAGCATGACCTTGCGCGTTCGCTAATGCCCTCCATTTGCTTTCTCATGACCCGGAGCGACGTCTTCGTTCTCAACCGCGAGCACCTGAGCCGCCGCTCGACTCCGACGTGCGATTCAGGTAAAATGAGACCGCCCCTTGCCTCCCCTTTGGTACTGTCTTGTTCGCCAGGCCCTTGCGCATCTCCTAAACCATAGCCTCGGCAACATCTTCGACAGCAAGCAACTGACGCCACCCGCAACTTCGACGAGCTCCAGCGACCATCTCCGTGCGCCCCTTGCCAAACCACCGCCACCTTGAGCATCAGCAGCACACGGCGAGTCTGGTAAGCCCCTTCCCCCTCTCCCGCGCGACCTAGGACGCCGGTAGCATCTCTGACAGAGGCGCCGCCGCTAACGCCGCCACTGGATGGTCAAAGTGCTGAGCGCCGTTAGATCTAGATCCTGCGGATACAATAGAACGTAAGCGAAGCGGTAAGATTGGATCTGAGCCGCGCGATTAAATTAGATCCAGCGGCTCAGAAGCGTGATCCAACGTGAAACGGTACCGGCCAATCAGATTAAGACGCGTGGCAACAGTTTAGGTTTAAAATCAGGATTTAAATCTATTAGATGTTTGAATTTGTTTTGGCTATAACTTTTGATCCCCACGTTAGAATTTGACAAATTTTATATCAATGGAATCAGGAGAACAAGCCCTTTCTAAATATGCAATGTGTTTAATGTTTTGCTTCTGTTAAAATGGTTTTATTTATAGAAACATGTGTAGGGCTATTTTGAGTATATGAATTGTTTAAGAAATGATTTAAGGATTAAATAATTGTTGTTTGGAAAGTTTTGAACTTGTTTATGAACCAGTACTGTACACTTGCTTTGTTGAGTTTTAAAAATCATCACATATCATATTGCATGCATTCATATATTTTTGTTTGTAAATGTGTTGTATGTGATTTGTGGCTATGATTCTTTGTGTAGATTTTGGTGCTAATAGTGATTGTGATTGTGAGGAGTGTAGCTACTCTCCAAACTACCAAGGCAAGTGGTGCTTCATGAATATTTTTATCCCTATGTTTTCTACTAAGCATTAGAAATATTTTGCTAGTCTTGCATGCTATATTTTGCTTATGTGCCATGTTGGGAAATCCTACTAGTTGTAGAATTGCTAGAAATTTCTAAGTTAAGATGCTTATCTATGCCATGCTTAGCCTAGCTAATAGCAACCAAGGGTTGGTGATATATACATGCTATGATAAAAAAATATTTCTAAGTCTTTGGACTTGTGTTTTGCCTAATAAAACAACTAAGTTAATGAAACACCTGGGTGGAATGGAAGGAATGGTTTATGTTGAGTGGTTACACAAGGCCCATTCTATGGTTTACCTTGTGTATCTCCCTTGTGGAAAGCCACCCAGGAACAAAGAGATTTTAGAGGCCAAATGTTAAGAAGCTTCTAGTGCAGCCACTTGGCAATATGGGCTCTGCCTGGATCAAATAGGTTGCTAGAACTTAGCCATTTGGACAGTTGGTGGTAGTGGGATGATAGGTTGGAGCGCGCCCATTTGGTCTAAGGGAAGGCTTCTGAAAGGTCCCGTCTTGGTGAAAATCAAGGCTTGTGGGGAAAGTGCACAACCTCTGCAGGTGGAAGAATCTAAGTACTTAGCCATGTCCCTGGAAAAGGACAACTTGAGCATCAAGGCATGGAAGCTATCAAGAATCTCCTCATCCCAATTTTCTAAGTAAAAACTTGTGGGTGAACAAGGGTGAAGGATCTCAATGTCTATTGGTGGTTCCTTGGGAAAAGTTTTGACAAAGAAAAACTTAGTGATTTCAACTAATAGGCAAAACCTATTTTGAGCAAAGCAAGCCAAACTACACTTAGCCAAATTGCATATAGTATCTAGTCCACCTAAATTATACTAAGGTATCACTTGCTAATACTATTCCAATGTATTGACCCACTGTGTTTGTAACTTGTGATGTTGAAGGTTACTCTGATGAGGATTAGGAGTCATGAGTCTACACTCAACATCTTTGCCTGTGGCACATGAAGATGAAGACTTTTATTTATTTACTTATTCAAATTCTTGTACTAGGCCTGTGGCCTTGGAGTTGTAAAGACTATGTTTGTCTCTGGAATGACTATAATAATGACCTTTGTTTCTGTGTACTTCATCTTAAATTGTGGATGCTAGCATTGATCCAGGTACTAGCATTGCAATCATAGGGATCCTTTTCCTTTATAAAGGAGGGATTTTACAGCACAAGGCAAGCCTAATAGTACTAGTTGATAGAGCAAGCTAACACTTGCAAGATACTATACCTATGCAAGCAAATACTTGCTTGTTACCATGCCTACTATATGCCTTAAGCATATATGATCATAACCACTTGATAAACCAATCCTAGTTTTACTTACAAGCTTTATACTTTATTTATTTATCAAAGCTATTACTTAGAGTTTACTTAAGTTAATTGTAGATACTAGAAAGATAATTGAAGGTTGCATAAAGAGCATAAAATTTGGCCTAAGCTAGATAATCTTTATGTCATCCTAAGGCATGAGATTGAACTTAGCTAAACTCCACTAGTTTACCACCCCACATTAGTACTTACCCCCACTTGTAGATGCTAGTGCTAAGCATAAAACTTGATCAACTTAGATGGGAATACTTGGTGGAAAAATGGTTATGAAAACCTTGGAATGATGGATCATTCTAATGAAATGTTTTGGACATGTGTTTCCGAACACCAGATGATTTATGGTGATGAAAATGTTGAGGCATGAGCCTTAGACCTTTATAAAACTGATGGTTGTCTGGATGCGATACCATTCCAATTTTACCGTACAACCATAATACCCGAGAATTGGGTAGGGCTTGACTGGAAACTTATATACCTTAGTATTAGTTACCTCACGGCCAAGGTCTGAGGTGAGGCTACCTTGTGAAGATTGTCCACCTGTGCAGTACCCAAGATGACAGTTGGTCATGGTTGGGAGGCCAAACTCACAGGAGAGGTGCTTATACTAGGGCGTGTAATTGAAAGGTTAGGATTGATTATCCGCATACTAAGTATGGTGAATTCAGGATTTGTTCCTCACAGATGTATCGAATGTTGTGGTCAAAGTGTACAATCTCTGCAGAGTGTCAAACTATTCGAATAGCCACGTCCGTGGTTATGGACAGTTGGAGTGGCCATACTGTTTTCCCGTCAGATGTTTTCAAAATGACTTGTGAAATGAATTGATACTTTGACTTGACCACAACAGAGTTGTGATATGAAAACAAGTTCCCGCTTAGGAGTTATAAAACTTCAACTAGCTTTCTTCGTTTCTAAACTTAGTAGAGGTAAATCTGGCTTTTTGCAAAACAACCATAGAGCTTAGTGTCCTACTACAAAAAACCCCTTCACTTGTTAGTATTAGTTTGCGAGTACTTAAAGAGTACTCATGGCTTTGTCCCTGGCTATTCCCATGGCCAGACTATGAAGAGGAGTACCTAGAGGATGGACCCCAGGAAGGTTACGACAACTAGGATCATCTCCCGTCGTCAGCATTGCCTGTGACCCCAAAGATGGAGCTTCGCCTACGCTACCGTTATTATTACGTATTTCCGCTGCTTGAATTGTATTAATAACTGGATCATGAGATCCTTATTCGTGTAAGACCTTATGTATGGTTTGAAATGGATGATGTACTGTGGTATCCATATCTGTTATGTCCCGCAAAAATGGTAATCCTGGGATTGCGATGTATGGCATAATAGGCATCTGGGATTAAAAATCCGGGTGTTGACAGTCGTCGTACCCCATACTCGTACCGGAGAGAACAACCCAAAAGGAAAAGCCGCCGTTGCTAGGGATGGACAAATGAAAAGTCTAGGTTTGATTATTCGAGCCCCCGTCTACCGTGTGTAGCGGGCCGTGGTTTTATCTCGGCGGATGTATTGATTCTTGTGGGTAAAATGCACAAACTCTGTAGAGTCTAATTTATTTGAATAGCCGTGTCCACGGTCAAGGACGGTTGGAATGGAAAGTTCTAGGAGGACCCTTCGGTTATGATGTGATAAAATAAAGGATGTGACTTGGTCACGAGGAAAGATAAAGAACGAGTTTGGTTTTGACCAGAGATAGTCGAAGATGTTTTAAAAAGGGTTTTGCAACAAAACTGTTTTAAATAATTTTTAACAAGGATGTGGAGATGTCCGGATTTTCAAAAAGGACGCAAATTTTCCAAAAACTCTTTTTCAACAAAGGTATAGAGATGCCAATGTTAGGTTTTTCTTTCAAAAAGAACTATAGTTTATAGCTATCTCGCCACAGCCAAATATGCATTATATTGTTACCTAGTATCGGTGGTTTGCGAGTACATTCAAAGTACTCACTGCCATTGTCCCTGGCTATTTACTTGGCCATATTGCAGATGTTAAGAAGGAACGAAGGTGCTGACGTCTATGCGAGCTAGGTCGTCTTCTCAGTCTGTTACATGTAGGTTAAGGCACAGGCTCTGCACTGAAGACTTCTGCTATTTGTATTGTATTCGCTATAATGGCCCTAATGTAAATTTGTACTCGTTACTATATGGATGATGTAATGATACTAGTCGGTTATGCTCACGGCTCAGTGATCATGGGAACGTGAATTGTATGCATAACGGGTATTCGTGGACCGTAAATCCGAGGTGCCACAGGAGCCACCGGTACCAGGAGGATCGCCGTCATCGACTTCGTCGTTCGCCCCCATCGCCGACCATCACCGGAGCCTGGTGAGTTGCCACTAACCCCCACTGGCCACGCTAGGGTTCGACCTCGCCGCGTTATGTTTAGACGTGGACGATGAACCTCAGCCGTAGATCTAGCTTCTAATCCTACGGCCCTAATCGTCTCGTACCCCTTCGCACCCCCTGTCTCGCTAACTGGTGGGGATAGCCACTTAAACCCGCCCACGCGCACGCTGTGCGCAGTGGGCCAGCCCCGTTACCCTCCTACATGACCCAGTAATTCAAACTTAGGTTTTTACATTTAGTTTCAAACTTAGTTCTGCCTCTAGATTCAAAAATCAATCCAGGGAGATTCACTGAACCAAATTTCATGGAACTAATTTTGTTCGAAAGGTATTGAAATTCTTGATCCAACCCTGTTGGATTCAAATCATTTGGAATTATAGATCACCTATAGTAAAAATAACAAGGCAGAAGCTTTTCTGCATTCAAATATTTTACAAAATTCAACCATAACAACTTTTGAGTTGATTCCAACTCTCAAAAATCACATTTGACAAGACCTTTCTGAATATATAAAAATATCTAGGTTTACTTGCATAAATAATGGACAAGTAATAAAAGAATGCCCCATTGGCATTTCTAGTCACTTTATTTAATTAAAATAAAAAGGTTAAGCCTTATTAAATTGTGACAACACTTTAAATCACATTCCCAAGTACTGAAATATGTGGTGATGACATGTGTCAACATGATCCCATGTTTTAGTTGGAGAATATTAAATCTAAAGTAGTTTTTCAATGAGTAGAAATTAGTTTTCTAAAATAAAATAAATAGAACCTTTGCCTTAATCCTTGTGAAAATAGTGATGATACTAGATCATCTATTGTAAGCCCTTGTGTGCTAAATAGAAGTAGTTAAGAATTGCTTGGTGATTGTGTACTTCGTATTTATTTGTAGACGCTAGTACCGAACAAGGATACAAAGAGGAAGGAGGATACTACGCGGAATAAGAAGTGGAGAACTTCAACCACTACTCTGCACAAGGAAATCTAAGCTAAACCATGAAAGTTTACTTGCGAGCTTACCCCTACAAGATAATCTATGCAATGCATTAGGCATGCCTTGATTATACCCATTCATGATACCCAATCCTAGTTTTACTTGCAAACTTAGTTATTTTATTTCTTTATCAAAGCTTTCTACTTGTGTTTACTTAGTGATTTGTAGATTTTATAAAGATTATTAAAGGTAGCATAAAGAGCATAAAACATGGCCTAAGTTAGATAAATCTTGATGTCATCCCGAGGCATGAGATTGAACTTAGATAAGTCACACTTGATTATCACCCTCATTAGTGTTTACCCCTACTTGTACATGCTAGTGCTAAGCATAAAACTTGATTACTTTAGATCGGAATACTTGGTGAAAATGATTATGAAAACCTTAGAATGATGAGTCATTCTACTGAAATGTTTTGACATGTGTTCTTGAACACCAAATGATTTTGATGATGAAAATGTTGAGGCATGAGCCTTAGCCCTTTATAAAACTGATGGTTGTCTGGATGCGATAACATTCCTATTTTACCGTACAACCACAATACCCAAAATTTGGGTAGGGCTTGACTGGAAATTTATATACCTTAGTATGGGTTCCCTTGCGGCCAAGGTTTGAGCTGAGGCTGCCTTGTGAAGATTGTCCACCTGTGCAGTTCCCAAGGTGACAATTGGTCATGGTTGGGAGGGCAAACTCATAGGAGAGGTGCCTATACTAGGGCATGTAATTGAAAGGTTAGGATTGATTATGCACATACTGAGTATGGTTCATTCAGGATTTTCCCTAACGGATGTATCGAATATTGTGGTGAAAGTGTACCACCTCTGCAGAGTGTCAAACTATTCGAATAGCTACGTCCGCGGTTATGGACAGTTGGAGTGTCCATACTGTTCCGCCGTCATATGTTTTCAAAATGACTTATGAAATGAATCATGACTTTGACTTGACCACAACAGGGTTGTGATATGAAAACTCAAGTTCCCACTTAGGTGATATAAAACATCAACTAGCTTTCTTTGCTTCTGAACTCAGTTAAGGTAAATCTGGCTTTTTGCAAAACAACCTAGAGCTTAGTATTCTTACTCAAAACCACTTTACCTCTTAGTCCTAGTTTGCGAGTACTTAAAGAGTACTCATGGCTTTGTCCCTGGCTATTCCCGTGGCCAGACTATGAAGAGGACTATCAGGAGGATGGACCGCAGGAAGGTTACGACAACTAGGATCATATCCCATCGTCATCATTGCCTGTGACCATGTATATGGTGCTTCGCCCATGCTACCGTTATTATTATGTTATTCCGCTTCTATGATTGTATTAAGACTGGATCATGAGATATTTTATTTGTTGTAAGACCTTATGTATGGTTTGTAATGGATGATGTACTGTGATATCCAATCTGTTATGTCTTGCAAAAATGGTAATCCTGGGATTGCGATGTATGGCATAACAGGCATCTGGGATTAAACATCCGGGTGTTGACATCAACAAACAAGAAAATTCTTTTATTATTTGAGTCATTACTTTTGGGATGTCCCACATTTATATAAAGAAGGACTAGATGGTATTATGCGAAGATGTGTTCCAGAATATGAACAGGAAGATATATTGAGAAAATGTCATTGCAGTGCTTATGGAGGACATCATGCTGGGGATAGAACTGCACAAAAAGTTTTACAATTTGGATTTTATTGGCCTACCCTTTTCAAGGATGCAAGGAAGTTTGTTTTATCTTGTGACGAATGTCAAAGAGTTGGTAACATTTCTAGACGCAATGAAATGCCTATGAATTTTTCTCTTGTTATTGAACCTTTTGACTATGGGGGATTTGACTTTATGGGTCCTTTTCCTCCTTCAAAAGGGTATACTCATATTCTTGTTGCTGTTGACTATGTTACAAAGTGGGTAGAAGCCATACCTACAAACAACGCTGATGGTAAGACCTCTTTGAAAATGCTTAAGGATGTTATTTTTCCTAGGTTTGGTGTGCCTAGATATCTCATGACTAATGGAGGCTCTCATTTTATTCATGGTGGTTTTAGGAAAACTCTTGTAAAATATGATGTTAAGTGTAGAATTGCTTCAGCTTATCACCCCCAAACCAGTGGGCAAGTAGAACTTTCCAATAGGGAAATTAAATCTATCCTACAGAAGACTGTTAATAGATCTAGGAAAAATTGGGCTAAAAAGTTGAATGACGCTTTATGGGCTTATAGAACCGCTTATAAAAATCCTATGGGAATGTCTCCTTACAAAATGGTTTATGGGAAAGCGTGTCACTTGCCTCTAGAATAAGAACACAAAGCTTATTGGGCAGTGAAAGAGTTGAATAGAGATTTTTAAACTTGCTGGTGAAAAAAGATTGCTTGACTTGAGTGCCTTAGATGAGTGGAGAAGTAAAGATTATGAAAATGCTAGACTCTTTAAGGAAAAAGTAAAAAGATGGCATGATAGGAGAATTCTAAAAAGGGAGTTCCATGTTGGTGAGAAAGTTCTTTTGTATAGGTCTCGTCTCAGATTCTTTGTAGGGAAACTACTCTCAAAATGGGAAGGACCTTTTGTTATTGAGGAAGTGTATCGTTCAGGGGCTATCAAAATATCTTATTGGAAAGATAACACTACACAGGTGGTGAATGGTCAAAGGCTCAAAAATTATATTTCTGGAGATTCTTATAATGAAGATGTTGATATTATTCAAATGGTGACTCCGAAAGAATTTATTAGAAACCAAACACCATAATTTGCAGAGTCCGTCTTTGAATACGTAAAAGTGGTGAAAACAGAAGGTTCGTGAAAACCTAATATTTTTATATTTTTGATGTTTGTATTACATACGGAAGGTTACGAGACGAAATGGAAGAGGAAAGGGAGGCCAGGGTGGCCACAGCCACCATAGGAGCGGGCCCCCAACTGGTTGCGCCTGGAGGGGGTGTGATCCCCCTGAGCTCCATCTCCGCCTTGTTTTCGCACCAGTACCTTCCTTATGCATTGAAACTTCATAATATATAACCCCCCCCAGATCCCTCGAGGTTCGTGTATCGTATTCTCATCGTGTTTTTGTTTCAATCTGTTTCTGTCAGGCAGATTCTCAGTTTTGGAGCTACAGTGTCTTCCTCTGGATCACCCATAGAGGATTCCTCCGCGGATGCTATCAACCCGTACATGTATGAGTTCAAGATTCATCCCAAGGAGTTGATTCTCAAGGATGGGAAGGTGCAGCTGAAAGAAGTTCAAGGCCCTAAAGGAGAAGGCAGTCTGGAAGAAAGGATGGAAGCATTGGAATAGGAAGTTTTCAGGTACAAAAAGATGGCGGAATGCGAAGTGGATATCATCCATAAGATAAGTTCAGAACTCATCACTAAGCGCAAGGAGGAGGTTGCTGAGCTCCGAGACAAAATCCTCTCACTCCATCAGGACACCAAGCAATTACAAGCACAGCTCTACGACATACAAAACCAAAACTGTGAGTATGAGGATAGATTTGATCACATAAACTTTGCTGCTAGTTTTAGGATTGTGGAAACCAAGACATCCTTTTTGGATGGGGAACCTTTACCTTGGAAGTCTCATGATTGCAAGGGAACACCACCACCACCGAGGGAGTAATTCATCATTAGATTTCGCATCCCCTTGGCTTGTTCCAAGCTTGGGGGAGTGTCGCGGTATAACATCATTATCTGTTATCTTTTACCTTTTTAGTAGAGCTATATATTTGGTAGAGAAGTTATCTTATAGGTTGGTTTGCATTGTGGAAGTATCTCTCCTTTAGTTGGTTATCTATGTATCCCTTGGAGTGAGTGCCTTTATGGAATATTAATGAGAAGTTTTATCTTTTACTTTTGCACTTCTTATTTTAGTTTGCAATATCTATTATATTATTGATCTTGTTGATCAGTATTGGCATCACTTTGGGAGCATCAAGTAGATCTAAATTGGTTTTGGCAAACCGGGCTCTGGTCAGTAGCAACAGTTTTTGAGGTTTGGGAGGAAAAGAGAAAAAGCTTACATGTATTTTGTATCATTTATTTTCTTTCTTGATTGGCTCATAAGCTTAGTATTTGTTATTTAAGATCTTTTGTGTCTTCAAGGAAGATTGCATTTTTGGCTTTATTACTTGTATGTTTGCTTGTTTCCTTCAACTCTTTTGCTTGCTACCCATCCTTGCTAGCCAAAAACCTGTTTTGAGAAGGCATACCTCTCATGCATCCAATCCCTTTGAACCAAAACCTGTGCCATCTGTGTACACCATATCTACCTATTAGCATTATTGCTATTCCAACCAAATTCTCAAGATTCATCTATCTTTCTAATTAAAAAAAATTATGTGAAAACTAGTTAGTAAAGCTTTCACGAACTTGATGGCACACCTTATTTTATTGCCCCTAATAAACTTGAACCATTGTGTCATCGAAGTTGTATATGCTTTCATATATACGTTGGGATTAGCAGAACCGTGCTATCACGAGGAACGCTTTCAATACTTATGGATACATATCCAGTTGATATCATGCTCTTTTGTTTGCTGATGTTGTCGGTATGAAATAAAAGGGGAGCTTGTAAGTCCATGGAGTTATGTATGTGTGTTAGAGAAACTCCTGGGCCGCTAGCCTAAGCCATTCCTAATCATGGTGGAAACTTGCAGCATAACCATAGTGAGCAATATGTGAAGCATCCTCAATAAAAACCTATGCAAATAGCAAATAAAAAGATCGCTTAGATGCTCACTGTCCACTTGCCTTGTCATTTTGTTTATGGGATAGCTCATGTATCATGTGCAAGGGGTACCCCATTGGCGGTTCTTTATGATACGCATGTACTTACAATGACAAGAACTTACTGGTAACTAAAGTTGAGTAGCATGAGAAGCGGCCCTCGTACTCAAGGGACTTGAGATTGCTAACTTATATTTCGTCAAGCATATACTCCATCCTTGTTCACTTTAACCTTAATCACCTCAAGATGCTTATGATAGGGGCAATGAGGGATCAATGCTAGTAAGTACCATAATATTTTGGAAGATCTTTATGACTTGAAATTGCTACTTCCCTCTATGAAGGACCTTTCTTCTACTTCTAAGTTGATTCAGTAAACCTACTTCCTCTCTATCTCCAGCAAGCTTTTGAGTTGTTGTGTTTCAAGCATTCATATGATGATTTATTCAATCATGTTCTTCATCTTCCTTGTTTGCACAAGACTCTTATTTAATGAGTATTACTTTGAAAGCTATCACTATAAAAAACCTTTTATGTTTGAGCAAAGAGTACTCTTGTTGTGAAACTTCTACAAAAGCTTTTTGTGAAATTGTTTGTCATATGTACTCTGACCAAGAATAAAGTTTGCCAATCGCAATTATGATTTATCTTTATGCATCTCTATTGTGACTCTTGTACTTGTTGCAAGCTAAGTTATATAATGGTGAGTTGCTTTCTTATATGAGTTGTGTAATGGTAAGTGTGATGCTTTTTAACCGTATTCTTTTATCGACACTTCACTCCATAAACCTATGGACATGTTTACTGAGCTCAGTTTTCGCTTGGGGACAAGCGAAGGTCTAAGCTTGGGGGAGTTGATACGTCCAATGTGCATCACCAGTCTATATCATAATTTTCCTCTATTCATTGATATATTTCGTATTAAGATGTGTTACTTGAGATCCAACTCGGTGTAGTCGGAATAAGCAAACACATAGAAATGATTTTTTGTCAGTACATTGACATATAGTAGACATGCTTTCAAGTGAATGATGGTTTTTCTTTCAAAAAACTAGCTCGTGCTTTTCTGAAAACTTAGTCAGTTTCTCGTGCGCAATGTTGTTTACGCTGCACCTTGTCGGATAGCCGGGTTGCAGTCTAGAGCCAGAACCGAAGGGAGCTGACAATACATTTCCGCACGGTACTAGAGGCTTAGTAGCCGGAAGATACCAACTAGGCACATGGACGGATTGTCTGATCTGTCGCATCTTTCACCTTTTTTTCATGTGGGATGCCTCAGGCTTTTGCTCTTGCTAGCCGGACAGCCGGGTTGTGGTCTGTAGCTGAGACGAAGAGTGGGCCTCTGGCATCATCGCACACTACTCAGTCGGCTTATAGAATTAGCAGGCCAGGCCAACCGGCGAGCCCCCGGTAGGGCTTACCGGGCCGGAAAACTGAAGGCAGGAAACAGGTGATACGTCCAATTTGCATCACCATTCTATATCATAATTTGCCTCTATTCATTGATATATTTCGTATTAAGATGTGTTACTTATGTCTTTTCATCTGTTTTTGCATCTTGGATGATTCTTGGAGGATGAACTACCGGAGTCAGGTTTTTAATGGAAAAAGAGGTGTTTTGATGCAATTTCATGAAGATCAGAAAAATACCAGAAAAACTATAGAAACCCCTATTTTCCAAGAAGACGAAGAATGCCAGAAGGGGAGGCGGAGATGGGCCACAGGGGGCCCACACCCCTCCAGGCGCGGGCCACCCCTAGGCTGCACCTACAGGGGGTGTGACCCACGTAGCCCACCTCTGGCTCCACCCTCATGCCTCTATCTTCTCCTCGAAACCCTAAAACAGGGAGGGCGACCACAGAAAGATTCCGCCGCCTCTGCGGGGCCGAAAACACCAAGGGAGAAAGAGCTCTCTGGCAGAAAGATTTTTTCCAAGGAAATTCCTTCACGGAGAGGGGAGATCGTCGCCATCAACACCATCATCAAGCTAGACTTCAGCGGGATTATCATCATCATCATCCACACCATCATCTCCACCAGCACCATCATCACCACTCCATTCCACTATAACAATTGTGTTGAATACTTGTATAGTACTTAGGGGAAACTTTCCCGGTGTTGATTCCTATTGTAGTTGATGCTTGTGAGTGGAACCATTGGATTATTGTTTATGTTCAGATTGTTATTCATCACCATATCATCTTTGATCTTGATCCATATGATGTCTCGTGAGTAGTTCGTTTAGTTCTTGAGGACAGGGGAGAAGTCATGTTGTTAGTAGTGGATTTGTGTTGACATATTATTCAATGGTTTAGTATTTAAGTTGTTGTGCTATTCTTCTAGTGGTGTCATGTGAACATTACATGATACTTCACCATTTATGGGCCTAGAGGAATGCATTGTGTATTTGGATACTAATCATGGGGTTGCCGGAGTGACAGAAACCTGAACCCCCATTAGGAAACCTTTGCATAAGGGAGTGTAGGATCTCATAGTTTAAGGTTGTGGTTAGGTTTATACCTTAATTGCTTTCTTGTAGTTGCGGATGCTTGCAGGGGGTTTAATCACAAGTATGTATTAGTCCAAGTAAGGTCGGTACATTAGCACAGGTTCACCCACACAACACTTACAACACCAAAGAAGGGTATTCAAATATTTGAAGCGAAAGCACTTGACAGAATTCCCATGTGTCCCTGAGAACATTTGGTCCTTATAAGTATTCCCACCGGCTTGTCCTTTGCTAAGAAAGGATTGGGCCACTTGTTGCGATTGTTTGCTGTCTTTATTACTTGCACTTTCTTTCTTTGCTTTATCAGAAAACCCCTAAAAATCCGTTTGCTAAGTATTTACAGAGATTTGCTGCTCCATATCACTAGTCAACACCTTCTGCTCCTCGTTGGGATCGACACTCCTATTTATCAAAAGTACTACGATACACCCCCTATACTTGTGGGTCATTAACAGAACAACATCTTGCGAGCTCTCGAGGGTTGCTCAAGGTCAGAAAGATACTCACATTGTTGTAGTCGATGCAGTAGGGTCGAAGAAGCGATTCTGCAGCGTCGCGGGCGCTGAAACGGTCCAACTGGCATTCCAGCCAGATGGCTTGGCTCCAGCCGGCCAGACAACCAAACCGGGCATAGCCGGATTCGGTTCCCAGCCGGCTAGACAACCAAATGCGCAGGGATGCGTCGAGCCGGCCTGGCCAGCAGGACCAGGTTCAGCCGACAAGACCGACAACCAAACGGGCGAAGTCGCATCCAGCCGGCCGGACTGGCAGCCAAACGGACGAAGTCGCGCCAAATCGGCCCGACTCAGCCGGAACGGGTCAAAGCGGACGAGTCGGGCAAACAAACAGGACGCCAGTAGGACCGGGCTCTAGTCGGATATGCCCATCCGGCCTGACGAACCAAACAGCAAAAATCAGTTACAGATGGATCTGGATTTTTTTAACCGGATTTCTTCTAACCATCCATTTTTCTTCCTTCATGTCAACCTCCTTTTTTCAACCGACTAGCTCTAGCCGGACGGCCTCATCCGGCTACGACCAACCGGATTTTGCCTTTCTTTCTTGACTTTTTCCAACCGACCACGTTCTCACTGGCGGATTTCTTCCTTCAACTGGCAGCCTGTTTTTTTCTCTTTTTTTTCAATCAGCCACGTACTAGCCGGCCGACCCCTTTTGTCAACACCCGGATTTTTAATCCCAGATGCCTATTATGCCATACATCGCAATCCCAGGATTACCATTTTTACGAGACATAATAGATTGGATATCATAGTACATCATCCATTACAAACCATACATAAGGTCTTACAACAAAATAAAGGATCTCATGATCCAGTCTTAATACAATCATAGAAGCGGAATAATGTAATAACAACGGTAGCGTGGGCGAGACTCCATCTTCATGGTCACACGGAATGCTGACGATGGGAGATGATCCTAGTTATCGTAACCTTCCAGCGGTCCATCCTCCTGATAGTCCTCTTCATAGTCTGGCCACAAAAATAGCCAGGGACAAAGCCATGAGTACTCTTTAAGTACTCGCAAACTATCACTAATAGGTAAAGTGGTTTTGAGTACGAATACTAAGCGCTAGGTTGTTTTGCAAAAAGCTAGATTTACCTGAACTGAGTTCAGAAGCAAAGAAAGCTAATTGAAAGTTTTATTACACCTAAGTGGAAACTTGAGTTTTCATATCACAACCCTGTTGTGGTCAAGTCAAAGTCATGATTCACTTCATAAGTGAGTTTGAAAAGATCTGACGACAGAACAGTATGGCCACTCCAACTGTCCAAAACCGCGGACACGGCTATTCGAATAGTTTGACACTCTGCAGAGGTGGTACACTTTCACCACAATATTCGATACATCCGTCAGGAACAATCCTGAATTCACCATACTCAGTATGTAGATAATCAATCCTAACCTTTCAATTACACGCCCTAGTATAGGAACCTCTCCTATGAGTTTGTCCTCTCAACCATGACCATCTGTCATCTTGGGAACTGCATGGGTGGTTAATCTTCACAAGGTAGCCTCAGCTCAAACCTTGGCCGCAAGGGGACCCATACTAAGGTAAATAAACTTCCAGTCAAGCCTATCCAAATTCGGGTATTGTGGTTGTACGGTAAAATTGGAATGGTATCGCATCCAGACAACCATCAGTTTTATAAAGGGCTAAGGCTCATGCCTCAACATTTTCATCATCAAAATCATTTGGTGTTCAAGAACACATGTCAAAACATTTCATTAGAATGACTCATCATTCTAAGGTTTTCATAATCATTTTCACCAAGTATTCCCATCTAAAGTGATCAAGTTTTATGCTTAGCACTAGCATATACGAATGGGGGTAAACACTAATGAGGGGTGATAATCAAGTGTGACTTATCTAAATCCAATCTCATCCCTCAGGATGACATCAAGATTATCTAACTTAGGCCAAGTTTTATGCTCTTTATGCTACCTTTAATCATCTTTCTAAAATCGACAATTCACTAAGTAAAACACAAGTAGAAAGCTTTGATAAAGAAATAAAATAACTAAGCTTGTAAGTAAAACCAGGATTGGGTATAATAAGGTGGTATAATCACATATGCCTAAGGCATCTAGTTTTCCGGGTTATCATGCAAGTGTTAACTTGCAAAGTTGCAAGTGTAAGCTTGTCTTGTGCAGAGTAGTGGTTGAAGTTATCCTCTGCTTCTTCCTCGTAGTATCCTCCTTCCTCTTCGTATCCTTGGTCGGTACTAGCATCTATAAATAAATAAGAGTTACACAATCACCAAACAATACTTAACTAGTTCTATTTATCACACCAATGTTTCCACTGGCTGATCTAGCATCATCACAATCATCACAAAGATTAGGGCAAAAGTTTTATTTCTTTTATTTTAGAAAAGTAATTTCTAATCATTGAAAAACTACTTAAGATTTAATATTCTCCAACTAAAACATGGGATCATGTTGACACATGTCATCACCACATATTTCAGTACTTGGGAATGTGATTTAAAGTGGTGTCACAATTTAATAAGGTTTAACCTTTTTATATTAATTAAATAAAGTGACTAGAAATGCCTATGGGCATTCTTTTATTACTTGTCCATTATTTCTGCAAGAAAACCTAGATATTTTTATATATTCAGAAAGGTCTTATCAAATGTGATTTTTGAGAGTAGGAATCAACTCAAAAGCTTTTATGGTTGAATTTTGAACAATGTTTGAATGCAGAAAAGGATCTTCCTTGTTATTTTTACTATGGGTGATCTATAATTCCAAATGATTTGAATCCAACGGGCTTGGCTTAAGAATTTCAATACCTTTCTAGCAAAATTGGTTTCATGCAATTTGGTACAGTGAATCTGTCTGGATTGATTTTTTAATCTAGAGACAGAACTAAGTCTCAAACTAAAGTGATAAACCTAAATTTTAATTACTGGGTCATGCGGTAGTGCTAACTGGGCCGATGCACTATGCACAGCGCACGCGGGCGGTTTAAGTGATTGTCCCCACCAGTCAGCGAGACCGGGGGTGCAAAGGGGTACAAGATGATTAGGGTCGTAGGATTAGAAGTAAGATCTATGGCCGAGGTTCATCGTCCATGTCTGAACAGAACGCGGCGAGGTCGAACCCTAGCGCGAACAGTAGGGGTCAGTGGTGGCTCACCGGGGCTCTAGGGGCGAATGACAAACTCGACGACAATGATCCTCCTGGTACCGGTGGCTCCTCCTGGGGCAGATCCAATCAACGGCGCCCTTCTCCTCCAGAAGCGGTAAGCTCTGGCGAAATTCCGGCCACCTGGTGCTCGCCTTGCTCCGGGGAAGAGGTGGGGTGGTTCTGAGAGATAGGGGAGTCGAATGGTGTGAAGAATTCGAGCGGGGAAGGCCTCTATTTATAGTGCGACAAGGGGACCGAAGGGTGCAGGCTGATCTCGTCGGGGTCGGCTGCACACCGAGCTAACATCATGGCTGGGGGTAGGGGATGGTGCGCTGCCTCCTGGCGAAGCTCAACGGCATGGTGGCAAGGCGTGGGGCGGTGCGATGCGGCCGGAACACTTCGATGCTCTGGGCGGCTCCGACAGGAGTTTTATTGGCGCACGGGCGGTCCTGGTCGTGCGGCGACGAACGGGTCTGTCTGGGCGCTTCCTGGGGCGGTGGTGATCACGTATGCGAGCAGCGAAGGCGGGGCGCAGTCCGTGCGAGCGTGTCGAGCGCGGTGCTCTGGCGCGCTCTCGGCATGGTTGCAGAGAGGCTGGACGTGCTCGTTCTAGGTGGTCCAGTGGCTGGCAGGGCTCGGGCGTTGGACAGGGGGTGGCGGTGGATGGTGGAGTGCCTGCTAGACAAGGTTGGCGAGGCTAGTTAGGCTTGTAGCTTGTTGTCGACCTTGCGGTGGCAATTTGGGCTCGGCCATGGTCACCATTGATGGCATGGTCGAGTTTACAGTGAGCTAGGGCTGGTTAAAAAAGTTATTTGAATTTATCTTGATTTGTTTTTGCTTGGAAATGATTTAGATGATGTTGTTTTCATCTTTAAACCATTTCTTGCTATTCACAACAATCAAACAGGTCCATTCATGCATTCATACATTCATCACATACACACATGCATTCATATGGTTTTAATTAACAAAAGTTTTTGTTAACCCTAATTTTGGGTGAGTGGAATTTGATAACCTTGATTAATATTTTTGGGATGTTACAAACCTTCCCTCCTTAAACAAAATCTCGTCCCGAGATTTGAGAAAAAGAAAACTAGGATTTAAAGAGACCGGCAAACTCCGTCCTAATTTAGTCTTCTCACTCCTAGGTAGCTTCTTCTTCAGTGCGGTTACTCCACTGGATCTTGAGAAACTTGATACTCCGGGTCTTGTTGGTTCTGAAAGCTTCCTCCAAAATATGGATGGGTACTTCGGGATACATCAGGTCATTGTTGATCTCTATCGTTCGGTGATCAATGTTCTTGAAAACTTCCGTCTTCTCCGGGTCTTCTAGGCATTTGCAAAGTAACGATATATGGAACACATTATGCACGGCTGACATCTCCTCGGGTAGTTCCAGTTGATATGATACTTCTCCTCGATGATTCAGAATCTTGAAGGGTCCGATATATCTGGGGTCTAACTTTCCTTTGAGCTAGAAACGTAGCATTCCCTTCAAAGGTGACACCTTGAGATACACAAAATATCTGATATTGAAGGCTAGGTCTTGACGTCTCTTGTCGGCATAACTCTTCTGTCTGGATTGGGCAATCTTGAGGTGCTCACAGATCTTGTGAACTTTCTCTTCGGCTTCTCATAGGATGTCGGGTCCGAAAATCTGACTCTCTCCTACTTCCAACCAATTCAAAGGGGTTCGACACTTCCTTACATACATGAATTCAAATGGGGACATTTGCAAACTGGTTTGATAACTGTTGTTGTACGAAAATTCTTCGAAGGACAGGCAATCTTCCCATTTTGATCCATACCCTAGCACACAGGCTCTCAACATATCTTTGAGTATTTGATTTACTCGCTCCCTTTGTCCATCAGTCTGAGGGTGATAAGCTGTGCTAAAATCCTGTCGGGTTCCTAATCCTTCTTGGACTTTCTACCAAAATCTCGAGGTAAACTGAGTTCCTCAATCCGAAATGATGTTCTTGGGGACTCCATGCAAACTGACAGTTCTATCAATATACAACTCTGCTAGCTTCAAACTCTGATAAGTGGTCTTCACAGGTAAGAAATGGGCGACTTTGGACAATCTATCAACTATGACCCAAATAGAGTCGTTTCCCCTACTAGATGTAGGCAAACCGGTGATAAAATCCATTCCAACTGAATCCCATTTCTATTCCAGAATCTGCAATGGTTGCAACAGTCCTGCGGGTCTCTGATGTCCCGCCTTAACTCTCTGACAAATATCACACTTGTCTATATAGCTTCCGATTTCTCTCTTCATCTTATGCCACCAAAATTGCTCCTTCAAATCCTGATACATCTTCGTTCCTCTGGGGTGGATAGAATAAAGAGTATCGTGGGCTTATTTCAAAATAGCTTGCTTCAATTCTGAATCTGCTGGCACACAGATACGTCCTTTGTACCACAAAACTCCTTCTTCATCTTCGGTGAATCCGGGTACCTTTCCTGTTCCGATACGACGTTTGATTCCGTTGATACTGGCATTTCCTTTCTGCGCCTCCTTGATCTGACTAATCAAAGTGGGTTGAAGTTCTATGCTAGCCAAAAATCCTTCACTTACTAGATCCATTCTGAAATCTTCCAACTCCTTGTGCAAACTTGGTTTGTCCTTCAGAATCATGGAGTTCAAGCGGCACGGCAATCTGCTAAGGGCATCTGCTACCACATTGGCTTTACCAGGGTGATAGTGAATGTCCATATCATAGTCCTTGATTAGCTCTATCCATCTCCTTTGCCTCATATTCAGCTCCTTCTGAGTGAAGATATACTTCAGGCTCTTGTGATCCAAATAAATCTCACAACGGTTTCCCATAAGGTAATGCCTCCATGTCTTCAGGGCTAGAACTACGGCTGCTAGTTCAAGGTCATGGGCAGGGTAATTCTGTTCATGCTGCTTTAGTTGTCGGGATAGATAAGATATGACCTTGCCTTCTTGCATAAGCACACATCCGAGACCGATCTTGGATGCGTCACAATATACATCTTCGTGATATCCGGCATGATCAAGATTGGGGCTGATATCAATCTCTTCTTAAGTTCTTGAAAACTCGCTTCACATTTGTCTGTCCATTCAAACTTCTTACCCTTCTTCAACATTTGGGTCATGGGTCTTGCGATGCTCGAGAATCCTTCTACAAACTTGCGGTAGTATCCCACTAATCCAAGAAATGCACGAACTTGGGTTTGAGTGGTTGGGTCTTGCCATTCTTCAACATCCTTCACCTTTGCAGGGTCAACGGCAATTCCTCCGGATGACACAATTTGTCCGAGGAATCCTACCTCCTGTAACCAGAATTCACATTTGCTAAACTTGGCATATAGTTGAACCTCCCTAAGGGTTCCAAGGATGGTCCTTAGGTGTAGCTCATGTTCTTCTTCTGATTTCGAATATATCAGAATGTCATCAATGAAAACAACGACAAACTTATCCAGGAAGTCGATAAAAATCTTATTCATGAGATTCATGAAATAAGTGGGGGAATTGGTTAATCCAAAAGACATGACAGTGTACTCATACAATCCATATCTGGTGGTAAAGGCAGTCTTGGGAATATCCTCTGCGCGAATCTTGAGTTGATGATAACCCGTTCTAAGATCAATCTTAGAAAACACTTTGGCACCAGTCAACTAGTCAAACAGGTCTTCTATCTTTGGTAGTGGGTACTTTTCTTGATGGTGACATCATTCATCTTTCGATAATCCGTACACAAACGGTTACCTCCATCTTTCTAGTCCACAAACAAGACAGGTGATCTCCATGGCGACACACTTGGTTGAATCGGTCCTATTTACAGCATAGCATCCAGTTGCTTCTTCAGCTCCACTAGTTCAGACAGGTTCATACTATAAGGTCTCTGGGCTATGGGTCCGGTTCCAGGGATTAGTTCAATGATAAACTCGATATCCCGATCTGGGGGCATACTGGGCAAAACATCTGGGAATACGACGGGGTATTCACAGACTACTCTCACTTGGTCAATAGTTGGTTGGGCTAGACTCTTGTTGCACTTGAATTGACGGGGCAAGGTTTTATACATGCTCACGATATTCCTGTCTTCTGTTCATGGTTATGGCTTTTTTGGCACAGTCGATTAATCCTTTATGTTTCGACATCCAATCCATTCCTAGTACTACTTCCAAACCTTTAGTTCCAAGTACTATTATATTAGCATAAAAATATATGCCATGGATTCGGATAGGTACGGCCTTGCAAATTTGTCTAGCTTTGGTGGTTGAACCAGGTATTTGAACTATCATAACATGCTTCAATTTGGTTGGTTGAATCTTACTAGTGCATGCAAATTCTTCGGTAACAAACGATTGCGATGCTACAGAATAAAACAACATTCTTGCAAGTACTAAGTTAATAGAAAACATACCCAGCACAACATCTGGCGCTTCCTGGGCTTCTTCAACATTCATGAGAAATAGACGGCCGTTGCAGTTGAGCGAATTTCCTAGGGCAAATCTCCTTCCAGGATGAACACGACACTGCTGCTGAGCTGGGGCATTCACATTGGGGGCTGCTGCAATCTTCTTGGGGCACTCATTGGAGTAGTGTCCCTTGGTTCCACATTCATAACAAGTCACCTGAGACTTGCCCTTTGCTGCAACAGGCACAGCATTGCTTCCAGTTCTCGGGGCAGTATTGGTGTTGGTGGTGACATTATTGTTGTTGAACTTTGGCGGTGCACAATTGAAATTATTGGAGTTGTCGGGGTTGTTGTTGTTGTGGTTTCCTCCGGGCCTTGGGTTTCCTCCGCCACGGTTGGGATAGGTTGGACGGTTCATCGGGGGTCTATTGGTTCGTCGGGCAAATCCTGGAGATGGGTTGGGGCGATACTTTGGGGTATGGTGGGTTCCTGGTTGATGCATCATTCTACCCTTGCGGTTCTCATTGGCTTGGTTGATCTTGCCTTCCATCTGAATGGCAGAATCCACTAAGGCTTCAATATCAGCAAACGTAATGTTGACTAACACCGTTTGCATCTCATCATGCAAACCATTCAGGAATCTCTCCTTCTTCTTAGCTTCAGTGTCAATCTCATCTGGTGCATACCTAGCTAATGACAGAAATTTATCACGATACTCAACTACAGTCATCCTCCCTTGCTTCAATTCTCTGAATTCATCTCTCATCCTCTTGATTAAACCCAGTGGCACATGGGTTCTGCTGAACTTGAGTTTGAATTCATCCCAAGTCATCATCTGTCCTCCATTCATGGCGCGAACACTGTTCCACCAAGCTCTTGCATCTCCTGCTAGATAGTGGGTGGCAAACAGTACTTTCTCGTTCGCTTCCATTCCTGCAACTTCTAAGTTGTTCTCCATGGTCTGCATCTAAGGGCTCTTCCGACTTAGTAAAGATGGGTGGATTGGTGTTCTGAAAGTTCTTGAGCTTGGATCCATGGTTGTCCTGCTTTCCATGGCCTTGATTGTACTTGTCCATCTGAGCTATGTGTTGAAGGGTGGCTAAGTTGGCTTGACGTTCGGCTCTTTCAGCTTTGCAGTCATAAACCAACATTTGCAAGATTTGCAACATCGGGTCCGGGGATGAACTGCTTCCTCCGCGAGGCATCTGAAGATTGAGATAGATCATGAGAAAAGAGGGAAATCTTTAAGGTTCAGGGGTTTTGTTTTTGAAAGGTTTTTGAAGTTTGACTCAGATTTTTCTAGGAACTTGCTTTTCATTCATTCATAGCACACAATACAAACACACACCACAACAAGGAAAACAGATGGTTTTAAAAACCATTCTGTGAAACTACGATACAGTGGGACCAGATACTACTTCACTAATGCTAGTTCTCAGGTGCTACTACTCCTCGGAGTTGGTGGCTTCATCATACTCATCATCATCATTATCATCATCATCAATGAAGTCGAAGTCATCCTCATCGGTGAAGAAGTCCATGGCTTGATCCTCCAGGAAGTCATCATCGTCACTGAGGTAAGAGTAGGGGTCTCCACGGGTATCCTCCCCTGCATTCTCCCTCTCCTCAAGATGCATGTCCCTCTCGTGGATGGTCTCCTCCAAGTCTGTGATCCTTTGACGAAGGCGGGCAATGATGTGCTCCTTCTTGACAAGTTGACGACGACGAGACTTGCGATCCTAAACCAGCATGGCGATGGTCTGGTCTTTCTTGACTGTGATGGCGTAGTTGTGGTTGGCGTAGGAGCGGGAATTGTCCAACTCCTTATGCCGGTCATACATCATGATGCTGAGTTGGTCCACTTGGTGCTTCAGATCTGGGTGATATGGTGCCTCCAGTGGCTGTCCCATAACATCATGCCTTGGATAGAACTCAAAGCGGGTGCCCTTGATTTGATTGATGCTTTTCCCACATAGACGGGCAAGAGCTTCCTGCATGGCCCTGGCATGTCCATCGAGCCAGTTGTTCTCCCTTAAGGTGAACTAAATTCCCTCTGTGGTGGGGGCTTAAATCTTTCCTCGGAGTTTTACAACAATCAGCCATTGCAATTCTCCTCCTTCCTGATCATTGAGCTGAGCTCCGAAGAACTCGGGGTGTGGGTGCTCCAGAAGTTCCGAGAGTTGGTCCAAATCTTGCTCAAAGATAAGATCTCCTCCATTGCCCAACTGATAGAACTTGCTATACTTCACATCCATCTATAAGAATGTAGGATGAGTAAGTTAGTAGAGTGATCAAGTGTGTCAAATTTTATGTAAGTTGGCAAGAATTTTTGAGGAACATGAATTTTCATGAAAGAATCTAAGTGATAAGAATGAGAATAGGTTTTCGTAAATACTCACTTTTTTTTTTTTGAAACTAAGTTTTTGATTCAAGCGTCCATTCTAAACTAGGGTCTCCTATGGTCAGGATGGCTCTGGTACCAACTTGTCAACACCCGAATTTTTAATCCTAGATGTCTGTTATGCCATACATCGCAATCCCAGGATTACCATTTTTGCGAGACATAACATATTGGATATCACAGTACATCATCCATTACAAACCATACATAAGGTCTTACAACAAAATAAAGGATCTCATGATCCAGTCTTAATACAATCATAGCAGCGGAATAATGTAATAACAACGGTCGTGTGGGAAAGACTCCATCTTCATGGTCACAGGCAATGCTGGCGATGGGAGATGATCCTAGTTGTCGTAACCTTCCTGCGGTCCATCCTCCTGATAGTCATCTTCATAGTCTGGCCACAGGAATAGCCAGGGACAAAGCCATGAGTACTCTTTAAATACTCGCAAACTATCACTAACAGGTAAAGTGGTTTTGAGTAGGAATACTAAGCTCTAGGTTGTTTTGCAAAAAGCCAGATTTACCTTAACTGAGTTCAGAAGCAAAGAAATCTAGTTGAAAGTTTTATAACACCTAAGTGGGAACTTGAGTTTTCATATCACAACCCTGTTGTGGTCAAGTAGAAGTCATGATTCACTTCACAAGTCATTTTGAAAACATCTGACGACGGAACAGTATGGCCACTCCAACTGTCCATAATCGCGGACATAGCTATTCGAATAGTTTGACACTCTGCAGAGGTGGTACACTTTCACCAGAATATTCGATACATCCCTCAGGAACAATCCTGAATTCACCATACTCAGTATGCGGATAATCAATCCTAACCTTTCAATTATACGCCCTAGTATAGGCACCTCTCCTATGAGTTTGGCCTCCCAACCATGACCATCTGTCATCTTGGGAACTGCATAGGTGGTCAATCTTCACAAGGTAGCCTCAGCTCAAACCTTGGCCGCAAGGGAACCCATACTAAGGTATATAAACTTCTAGTTAAGCCCTACCCAAATTCGGGTATTGTGGTTGTACTGTAAAATTGGAATGGTATCGCATCCAGACAACCATCATTTTTATAAAGGGCTAAGGCTCATGCCTCAACATTTTTATCATAAAAATCATCTGGTGTTCAAGAACACATTTCAAAACATTTCATTAGAATGACTCATCATTCTAAGGTTTTCATAATCATTTTCACCAAGTATTCCCATCTAAAGTGATCAAGTTTTATGCTTAGCACTAGCATATACCAATGGGGGTAAACACTAATGAGGGGTGATAATCAAGTGTGACTTATCTAAATTCAATCTCATGCCTTAGGATGACATCAAGATTTATCTAACTTAGGCCAAGTTTTATGCTCTTTATGCTACCTTTAATCATCTTTCTAAAATCTACAATTCACTAAGTAAAACACAAATAGAAAGCTTTGATAAAGAAATAAAATAACTAAGCTTGTAAGTAAAACTAGGATTGGGTATAATAAGTTGCAAGTGTAAGCTTGCCTTGTGCAGAGCAGTGGTTGAAGTTCTCCTCTCTTCTTCCTCGTAGTATCCTACTTCCTCTTCGTATCCTTGGTTGGTACTAACGTCTATAAATAAATACGAGGTACACAATCACCAAACAATACTTAACTAGTTCTATTTATCACACCAAGGTTTTCACTAGATGATCTAGCATCATCACAATCATCACAAAGATTAAGGCAAAAGTTTTATTTCTTTTATTTTAGAGAAGTAATTTCTACTCATTGAAAAACTACTTAAGATTTAATATTCTCCAACTAAAACATGGGATCATATTGACACATGCGATCACCACATATTTCAGTACTTGGGAATGTGATTTAAAGTGGTGTCATAATTTAATAAGGTTTAACCTTTTTATTTTAATTAAATAAACTGAATAGAAATTCCTATGGGGCATTCTTTTATTACTTGTCCATTATTTCTGCAAGTAAACCTAGATATTTTTATCTATTCAGAAAGGCCTAATCAAATTTGATTTTTGAGAGTTGGAATCAACTCAAAAGCTTTTATGGTTAAATTTTGAAAAATGTTTGAATGTAGAAAAGTCTCTGCCTTGTTGTTTTTACTATAGGTGATCTATAATTCCAAATGATATGAATCCAACGGGATTGGATTAATAATTCAATACCTTTCTAGCAAAATTGGTTTTATGCAATTTGGTTCAGTGAATTTCTCTGGATTGATTTTTTAATCTAGAGACAGAACTAATTTTTAATCTAAATTGATAAACCTAAATTTGAATTACTGGGTCGCGTGGTAGTGCTAACTGGGCCGGCCCACTACGCACAGCGCGTGCGGGCGGTTTAAGTGATTGTCCCCACCAGTCAGCGAGACAGGGGGGTGCGAAGGGGTAAGGGATGATTAGGGCTGTAGGATTAGAAGTAAGATCTACGGCTGAGGTTCATCGTCCACGTCTGAACAGAACGCGGCAAGGTCGAACCCTAGCGCGGCCAGTGGGGGTCAGTGGTGGCTCACCGGGGCTACCGGTGGCTCCTCCTAGGGCGGCTCCAATCAACGACACCCGTCTCCTCCAGTAGTGGCAAGCTAAGGCGAAATTCCGGCCACCTGGTGCTCGCCTTGCTCTGGGGAAGAGGTGGGGTGGTTCTGAGAGAGAGGGGAGTGGAATGGTGTAAAGAATTAGAGCGGGGAAGGCCTCTATTTATAGTGTGACGAGGGGACCGAAGGGTGCGAGCTGAGCTCGTCGGGGTCGGCTGCACACCGAGCTAACATCATGGCTGGGGGTAGGGGATGGTGCGCTGCCTCCTGGCGAAGCTCAATGGCATGGTGGCGAGGCGTGGGGCGGTGCGATGCGGTCGGAACACTTCGATGCTCTGGGAGGCTCCGACGGGAGTTTTAATGGCGTACGGGCGGTCCTGGTCGCGCGGCGACAAACGGGCATGTCTGGGCGGTTCCTGGGGCGGTGGTCGTCACGTATGCGAGCGGCGAAGGCGGGGCGCGGTCTGTGCGAGCGTGTCGAGCGCGGCGCTCTGGCGCGCTCTCGGCGTAGTCGCAAAGAGGCTGGGGGTGCTCGTTCTGGGTGGTCCAGTTGCTGGCAGGGCTCGGGCGTTAGACAGGGGGTGGCGGTGGACGGTGGAGTACCTGCTAGACAAGGTTGGCGAGGCTAGTTAGACTTGTAGCTTGATGTCGACCTTGGGGTGGCAATTTGGGCTCGGCCATGGTCACCATTGATGGCATGGTCGTGTTTATAGTGAGCTAGGGATGGTTAAACAAGTTATATGATCTACTGAGAGTAGTGAGAGCCAGAGAGGGGACATGGTTGGCACAAATACTGCTCACTATAGTGTTTGATATTTAATTTGATTTGTATTCAGAAGGTGTTTGATGAAATGGCCGCAAGAGATTTGAATTTGAATTTTTGAATAAAACTTGATGGGTGTACTATTCACATACTAGGTAGTCTCTGGTTGCTTGGATTTGTCCAGGTGAACTGGTTTGGTGGGGTTTTAAGAAATGGTCATCTTCACATATGATATAGATTCAATTTTGAATTGTTATTTGAATAGGGTTGCCAAATGTTTCTATGGTTTTGCAAAATGGGATTCGGTTCACTTTTACTTGATCTGGCAAGGGGTAAAAAGAAATGGATTTTCTTCTGTTTGAAATCTTGGACTAGAAACACTCAAAGTGGCCTAGTGAGCAAGATTGGCAAAAATGACCATTTGCTTATTTGGTTTGTTTTTGAATTTTTCTTGATTTGTTTCTCCTTGGAAATGATTTAGATGATGTTGTTTTCATCTTTAAACCATTTCTTGCTATTCACAACAATGAAATGAAACATGTCCATTCATGCATTAATACATTCATCACATACACACATGCATTCAAGATTTTAATTAACAAAAGTTTTTATTAACCCTAATTTTGGGTGATTGGAATTTGATAATCTTGATTAATATTTTTGGGATGTTACACCTTTTCTCTTCTTCTTTCACTGACCGGCTCAAACTTGCCTTTTTTTTCTAACCGGCCGAACCTTCTTTCTTCTCTCTATCTTTCCTCTTACTCCAACCAGCGGGCCTACCACCTTACCCATCTAGCCATACAACCTCCTCACCGAGCCGGCCGTGTCTCCCTTTTTCCTTTCCTAGCCGGATTACTACCAGATGGCCCTACCTTCTTTCTTTTCCTTCATTTTTTTCTACCGACTGACTGGTTCAACTCTGTATTCTTTTTCTTAACGCGGCTAGCTCAACCGGCCCTTTACTAGCTGGAACTATACATTTTTTTCCTTTTTTACTTTTCTCAACCGGTAGAGCCCCCACCACTTTCCCCCAGCCGGCCCCATCTACACCATTTTTTATACCCGGCCCGCACTTTCCTTCCTCCTCCGGACTGCTGCCTCCATCGGTCCATGGGAGGACGCGCACGCACCGGGGTGCTGCCGGCGAGCTCTGCGCTCGCCGTCCTTCCTCCTCCCGACTGCTGCCTCCATCGGTCCATGGGGGGACGCGCACGCACCGGGGTGCTGCCGGCGGGCGCGGGGCGAGCCGGCCATGGAGGCGAGAGCAGAGCTCGAGCGAGCCGGTGCGGCGTGGGCACGCCAGCTGGACGGAGCGGAGGCGCGGGCTCGCAGGAAGGGTGTGTTAGCACAACCCCTGCCGCCGAGTACTTTCCGACGACACCGACGAGGAAATTCCGACGAGACGACACACACGTATCCGATAACTTCCGCCGAGATGCACGTAATGCTAGCACTGATCGATTCTTTTGATCAAGCTAGTACAACTCACGCACGCACACGCAAAACAATATGATGGCCAAAGGCTCTTGTCGAGCCTTGTTTTCTCTCTTGTATTGCTCAACTCACGGTCACGGTGTGATTACAAGGCCAGGATACACGCATATATATATGCCAAGACTAGACAACCGACTCGGTAGCTAAACCTAGTCTAATACATATACGTATAGTATCTGGACACCTACACCTACTCGGACTGCAATTCCAATACGTGTAGGACACGTGATTATCTAACAATCACCCCCTAATCATGATGTGCTTCTTTACATCGACCTGGGTCCCAAATGCGACAGCTGCTCGCGGGCGTCATCCACGACATTGCTTTCGTCGCTTCCTTCCTCGGTACCCATATCACCGACTTTGCTTTTGTTGGCGTCTCCATGGCTTCACGTCGACCCTCCTCGTCCGTGCCCTTCTTTTCCGCGTCCTCCTTGTCAATGTCGTCCATGACTGTGCCTTCAGTCTTCACCGGTTCCTTGATGAACAAACATTGATTTTCGTACTCCATCTTCACCAGATAATTTACCATCCAAAATTCTTTCTTCGGATAGTAGTCCAGCATGTCTCGCATGCGTGCTTGTATCGGTCGTAGTCGTCTCATCTCCAATGCAGTCGGAGGCTCTGCGACATACTCTTCTGCGTCCGACAACGCGCTTGTTTCTTCAGTTTCTGAACCTTGTGTGCATCCACATAGAGCTCCTGGAGCCAACGGCTCTACATGCAGTGTATCCTGCATGCCTATTTCTGAGCCAATTTCTTGACTCGCCACCACATCACATGGCTCTTGCACTTCTGGACACTCCTTTGCCCCAAGCTCTTCACGTGGATCATCACCTCCTGTACTAGCAGATGATGAGCTAAACACAACACCTTCTAGTTCTGTTTTTTCTGACCACGGACTAGCCTTTTCTCCGGACACTTTTCCTTCTGGGAGTATCCCTAGTGCTTCTGGCCTGGTGTCCACGCCTGGAGCACCCCCTAGGCCTTCAATCTCTTCTGGGTCTGAATTTGCTGACAAAGATAAGCTTGGTTGATCCATATTTTCTTCATACTCAAGATTCCACGTGATGTGAAAAGATGAATATTCCGGTTCCTTGGAGCCCCAATTCCATGATTTTTCTTCCTCAAATACTACGTCGTCCGTGAAAACCACCTTATTGGTATAGGGGTTGCACAAACGGTATCCCTTCGAGCCTTCATAGTCTGTCATGATCATTGGAGTACTCTAATTCACCTTATGCGCCACACATCCAAAAGTACGAAGATGATCAATCGAGGGCTTTCGTCCGTACCATGTTTCATACGGAGTCATACCAACTCCACTCTCAGTTGGCTCCATGTTCAGCAAATACACAGCCGTATTGACTGCCTCACCCCAGAAGTTTCCTGGCAAACCTTTACTCTTCATCATCCTCCGTGCCATGGTCAACACGGTTTGATGCAGCTCGCCTTCCTGATCAATGCGTAGAGCTCTTATATTCGCCTTCACCTTGAACTCTTCGGCTTTCTTGATCTTCTCAAATGCTTGTTGAGCTTGACCCTTACTTTTTAGCAACACAATCCACATGTATTTACTATGATCATCCACCACAAGCATGAAGAACTTATTGCCGGACGGAGTTGCAGGTGAAATTCCAACGCATAGATCACCATGATCAGATTTTGAAGCTTTACTCGCCTCAAACATGGCTTCACACAGGAACGGGACACTCCGTTGCTCGTGATCCACACACGGTAGATCCTGATCCACTTGCACCACAATCTCCGTACCCAGTGATGGAGGATCCTCCTCATCCTTCAGCTCAGTTACTTCGAGCATCAGCATCATCGGTCCATCATATTCTCCTTCCTGGGCGATGAGAGCCCTCTCCTTCGACGATTTCTTGCAATCCTTCTTGAAGTGACCGAGCTCGCCGCACTTATGACATCTTACTTTCTTGATGTCAAACTTCCTCCGCGGCGGAGGCTCGTCCTCGTCCTCCCCTGCGATATACTTTTTCGCTGGGCGAGAATCTTCTCTATCACTCCTGCTGCCGGATGCTTTATCGTCCTTCTTCTCCTTGGCGAACAATGCTCGAGCCATAAGCATGAGATGCTCATCCACTTTCGCGTCGCCATAGGTGATCTTCATCCGCTCGTCGTGCGCCTTGAACCGTCCAACTAGATCATCCATCGTGAGAGTCTTGAGATCAACGCATTGCTCGATCGCCGAGACAACGGGTGAAATGTATGGTAGCGCCACGCCGGAGGAAACGCCACAATAGAGATCTCATCCAGCTTCTCGCCAAGTCCGCGAATCCCATTGACCAGTGTAGCGACCCTTGAAGCAAAAGCGTCTAGCGTCTCATCTTCTCCCATCTCCAGATTCTCGTACTTCTTCTGCAAGGTTTGCAGGGTCGCCTCACGGACGCGCTCGTGCCCAAGATTTAGCGTCTTGAGCGTATCTCACACCTCCTTTGCAGATTTCTTCGAGATCAGGTGTTGCATCAGATCCGTTGGCACCACCGAGCATATGGCCGTGAGTGCTAGTCGGTCTAGGTGGTACTTCGACGCACCCTTCTTGAACTCGTCGCCGCCTGGATCGACAGCCTCCTAGAGTCTGGCGCCTTCTAACGCCCACTCCATCTGAATCGCCCAGACCGTATAGTTGTCGCGGCTGTACCGCGGATACTGCATGGACACCGGTGCACCTGCAGCCGCACCAGAATACTCGCATAGCTCCTTACCCGTCATGACCTCCCGTTACTAGGAGATCCTCCGCGAGGCTCTGATACCAATTGTTAGCACAGCCCCTGCCGCCGAGTACTTTCCGACGACACCGACGAGAAAATTCCGACGAGACGACACACACATATCCGATAACTTCCGCCGAGATGCACGTAATGCTAGCACTGATCGATTCTTTTGATCAAGCTAGTACAACTCACGCACGCACACGCAAAACAATATGATGGCCAAAGGCTCTTGTCGAGCCTTGTTTTCTCTCTTGTATTGCTCAACTCACGGTCACGGTGTGATTATAAGGCCAGGATACACGCATATATATATGCCAAGACTAGACAACCGACTCGGTAGCTAAACCTAGTCTAATACATATACGTATAGTATCTGGACACTTACACCTACTCGGACTGCAATTTCAATACGTGTAGAACACGTGATTATCTAACAGGGTGGCGGCGGGCGCGGACGCGCAGTGGATGGAGTCGGTGCCGGGGAGGCGCAGCTGGCCAGAGCCAGTGCGGGAGGGCGCGCGGGAGCGCGGGAGCCGGAGTCGGACGGAGGTGCTCTGGGATGCAGGAAGGAGCAGGAATGATGGAGCGGCGGACCCGCTCGAAAGCACGCAGGCAAAGTCTGCCGCGGGGCGAGGCTGTGCATGTGGGCGCGCGGGCAGGAGCTGATGAGCGCTGCATGCTTGCAGGTAAGGGAAGACAGCCACGAACGCCACTTGCATGAATTTTGCGGCAGCGCGCACGTACGTATGCATGTACGTATTCTGTATTTGTACGAAGAAGCCGCCTTCGTTCCTGCTTAGCTCACGCATGCGTGGGCGACTGACTTGCTTTGCTGCTCTGCTGAGTGCTGCTGCGGCCACTAGCTGCCACTTGGACGTGCGCGCGGGCAGCTTAGACGCGGAAGCGCGGCAGCGGCTTGGGAGCGAGACGGCCGGCAGCCGCAGCACGTGGGACAGCGCGAGGGATGCAGCTCGCGGATGGACGCGAGCTCGCGAAGCTCGCCGAAAAAGTTGAAGACGGACGTGCCGGCTCGGCACTGCTGCGTACGGCGCAGGCGACGGCGTGGCCAGACGAGGCGAACGACGGCAAGTCCCTAATCTCTTTGGCGTGGCAACGGCACGCGGAGGCGATGGCGAGCCTCCGGACGACTCGGCGAGTCCCCAAGAAACTTGACGAAGCGGAGCCGGAGTTGGTGACCACGGCCCGACGGAGGCAGCGAGCCTCCGGGAAACTCGAAACGGTGTCGGTGAAGACGGCGATAAAGAGGTCCCGTGCGGAACGAGCTCCGGTCGCAGCCGTACTCGCCCCACAGTGGGCGCAAAATGTTGTTGGTATGAAAACGACATTGCCTAAGAAGGCTAGATAGAGATGTAGGAGCGAGCAGGGCGACTGCGACGGCGTCCGCAAGGGGGATTGGGTACAGGCGACTGCGCAATGAGACACATGAAGTACCTAGGTTCGGAGCTCTCGTGGTGAGATAAAACTCCTAGTTCTACATGTCTGACGGTATATGTGGGTATAATCGAGCTATAAGGTTGCTCCTGAAGCTGTATCGGGATGAACCGAGTGTATGTATATTCGCTCGTACGAGGCAGAGAGCAAGCTAGCTAGCAGCATGGTGCTAATATGTGTGGCGTGTGAGCCTGAGAGAGAGAGTGAGAGATCTAGCTCTCAGTAAGCATGCGTTGGTGTGGATGAGCAAGTGAGAGAGCCCCTTTGGTGCCTTATAAAGATGGCCCAAGAGATAAGGGCGGGCCCAGGCCTAACTTCTACTATTTGCTACAATGCCCGACTATTGCGCTATAGTGTACAGGTATGAGTAGAGTTTACTGTGTTACTATTTGCTACACTGTTAGAGGCATGGCAACAGTGTCACGGTCTTGTCGATGTCTGTGGTCCTTATCTGGTGGCTTTATCTGGTACCGGTCGAAGGGGTAGCAGCTGTCTCGGGTGATGGGCCACGCAGAGATAAAACAAAACTTTTCCTCTAACATGGTGATCCCAAGATCTAGCTGAGGTAGAAGGCCACGAGGTTTACCACTAGACGCGCAGTTGCGGATTACTGATGAAGCGTGTCAGTTGATGCAGTGCAGTCCTCACGATCCGATCGTCCTGGTGCTGATCGCACAACACCTCTGCTGGTATCCACACGTACAAGGAGGAGCACCGGCGGCGAACTGCTAGGTTCGTATCGACGGTAGGACTGCTGTGGAGCTAGGGTTTCCAACACATGGAATGACCTAACCGAACAACGATTAACCTTTCTAGGTTATGGTGCTCCACTATATATAGGGAGTGAACGTGGGCTATGCTCGCGCGGCCCATTCACTAAAGCCCATATAACACTAGTCACCATGAGTCCAACTCACTAACTTAGTCCTAATCCGGTTTAGGTCCAACCCAACCAGATTACAGGTTCAGATCCAATCCAAACTTGCTCCCGCTCTTAAGTGTGTGACCCCGCAGGCTCATGGCTACTTGGACACGATTGGAGTCCGACTCTCAATCGATCAGTCGGTAGCGGTTCCTAGCAGAAGGTGCCAACTCCCAAGTACCAAAGAGTCATGATGACTTGCCTTTCCAATGCGACTTACGTCTGAGTCCCTTTTGCCTCACGATATACCTTGTCAGACTATAGGCGAATATATGTCATCCCTTAAATAGTCCGACTCTCTTCTCGATCCGAGATAAGTGATTCACCCAACTAACTCTTAGTCGATCGCCTCGGTTAACACTTAACCGAGTCGTGCATGGCCATGATTTCCAAATCATATCTCACGAGAGGGTCCAGAGAATATATCTCCAAGTAGAGGGGCAAAATCCCATCTTGGTTATTCACATCACGCAGCTTGATTCTCAGGCGACCCGAACTCTGCCTTTATAACTGCCCAGTTACGGATCAGCGTTTGACAGAACCTAAGTCGGTGATCCTCAACTCGGACTATGCAATAACCTCAGATCAAAGGATTACATTGATTGAGATATACAAATGACAACTTGTTCGTTGTACCTTAATATGGGTCAATCCGACTCGCTAAACTCTTTAGCCGAATCTTTGTAAGTTGGAATAGCATCTCCATGCCCATGACAAGTGGAACCGAGTCATCAAGACAACTTTCACATTGGTCTAAGTTGTGTGTCCAGCACAACCTCAATGACCAAGGATATTTAGTACAAACAACATGAATGCATAGTTCCACAACCGAATCACATATTCAATAATACACATCAGATGTTTATACAAGGACTACTTAATATCTTTATGAATACAATGGGAAATCTCATCATACATGATTGCCTCTAGGGCATATTCCCAACAGTCTCCCACTTGCACTAGAGTTAATCTTCTGACATCACATGTCTAAGCATCTAAAGCCCATGGCTCTCAGGTGCGCCTCATGCTTCGGCTGTGGTAACAGCTTTGTCAACGGATCCGCAATATTTGCATCCGTGTGTACCTTGCATAACTTGATATCACCCTGATCCACGAACTGGCGAATCAGGTGGTACCGCATGAGTATGTGCTTGTTCTTCTGGTGCTGTCTAGGTTCCTTGGCTTGTGCAATAGCACCATTGTTGTCACAATACACGTCCAACGGATTGGACGAGCCCTGAACCACACCAAGATCTATGAGAAAATTCCTCATCCAAACAGCTTCCTTTGCTGCCTCCGAGGCGGCAATATATTCAGCCTCTGTTGTAGACGCAGACACAGTCTCTTGCTTGGAACTCTTCCAGCTCACAGCACCTCCGTTTATAATAAACACGTATCCGGATTGTGAACGAGAATCATCAGAGTCGGTAAGATAACTCGCATCCGTGTAACCCTTTACACTGAGTTCATCTTCACCACCATAAACCAAGAACATATCCTTAGTCCTTCTCAAGTACTTTAGGATATTTTTAGCATGTCCGATTGGATCTCTCCAGGATCAGCCTGGTATCTGCTCACAACACTTAGAGCATAGGAAACATCCGGCCTAGTACAAATCATGGCATACATGATGGATCTGACTGCAGAAGCATATGGAATCGCACTCATCCGACTTCGCTCATCAGTTGTCGAAGGACACTAAGTCTTGCTAAGTTTTACACCATGGGACATCGGTAAGAACCCCTTCTTAGACGATTCCATGTTGAACTTCTTCAACACTTTGTCCAAATAAGTACTCTGACTCAATCCAATGAGCCTCCTTGATCTATCTCTATAGATCCGGATTCCGAGGATGTATGTTGCCTCACCCAAGTCTTTCATTGAAAAACTCCTTTCCAATGATTTCTTGGTTTCTTGAAACATCTGGACATCATTTCCAATCAGTAATATGTCATCCACATATAAGATTAGAAAAATTACTTTGTTTCCACTAAACTTCTTGTACAAACAAGAATCATGATCACTCTTGATGAAGCCAAACGATTTGACTACCTCATCAAAGCGAATATTCCAACTCCGAGATGCTTGCTTCAACCCATAAATGGATTTCTGAAGTTTGCACACCTTGTCAGCATTAGCCGGATCGACAAAACCCTCGGGTTGTATCATATACACGTCCTCGGTTAAATTTCTGTTAAGGAAAGCCGTTTTGACATCCATCTGCCATATCTCATAGTCGAAATAGGCCGCTATAGCTAACATGATCCGAACTGATTTAAGCATCGCTACGGGCGAGAAAGTCTCGTCGTAATCAACTCCTTGAACTTGTCGGAACCCCTTTGCGACAAAGCGTGCTTTATAGATTGAAACATTTCCATCCATATCAGTTTTCTTCTTAAAGACCCATTTGCACTCGACGGGTCTTGCACCGTCTGGCAGATCAACCAAGTTCCAAACTTGATTTTCATCCATGGACTTTATCTCGGATCTCATGGCTCCAAGCCATGACTCGGAATCAGATCCCACCATCGCTTCCGAATAATTTGCCAGCTCATCACTGTCTAACAGTAACACATCACGAACACTTCATAATCTTGTCGATCTTCGTAGTACAGATGCTGTCGCCGGCTCAGCTGCCACGACCGGCTCAACCTCCAAGGTTTTTGCCTTCTCGCTACTAGCCGGTTCCTCTCGAATTTCTTCGAGCTGCACCGTGCTCCCACTTACTCCCCGACTGAGAAACTCTTTCTCAAGAAAGACACCATTCTGAGCGACAAACACTTTGCTCTCTTCTCGGTTGTAGAAGTAGTAACCCAAGGTTTCCCTCGGATACCCCACGAAAATACACTTATCCGACTTGGCTGTAAGCTTGTCCGACTGAAGTCGCTTGACAAATGCTTCACAACCCCAAATCTTAAGAAAAGACAAACTCGGATTTTTGCCTGTCCACATCTCATGCGGTGTCTTCTCTACCGATTTTGATGGTACTCTGTTTAGTGTGAACGCCGCTGTTTCTAGAAAATAACCCCAAAATGATAAAGGCAGATATGTCCGACTTATCATTGATCGTACCATGTCCAACAAGGTTCGATTCCGCCTTTCTGAAACACCATTCCTTTGTGGCGTTCCTGGCGGAGTAAGTTGAGGAACTATTCCACAACTTTTCGGATGGTCATCAAACTCATGGCTCATGTACTCGCCTTCTCGGTCCGACTGAAGAAACTTTATTTTCTTGCCGAGTTGATTCTGTGCTTCATTCTGGAATTCTTTGAACTTTTCAAAGGCTTCCGACTTATGTTTCATCAAGTAGATATATCCATACCTACTCAAATCATCAGTGAAGGTAATGAAGTACTCATAACCACCCCCGGTCGTGCTCATTGGTCCACATACATCACTATGTACTAGTCCCAACAAGTCGGACGCCCTTTCGCAACTCTTTGCAAAAGGTGTCTTGGTCATTTTGCCGAGTAGGCAAGATTCGCATGTCTTGAACGACTCCAAGTCGAACGAAGTTAGGAGTCCATCATCATGGAGATTATTCATGCGTTTGCAACTTATATGGCCAAGCCGATAGTGCCAAAAGTAATTCATATTCAGATCATTTGGTTTCAACCTTTTAACATTTATGTTATAAACCGACTCACCATCAAGATTCAAAATAAATAACCCGTCCTAGACGGGTGCAAAGCCGTGAAACATATCATTCAAATACAAAGAACAACCATTATTCTTGATATTCGACTCATAGCCTTGCCTCATCAAACATGAAGCAAAAATAATGTTTCGACTGAGCACTAGAACATAATAACAATTATTTAGTTCCATAATGAATCCGGAAGGTAAATGAAGTTGCATCGTGCTGACTTCCAACGCAGCAACTCTTGCTTTGTTGCCGACTCGAATATCAACCTCGCCTCTTGCTATGCTCCTAGTTCTTACCAGTCCCTGCAACGAGTTGCAGATGTGAATAACTGATCCGATATCATATACCCAAGAACTATTAGGTGCATCAGCAAGATATATGTCTATAACATTGCAAACAAGTGTACCTGAGTCAGAAGTCATACCTCCACTCTTGGCTTTGTCGGCCAAGTACGTGCTGCAGTTCCTCTTCCAGTGGCCATCCGCCTTGCAGTAGAAGCAAGTGGATCCGGTTGAAGGAAATGGCTTAGTCCCTAAGGAAGCGCTTGGGACCGGGTCCTGAGCCTGCTTTCCTCCTGACTTAGCCTTCTTCTTAGTCCAAGAACTCTTCTTGAACTTAGCCTTATTCTGCACCATCAACACTTGACTGGCGCCCTTCTTGAGATCCGCCTCTACCTGCTTGAGCATCCCATGTAATTCAGTGAGCTTCTTATCCATACCATGCATGTGGTAGTTCGAAATGAACTGCCCATATGCACTAGGAAGAGAGTTCAGAATTATATCCGTAGCGAACTCTTTGCTAATGGGGTAGCCAATCCTCTCCAAAGACTGCACATAACCAACCATTTTGATCACATGCGGACTCAGTGGATCACCATCCTTAAGCTTGCAACTCAGCAAAGCCTGAGAGATTTGATACCTCTCAGTCTTACTTTGAGCACGAACATACTTTTCAGGCTTTCGATCATATCGTAGGCCTCAACATGCTTGAACTGCTTTTGCAAGTCCGGTTCCATGTGAGCAAGCATAAGACAGCTAATATCCGTGGACTCATCCTTACCCTGACGATAGGCATTGCTGGCTGCGACAGTCGAATTCTCATTCGGCTCATCTAGAAGTGGGTTGTCTAGGACATGGTCCTTCTTTTCTTGTTTAAGAACAATTCTCAGATTTTGATACCAGTTGGTAAAATTAGTGTCATTCAGTTTATCTTTCTCAAGAATGGTTCTCAACGCAAAACCGGATATCTGAGAGTGACTGCTACTTGGTGCCATGATGTACAACAGAAAATATGCAAAACACTTAAGACATGTATTCATAAAAGAGCAAGCATATTAAACATTTTAATATTTTATGCTCCCACTAGAACCAACACCCCTCCGATGGTTGCTTAGTGATTCAGGATCCTAAATAAGCAAGTCGGCTAGTGAGCTTTAGCATCACCGCTAGCCGCCAAGTGATCTAGGTAGACAACTCTTTGTCAATCGTATCTCATACGACTCCTGTTGGACGGGTGGCATCACATGCCCCGGCTCCCATCCGACTTTTCCCCGAGTCCCACAACCGTTGTGATAGACCCGTCTAGCTTACCGAGTGTTTCCGCAGTAAGAGTCCGACTCGAACCCACCTAGTCAGAAAGAATTGGCAGCACCTCAATTTTATGAAGTCCACTACCAAAAATGTCCGACTTGTGATGGTGCAAACACTGGCGGGAATAACCGACTAGACCTTCTTTGAGGGATTAAATTTTACCGACTATCTAATAGAGGTAAAACAGAGACATAACAATAACACAAAATAAAGTAATTATAATGTGAAATGGTATGGCTATCTTCATGGCGATCTCCATCTCCACAAAGCCTGTAATCCGACTCGTGCCAACTCTTGTCACTTGTCGTCTTACTCCATGTCGCCGACATGTACAACGCCTTGCATGCCTTCCGGGTTCTCCAAACAGCTACACTGTCTTAGTAAAGTAAATTACATAGAGAATCCGACACGCAGGTCGTTATACAATAAAATGACAACACCTAGGCTCCAGCCGGCTGACAAAACCGTGATTCGCAGATCACGTATGGATTACACACATACATCACATGCACATGAACCATACCATTCACAACTTCCTGCAAAAACAAGTTATGCATAGATACAATATCTACCGGCGTTGTGAAACTCGCAACGACATCTAAGGCACTATGACAGGGCGAAGCCGGCAGTCCCGAACATGGATTCCGACCATCGTTCTGATTCGATCAAACTCTTTGATCTTCGATCACTGCTTTTGGATTTATGTGTCACGGTCTACCCCGATGGCGGAAGCCGACCGGTAGGGGTATGTCATTCCACGACCTTAGCAGTATGATCACGGAAATCAGATCTACCATTCCCCGAGTACAGTTGATCCAATCAACCTCGTACAAAACCGATCTATCTCATAGATCGACCACCAAAACAGCACATAGATCTCATCTACAGCCTACCGCATATCACATATGCGAGATCTCGAGCCTAAAACCAGAAGCTATCGCTCTGATACCACTGTTGGGCCACGCAGAGATAAAACAAAACTTTTCCTCTAACCTGGTGATCCCAAGATCTAGCTGAGGTAGAAGGCCACGAGGTTTACCACTAGACGCTAGCCATGGATTCTGCGATGAAGCGCGTCAGTTGATGCAGTGCAGTCCTCACGATCCGATCGTCCTGGTGCTGATCACACAACACCTCTGCTGGTATCCACACGTACAAGGGGGAGCACCAGCGGTGAACTGCTAGGTTCGTATCAACGGTAGGACTGCTGTGGAGCTAGGGTTTCCAACACATGGAATGACCTAACCGAACAACGATTAACCTTTCTAGGTTATGGTGCTCCACTATATATAGGGAGTGAACGTGGGTTATGCTCGCGCGGCCCATTCACTAAAGCCCATATAACACTAGTCACCATGAGTCCAACTCACTAACTCAGTCCTAATCCGGTTTAGGTCCAACCCAACCAGATTACAGGTTTAGATCCAATCCGAACTTGCTCCCGCTCGTAATTGTGTGACCCCGCGGGCTCATGGCTACTTGGACACGATTGTAGTCCGACTCTCAATCGATCAGTCGGTAGCGGCTCCTAGCAGAACGTGCCAACTCCCAAGTACCAAAGAGTCATGACGACTTTCCTTTCCAATGCGACTTACGTCTGAGTCCCTTTTGCCTCACGATATACCTTGTCATACTATAGGCGAATATATATCATCCCTTAAATAGTCCGACTCTCTTCTCGATCCGAGATAAGTGATTCACTCGACTAACTCTTAGTCGATCGCCTCGGTTAACACTTAACCGAGTCGTGCATGGCCATGCTTTCCAAATCATATCTCACGAGAGGGCCCAGAGAATATCTCTCCAAGTGGAGGGGCAAAATCCCATCTTGGTTATTCACATCATGCAGCTTGATTCTCAGTCGACCCGAACTCTGCCTTTATAACTGCCCAGTTACGGATCAGCGTTTGAGAGAACCTAAGTCGGTGATCCTCAACTCGTACTATGCAATAACCTCAGGTCAAAGGATTACATTGATTGAGATATACAAATGACAACTTGTTCGTTGTACCTCAATATGGGTCAATCCGACTCGCTAAACTCTTTAGCCGAATCTGTGTAAGTTGGAATAGCATCTCCATGCCCATGACAAGTGGAACCGAGTCATCAAGACAACTTTCACATTGGTCTAAGTTGTGTGTCCAGCACAACCTCAATGACCAAGGATATTTAGTACAAACAACATGAATGCATAGTTCCACAACCGAATCACATATTCAATAATACACATCAGATGTTTATACAAGGACTACTTAATATCTTTATGAATACAATAGGAAATCTCATCATACATGATTGCCTCTAGGGCTTATTTCCAACATCGGGTGCAGCGATCGATCCGGCTGTACCCAGCCGGATGACCGATTGGGGCGGTCTGCCGGCCGAGAGGCACACACAGCGGGGGACGCGGGAGAGGCGGCCGAAGGGCCGGATGGGCGCGTGTAGGCCGGCTGGAAGCCTCCATCCGGCCCAGGTCGAATCTGATGCACTTTCCTTTTTTGACTATCTTGGGGCGTCTTTGGGGTACCCGGGGACCATCCCCTGACACCTCGCGCACCGGCCCGACTGATCTCTCCCTCGTCCATAGCGTGCCGTTGCGCATTTGTGCCTCGGTACGGTAGCTCTATTTTTTTCCTTTTTTGAGAGGGCGGCTATGTTTCTCTGGCATGTTCAGCAGCCGTGTTGGTGTGGAGTAGGAGGAGTAGTACATAGTAAGGAAACCACTTTGGTCCTTGGCGGCCAAAAAATTCAAAATTTTCCGGTATCAAAATTTTCACTCTTCCCAAACATCAGGAGGGAAAGGCTATTCAAAAGACCGGCTATTCGCATTAGTACTTATTATCATATCTTTATCTTTTCTTATCTCTTACAACACGATACCACCATAGTATAGTGTACGGATAACTTTAAACATTTACAGTTGGATCAAGACTGGCAAATCAAAACATTGCTAACCGTCGGATCTTCTTTTCCATTCTTAGCATCTAGAATATTATATTGATAGTCTTTGGCACAATGAACACTAGTATGCGCAAACCTCAAAACACACTCCATTGCTTAGTTTTAGGGAATTTTTGCTAAATGCATGGACTTGGATGTAATTTTCATTTTTTACGAGTTCCTTGATGTAACTTGTACTTCCATCGACCGTGTTAACTAAAGCACCTCACTCCTATGGGACCTTCCATAGTTAGAAAAAATGCAACCTCCCCAATTATCACACAAATTGGACCACGGTTTCTTATATAATTTCATTTTTCAAGCTTCCTAGCTAACTTCGCACACTTTACTGACTTGTCAATTTAACAAAACTAGGTCAAACCTAAGCTAAAAGTAAGCGCAGTAGATTGATCTTGAATGTAATTTTAGAGGTAGATGGGTGCATCTTCTTTTACCAAACAATGATGTCGGTGTGAGTTTCCACTTTGGTCCTTGGTGGAAAACAATTCAAACTTTTCCGGTTTCGAAATTTTCACTTTCTTCTCAAACATTGGGAGGGAAGGTTATTCAACAGATCGGTCATTCGTTGTAGTACTTCTTATCTTAACTTTATATTATCTTATCTCTTACAATACCATGCCACTATATAGTGTATGGATAACTTTGAACTTCGGATCAAGATTGACAAATCAAAACATTGCTAACAGTTGGATCTTCTTATCCATTCTTAGCATCTAGAAGATTCTGTTGATAGTCTTTACCATGTACAATGAGCGCTAGTATGCACAAACCTAAAAACACACTTCACTTCATAGTTTTAGGGACCTTGTGCTAAGTGCATGGACTTGGATGTAATTTGCATTTTTATGAGGTCCTTGATGTAACTTGTACTTCCATCGACTGTGTTAACTGAATCACGTCGCTCCCATGGGACCTACCACAGTTAGAAGAAAATGCAACCGCCCCAATTATCACACAAAGTGGACCATATTTTGTTATAGTTCTGGTTTTCAAGTTTCAATCCCTAGCTAACTTCGCACACTTCACTGATGATATGTCCAAAACGTATCTACTTTCCCGAACACTTTTGCTATTGTTTCTCCTCTAAACTCGTGTAATTTGGATACAACTAACACGGACTGACGCTGATTTCAGCAGAATTACCTTGGTGTCTAGTTTTTGTGCAGAAATGAACTATCAGGAAAAATCCCGGAAAATATGCCAAAAATTATATTTCACCAGAAGACCCACGGAGCCAAAAGACAAGACGGTGAAGGGGCCTGGGGGGCCCACACCCCTGCCAGGCGCGGGTGGGCCCTGCCCGTGCCTAGGGGGTGCAGCCACCCCAGGCACCCCCTCGGCCTCCCTCTGCGCCTATAAGTTGCCTTTCGACCTAAAAACCGAGGGGGGGTTCGATAGTTTTCCAAAAAGAGTTCCGCTCTGCGCCGCCACCAGAAACCAAGATTCGGATCCAGAAACTTCGTTCTGGCACCCTGTCGGGAAGGGGAATTTGGAGAGGATCATCGCCATCGTTATCACCAACGCATCTCCATCCACCACCGATGTTTCCCTCATCCATGAGTGAGTAATCCCAAGTTGTCGACTTGGGGATGGTAGGGATTGGATGAGTTCTATCATGTAATCGAATAAGATCTGTTAGGGCATAGTGCCTAGTGTCTCTATTAGTGCTATTTGACTTTGTTGCAACTTGTTGTGCTTAATGCTTGTCTCTAAGGCCCGAGTGCCATGATCTCAGATCTTAACTTATTATTAAATCATTATGATAGTATTGTTTGTGATCTTATCTGCAATTTGTCTACACATATCATTATCCGGATCCAACGGCCCTAAAGTGACAATTATTGGGACAACCGGAGGGGATGGCTGTGGTGTGAGGATCACATGTGTTCACGGAGTGTTAATGCTTTGCTCCGGTGCTCTATTAAAAGGAGCACCTTAATTGCTAGTAGTTCCCTAGAGGCCCCGCTGCCACGGGCTGGCTGGAAAGATGTTGTGCAAGTTCTCATTGCGAGCACGTATGACTATATTTGAAGCACATGCCTAGGATTGTTTAGTACTTGGATGCTTGTTATTATTTATCTGCAATGCCCTAGATCTTGAAGTTGCATGTTTAGAATTGTCCATGCAATTCCCATCCATCCATCCCTATACCTACCGCACTCGAGTCCCACTATTACCGTTAGTATTACTATTGCTCTTGTTTCACTGTTGCTATTGCTTTACTGTTTCTACTGATAAACTTATGTGAGCAAGAACTATTTCCAGGTGCAGCTGAACTGATAACTCAGTTGTTAAGGCTTGCAATTATTCTTTGGCTCCCCTTGTGTCGAATCAATAAATTGGGTAGTACTACCCGCGAAGACTGTGACGATCCCCTACAGTTGTGGGTCACCAAGACTATTTTCTGGCGCCATTGCCAGGGAGCATAGCTTTATTTGTAAGTTCACTTGGATCTGTTATTGTTCACTGCTACTCCTTTCATCATGGGGAAGTCTCGTGATGGAAAGTCCCTATTTTACCATCCACTACAAGAAGAGGTACAGTCTTGAACACCTCTGTTGCTCTTGATTCACCGTTTGTTATAAGTAAGCTTATCACACCACCACCACATACTCATGCTACACACACTGCTACTACTGCTGAATCTGAAACTGCTTTTGATACTCATGATGTTACTTCTAGTATGCTTGATGCGAGTGGTTCATTAGGTCCTTTTGTAGATGCTACTATGGCTAGTCTAGGAAATACCGAAACTCCTAGTGAAGACACTATTATACCTGTTAGCTCACCTGAGTCTAGTGAGAGTTATGATATTAATGATGGTTACATTGAGTTCACTGATGATTTTGTTGAAGCGTGCCGAAACAGACATGGTACTAGTGCTATTAAGAGTCTCCTTGCTAGACGTACTATTATCTCTAAGTTGTCCTCTGATCCTAAGTTTGCCACTTCTCCCATAGATATTAAAGATGAATATTATGATTTCTCTCTTGATTTATCTTACTTATATATTGTTGAGAAAGAACATTTTTGTGGGACTGAAAATGAGAGTAATGTGGCTCATATGAATGAGCTTTCTACTATGAGTGCTTTATTCTCTGATGATTTTAAGATGCGCAAGTACTTTGTTACTAAGATCTTCCCTTTTCACTAAAAGGAGAAGCTAGGGATTGGTTTAATAGATTACCTCTTGGTTCCATTGATAGTCCTGGTTGCTTCTTTCTTCCAGAAATATTTTCCTCCCAGTGCTAGACATGCTGCTTTGCAGAGACTTTTTGATTTTAAACAGGGAGAAGAAGAGAAATTGCTTGAGTCATGGACAAGGTTTTGTGCCTTGATTCATGCACATCCTGGATGTCCATTACCTAAGAATGAGCTTCTTGATATATATTATAATGGACTAACTGATGATTCTAGGACTTACCTAGATAGCTTTGCTGATTGTGTTTTCAGGAAAAGAACTCCTAAAGATGCTGAAGAATTAATGGGTAAGATAATTAAGAATTATGATGATTGGACTTCAACTGAGCTGAATGCACCTGAGCCTATTACTCCTGAACCAGTTATGCTTGAACTAGTTACAACACCAACAACGAAGAAGAGGGGAGTTATTGCATTAAATGATGAAGTGATGAAGGAAACTAAGAAGTGTCTAAAGGAGAAAGGTATTTGAGTTGAAGATGTGAAGAATCTACCTCCTATAGAAGAATTATGTAAGCCAATTCCCCACTCATCTACTATTGAGGTACACTCTCTCCGACACTTTGATGAAGGTGATATTCCTTATGGTAAGCCTCCTGATCAATGTTTATAGGAACTTGACACATTTATTGTTAAACAAGGGTATTTTAATAAACAAGTTCAGAATCATTTGTTGGAAAACTCTAGAGCTATCCATGAGTTGAAACATATTGTGGAAAGAACTTCTAACGATATTAAAATTCTTTGTAAACACTTTCAAATGGTTCAAACTCAACTTGATCAACTTTCTAAGGTACAAAAGGATATGCTAGTTAATGCTTCAGGAGATAAACATACTTATGGAATTAGAACTAGGAATGGTATAGCTACTCGGGATCCTTTATATCCTGAAGGATACCCTAAAAGAATTGAGCAGGATTCTCAACAAGGTGAGAATAGTGGTAGTCCTCGTAGGAGAAGGAAAAAGAAACATAAGATAGTTGAGGAACCCCTTGAACCTGCTGTAGATCCTAATAGTATATGTGTCTCTGATGCTGAAACTGAGAGTGGTAATGATAAAAATGAGTCTCCTGATAAGGAGGAAGGTGAGGAAGAACGTGAGAAGAACACTAAGAACACTAGGTACACAAAGTAAGATTTTATTGCCAATAAACATGGTAAAGAGAGAGAACCTTGGGTGCAGAAACCTATGCCTTTTCCAAATAAGAAACACAAGTCAAAGGAGCAAGAACACTACAACAAGTTTTGTGAGTGGATGAAACCTTTATTCTTGCAAATTGCTTCGACTGATGCTATAAAGTTGCCTCCTTATTCAAAGTATATGAAGGATATTGTCTCTAATAAAAGGAAGATTCCTAATGAAGAGATTTCTACTTTGCTTGCTAATTATTCCTTCAGTGGTAAGGTTCCAAAGAAACTTGGTGATCCAGGTATACCAACTATTCCTTGATCTATTAAGAATAATTATGTTAGAACTGCTTTATGTGATTTGGGAGCTGGAGTTAGTGTTATACCTTTTTCTCTCTATAAGAGACTCCAGCTAGAAAAGTTGATACCAACTGATATATCTTTGCAAATGGCTGATAAGTCAACTACTATTCCTATTGGTATATGTGAGGATGTTACTGTTCAAGTAGCTCATAATTTCTTGGTTCTGACTGATTTTGTTGTGCTTGAAATGCCTGAAGATGATAATGTGTCTATTATTCTTGGGAGACCTTTTCTTAATACTGCAGGTGCGGTCATCAATTGTAATCAAGGAAAAGTAACATTCAATATTAATGACAAAGAGCATACTGTCTATTTCCCCAAGAAGGTTGCTAAGAGCTATTGCCTGAATTCCATTGGAAATATTGAAAGCATCAAGGTTGGAGAAATATATTGTCTCATTCCACAAGAAAATTATGAAACTATTATGATTGGGACCATTGCTATCAAGTATGAGGTAACATAATCACCTTGTGGAATACAAAGTTTTGTTTCATATAAGATTTTTTTGGTAACAAGACTTGATAGACCTTGTTAACAAAAGGATTTTAATAAACAAAATAATGCTTTCACTATGGTTATACTTGCTTACTTTTATTTTTCTCCTTTCCAATATTTGCTCTTCGTCGTGCCTAACTTAAAGACGTTAAAGAAAAGTACTTGTTGGAAGATAACCCAAGAGTTTCCTTGAGTCTTGGAAGTTATTACTTCAGTAACTACCTCTCCTTATCCTTTTTGTTTGCTTTTTGTGTCAAGAATGACCTCTAATTAGAGGGAAGTAAGATTTGGGGAGTTGCTGTCCCGAAACAGATTTCTGTCATCCGTCATAAAAATTCGTGAGGAGTCTCTGTAAGTCGGATTGAGCTGAAAATTTACGAATAAATCCCCCAGTATGTTAGATAACTTTAGTTAGTTCAACACTTTTTGATTTGAGCAACATAAGGTCTTCGAAAAAATCGGTTTCTTCCAGCTAGTATGTTTTGACAGATTTCTGCCATTATTTGCATTTACTTCTTATTGATTCCTTTTTGGGTTCTTTCTGGGAAATTGAGCTTTTTGAAGGATTTTCTACAGTAGCTTGTGTTTTTAGTGAAAGTTTTTCTGTTCTAAAGCTAAACCCAAAGGTCTATTATCTTTTGAATGCACTAATGTTGCTAATGAAGATTGTGTGAAGTTTTGTACGAAGGCAAAAATTTCAGGTGTAGAGAGAGAATGATGTAGTGAGATGAAGAATGGACAAAAGATCAAGTTTGGGGGAAGCCACCCCGTGTCACCCTAAGAAATATTCAAGAGGTACAAGCGTCAAAGCTTGGGGGTGCCCAAGGCATCCCCTTCATCAATAAAAACCTAAGGTCTTTCTAGACACTTCGTTTTTATTATTTTATGCACAGTTGTGTTGTTCTTGGAGCGTCTTAGTTTTTGTTTTTGGTTTTATTTTGCCTAGTTTGATTTTTATTTGTGTGCTTGCTTTAAAAAAATCAAAAACACCAAAAATATTTGTTGTTCTTCTTTGGTTTTGTGAGTTCTTTGCAGGGTTCAACCGTCCTCAGTGGATTTTGGTTTCATGTTATTATTCAAGTCACACAAGTGAAGGGCAATAATGAAGATTAAGACAACTTGAGGAGTGGTAAGAGGCTGGTAACAAACTCTATTTGTTTTCATTTTTGTACATATACTCATCATTGTGAGCATGCTTAGCCTTTTTGTGTAAGTTGTATGTCATTATGGATGCTTAGTAGTTCTTGCTTGTCTATGATTAGCTCCAGCTTGCTAATAGTTTGTAGCATGTCATATGAATGTTTGCTTGCATTGTTTTATTCATATTTTGGTATGATATTGTGGTATCCTCCTCTGACTGTTCATGTGAATCGACTTGGCACATGCTCATGCATGCATATGACTAATCAATAGTCAGTAAGCCTCGATGATTTATTTTGCCTCGGAGTTCTTGTACCACTTTCATGCCATAATTAGTCATGTTTTGTTGCAAGCATGATTATGATAGCTATTGCTCTCTCGTTTGTCGTTCCCTCTCTATTGCTAGCCTTCACTTGCACTGAGTATGTGCTCTACATGTGCTTCCAACTCCCCAAAACCAATATTGCCAGCTGTGTCCACCATACCGACCTATTAGCATCATTTGCTACTTTAGTGCATATTTTATATGCCGTGTTTTATTCCAAAATAAAATGTTTGTCTGTTTTGAGAAAGTTAGTTAGTAAAGCTCTCACGAACTTGATGGCACACTTTATTCCTTGTGCTTAATAATCCTGAACCATTGTGACCTGTCCATGAAAGTTATATGCTTGCAAATTATATGTTGGGAGTTAGCATTACCGTGTTGTCACGGGGAACGCTTTCAACACTTGTTGGATATCCTATCCAGTTGATACCTTGCTATTTTGTTTACGGATGTCGACGATGTGAAATAAAAGGGGAGCTTGTGAGTTCATGGAGTCTATACATTGTGTTAGAGAAACGCCTAGGCCGCTAGCCTAAGCCATGCCTAATCATGGTGGAAACTTTCAGCATCACCATAATGAGAATTTATGAAGCATCCTAAATAAAAAGCTATGCATATGGTAAATAAAAAGATTGCTGAGATGCTCATTGTCTGCTTTCCTTGTCATTTTGGTTATGGGAATGCTCCTGTACCATGTGCAAGGGGTACCCCGTTGGCGGTTCTCTATGATATGCATGTATTTACAATGACAAGAACTTTCAGGTAACCAAAGTTGAGTAGCATGCGGAGCGGCCCTCGTACTCAAGGGACATGGGATTTCCAGTCTATGGTCTATCAAGCATATGATTCAGAGTGGGCCTCACTTTCACCTTAACCATATGAAGATGCCTATGATAGGGGCAATGAGAGCTCAAAGCTAATGGGTACCTTCCTTTTAGCATTAGAAAGCCTTTCAAACTTTTCAAAACCGTTTTCACAACCTGGTTGAGTCACCACTTATTCTATGAGCACCTTCTTGAGAGCATAGTTGTCATTCTTGTGTTTGTTCCAAAACTTGGTTAATTATGTCATGACTTTGATGCTTGTATCTCTGATATCTTTACCTCTAGTCTTCACTTGAACTTTAGAGGTGCCTTGGCATTCATATTGTGCTCTACAAACAAAGGCAAGCGAGATACCACTCTATCATACCTTACTATGAGCATTGCAATGTTGCTTATGTTTATGTTCCATGCTACTTATTATTATTGAGTTGGTTTATCTTCATAGCTTGCAATGACTATTGAGTAGACTTAGTTGCATACTTCTTATTATGAATAGTTTAAGCATCTACTCCTGTGCTGAGAATATATACATCATATGAAGCAAATGTGTTCGTGAAAGTTCTTTTATCGCACTCAGTTTTCAACTGAATTGCTTGAGGACAAGCAATAATCTAAGCTTGGGGGAGTTGATACGTCCAAAACATATCTACTTTCCTGAACACTTTTGCTATTTTTTTCCCTCGAAACTTGTGTGATTTGGATACAACTAACACGGACTGACGTTGTTTTTAGCAGAATTACCTTGGTGTCTAGTTTTTGTGCAGAAAATCAACTATCAGGAAAAATCCCGGAAAATATGCCAAAAATCATATTTCACCAGAAGATCTACACACTAAAATAAGTCTAGATACATTTTCTTCACAAACCTAAAACATCTTATATGTTGAAATAGAGGGCGTAGGTTGCTTTGAAAGTTTTGTGAATTTTTTTAGAGGTAACCATCGGGGGGTCATTTAATATATCAACCGCCACCGAGAATTTTGAAAACATGTCAATTTCTTGCTAAGATTATTCATCTTGACAACTTAACGAAATTAGGTCAAACTTGAGCAACAAGTAAGCGCGAAAGATAACTCTTGAATTAATTGTCTTTTAGGAGGTAGATGGGTGCATCTTCTTTCAGTAAACAATGTCGTTCGTGTGAGTTTCCAACTATTAGGAAATAACATTATCAATTTTCCAAGTGATGACTACATTGTTTCTTTCTGCAAAGAAAGTCTGAAGAATATGGATCTCAATGCCACGAGCCAATATTTCCAGACATATATAGTGGACCTACATGTTGTGTACTACTTATATGATTCCCATGTTTCACGAGTTTTCAAACTTCGACCTAGCTAACTTTGTCCACTTGAATAGCTTTATGTCGATTTATAGAAATTAGGTCAAATATGAACTATGAGTAAGTTGTAGAGTGCGTTGACAGTTTTGTGATTTTTTTTGGAGTTAACAATTGGGGGTTCCTTTAATATATCACAAACCACCATCGAGAGTTTTGACAAGCGGTTCAACTTCTTGCTAAGATTTTGCATCTTGACAACATATCTAAATTAGGTCAAACTTGAGCTACAAGTAAGCACGATAGACTGCTCTTGAATTAATTGTCTTTTGGGCGCGTCATCTTTTGGTAAATGATTACATCGGTTTGAGTTTACAACTATCAGTAAATAACATTCTCAATTTCCCCATGTTTTGCGAATTTTAAAAATTCCTAGCTAACTCTGCCGACTTGAATGAGACTTTGTGCCGATTTATCGAAATTAGGTAAAATTTGAACTACAAGTAAATTTTACGTTGCTTTGAAAGTTTTACGAAAAAGCTTTTTAGTGGTTTTGAATATACTGATGTTGGGGGATGACCTTGATGTCTACGCACTTCTATTCTTGTAGATAGTTGTTGGGCCTCCAAGTGCAGAGGTTTGTAGAACAGCAGCAAGTTTCCCTTAAGTGGATTACCCAAGGTTTATTGAACTCAGGGAGGAAGTGGTCAAAGGTATTCCCTCTCAAGCAACCCTGCAATCAAGATAGAAGAAGTCTCTTGTGTCCCCAACACACCCAATACACTTGTCAGGTGTATAGGTGCACTAGTTAGGCGAAGAGATAGTGAAATACAAGTGGTAACGGTGCCAGAAAATAGCTTCTGACTTATTGTTGACGTGGGGTAACGGTGCCAGAAAATAGCTGATGGCATGGAGGAACAGACTAAAGGCAAACTGACGGAAGCAAGCAACATGCAACAGATCTAGATGCAAACGGTGTTTCAATGTTTAAAAACAAGGCCTAGGGATCATACTTTCACTAGTGAACACTCTCTCATATAAATATCCTCTCTTGATGATACTACTCTTAACTACTCTCCGGTTGAACACTCTAATCCATGGTAGGGCCTTCCCCAATCTAGATAACCCCACACTATCACCTTGAGTGCTAGATGGTTCCAACAAATACCACAATTTCATAGAGACATCCAACTTCAAATATAACTCATAACAAATATTCAATCTAGAAAAAGTGCCACAGACGGTATGCACGCTTTCACTTTCACACACGTGGGGAAAAACATGGATCTATTAAAGCATAAAGAGTATTTATGTAGACTCAAACCTAAGTGCCACCATGGCGTGCACGCTGTCACTTTCACACACATGGGGAGAGCGGAGATCTATTGAAGCACTTGAGTAGCAAGGTAGATCTACTTGATTACAAAGCTCATGACCACAACAAGATCATGCATAGAGAGAGATGAACACATAGCTACCGGTAGATCCCTTAGCCCCAAGGAAGAACTACTCCCTCCTCATCATGGGAATCAGCAACAGTGATGAAGATGGAGATGGAGATGGCTCCGGGGGCACTTCCTCGTCCCGGCAGGGTGCCGAAATAGAGACTTTCTGTCCCCTGAATCTCCCCTTAGGTGGCGGAGGCGCTACGGAGGTTTTCGTGGATTTCTTCTGGATTGTTTAGGGTTTTCTCCCCGGGGGATTCTTATAGGCGAAGGGGGAGGCCAAGGAGGCGGCCAGAGGGCCCACACCCTCCCCAGGCGCGGGCCAGGCTTGGCGCCAGGAGGTCCGCCACCCTCCGTGCCTCTCCGTCCCTCCTTCTGGATTCGTGTCCCTCACGGAAAGTTATTCACTTTGGCTTTTGTCCTGTCCAATTCCGAGAATATTGATTTTCTGCCTTTCTGGAACCAAAAACAGAAGAAAACATGCAACTAGCACTGTGGCAACTTGTTAATAGGTTAGTTCCAGAAAATATATAAAAACACCTCAAAGTATAGACAAAACATAAGACAAAGTAGATACAAAACAAGCATGGAGCATCAAAAATTATAGATACGTTTCCGAAGGATCAAGCATCCCCAAGCTTAACTCCTGCTCGTCCTCGAGTAGGTAAGTGATAAACAAAATAATTTTTGAGGTGACATGCATCCTCACAATAAAGATCCAACCATTTGCAAGCATCGAAAGCTGGGATCAAAGAACTCTAAACATGTGCATGAAAGATGGAGTTCTAACAATAGGACATAGTAACTATGCATGCAACATGAAAGGATACAAAAAAAGATCATGAATAACATGCATTGAAAAACGTTTGTTTGTTTCACATACAGAAAACATGGCATAGTGGCATTCAGCTTGTCCCTCATAGAGTAGAAAATAGATGCATGGGACACCTTCAAAGTTCACAAGGGTAACTAGAAACAAATATCACAAGAACAAGTAATATCACAATATGCATCAATCAATAAGCTTTGGAACAATGCACATAGAATGACAACTATGCTCTCTTAAAGGTGCCTAAAGGTAGAAGGTGGAGACTCAATAGTGGTGGAAGAAATGCCTTTTTGTAAAGGAAGCAGGGATTTCAAGTTTCAAAAAGAGCTTCCAAAAATTATGGTACTTGTTAGCTTTCAGCCCTCATTGCCCCTATCATAAGCATCTTGAAATGGTTAAGGTTGAAGTGGCAAAGATGGAGTATATGCTTGACGAAGTATAAGTTGGCAATCTCAAGTCCCTTGAATATGAGGGCCACACCTCATGCTACTCAACTTTAGTCACCTGTAAGTTCTTGTCATTGTAAGTATTTGCATATCATTGAGAACCTCCAACGGGGTACCCCTTGCACATGGTACAGGAGCTATCCCATAACCAAAATGACAAGGCAAGCAGACAATGAGCATCTCAGCAATCTTCTTATTTACCATGGAAATATGGTGCTTTTTTCTCTCTTTCCTCTTTTCTCAATGTGTCTCTCTTTTTTTATAAGAAGAATGCTTCATAGATGTCACTATGGTGATCCTGCAAGTTTCCACCATGATTAGGCATGGCTTAGGCTAGCGGCCCAGGCGTTTCTCTAACACAGGATACAAACTCCATGGACTTACAAGTTCCCTCCTTATTTCACACCGGTGACATCCATAGAAAAAAGAGCATGATATCAACTGATTACAAAGTACAAGTACAATGTTGAAAACGTTCCCCATGACAGCACGGTTCTGCTAATTCCAACTTATAAGTGAAAGCATATACAACAAAGTTGTCACAATGGTTCAAGTTTATTAGGGGCAAAGAATATAAAGTGTGCCATCAAGTTTGTGAGTGATTTAATCACTAAGTTTTCACATAACAAAATAGTTTTTAATTGGAACATAGCTAAAAACAATAATATACTTGGGATGGTGTAACACACCATGCGTAGGAATTTATAGTGGACACTTTGGAATAACTTGGTTTCTTGGGAGTTGGAAGCATGAGTAGAACTTACTCATACATGTGGAGGCTAGCAAAAGACTGGCAGCAACCAACTGAGAGAGCAATAATGGCCATAATCATGCAGAGCAACAAAACATTACTAATCAAAGCATAGAGTGGTACTACAAGTCAAGGACTAAATGATCATAGAGGCTATGGTGACTTTTTCGTAGTCATAACATGGTGTGAGCATGTGCCAAGTCAACCCAAACAAAGCATCAAAGGATAATACCACAATACTATGCTTTTGCATGCTAAAACAATGCCATAATTTCTTTAAGGCACACTAAGCAATCTCAATTGTTTCGAACAATACATGCTACAGCAATAATCACTAAGAATAAGGTCAAAACAACACCTAGCATGTCATGCTAAAGTCTAAGCCACAGTCAAAGCAAGCTCCCTTTTGTACCACTATAAGCATGAAACTTTCTACTCTTTTCCAACACCAATCAACTTATTTGAAACAACTCACAGAGATAATAATCAATAAAGATCAGTGAGCTTTTCTCACAAATCCACAAAGAAGAACTAAAAAGTTCTAAGTTGAAAGCATAGGAAAACTAAGGCTGAACGCAGTGCTAGCAAAAGTGAACACTCACAAAACAATAAGAGTGAAAACTAAAGTGTTCTAGGTAATGAAAACAGAGTGTGTCTCTCTCCAAAAGAAGTGTGTTGTGATCCAACCAACTTACTCAAGCAAACTAAGCAAACAACACAATAGTGCATGAAACAATAAAAACGAAGTGTCTAGAAAGACCTAAGCTTTTTATTGATGAAGAAGGGGATGTCTTGGGTAAGCTTTGACGCTTGTACCTCTTGAATATTTCTTGGGGTGACACGGGGTGGCATCCCCAAGCTTGAGCTTTTGTCCATTCTCCATCTCATTGCATCATTCTTTCTCTACACCTGAAATTTTTCCTTCATACAAAACTTCACACAATCTTCATTAGCAACATTAGTGTATTCAAACGATATTAGACCTTTGGCAAAGCTTTGGAACAGCAAGGATTTTCACTAAAAACACAAGCTACTGTAGCAACTCCTTCAAAAATCTCAATTTCCCAAAAAGAACCCAAAAATGAATCAATAAGAAGCAAATGCAAATAATGGCAGAAATCTGTCAAAACAGACCAGCAGGTAGAAACCGATTTTTTCGAACATCTTCTTTTACTCAAATAAAAAATTGTTGAACTAACAAAAGTTATCTAACATACTGGTGGATTTATTCATAAATGTTCAGCTCAATCCGACTTACAGAGACTCCTCACGATTTTTTATGGTGGAGGATAGAAATCTGTTTCGGGACAGCAACTCCCCAAATCTTACTTCCCTCTCATTAGAGGTTATTCTTGGCAAAAAAAAGCAAATAAAAAGGATAAGGAGAGGTCATTACTGAAGTAATAACTTCCAAGACTCAAGAAAACACTTGGGTTATCTCCCAACAAGTACTTTTCTTTAATGGCTTTAAGTTAGGCTTTATAGCTTGAGAAGATGCTCACATAAGAAATATGAATTGAAGTACAAGAGAGCATCAAGAACCAAATTAAAAACACATTTAAGTCTAACCCACTTCCTATGCATAAGAACCTTGTAAAGAAACAAGTCATAAAATCACAAAGCACCAAGCATAGGAAAGCAAAACAAGTGCAACTTCAAAATTTTCAACATAAAGAGGGGAAACTTAATATTGTTGAGATACATAAAACCATGTTTCCCTCTCATAATAACTTTCAGTAGCAACATGCATGAAATTAACAATATAACTATCACATAAAGCATTCTTATCATGAGCCATATGCATAAAATGATTATTACTCTCCACATAAGAATTGCCATTCTTATTAATTTTAGGGGGAGCAAATGCAACAAAATAGCTATCATTACTATTCTCATCACCATAATCATAAAATATAGGAGGCATATTGTAATCACAATAAATTTTCTCCTCAATAGTAGGTGGACTGAAAATATCATAATCATCATTGTAATTATCATATATTGGAGGTATAGTATCATCATAAGCAATAGAATAGCTATCTTCCCAAGTGTGTTCATTTGTAAACATATCATCATCGGAAGGAACATGGATAGCACTAATAACACAAGAACTATTAATATCATCATTTTCAGAATTGGTACCAAAGAGATTTTCAATATCAAAAGTGGTGTGATTTTCCCAATCATGATCACTACTATAGGTAACATGCATAGGAACATCATCTAGTTCAGACTCATCAGCAAAAACTATGATAGGAGCAACATGATTAGAGGAAGATACTATTTCCTCTCTCCTTTTACTCCTCTTCTTCTTCTCCTCTTTAGGAGGGAGAGGATTGAAAGGAAGCTTCTCCACATGCCCTGGTTTATTGTTAGAGACAATAGAAGAAACTTTGGAGGATTCCTCCTTTTCATTAATAAGAACAAAACTCATATTAGTCCTGTCATATTTTGGTAAAATATCATCTTTTATAAGATTTTGTATGTAAGTATTCGCGTGGAAATTATCAACACAATAAATATGACACCCATGCAGGATGTAATTCATACCAAAATCACTCATGTCTACCAAAGAAGTTTTTCTTGATAACTCTTCACACCCCAAAAACAATGTAAGTTCATCATGTTGATTATCAGTGATCGTGTTATCACAGTACAAGCTTGCAGTACTCATATGACCTAAGCATTGAAAATTGAAATGACCCACTTCATAGCAGAGTTCACAAATAAAAGGGTAGAGGGCACAATTTTTTTACCAAGATCATTTAGAGCCTTATACCACGTTCTGGTTTTTTATTCCAGTGGGTGATACAATATTCTTCTTCTATTTTATTATTCTCACAAGGTCTATGCATACCAAAAAAATGAACATGCTTATAAGAAATAGTACTTTCAGAAGTTTGAGCATGTTTATTGCAATCATTAATAACATATCATTTTCCATGCAAGTGTCTTTAAAAGGTTCATGATACATGTCCCATTTTTCTTTAGGAGCATTAATATGGGAAGCAAAGGCTCTATAATATCTAACAAGAATTTGAGGATCAAGACCATATTTAGCACTAAGCTCTTGAAAATTAGCAGTTTCAGCGAAATACTTAATGCAATCATACTCATAGTTTATACCTGGTTCTTTACCTTTGTCGTTATCCCAATCTTCATTATTGCTTTGAATTGTTTCAAGAAGATCCCACTTAGCTTTGACCTTCTTACTTGTGAAGGATCCCTCTAAACATTTATCCAGATAGTCCTTGTAATGTCCTGAAAGCCTTGCATAAAATTTATTGATAACAATATTACTGGGGAGCTCATGAATGGGACATTTGAGCATTAGTTACTTCAATCTCCCCCAAGCTAGGGCAATACTTTCTCCCTCGTGAGGATGAAAATTATAAATATAATTCCTATCTTTATGAATTTCATGAGGAGGATAAAATTTAAAATAAAAGAGAGATTCAAGTTCCTTCCACTCCAAATGATGAGGATCATCTAGTAGCTCATACCACTCCCTTGCTTTGTCCCTAAGTGAGAAAGGGAATAGCTTCCTCTTAGCTTGGTCCATTGAAATACCTACACACTTGAACAACTCGCATAATTCATGTATAAAGACTAAATTATCACTAGGATGGACCGTTCCATCTCCAAAATAGCAGTTGTTCATAACACATTCAACAATTTCAATAGGTATTTTAAAAGGGACACTTTCAGTATGTGGATCACAAGTATCACTAGAATTACCACATATGGGAGATAAAGTATCATCAGAGCAAATTTTCTTCCCTAAAGCTAGGGAACTAAAAATATATTTCTCATAAAAACTAGCTTCCCCAAGCTTAGACGTTTCCATACTGTTAGTAACAATGGTGTTCAAAAAATTCATACTAATAACATTGCTATTAGCATGCAAATAAAGCTCCATAGGTTTTTAATTTTCTCTTCAAACACTTCGTGTCCTAGCTCAAGATAAACACTATAAAGCTCTGTAATTTTTTTGTTGTTTTCCATTAAGCCTAACTAGTGAAAACAAGAAACAAAAAGACAAAATTGTAGAATCTAAAGGAAATAACTTCGAGCACTCACGCCGGAGTATGTGAGTACCTTTTACCTTACCTCCCCGGCAACGGCGCCAGAAAAGAGCTTGATGTCTACGCACTTCTATTCTTGTAGACAGTTGTTGGGCCTCCAAGTGCAGAGGTTTGTAGAATAGCAGCAAGTTTCCCTTAAGTGGATTACCCAAGGTTTATCGAACTCAGGGAGGAAGTGGTCAAAGGTATTCCCTCTCAAGCAACCCTGCAATCAAGATAGAAGAAGTCTCTTGTGTCCCCAACACACCCAATAAACTTGTCAGGTGTATAGGTGCACTAGTTCGGCGAAGAGATAGTGAAATACAAGTGGTAACGGCGCCAGAAAATAGCTTCTGACTTGTTGTTGACATGGGGTAACGGTGCCAGAAAATAGCTGATGGCGTGGAGGAACATACTAAAGGCAAACTGAAGGAAGCAAGCAACATGCAACAGATCTAGATGCAAATGGTGTTTCAATGTTTAGAAACAAGGCCTAGGGATCATACTTTCACTAGTGAACACTCTCTCATATAAATATCCTCTCTTCATGATACTACTCTTAACTACTCTCCGGTTGAACACTCTAATCCATGGTAGGGCCTTCCCAATCTAGATAACCCCACACTGTCACCTTGAGCGCTAGATGGTTCCAACAAACACCACAATTTCATAGAGACATCCAAATCCAAATATAACTCATAACAAATATTCAATCTAGCCAAAGTGCCATGGATGGTATGCACGTTGTCACTTTCACACACGTGGGGAAAAGCATAAATCTATTAAAGCACAAAGAGTATTTATGTATACTCAAACCTAAGTGCCACCATGGCGTGCACGCTGTCACTTTCACACACATGGGGAGAGCAGAGATCTATTGAAAAACTTGAGTAGCAAGGTAGATCTACTTGATTACAAAGCTCATGACCACAACAAGATCATGCATAGAGAGAGATGAACACATAGCTACCGGTAGAGCCCTTAGCCCTGAGGAAAAACTAATCCCTCCTCATCATGGGAATCAGCAATGGTGATGAATTTGGCGATGGAGATCGATGGAGATGGCTCCGGGGGCACTTCCCCGTCCCGACAGGGTGCCGAAACAGAGACTTTCTGTCCTCCGAATCTCCCCTTCGGTGGCGGCGGCGCTATGGAGGTTTTCATGGATTTCTTCTAGATTTTTTAGGGTTTTCTCCCTGGGGGCTTCTTATAGGCGAAGGGGAAGGCCGAGAAGGCGGCCAGAGGGCCCACACCCTCCCCAGGCGCGGGCCAGGCTTGGCCGCGCCCATGGGGGGTCTGGACACCCTCTGGTGCCTCTCCGTCCCTCCTTCTGAATTCGTGTCCCTCACGGAAAGTTATTGACTTTGGATTCTGTCCTGTCCAATTCCGAGAATATTGATTTTCTGCCTTTCTAGAACCAAAAACAGAAGAAACAGGCAACTGGCACTGTGGCAACTTGTTATTAGGTTAGTTCCAGAAAAGATATAAAAACACCTCAAAGTGTAGACAAAACATAAGACAAAGTAGATACAAAACAAGCATGGAGCATCAAAAATTATAGATACATTTCCGACGTATCAGACCTTAGGTAGGGTCAAGCTAAGGTAAAAGGGAAAATCCCACCGAGGTATTGACCGGGTCAAAGAATGACCCGGCCAAGTTATATAAGGGCCAGCAGAATAATGGCCGGGTTACCCTGAGTTAAATAGCTAAGGCTTGACTAGGCCGACATATAAGGTATGTCGGCACGATGAACATCATGTTATCTATTTGTAGGTATGAGCTTGGCCGAGTCATCTTGTACGAGGCCAAGTCATGGGATAGCTTGCTCGAGAAGGATAGAGTAAGCCCTGAAGTCAATACTATGCACTATCTCTCCCCAAGGAGCCAAGTGCTACAGATAAGAGTCGAAGGGACAGAGGGCTAGAACAGGAGTCACAGAGGTGATAGTCCCGGAGTCTAACATTCATATGTCATGGGCTCTAGGTTATTGCCTTCAATAGAAGGGATACATGGAAAGACGCCCACTGAATTACCTCTTTGGGAGAACCATATTTGGGAATATGACATCCACGACAGCCGTAGATGTAATCTGGCCACCCCTTTATAAGGTGATCCAGTGCCTCCTAGAGGAGGGATCGATTCATTTTACACTTAGGGAGTTCTAGAGAGCTTCTTCCTCCTCTCTCTGATACAGCTCAAGGATCAAGTGTAACCATTGTTGATCAAAGTAAAGATCATGAGAGTATTCTTTGTGTGTAGAAACCACTACATTATCCCTTCCTGGATCCTACTAGTGCACATTGGCCCCAACTATAGTCTACCCATGGCATCTGTCGTGCCACCACCACGACAATTGGTGCCCACTATAGGGGCCAGCAGCGGTTCTAGCTGGAGTCAAGATCCAGACATGAAAGTTCATTGCTAATGGCGAGCGCATCGTCTCCGGGCCAGTGCAGCGCTTCGACATGTGGGACTACTTCAACAACAATGCGCATAACTTCGCCAGGCGCCCTCCTCCATGAAATGAGGTCTTCATCAAACTAGGCACGCACAAGGTCTACGTCGGCGTTGACGTCTCTTGCGTCTACCCACAGCGAGTCATCCTCGTGGGAGAGCCTCCCCTCAGCGCTGCTAGCGGTCTGCGTATCACTCGCCCCTCAGGCAACGTCGAGGTTATGATGGCGGCACCAGCTCCAGATGTAGGAGCCGGACCAAGAAGAGATCCGGCGACAGGAGATCCGACAGCTGCAAACCCGGCAGAAGCTGGTAATGTAACTCCTAGGCAACCTCGTACGAGGGGCCCTCCATTGGAAAGGCCAGAGAATATCCTGCAGGAAGCCATAAATAGTTTGACTACTCCTATAGATCCTATCGTAGATCCAGCTTGTGCACAGGCCGAGCTGGAGGAGACCCGTCAGAAAATGCTAGAGGGAGCAAAGAGAGTAGCAGCTGCTCAGCAGTCACTTAACATCACTTTGTGTGAGTATGTTGAACACTAGTCCAAATTGCATGGATGGTGTAAGGTTGAAGGGAAAGAATCTCCTTAGTGATATCAACAAGGAACATGTGTCTAGGCAGGGTGACTCGGCTGACCCAGGGTTGTTGAGGTATAGCACGCCTGCAAAAAACCTCAGGGCTGCAGATGCAGTAGCTGCCGAGATACCTGCTCTGTCCAGTGAATCCCGACAGAGGCAACAAGAGAGACTGCATAAGCTGGTCCGCATAGCAAACCAGTATAATGAGGAACTGTTGAAGAACAACCCGGTAAGACCCGGAGCTTCCCGTATCGTTCATTCGGCAGGAGGTGCTCTGACAAGATCAGCTGCCATAACATCTTCACCCGATGGAGGAACAAGGAGAGATGAGGTGGTAACCTCGAGAAGAAGGAACAAGCAGATGGTGTCGTATGATCTGGCAGTAGCTTGAAAGTCAAAGACATCTAAAGCTTGCAACCAAGAAAGTGGTAGCCGAGGTAACAAAAACCCCAGCCAAGGTCAGGGTGGCCAACGTAATTTGTCTGGCGGAGGACAGCATCCACCCCAGCAAAATGAGCCAAGGTATATACCTCGGCAATAGCGCAGTGCAGGGCCAGATCAGTAGAACCCGGAGCACAGTAGGTACAATGCCGGTTACTCGGCAATGGAGAATGATGGGTTCTACACGACGGATAATCAAATTCTAGAAGCAAGGATAGGGAACAAGAACTTGTAGCCAGATGATGCAAGGTTGAAGTTGGACAGAATATATAGGTCCGAATTGTTAGAAGGATACAGTCCTAAGGGTCCTGCTTTCTTTGGACCTCGGATCATGAGGGAACCACCTGTGCCACAATTCCAATTGGCCAGGGGAACCAAATCATATGATGTAAGTAGAAAGCCTCGAGATTGGCTCATAGATTATTCCACCGCGGTTTATATCGCAGGAGGTAACCTCAGATGGGAAGTGAGATATGTGCCACAAATGTTGGAAGGACTAGCGAGAGTCTGGTTGAATAATCTACCGATAGGAAGTATCAAATGCTGGTTAGATTATGAGGAGATGTTTGTTAGCCACTTCACAAGCACGTATAAGAGACCAAATAGACCTTAACAACTCGCCATGTGCAAGAAGAAGCCGAATGAGACTGACCGAGAATTCCTAACTCGATGGTGCAAATTGAGGAACTCCTGTGAGGGAGTGATTGCATCACAGGCAATAGCATGGTTTGCACAAGGCTGCAGGTATGCCAGTGTGTTATGGCAAAGATTGCAGCAAGATATGACAACTACGTTGGCCAAGACTATCAGAATTTCTGACTCATATGCGTTGTGAGATCCGACTCAGCCAGAGCTTATGCCGACAGAACAAAATGAGGAGCATTACACTTGTTATGGTGCCGGGTCATCTTGGAGGAATGAGTTCCGAGGTAAAAGAAGAGATGATATGCCGTATTATCGATACAATTCGAGTCATGTTACTGCTGTAACCCAAGATCACCCAGGAGCTGGGGGTAATCAAGGCCAGACGCAACAGTGGACTCCGAAGAATGATGGCAAAAAGCAGTGGACTACTGAGCAAAATAAACACTGGCAAGAAAGGTCGAAGTACACATATGAGTCCATGTTAGATTACCCCTGCAAGTTCCACACTCCTAATCCAGCTAAGCCGGCGAACCATACAACTCGGCAGTGTGGTTGGCTGAAGTTGGCAATGGGTGGAGCAGAACCAAACTAGCCGAATCATAGACCTCAGCTCACATGAGGCAATGCTCAGCAACAACTGGCTCTACCTCCACCGCCGCCGAGGTATGAGCACGAACCACCGCCGAGGTATGAGAACCATGACAGGAGAGAAGTTGTACACCAAGTGGCGAATCAGAACCAGGAGAACCGTGGCAACCCCAGCCAAGGAGGAAGGAACGAGTATAGAGAGCATCATCATGCTTACTGCGTTTTTACTACAGAGCGGACAGACGGGAAGAGCATGCAGAGGCGGCATATGGAAGTAAATGAAGTTATGCCGGCAGTTTCGAGATACATGCACTGGTCGGATCAGGAAATCACTTGGAGTAAAATGGATCACCCCAAGATCATGCCGAACCTCGGATCATATGCTTTGGTGCTTGATCCGACGTTCATTGGGACAATTATCAATGTCAAATTATCCAAGGTACTGATTGACAATGGAGAAGCATAAACATATTGTACAAGGACACAATGCATAAGCTAGGTATCAATGAGAACATGTTGAAGTCAACCAAGACTACCTTCCATGACATTGTGTCGGTGTTGTCTTGTGAGCCAATTGGGAAGGTCCGGATTGATGTGTTATTCGGCATAAGGGAGAACTGCAGGACTGATAATTTAGAGTTCGAGGTTGTGGACCTAGAAATTTGTTACCATGCACTGCTGGGAATGCCGTCATTGTCAAAATTTATGGTGTGTACTCATATTAGTTACTTGAAGAAGAAGATGCCAGGACCACATGGGATTATCACCATAGCTGGAGATTACATAAGATTGATGAAGTGTGCCTCGGCCAGGTAAAACCTAGCTGAGTCGTTGGTGATCGCAAGGGAAAAAAGAATGATTCAAGAAGTGGCATTTTTGGCTCAGTCGGAACAATTGATAAAGCTAACACTCGCTAACCCACATGGGAGTGTCTCCTTTCAGCTGACTAAAGATACCAAGAATATTCAGATTAAGAACCAGTTCCTAGAGCGCACCCTCACTATTGGTGCTGGCCTAAATGCTAAATAGCAAAGCGAGCTCATCAGCTTCCTCCATGAGAATTAGGATATATTTGCTTGGTCCACACAGGATTTGCAAGGTGTGCTGAGGCAGATGGCAGAGCACTCTTTTCATGTTAGGCCAAATGCATGACCGGTGAAGCAACCTCTTCGCCTCTTCATCGAAGACATGAGAAAAATAATTGGAGATGAGATAGCTCGGCTCCTTGTAGCCAGGTTTATAATGGAAGTGCTTCATCCGGATTGGCTCTCTAATCCGGTGCTGGTAGAGAAAAAGAAAGATGACCCGAATGTAGTAGTGGTGTGGCATATGTGTATTAACTACACCAACCTGAACAAAGCATGTCCAAAGGATCGATTTCCTTTGTCGAGAATAGATCAGGTTATTGATTCGACCGCTGGTTGTGAGCTATTATCATTTGTATACGCATACTCTAGTTTCCACCAGATACCGTTAAATCCGGTCGATCAAATAAATACTGCATTTATTACCCTGTACGGGGCTTATTTCTATCATACCATGTCATTCGGCTTACGTAATGTAGGGGCGACATATCAAATATGCATAAAAAAATGCTTACATGATCAAATTGGCAAAAATGTCCAAGTATATGTTGATGACGTGATAATAAAAACCAAAGAAAGTCACACACACACTATTATATGATATCCGACAGACATTCACGAATCTAAGAAGATTCCGAATGAAGGTTAACCCGGAAAAGTGCACCTTTGGTGTCCCGGCTAGAAAGTTACTCAGTTTCCTTATGTCTAGCTGAGGTATTGAAGCAAATCCGACAAAGATTTCGGCGGCAGAACGCATGGAGCTGCTGAAGTGTCTCAACGATGTCCAGAAGTTCACAGGTTGCCTCGCATCATTGAGACGATTCGTAAGTCGTCTTGGAGAAAATGCATTTCCCTTATATCAATTAATGAAAAAGTCGGAAATTTATCTAGACACCACAAGCTGATAATACTTTTCATGAACTAAAGAAAATGCTATCCTCTACACCCGTGTTAGCTTCACCACTATCCAAAGAGCCAATGTTGCTCTATATAGCAGCGACCAACCGAGTCATGAGTGTTGTGGTAGTGGTGGAGCGTGATGAGGAAGTTAAGCTAGTGCAGAGGCCAGTATATTACCTAAGCGAGGTACTCTCAACTTCAAAACAGAACTATCCCCATTATCAAAAAATGGCATACAGAGTATATATGTCAGCAAAAAGCTAAAACATTACTTTGAGGAACACCCTATAAAGGTGATATGTGAAGCACCAATTGCTGACATAATGGGCAACAAAGATGCAAGTGGCCAAATAACAAATTGGGCAATTGAGCTAGCCCCTTATGCTCCATAATTTAATAGAAGATAGGCAATCAAGTCATAGGCACTGGTCCATTTTTTGTCGATTGGGATGAAATGCAATATGAGCGACCCTTGACTGATTCGAACTATTGGAGAATGCACTTTGATGGGTCGAAGCTGAAAACTGGATTAGGTGTCGGGATAGTGCTCACCTCACCCAAGAAAGATCAGCTAAAATATGTGTTGCAAATACACTTTGCTGCATCAAACAACGTAGCTGAATCTGAAGCACTAGTCCATGGCTTCAAGGTAGCAAAGGACATTGGCACACGTCGGATACAATGTTTTGGTGATTTGAACCTGGTGGTACAAAAAGTGTTGGGTCATTGGGATGCACTTTACGAAAACATGGCACTATATAGATTTCATGTGTAGAAGATAAGTAGATACTTTGAAGGGTGTGAATTCCATCATGTACCTCGGGCAGAGAATGATGTCGCTGATACATTGTCAAAACTCGGCTCATCCTGACTGTCCATCGCACCTGTCATAGCCCTTGAGCACCTCAGAAAACCATCAATTATCCCATCACTTGAATCCAAATCAATTCGTATCCCAGGAAGCGCAACATCCGAGGTTGTCCCAATGGACATAGATGGGAGAAATGATCCGAATAACATGTGGACTGATTCGAGAAACCCAGGGACTACTTCATAGGACCCGGGGACTGGTTAGAGTAATCTGGGAGAGGTTATGTCGGCTAAAGCAATGGAAATTGATGATGTGTTCACCCCGACACATGAAGTACCAAAATGGGCATGATCAATCTTCTTGTTTTTGAAATATGAAATCATGCCAAGTGAAGAAGTCCTCGCCAGGAAAATCCAAAGAAAGGCAAAAGATTATACCATAATAAATAATGATCTATACAAGAGAAGTGTCACCAGTGTTTTGTAGAGGTGCGTTGATCTGGCAGAAGGTCAAGAGATCCTTCTAGATAACCATCAAGGTAAATGTGGGCATCATGCTTCATAGAGATCCTTGGTGGCCAAAACATTCCGGCATGGATTTTATTGGCCAAGTTCTCTATGAGAGGCAGAAGAACTACTGCAAAAATGCAATGGGTGCCAAAGATATGCAACCAAAATTCATATGCCAGCATCCTAGTTAAAAACCATATGAATCACTTGGCCATTTGTTGTATGGTGTTTAGACATGGTTGGGCCATTTAAGCCGGATCGTGGTGGCATGACCCACATCCTAGTCATGGTTGATAAATTCACCAAGTGGATTAAGGTAAAGCCAATAAGAAAATGTGATGGGCCCACAACAGTGAGATTCCTCAAGGATATTATCCTGAGATGTGGTAATCCACATAGCATCATAACAGATAATGGCACAAAACATTGCCGAATGAGCATTTGCTCGATTCTGCCGAGATAACAAGATAAGAATTGATGTGGCATCAGTCGCACATCCCGCATCGAACATGCAAGTAGAAAGATCCAACAGCCTAGTATTGTCCGGGATAAAACCCCGGCTCATTGAGCTGCTGCAAAGATCAGCGAGGTGTTGGATTGAGGATATCCCAACCGTATTATGGAGCCTGAGGACAACTCCGAATCGATCAATAGGCTATACGCCATTCTTTCTGGTATATGGGGTAGAAGCTGTATTACCAGCCGACATAGTGTATGACTCGCCTAGAGTCACCCAATACACATAAGCCGGAGTGAATTAAATATTCTAGCAAAATGATGTTAATCTGCTAGAAGAGGCAAGAGAACTGTCATTGTCCAGATCTACCGTGTATCAACAAAAACTCAAGCGCTATCACAGCAAGAAAGTGAATCCCGAGTCTTTCGAGAAGGAGATCTAGTGCTTCGGCTCATGCAGCGCATGACCGGCATGCCTAAACTATCACCTCCACTGAGGGTCCATTTATTGTGAGCAAAGCACTGCACAATAATGGATACTATCTTATAGATGCTCAAGCACAGGAGAAGAATAAGGCGGACAGGTCAGGAGAAGAATCAAAGAGGCCATGGAATGTAGCTCTACTTCGTCCATTTTACACTAAGCTGAAGTGTATGTATCTCTAACTCCCATATGTCGGATTTTATGGCGGCAATAGCTAATGAATGATACCTCGGCATCTCGAGCTGTAACTCGGGGACAGCCTTAATAAAATTGTCTCTTATGCATTTATTCTTATATGTCAGCTAGCTTGAATTTCCTCATCCAAATGTCGGGTTAGTAATGTGTTGGAAACAAAGGCCAACTCTTCGAATTGCTGCTGTCCAAAAAATAGGCTTCATGGCAAGCAACAAAAAAGCCAGAAATTGTTGAACACATGAAAAACGACTAAGGGAGGAAAAGTACATGAGATGACTCATGTTTTAACTAAACCTTGTATTTACTTTCTTTACTTATCTTGCAAAGTCATTTTTGAGCCGATTCTCCAAATTTCTAACCATTGTTAGTTCGGTTTGTTAATCTTGGACCCGTAATTAGAACGCCAACAAATAGTTGACGTGGGCTGAATAACAAATTCGAGAGAACAAGAAACATGAAACTCTGGGAATACACCCAAAAGGGTTCAATATTTACATACTTAGTAGTAGCAAAATAACTCGGACTATATATTACATCTTGCACCCGGCATACCGGGGATTTAATGAAAAGTTTAAGTTCTTATGCCTAAGGTGCAGCAGAAGAAGCATCGCCAGCAACTAGCGGGGGAACAACAGCTTCTGGGACATGAGTCTCCAAGGTACGAGCCTTAGCCTCTTCAGTGGGAGCCTCGACTTCTGGCGGGGGAACCTCGGTCTCGGCATGAGAAATTTTGGCCTTAGCCTCATGTTCCGAGGTTTCCTCGTGTTCATCCGAACTACCAGCTTCTTCCTCCGGATTTTCTTCCTCGTCGCTGGCCTCTTCCTCGGATCCCTCTTTGCCTTCCTCACTAGCATCAACTTCAATATCGTCCTCGAGGAAGCTCAGCCCTTCGTTCCAAGCATGCATATTGGCATACTGGATGAGTTAATAGGCTTGGGCTTGGAGGCGCTGGATATAATCCGGATCGTAGAGCAAGTCGGAGTCAGTTCACATATTTTGAAGGGTATCCAAGGAGATACCTTCATACCAATAAAGCACGAAACCCAGGGAAGTTTTGTCCCCAGCTTGCACGGCGGACTCCCTCCAAAGGTTGAGACGAGTCTCACAATCCATGAGTCTCTTGGCGAGCACTTCAACATGATTCGGGCTCTCCTCGATTGGCCATAGGGCATTGAAGACCCGGATAGATGTGTCCATCAGGTCAACGCCAAATGATTTCATTGGCTTTATGCAGGAGCCCAAGATTACCAAGAAGTCCTATATGCTCTAAGGACAATCCGGGTCATTGGTCTCACCATGGTGTTCCCTTTGTTTTGGCGCTCTGGACTTCGCACTCCAGAAAGTTGCCTAAACATGAGCAAAAGGGCCAAGTCAGTAAAAGAAGGCAGGCAATGTCGGATATGAAATGGAAAACAACAAAGAAACTTACGATGCATGATGACCCACAAGTATAGGGGATCGCAACAGTCTTCGAGGGAAGTAAAGCCCAAATTTATTGATTCGACACAAGGGGAGCCAAAGAATATTTATAAATCTTAACTAATGAGTTGTCAATTCAGATGCACCTGGAAACAGTCTTGCTTGCAATAGTTTATCAGTAGCAATAGTTTTGTAATAGAAGTAGCAAAATAATAGCAGCAGCAAAATAAGGACAAATGTAGAAATTGTAATAAACAATAGGATTAAACTGCAGTAGGCATAGGGATGGATGGACGGGCATTTCATGGCCAAGATAATTCATGTAATAATCAAGACAAAGGCATTTGCAGATAATAAAGATAAAGCATCCAAGTACTAAATAACCATAGGCATGTGTTCCGTATATAGCCGTGCGTGCTCGCAATGAGAAACTTGCACAACATCTTTTGTCCTGCCAGCCCGTTTGTAGTGGGGCCTCAAGGGAATCTACTGGCAATTAAGGTGCTCCTTTTAATAGAGCACCGGAGCAAAGCATTAACACTCCATGAACACACATGATCCTCACATCAGAGCCATCACTTCCGGTTATCCCAATTGTTGTCCTTTGAGGCCTCGGGTTCCGGACAATGATATGTGTACACAACTTGCAGGTAAGATCACAAACAATAATATCATCATGAATCAATAACATGTTCAGATCTGAGATCATGGCATTCGTTCCCTAGTGACAAGCATTAAGCACAACAAGTTGCAACAATGTCAAAAGCACTAACAATAGATACTAGGCACCATGCCCTAACAATCTTATGCAATTATATGAGTGATCTCATCCAATCCCTACCATCCCTATAACCTACTACGCGGATTACTCACTCATGGATGGGGGAATCATGGATGGTTGATGGAGAGGCATCAGTGATGATGATGGCGATGATCTCCTCCAATTCCCTATCCCGGCAGGGTGCCTGAACGGAGTTTCTGGTTCTGAATCACCGTTTCTGGTGGTGGCGGCGTAGCGGAAGTCTATCTGGAAAAACGTCGAACACCCCTGTGTTTTTAGGTTAGAGGGTATATGTAGATGAAAGGATAGGTCGAGTCGGAGTCCGGGGTGGCCACACCATGCCCAGGCGCGGTCTTCTAGAAAAACATGATTTTTGGCATATTTTCTGGGATTTTTCCTGAAAGTTAATTTTCTGCACAAAAACGAGACACCAGAGCAATTTTGCTAAAAACAGCGTTAGTCCGTGTTAGTTATATCAAAATCACACAAATTAGAGGGGAAACAATAGCAAAAGTGTTTGGAAAAGTTGATACGTTTTGGACGTTTCAACTCCCCCAAGCTTAGCTTATTTCTTGTCCTCAAGCAATTCAGTTGAAAACTGAGTGCGATAAAAGAAACTTTCACGAACACATTTGCTTCATAAGATGTTAATATTCTAAGCATATGAGAAAGTACTTAGGCAATTCATAATAAGGAGTATGCAAATAAGTCTACCCAATAGTCATGCAGGCTATGAAGAGATTCCAACATAATAATAATAAGCAACATCAAACATAAGCTTATGCAAGATTGTAATGCTCATAATAAGATACGATAAAGTGATATCTCGCTTGCCTTTCTTTCTAGAGCAAAACATAAATGACAAGGCACCTCTGACGTTCAAGTGAAGACTAGAAGTAAAAATATCAAATCTACAAGCGTCAAAGTTATGTCACAATTAACTGTGTTCTGGGACAAGCACATTACACTAATAATGACAGCTATGATCTCGGGAAGGTTCTCATAGAAAAGATGGTGACTCGACATAAAAGTGAAAGAAAAGATTAAAAAGTTTTAAAGGCTTCCAAATGTTTGAAAGTATGGTACTCATTATCTTTGAGCTCTCATTGCCCCTATCATAAGCATCTTTAAATGGTTAAGGTTAAAGTGAGGGAAAATATGAGTTATATGCTTGAGAAATCACAAGTTAAAAATCTCATGCCCCTTGAGTACGAGTACCGAGACCTCATGCTACTCAACTTTGGTCCCAGGTAAGTTCTTGTCATTGTAAATATATGCATATCATCGAGAACCGCCAACCGGTTACCCCTTGCCCCATGACACGGGAGTGATCCCATATCACGATGTCAAGGCAACGGACAATGAGCATCTCGATGATCTTTTTATTTGCTATTTGCATAGTTTTTTATTGGAGATGCTTCATCGAATGCCCACTATGGTTTTGCTGCAAGTTTCCACCATGATTCGGCATGGATTAGGCTGGCCGCCCAGGCATTTCTCTAACACATATACAAACTCCATGGACTTACAAGCTCCCATATCATTTCGAACTGACGGCATCCGTAAACAAAAGAACATGATATCAACTAAATAGAAATAAGTGCAATGTTGAAAGCGTGCCCCATGACAACATGGTTTTGTTAACTCCCAACTTATAATTTGCAAGCATATAACTACATAGATGGTCACAATGGTTCAGGTTTATTAATTGCAAGAAATAAAATATGCCATCAAGTTTGTGAGAGATTTACTAACTAATTTTTGCATAACAAGCAAACATTTTTATTTGGAAGAAAAATAAAGCATAATAAGTATGCAAGGAATAGCAATGATGCTAATAGGTAGATATGGTGGACACTTTTTGACAACTTTGGTTTTGGAGAGTTGGATGCATGAGTAGAGCTCATACTCAGTACAAGTGAAGGCTAGCAATAGAAGGGAGCGACAATCGAGAGAGAAGTAACTGTCATAATTGCGACAAAACAAAATTAATAGTGGCTTAAAAGTGACATAAGAACTTTGATGCAAAATAAATCATCGTGGATTAACTGACTTTTTTTAGTCATATGCATGCGTAAGCATGTGCCAAGTCGATTCAAATGAAACATTCAGAGGAGGATACCAAAATGTCATACCACCATATGAATAAAACAATGCAAGCAAAAATTTATATGACATGCTACAAACTATTAGCAAATTTGAACTAATCATAAGAGATCGAGAACTACTAAGCATCCATTAAATAACATACACCTTACATGAACAGACTAAGCATGCCCACATGGATGAGTATATGTACAAAAATGAAAACAAATTGAGTTCATACCATCCTCTTACCACATCTCGAATTGTCATAAATCATCATTATTGTCGTTCACTTTTGTGGCTTGAATAATAATTTGAAAACAAAACTCCAAAGAGTCACTGAGTACTACTGAAACCTGCAATGAACTTTACGAAACCAGAGAAGAAAAACAAATATTTTTGGGTTTTTGATTTTTTTAAAGCAAGAACTGAAGGAAAAAGCAAACAAAGCAAAATCTTTTTGGGTTTTAGAATAAAAAACCGATGCTAAAAAGGGCAAGCAAACTAAAGCTAAAAGCTAAATAAGCAAACAAAGAGAAATAACAAAACTATTTTTGGTCTTTTTGTGTTTTGGAAAGCAGAAACAAAACAAGAACAAAAACGAAAAAGAAAGAAAGTGAAACATAGATATACAAAGTATTGCAGAATATGATATGTATATGAGTGTGATGTTGGTATACCTCCCCCCAAGCTTAGGATTTTGGCCTAAGTGGAGATCAATCCCAACGCAGGTAGGAACTCCAAGTCGGCGAGTGATCGTAAGAATGATTGTAATCAGGCCCTTGTGAAGAAGAAGAAAAAGCCCCCAATCATAAGCAAGCTGCTGGTATGAGGACTCCCCCATGTTGGAGGGCTGGACCAAATTATCCTCGGCCTCCCTTCCAACATTCTCCACATGCTGGGAGAGCTCCTCCATGAGTGACCATCCTTGCCTGGTATCAAGGTTAAACAAAATAGGCGCACGCAAAAGGACTATTCGCTTAGACTTACCTCCTCTCCACCCACTCTTGAGAAATGTTATTTCATAAGATAAATTGCTCACGTCAGCCCAAGGAGAAACAAAATTTATGTTGTATCATGGAATTAAGATCAAAACTCTCTATGGTAAATTGTAAGTCTAAATGATGAGGAACTACACCATGCAAAGCTAATAAACGAGGGGCAATGAGGCCTCCTCAAATTCCACCTTTCTCATGGTTAGAAGCGAGACGGAAAGCTATCAAAGAAACCAAGTTATAAGTCCTATCCTGTCTCAAAGCAGCCGATATAAAAGCTAGATCATAAGAAGATAATTTACTAGCAGTCTTTCTAGCAAGACACACTTGGCAATAAAATAGGCAAAATATCAAATATATGGGAGATGAATATTTCGAATTTTACCACTCTCCTTTGAGAAGCTGCTCCCTTGGCAAATCTCTGCATACAAGTCCATAAGTGGCTTAGGTCGCTCCTTAATCTTCTCGCGCGAACCCCACTATGGCACTTTAATAGCTGCACAAAAATCATCAAAAGGGAGATCGACAGCTACATTTTAAATTTTGTAGTGAACCATGGGGTTAGGCAAGGACCAACTAAATCTAAAATCCTGCACCACAAACATATTCAGTTTCACATATTGGTAAGGTTCATCACCAACAAAATGCTCCAATCCTGCATTAGAAATTATAGTCTAGAAAACTTGAAGAATCCCTACAGCTCTCATGAATTCGAGGCATGGATAAATAGAAGAGAAAACACCATTCTCATGGTGTAGTTTCATGACTTCAAGCACCCTCAATTCATGTTGGTTGAGTTGGTGTTCCTTCATCTTCTTTTCTGAAATTTTTAGACAAACATCACAAAAAATAATTTCAAAGCTACTAAATGAAGGGAACTACTATAGGGACTTGCAAGAGGGCTAAACATGCATCAAAATAATTTCTCTAAGCATAGAACAAGCATGCAATCTCACATAACCTGTCACCTATAGTAGCAAAATACTCAAGATATAATCCACTAATCAAAAATCTACTTGGACAAGCGGAGGAGTCGCATACCAAAGAACAAATGCTCTAGAAATCAGCAGAAAAGAGTGGCTGAGTAAGGGGATCGAAAATCGCGGTGAAGAACAGCAAGAACACGGGTTTGAGAAATTTTTTGGTGTTTTCTCGGGAGAGAGAGTGAAGTGGTAGGTAGCTGGATAAGTAGAGGGCCAGGGCTGGCCCACACCATGGTTGGGCGCGCCCCAGGGCTGGCCGCGCCACCAAGTGGTGAGACCCCCTGGGTCACTCCAGGTGCCTCTCTGTCCCTTTTTTGATGTAAAAATTTAATATGGATTTTCTGGAATTTTGCCAAAAACTTTATTTTCGAGAAATTTTTAAAAATTGATAAATTATTTTCCCGCGGAAAAATGATTTTGGAACGATGGAAAACCAAATCAAAACCAAAACTTCAGAAGTTCTAAGACACTCGAATGTGCAAGCATCTAGCAATACAAAGATGAGCAAGGTGAAAGCAAAAATTGGAAAAGAGAAAATAAGAGTAAACAAAGGTAATCATGGTGAAAACATTGTTTCGTTCATCCAAATCACTTTGTTAACAAGGTTGATCAGGTCTTGTTACCAAAACAATTTTATATGAAGCAAAACTTGCATTTCACTAAATGATTATATTACCTCAACCTTGATAGCAATAGTCCAAATCATAATAATTTCATAATCTTCTTGTGGCATGGGACAATATATTTCTCCAACTTTGATGCCCTCAATATTTTCAATTGAATTAAGGCCATATTTCTTATCAATCTTCTTGGGGAAATAAACAATGTTGTCCTTGTCATTAACATCAAAAGTTACTTTTCCATGGTTACAATCAATGGTAGCACCTGCAATATTAAGAAAGGGTCTCCCAAGAATAATAGACATATTATTATCTTCAGGCATTTCAAGCACAACAAAGTCAGTTAATATCAAACAATTATTAGCCACTTGAACAGGAACATCCTAACATATACAAACAGGAATAGTAGTAGACTTATCAGCCATTTGCAAATATATATCAGTTGGTATCAATTTTTCTAGGTGAAGTCTCTTGTAGAGAGAAAAAGGCATCACACTAACTCCTGCTCCCAAATCACACAAAGAAGTTCTAACATAATTATTTTTAATAGAGCAAGGAATAGTTGGAATACCTGGATCTCCAAGTTTCTTTGGAACCTTACCATTGAAGGAATAATTAGCAAGCAAAGTGGAAATTTCCTCATTAGGAATCTTCCTTTTATTAGAGACAATATCCTTCATATACTTTGAATAAGGAGGCAATTTAATAGCATCAGGCAAAGGAAATTTCAAAAACAAATGTTTCATCTACTCACAAAACTTGTTATAGTGTTCTTCTTCCTTTGACTTGTGCTTCTTATCAGGAAAAGGCATTGGTTTTTGCACCCAAGGCTCTCTTTCACTACCATGTTTATTAGCATCAAAATCTTCCTTTGTGTACTTAGTATTCTTAGTGTGCCTTTCAGGTTCTTCTTCGATTTCTTCTTTATCAGAAGCATCATTTTTATCATTACCACTTTCAGTTTCAGCATCAGAGACAGATATACTATTAGGATCTTTAGCAGGTTCAGAAGATTCTATAACTATTTTATGTTTCTTTTTATTTTTCTTAGAAGTAGTACCACTATTTTTAGCTTGTTGAGAATCTTGCTCAATTCTTTTAGGATGTCCCTCAGGATATAAAGGATCCCGAGTAGAAGCACCACCTCTAGTTCTAATTTCATAAGCATGTTTTTCTTTATAAGCATTAACTAGCAAATCTTTTTGCACCTTAGTAAGCTGATCAATTTGAGTTTGAACCATTTGGAAATGTTTAACAAGCATTTTAACATCATTGGAGGTTCTCTCCACAATATCATGCAATTTGTTAATACCTCTAGAATTTTCCATTAAATGATTCCGCACTCTCATATTAAAATTATCTTGCTTAACAACATAATTAACAAATTCCTCTAAGCATTGATCAGGAGGTTTAGAGTAAGGAATATCACCATTATCAAAATCTTGGAGAGAGTGAACCTCAATAGTGGATGTGTGAGAGATTGGCTTACATAATTCTTCTATAGAAGGTAAATTCTTGACATCTTTAGATTTAATTCCCTTCTCCTTAAGACATTTCTCAGCTTCGTTCATCACTTCATCATTTAATTCAATCATTCCCCTCTTCTTTGGTGTTGGTTTTTGGGTTGTATTAGGTATAGTTGGTCAGGTGTAGTTGGCACAAGTATAGTCCAATCATCATAATTCTTGCTTATTTTAGCCATTAATTGATCAGCTTCATTGGGAGTTCTTTTTCCTGAAAACACAACCAACACAACTATCCAGGTATGTCCTAGATTCATTGGTTAGTCCATTATAATATATATCAAGAAGTTCATTTTTAGCTACTGGATATCCAGGATGTGCTCTAATTAAAGAACAAAACCCATGATTCAGGCAATTTCTCTCCTTCTCCCTGCTTAAAATGAAAGATTTTCTGCAAAACAGCATGTTGAGCACTAGCAGGGAAATATTTATGAAATAAAGTATTAGCCAAGCCAATAAGACTATCAATAGATCCATGAGATAAATTATTAAACCAAGCTTTAGCTTCACCTTTCAATGAAAAAGGAAAAAAATTGGCAACAAAGTAGGTGCGTTTCTTAATATCATCAAAAAATAAGCCACTCAAAGTACAGAGCTCATTCATATGTGCCACATCACATCCATTTTCAGACCCACAAAAAGGTTCTTTCTCAACAATATTTATATAAGATAAATCGAAAGAGAAATCATAATCCTTATCTGTAATGTTTATGGGAGATGTGGCAAACTTAGCATCAGGAGATAATTTATATCTAATAGCACGTCTCTCAAGAAGACTCTTAATAGCACTTGCACCTCTAGTGTTTTGACATTCTTCAATAAATTCATCACTAAGTTCAATGTAATCTTCATCAAGATCATCACTAGGATACCCTCTATAGTCAGGTGAACTAACAGGTGTAGCAATATTTTCATTAGGAGTTTTAGTGTTTCCCATTTTAGTTCTAGCAATTTTAGCATCTAGGAAAGGACCTAATGAACCACTCTCATCAAGCATAGTAGAAACATCATCAAAATTATCAGAAGCATTTTCAGATTCAGCAGAAGTAGCAGTATGTCTAACATGTATATGTGTTGGTGTAAGAAGCTTACTCATCACAGACGGTGAATCAAGAGCAGTAGAGGTGTTCAAAGTTGTACCTCTTCTTGTAGTGGATGGAAATATAGGAACTTTTCCATCACGAGTTATACCCATGATGAATGGATATCAGCGAACAATAATAATTCCAAGTGAACTTATAAATAACGTTGTGGTCCAAGACAATGGCGCTAGAAAATATTCTTGAGGACCCACAAGTATAGGGGATCACAACAGTCTTCGAGGTAAGTAAAGCTCAAATTTATTGATTCGACACAAGGAGAGCCAAAGAATATTTGTAAGCCTTAACATATGAGTTGTCAATTCATCTGCACCTGGAAACAGTCTTGCTCGCAATAGTTTATCAGTAGCAACAGTTTTGTAATAGCAGTAGCAAAATAATAGCACTAGTAAAATAAGGAAAGTGGTAGCAATTGTAATAAACAACAGGATTAAAATGCGGTAGGCATAGGGATGGATGGATGGACGTTGCATGGACAAGATAATTCATGTAATAATCAAGAAAAAGGCATTTGCGTATAATAAAGATAAAGCATCCAAGTACTAAATAACCATAGGCATGTGTTCCGTGTATAGTCGTGCGTGCTCGCAATGAGAAACTTGCACAACATCTTTTGTCCTGCCAGCCCGTTTCTAACAGGTCCTCAAGGGAATCTACTGGACATTAAGGTGCTCCTTTTAATAGAGCACCGGAGCAAAGCATTAACACTCCGTGAACACACGTGATACTCACATCATATCCATCCCCTCCGGTTATACCAATTGCTGTCACTTTGGGATATCGGGTTCCGGACAACGATATGTGTACACAACTTGCAGGTAAGATCACAAACAATAATATCATCATGAATCAATAATATGTTTAGATCTGAGATCATGGCACTCGGTCCCTAGTGGCCAGCATTAAGCACACCAAGTTGCAACAATGTCAAAAGCACTAACAATAGATACTAGGCACCATGCCCTAACAATCTTATGCAATTATATGAGTGATCTCATCCAATCCCTACCATCCCCATAACCTACTGCGGGGATTACTCACTCATGGATGGGGGAATCATGGATGGTTGATGGATAGGCGTCGGTGATGATGATGAGGATGATCTCCTCCAATTCCTTGTCTCGGCAGGGTGCCAGAACGGAGTTTCTGGTTCCGAATCAGGGTTTCTGGTGGTGGCGGCACAGCGGAAGTCTATCTGGAAAAACGTTGAACTCCCTTGTTTTTTAGGTCAAAGGGTATATATAGGCGAAAGGAGAGGTTGAGTCGGAGTCCGGGGTGGCCACACCATGCCCAGGCGTGGCTAGGCCTGGCCCGCGCCTAGGGTTGGTGTGAGCCCCTCGGGTATTTTCTCCACTCCGTCTTCTGGCTCCGTGAGTCTTCTGGAAAATAGGATTTTTGGTATATTTTCTGAGATTTTTCCTAAAAGCTGATTTTCTGCACAAAAACAAGACATCAGAGCAATTCTACTGAAAACAATGTTAGTCCGTGTTAGTTAGATCCAAGTCACACAAATTAGAGGGAAACAATAGAAAAAGTGTTGGGAAAGGTCAATGCACAACCGAGGTTATCTTGGTAAGGTCGGACAGCTAGCTAGCATGCTTCTTGGTTAGCCTCTCAAGCTCAAGCTTGGACGACTCAGCCGTGGCCTCGGCCATGCAGATAAGTTCTTGATCCTTCTCCAGCTAAATGTTCAGTTGGCATTTCTCTTCTGATAATTCTTGGTCGACCTTCGATAGCTCGGCCTGGTGAGTTTTCTTTAGGGCTTCGTTCTCAGCACAAAGCCAAGATGTCTCGTCGTCCTTGTCCTTCAGCTGAGAGGCATGTTCTCCTGCTTGTTTGAGAAAATGCACCATGAAGTCAGACATGGAAATGAAATTTTGATGAGAGTCTACAAGAACTTGTAGTTCGGCTAGGGCGATGATGGGGATATGCCTGACGGGGTATAACCAGCAGGACAATTCCTACTGGATCAAACACCCAACGAGTGGGCCTGCAAGACAGCAACTGGATCATGACCCAAGGAGGAACCTGGCGACTAGAAGCTAGAGGCCCAGAAGCATAGATAGGCCCAGTCGGATTTGGTCAAATCCTCTGAGTCCCTAACTGACTCGGTTGTATATCTATAAACCCTAGCAAGGTACCCCTATATAAACCTCTTTAGGGTACTCTCTGTACTCATGTTCCATCATACCCACCATGGACTCGCTGCCTAGCCGCCGAGCTCGCCACCCATGTAACCACTCGATAATACAATCTAGAAGGAGTAGATATTTACCCTCCGGGGGGCCGAACCTGGGTAAACCCTTGTGTCTCCGCCCTCATCTCGCACCACAGATGGCTGGCCGCCCTTTCCCTTCTTCTTACTACTCGCTGCTAATCGTAGTGTGTGTCGTGGCCATGCCCATGACAGTGGCGCCCACCGTGGGGCCTGGCCGGTCCGGCATGAGTTCTATGGAGAGACCCTACTTTCCAATAAACCGGACAATCGCCACCGGCCGCATGATCACATGCGGCGAGATCCTCTAGATCTTTCCCAGCAGCTACGTCCCGGCGTCCCGCCCGATCACACATAGTGCCATAATGCTGGTCGGCACCATCAACCTCTTCGTCGGCTTCACGGACGTCATCATCTCTGAGGACACGGCGATCATCGACGAGTCGCTACCACGCGATCGACTCTCTGAGAGTAAGGTCCGCACCATCCACCGCCTCGCCTTTGAGTACGACTTAGCCAATAGCGACATGGCTGAAACTGATGCGCCCATGGACGATGCGGCCCTCCACGCCGACGCCGACTCGGGGACCCCTGCCTCGGCCGTCGGGTCCATCATCACCGCGTCACCTGAAGGCTCCATCGCGTGAGTCTCCAACGCTAGAGATTTCGAGGACTCCTCCATCCTCGAGATCTTCAACTCCGACTCCGGGTCGGAAAACTCTGACAATCTCCACGCCAGATCCAGTCGCTTCATTGCAACCTACATGGCGAGCGGCACGAGCGCCCCACCGGACCCCTTCTCCATGCCAATCCCGCCGATCGTGACGACGATGGAGGTCGAGGAAGCCCGCCTGCGCCTGGAGGAAGTGCACACAAGGAGCAGGCCAAGCGCGAAAAATTTCTCCTCGAGCAAGCAACGGCGCAGGAGCTATCGCTCTACCACCAGCGCCGCATCAGGACGTGCCTGAACCCCAGTGTTCAGGGCCGCACCCTAAACTTCGATGAAGACAACGACCCCGCTCGCGCAGCCGATCACGCAATCTGTGAGAACGACTCGCCTGGCTTCAGCACCCGACCACCACCAGGAGCACCAGGGAGTGGGGCTCCCCCACTGCCACCTGGCCACACGCCTCCTCCCAACCAGCCGAGAGTCCTCATCTCTCCGCAAGAGCGGGACGCGAATGGCCTCCCGTTATACTCCACCCCTATGGACAACGTCATCGCAGAGAAGGCCGCGGTCACCAACCTCAACATCATGGGGGAAGGCACCCTGCAAGCCAAGTACACCCAGGCCCTACTCGCCAGGGCTGTCAAACAACAAGATGCGGGAGCCGATTCACGGGGGAGGATGTACTCCTGCTCCTCCAGGAGCAAGGTGGCCTCGAGCGGCCTCCCAACGGTCGCCAACACCCTTAATTACCCGCCACCTGAGCCCCTGTAGAATCACCCATGGGTCGCGCACCTAGAGCTCTCCACCAACGCCCCACGACCGCTGAACAACACGGTCGCTGCCAATGGGAAGCCAATCGACGCGCGGACCCACATCATCAACCACTAGACCTGGCGCGCATGCTAGCCCAACGACTTGAGGCACACCCTCACCAACTGCGTCGATGGTGATCCAAGGGGCTCCCTTAGTCGAGTCGGCCCCCAGTGCTTCGGGCCCATGATCCGAGGCGAAAAGTACCCGGCCAACTTCAAAGCGCCGAAGGAGATCGAGAAGTATGACCCTACGTACGACCTAGCCGTGTGGCTGGACACATACCTCATGGCGATAGGACTGTATAGCCACACCGACCTCCTCGCCACTCGTTGCATCCCCTTGATGATGGAGGGAGCAACTCGGCAATGGATCAACACCCTCCCGCCAGACAGCATCGACTCATGGGAGGACATGCACGAGGCCTTCGTCAGGCACTTCGTGGGCTCACACCCGTGCCACCACCATCGAGGACCTGGAGTGATGCATCCAGGGACCACGCGAGTCGACATGCCACTGGGTCCAACGATGGCATGACATGTGGATTAACGCCTCCGGCATCCACACGGATACGGCGATCCACTGCTTTAAGAACTCATGTTGGTACAAACCTCTGGTCACCAAGATCAAGAGGGTCTACCGAACGCTTGAAAACATCCCTGACCTCCTCGAGATCTCAAAGCGCTACGCCGAGGAAGACCCGAACCAAGAAACCGACGACGAGTCGGGTGGAAACCGCTGCCCAAGCGGCCATGCCAACAGAAGACAGCACGAACTGCGCTACACTAACACTCGCCTCACCGGAAAGCGCCATAGTGATAGGCGAGTCGACTTCGTTGCCAACGCCGGATATGAACCACGCGATCCGAAGAACTTCCGTCGTGACAGAGGAAACTACCGCGACAGCGGAAACCCCGCACGAGGCCGAAATTCGGCCCCGCAGTTCTTCTCAACTAGCCCTGTGACTACCACAGCATGGAAGGAAAAACCACCACTCACACCACCGCCGACTGCCACTCCCTAAAGGCGATAGAGAAGGTGAAGCGAGCACAGGAATACCCCAACAACAACCTGCCAAGGGACAACAATGCCAGTGCCTTGGCAACGACGTCGGCTCGCTGCACACCTTCACCGGGCTCAACACCAAGCGTGAGAAGAAGGTCCTCGCCCGTGAAGTTGCCATCAACATGGTGTCCTAGGTCGATGTTCCGTGCTTCCTTAACTGGTCCGAGCAGCGCATCACGTGGAGCTGCAAAGACCACTCGACACGGATCGAGTACCCCAGGCGAGTCGGCTCGGTAGTTAAGCCCAAAGTGGGTGACTACTGGCTCCCCAAGACATTGATGGACGGCGGGAGCTCCATCAGCATCCTTTACCTGGATACATTCAGGCGACTGCAGCTCCCGCAGTCGATGATTGAGATGACTCTCACCACCTTCCACGGCATCGTTCCCGGTCGGAAGGCGTACCCGATCGACAAGGTGACGCTGCCAGTCACCTTCGGAACACCAGCTAACTTCCACACCGAGCGGATCGTCTTCGAATTAGTGAACTTCCGCAGCCCCTACCACTGTGTCCTGGGGCGACAAGCGTACAATATGATGAAGCTCCCATAACCATGCGGCATCATCACCATCCACAGTGACCCCGACATGGCCGCAGAGTGCAAGGAAAAAGGCGCGAAACTCGCGGACACCATCATCGCCGCGGAGACCAACCACGCTGAGGAGCTCGCCAGATACAAGAGTGGAGTCGACAAAGACGACCCCACGATCCTGAAGAATCCCAATGCAGAGAACGCCGGGTCGACAGCATTCGAAGATGCCACGCACACCCGCGTCGTAGAGCTGGTCCCAGGCGACTCCATCCAGATGGTCACCATCAGGGCGGGTATGAGCCCCACATAGGAAAGTGCTCGTCGATTTCCTCCGTGAGAATCGTGACATCTTCGCATGGAAGCCATATGACATGCCAGGTGTCCTGAAGGAACTCGCCGAGCACAAACTCAATGCCAACCCCAAAGCACGACCTGTCAAGCAGTCGATCCTGCCCTTCAATGAAGAGCGCCGCCGAGCAATCACCGAAGAAGTGCATCGTCTACTCGCTACAGGCTTCATCCGGCCCATCAAGTACTCCAAGTGGCTGGCAAACCCAGTCCTGGTCATGAAGAAGAACAATACCTGGAGAATGTGTATCGACTACACCAACCTCAACAGAGCCTTCCCAAAGGAGCTAGCAATTCTTCCTCCCGTGCTTCAACCAGATCATCGATTCGACCGTGGGTTCAGAATCGTTGTGCTTCCTTGACGCGTACTCTGGTTATAACCAGATCAAGATGGCGGTCGAGGACGAGGAGAAGACGACATTCATCACGCCATTCAGCGCCTATTGCTACACTTCCATGATGTTTGGCCTCAAGAATGCCGACGCGACCTATCAGCGGTGCACGCAGGAGTGCCTCGCGAGCCAAATTGTCCACAACATTCACGTCTACATCGATGAAATGGTGGTCAAGTCCAATCGTCAGAGCGACCTACTCACTGACCTGGCCAAAACCTTCGCAAATCTGCAGAGGTACAAGATCAAGCTCAAGCCAGGGAAGTGCACCTTCGGTGTGCCCACCGGACAGCTCCTGTGGTATTTAGTCTCCAAGAGAGGCATCAAGGCGAATCCCACCAAGATCCACACAATCTCACGGCTCAGGAAATCTGAGTGCCTCCATAGTGTCCAGAAGCTGGCCGGTCGAGTCGCGGCACTCAGTCGCTTCATCCCCCGGCTAGGCGAGAAGGCAATGCCTCTCTGCCGCCTGATGCGCAACCCCACGTTCCACTGGGACAAAGAGGCGGATGACGCGCTAAAATAACTCAAAGAAGTTGTACTCGACAAACCCCTACTCGCTGCCCCTGTCGACAAGGAGCCGATGATCATCTACGTTGCGGCCTCCACGCGAGTCTTCAGCGCCGTGATGGTCGTCGAGCGACCAGAACAGAGAACGGAGCGCCCCGTACAGCGCCTGGTCTACTACATCAGCGAGGTCCTCACGGACTCACGGTAGCGCTACCCGTAGTTCCAGAAACTGGTATACGCGGTCTTCCGAGCCTAGTGGTGGCTACCACACTACTTCCAGGAGCACGCTATCACGGTTGTGTCCTTCGCGCCACTACAGGACATCATACGCAACCGTGAGGCGAGCGGACGGGTCGCCAAGTGGGCTTTTGAAATCGGCGTCCACAACATCAAGTACGAGCCATGCAAGGTGATCAAGTCGTAGGCCCTGGCGGACTTCCTCGCCGACTGGGAAGAGGCACAGTATCCAGAGAAACTACCATACCTCCATTATTGGTCGCTCCACTTCGACGGGTCCAATAACACGAACAGCGCAGGGGCAGGGATCATACTCACCTCTCCCAAAGGCGACAAGCTCTGCTACGTGTTATACCTCGACTGCACACCATGCACCAACAACATGGCCGAGTACGAGGCCCTCCTTCACGGCATGTGGTCCGCCAAGGAGATGAACGTCAATCGCCTACGGTGCTATGGTGACTTCGATCTTGTCACCGCACAAGTCGCTAGAACCTGCGACGTCGTCTCCCCCACCATGGTAGCATACCACCAAGCAGTGGACCAGCCGGGGGACCACTTCGCTGGCTACTCCGTCGAGTGAATCGACAGGCGAAAGAATGAGGAGGCCGACACCCTCTCCCGCATCGGATCAGCCCGACAAACTCCACCCGCGGGCGTCTTTCTTGACACCATCTACAAGTCATCGGTCTCCCTGCCGAAGGAGATCGACGTCGGGATACCACTTCAACCTGAACCCGCCCTGGTCGCCATGGTTTTAGAACCATGCGACTGGACTGCGCCTTAGCTCGCGTACCTCGAGAGCAGGACGTTGCCTCCAGACAAAACGGAGGCACGCATGATAGTGCGATGCTGCAAATCCTGGGTCATCATCAACGGCGAGCTCCACAAGTGCAGCGTGACCGGCGTGTTGAAACACTGCATACAACCAGGTGAAGGACGCAAGATCCTCCAAGACATTCACGCCGGCGACTGCGGCCACCACGCTGGTGCCCGGTCTCTAGTCGCCAAGGCCATGCGACATGGCTTCTACTGGCTCACCGCGCATGCCGACGCCGTCGCCATTGTCCAACGCTGCGTCGAGTGCCATAAGTACACCAACCAGACACACATCCCTAGCTCGGCGCTCAAGACGATCCCCATCACCTGGACATTCGCCGTGTGGGGCATGGACATGGTGGGCCCCTTCAAAAAGGCTCCCTCTAGCTACACCCACCTCCTGGTCGCAGTCGACAAATTTATGAAGTGGGTTGAGGCCAAGCCAGTCCGAAAGTGCGACAGGAAGACTGCCGCCAAATTCCTTCGCGAGCTTGTCTACTGCTACAGATTCCCACATAGAATCATCACAGACAATGTCACCAACTTCCCAAAGGGCGCCATGGCCGAATTCTGCAAAGAGCACAACATACGACTCTACCTCGCCTCAGTTGCCCACCCAGACTCGAATGGCCAGGCAGAACGCGCAAATCAAAGCATCCTCCATGGCCTCAAGCCGTGACTGCAACCCCCTCAAGCAAACTCCGGGATGCTGGGTCGAAGAGCTTCCCTTTGTCATATGGGGCATCCACACCTCCATCAACAGGTCAACAGGGTTCACGCCCTTCTTCATGGTGTAAGGTGCCGAGGCCGTCATGCCAACTGACCCGGAACAGGACTCGCCTCGGGTCGTCAATTACGCGGAGGCCGACAACGAGCTCACATGCCAAGATGGGGTCGACCAGCTCGACGAAGCATGCGACCTAGCTTGCTCCCACACCGCCATCTACCAGCAGGGACTTCATCGCTACCACAGCCGCTGAGTCCGGACTCGCACCTTCCAGGAAGGCACAAGAAGGGCATGCACAAGCTCTCTCCCTCGTGCGAGAGACCATTTGCCATAGGGCGAGTCCTCGGCAATGACGCCTACTACCTTATCGACGTACAAGGCGACGGTCAACTCGATGTCAAGTGGCAGTGGAATGTAAACCTCCTAAGGAAGTTCTACACGTATAACCCCGGCCTGTACTCCCCCCGCCATGAAATATAATAAACTCGACTCGCAGAAATTGTGCTTACTCGCCAAGTTCTTGTGCCAATTGCACTCATAATTTCAGCAATACCCTACCCACGGAAGTCAATCCTTCGTTGAATGACCGGCACGGCTAATTAGTGCGACAGAAGGGCACCGAAAGTATTCGGGCCTTGCATCGTCCACAAAAACACCAACCCAGAGCCCCCATCGGAGTCGTCCCACTCGACTGGCCCGCCGGGCCAACACAACCGCACATGCTTCATACAGCGACCGGTCCTCCACATCCTCGGCACAGCGACTTGAACGGTTAAGTACCACGCTCGGGGACTCGCCTAAGTCTAGACCCATGCGACTGAGGAACACACCAAGTATGAGAGCTCGCCCCAGACTCACCACACGACTGGCTTTCCGAGCCAGGTGGAGCGACGCGTTACGAACAACGCGCCATGTCCTCACTTACCTTGGGAATGCGACTAGAATATCTAACCACCATGCTCGGGGACTCGCCTAACCGACCCTGCTAGCGTCCAAAAAAATAGTGAAGTATAGAGAACCCCTTGGGCTCGCCAAGCGACTGGCTCTACGAGACACGGCGAGTCGACCATAACTAACTAACACTCTAAAACAAACGAACTATCAAACATATGAGGTAAACCCCATTAAAGGGCGGACATGCTCGAGGACTCGCACAACAAACGAAATCACAAATCAACTCGAACTGATCAAACATTCCTTCATTCCTTCAGCAGGAAAATACATTATTCACAATCAAATATTTAATACAAAAATCTACTCGCTATTACTAATATGAAAGGCCCAAAGGAAATTTCTGATTCCACAGGCTTTGAAGACGACGCATCGACATCACCCCGGTCCCGGATGAAGGGCTCCCAAGGGTTCGCCGGGTAGGTCGTCAGGCTCTTCGCCATGCCCGACCGGAAGGGCTTCTCTGACTTCAGGTCGCGATGTTGCGCCACGACCGTCTCCTGGTACGGCAGCAGGTCGCCCATCACCAGCACCCGCTCGGCATAAGTGGCCATCCTGGCGGTCAGCTTCAACACCTCTAAAATATCCACTAAGCTTGTCGCCGACGGATACCCGCTGGTGACATCATCAAGGTCAAAATCTTCAGGGAAGTACGCGAGCCCGAGACTCAGCACAATCGTGACCCATGGCGAAAGGCCGACCGCGCCATCTATTCGACCATAGCCGACACCTCTTCGAGGTAGCTCACACTTCCGTCAGCTCGCTGGGGATCACTTCGGTGGGCAAGATCCCCTGGAGAACGGCGCGGATGCACGTCGCTGAGAGGGCGGCCGAGTCCACCATCATGGACACACATCTTTTGGCGTCATACGACTGCACCTTAGGATCTCCACCGCATATCTTACCTGCAACAACACCAAGTCAGAATTGAAAGAGCACGCACCCGCAACTTCACCGGCTCGGGGACTCGTCGGTGTGGCGACTCGCCCGCTACTACGAAAGAAGATTCGAACAAGTGCTTACCAAGAAGCGGGCGGCAGAGCCCCATGGTGAAGTCCTACAGGGCCGCCAACTGGTCTTGCAGACCAGCAATAAGAGCATCCGAGACTTTCCGCTCGCCCTCCGCCGCTACGACAGCGGCCTTTGGCCCTCTTCTCAGAGGAAGTCGCTTCCGCTTTCACGGTCTCCAGCTCCTTCTCCAACGTGGCGATTCGCTCGTCCGTGGTGGCCAACATCGACTTCGCAGTCTCCATCTCGGAGGCTGGGACGTAACCCTCGCGGGCCTTGGCAATCGTGGTAGAGCGGTCCTCTACAAAGAAGAATCAAAATAAGACCCCACAAGACAAAACAAGGAAATCACCAAAGGCTCGAATACTCATCCGCAGTCGCCTGCAGCTACTGGTTAACCTCATGCGTGACTCGCAGGTCGTGCTCCAAGCGCTCCTTTGCGGCCTGTCGCTCCGATGATTCACGCTGAAGGCCCTGCGAATGGAAATTACATATAAGTAAACAGCTAAAGTTCCTATGTGCCTATCCGCTGAAATTCAGCGACTAGCCACTCTGGGACTAGACAGCAGAAGTTCCTAAGTGCTTAGCCGCTGAAATTCAGCGACTAGCCACTAGGGGACTGGACAGCAAAAAAATAAGAATCTAGCCGTTGAAATTCAGCGACTAGATCCTCGGGGACTGGACATACCTAGATGGCTGCGCCCAGCATGTTGTGCAGCTCGATCGGATCCGCCGACGACAACACAAACGATGTCCTCCCGCGTTGCTACCCAGCGTCTCCATCCACGACCTCAGGCAACTGAGGCGACTGCGTCCCTCTCTCCACAACGGAGGCCTTCATCATGAAGCAGGGAAAGGTCGCCGCCGGGGCGCTAGTTGCAGGCTCCGACACCCCAGCCAGCACGGTCGGCTTGCCCAGATGCGACCCCACGACCACGTCAGTCTCCACGGATGTCATGACTCTGACCAGCGCTTCAATCGATGCTTCGAGTGGCCCTTTGGTAGCTTCCACAGAATCAGCGTTTCTCTCCTTCATCTTCTTCGCGCCCTCGACCAGCACCTCGAACGCGTCACCCTTCCTCTTCTTGGAAGGTTCGGCCTACCCTCCATGGAAGACTAGCGGCACCTTGGCCACCGAAGGGTGACCAATCTTCTTGACGTTGGTCCTGCAAAAAAGCACGATCAGCAATCCAACCATCGACCCTGATAACTACCTCGGACGACTCAACACGGACTTACTTGGCAACCGGGATGAAGCGCAGACCGGTGCAGATGTGTGCCGGCTTTTCCAGCTCCAGGCCCAGTTTGTGCGTGAGGCCCATCTCGAACATGCTCGAGGCCCATGACACCATGGCCTTCTTTGACGGCGAGCCCTTGGTCGCAGGCTCCTCCGACTCGGGAGGAACATGCACCTTCTTCGGCGGTGAAGACATTGACTTCGTGGCCGGGGCGGCCCCGGCCCCGGGACCACCGAGAATGGCGGCAGAATCGCCACAAGCAGGATCTCCTCTTCCACCACAGCTTTGACCTCTGACTCCTTTGCTTCGGGAATCTTTGTCGAAGCTTCCGCCTCTGCATCATTGGCCTCTTCATCAGACTCGAAAATGGCTGTCGACCTTAGTGGCGATGCTACCTTCGGCGCCTTCTTCTTCGAGGGTGACTTCGCCTTCCGTGCGGCCTTTGCATGCGTGGACACGCGCCGCGAGCTGTGCTCTTGCACGTTGACATCATCTTCGTTGCGCTCCTCTAGGCTACGACTAGCCTCGAGCTCGTGTTGCTTCTGCCCGCGAGTCTTTTGAGCCGCGGGCGCGGGTGCGGAATCCTCCACCACTTCATCTTCATCTTCGGAGAACTCACTCGAATCCTCCTTGAACTCCCTAGAGGAATCATCATCCACGGGAGGAAGCCAATTCTACAAAACCTAAAACAACTAGCAAACATAGGACGAATGTTAGCGAACTGCGACTGCAATGACGCGACTGCAAAATTAAGAAAGGAGATCACCGTTGGCACATGGCGTTTCCCCATGGAGGTATACGGCACAAGCCCGGCCTTCGAATCGGTGTACTCTACCTCCGTGATCTTCTTTAGCACAGAGGCGTAGTTGTCAGCATTCCAAATCACCGAGCATGCCTTTGTCCCGTCGTCCCTTCTGGTGTGCTGATACATTCAGTGGGATCGACTCGCCAGCGGCACTAGTCGCCGCCTGAGCCAGTAGTTGTAGAAGTTGATGGTCTCCAGACCCTCCTTCTTGAGCGTTTGGATCTGCATCCACATCTCGTCCACGGCCATCCTCTGGTCGTGGGGGAGCTTGGTTGTCTGCAGTCGGCGCGCTCGCTCCTTTCAGTCGTGAACGTCTGGAGCGACAACTCATCGTTCGGCATTGAATCAATCAAATAGAACTAGTATTTCTTCCACTCGCTGGTGGCTTTCTTCGGGAGCATCAGATCCAAGAAGGAGGCCTTAGTCTTCAGCTAGAAGGTGAGGCTGCCCGCCGCCAGAATCGGGCCACCATCCCCCTCGTGGCTGACGCGGCCATGGAACAAGTCCAGCCATAGGGGAAGTAGGGGTGACACCCCAGGTAACATTCGTAGAACACCATGAAGATGGCGAGCTTCTCGATGTTATGCGGCCCCATATTTGAAGTCTTGACCGCGTAATACGCGCAGAACCACCAGAAGAAGATTGTTGTAGGGAAGCTGAGCCCCCTCTCCGGGTGACTAGTGAATTAGATGAATTCCCCGGCGCGGGCTTCGGGATCCGTCTCCCCAGCCGCGAGGATCCGCCATTTCCCTTTGCAAAGAATTCCCGCATCTCGGAATGACTTCAGCGACACCACGGTGCAATTGGATTTGCCTCACTGGTCTTTCGAAGGCACTAACATCAAAGATCTGAACTCACTCGCTCGCTCTGGAAGTTCCGGATCGGGAGAGGATGGAAGACTAATGGATGAGTGGGGTAGGAGAAAATGAGAGGAAGATTCGCAACTCTCCCCCTTCACTCTCCTTATATAGTGGTTGCTTCCCGCCAATCTCGGAGGAGCCGTTACCCCGTGGTAATTACGCCAATATTACCGTTGGATTATCCAACGGCAAGTTTGACCAAGATGACGGTCCAACTTCGTCCACTCGATTTGCCGACCCATTCGCCAAAGCTGCGATTTGATTACTCGCAAATGTTGCGATTCGACTGCATGCTAGTGCTACGACTAGAAACACATGCGGATACTTCCTCCTTCATTGAGGGAGTCCACCACCGATTCGACTAGGCGTCCAAATTGGAACCCGCATACTCAGACTGCCAAAGAACACCTGCGACGAATCAATGACGGCCTCGGGGACTAATGATGGGGATATGCCTAACGGGGTATACCTAGCAGGATATTTCCTACCGGATCAAACACCCAGCGAGTGGGCTTGCAGGACGGCAACTGGATCGCGACCCAAGGAGGAACCTGGCGACTAGAAGCTGGAGGCCCAGTCGGATTAGGTCAAATCCTCTGAGTCCCTACCTGACTAGGTTGTATATATGTAAAACCTAGTGAGGTACCCCTTATATAAACCTCCCTAGGGTACTCTCTGTACTCACGTTCCATCATACCCCACCCCCCCATCGACTCGCTACCTAGCCGCCGAGCTCGCCACCCTTGTAACCACTCGATAATACAATCTAGCAGGAGTAGGTCTTTACCCTCCGGGGGCCAAACCTAGGTAAACCCTTATGTCTCCGCCCTCATCTCGCACGGCAGATGGCTGGCCGCCCTTGCCCTTCTTCTTACTACTTGCTGCCAATCGTAGCGTCTGTCGTGGCCATTCCCATGACAGCCAAGGTAAAACTTATAAGGAAAGTTCCAAGGAGAGCAAGGCAAAAAAATGAGATATACACCTCTGAAGTACCTTCCAATATGTCGATCGTGTCCTTAGGTAGTTGTTTTGCTTATCTATAGCGGCTTATAAAAGGGCAAGTCGGAAATTAGTTCAGTCAGTCGGATAACAAGAAGAACCGGGGTAAAGAGTGCAAAGTACAAACCTGTTTTCTTCACGATGGGCAACAACTTGGTGTACTTCGTATAGAGATGCATGTGGCAGAAGAGCAGCTCTCGAAATTTGGTATTGCACCGATTATGAGCAATCTGGAAAAGCAAAAAAGATAAAGAAGTTAGCAGCATGGATATTCAAAGCTAAACTACAAATCCGAATCAAGTAAAACTTGACTCAGATCAATGTGGCTAGATATTCAAAGCTAAACTAAAGATCTGAATCAAGTAAAACTTGACTCAGATCTAGGTGGTTGGATATTCAAAGCAATAAAGGAGATTCAAATCAAGTAAAACTTGACTCAGATCTAGGTGGTTGGATATTCAAAGCAATAAAGGAGATACGAATCAAGTAAAACTTGACTCGGATCTAGGTGGTTGGATATTCAAACCTAAACTAAAGATTCAAATCAAGTAAAACTTGACTCATATCTAGGTGGTTGGATATTCAAAGCAATAAAGGCGATTTGAAACATGTAAAACTTGACTCGGATCTAGGTGGCTGGATACTCAAAGATAAGCTAAAGATCTAAATCAAGTAAAACTTGACTCGGATCTGGGTGGCTGGATATTCAAAGCTAAACTAAAGATCCAAATCAAGTAAAACTTGATCCGGATCAGGTGGCTGGACATTCAAAGCTATACTAAAGATCCGAACCAAGTAAAACTTGATTCGGATCTAGGTGGCTGGATATTCAAATCTAAGACAAGTTTTGCCTAAGTTAAAATTATTCGGTGTGACAACCCAACTTCACTATCTAATAGCCTAAGAGAGCATCTGTCCGAATGATGAATCACTCCTCCAGAGGCTCAGGGACTAGTGGTTATATGTTACACTATACAAGAAAATAAAAGGTGAGCTGGAGTGTTTACCTCCATCATGTGGTCATCTTCCATAATTACCTGGATGGCAAGATGCATCTTGTTTCTTATCTCGGCCGAGCCAAATCTCCTTGGCATAGGATTGCCTCTAGAGATGACCTCAGCATAGTCAGTGTCATTCCATCTTTGTGCATATCTGGCAAGGGAGCCAAGTCTCTCACCACTTGGAGTTTGCATCTCTATCTTCCCACCCTTCTTTGCCTTGGCCTCATTTTCTGCCAGCTCGGCTGTCGGGCTTTTATGAAGCTCCATCTACTTGCCAGTCCTCGAGGAAGGGCAGCGGCAGACGCAAGAGCTCCCTTCTTGAGCATGTCGGCAATGGAGGGCTGCAAAGAAGTTAACTCGGTTTTCTTCTGAGGCGGTTTGGTCACAACCTAACCTTTCTTCTTCTAGGCGGCGGGATCAGCCTGAGATTCGGCTGGCCGAGCAGCAGCAGGAGAGGTTGAAGGAGCCGGCGAAGCAGATTGGGACTTGGAGCGATCTTTTTTCTGAGCCTTGGAAGCTTCAGATGATGCAGGAGTTGTAGTTTGTTGCTTGCTGGGGCTCGGAGGAAGTACTTCATGAGAAGAGGCAGGAAATTGAGGAGAGCCAAAGTAGAAAATATCTTGGCAGTGGTAGGACCGATGCCTGGGTCTTCAGTGGTCTTGGTGGGCAGCGCCAAATCAGATGGCTCATCCGGCATGGCCAAATCCATAGGGTACCATGTAATACCTCGGACACTACGCTCTAAGCAACAAGCCAAGACGAAGCCAAAGTGCATAAGGTGGTACTACCGCGGAGGCCCAAAGGCCACCTACGTGCATGCCCATCTAAGCGGAGAAGGGCGCCGGCCAACACCCTATCCACTTTGCAAGAACATCGGGACAAGTACGAGCGGCGTAGTCGACAGACACGCGAACAAAACATACACAAGTGTGTATGTCAGCGACATACAAGAGTACATCAAAGTCAAACCATCTAAAATAAATAGAAATATTCAACGCCATACGGCAAGATCTAAAATACTAGATAGTTCTAATAGTTTAGGATATATCCTCATACAGCACACATCAGAGTATCAAGCGGAAGCGGGAAACAGATCCGACTACGGATAAGAAGCAAATTGGCATAATATGCCCTGAAAATATGCACATGCCGCCCACAGGTCTCACGGATCTCCATCCCCGAAATCTCTACACCAGACAGTCTTGTGAGACCCTAAGGGACTCAGCAAGTCTTTATGTATCTAAAGGGAACAACCTGAGGGTGACACAATTGCAGCGAAAGTAAAGCCTAGCAGTTCTATAGAGGCACGCTACAACATCCGCCTAACCAATAATAGACGGACGCTCATCAAATAAACAACAACGAATTACCCAACAGATATATATCAACATAAATAAACATCGCTCGCCCACCTCCCTATTCTCGAACGAAAAGGTGGAAGAACATCCCATGCGTTGGCAGTTTTATTAACCATTCCATAAATATTGCACTATTACTAGCCAAGTTTTAGTCAATTTAAAAGCGGTACTTTAGTTATGCTTGTCTATGATCGATAAACTGTGCTCCAAGTCGTCCATAACAGCGGACATGACTTTCAGAAAGATTTAACCTGCAGGGGTGCACAAATAGCAACGCATGCACGATCAACCTCGGAACAACCACATGCAAATCCAACGAGGCATCACGACAAAGCAATCACAAGATTCATATTTGATTTCAGGGTGCCACCCCGCTAAGCTACCCGCTACGAAGTTGGCCGGCTCCGCGACGGACCGAGGGGTTTGCGAGAACGGCTGTAAACGATTGGGAACCCGAAAATGTGACTGGGCTTGTCGATACCGCGAAATCATGCCGCGAACCTAAACAGTACAGTAGTAAATGCTCCTCGAGCAACAATAGTAAATAAGCAGTAGCATGGCATACGTACAGGATAGTAATAAAGCACCAAACTATTTTGTGACCCCAAGAAATTAAGTATGACTCAAGATAGGACTAAGGGGATTCATGGTCCCACATGCTGATAGTGCGATAGTCAAGAAACAAGAATCAAGTATGACACAAGTGAGCTTAAAGAACCAAAGAGCAGATAATGCTCACCGGTGCCTCTTTCATTAGTTATTTCATTACTACTTAATTCAGTTGTTTATGTACATCATTCTCAAAGACACTCACAAACCCCTACACATGCAATTCTACAACTCACATGGCTCAATCAACTCCTATAGTAATGGCTCATAGGATGGAGTGAACAATCTTCGGTGGGGTTTAAAAGTAAGGCTATGCAATACTTGGGATTTAATTTATTCATGACGCGATTATGACGCGATTATGATGCAAGAATACGATAGATGCAATAGGTACTATATGAACAAGCATGGGGAAATGCTTGCCTGACATTTCAGTTGCAGAATAAGATGGATCCGGTAATACTCCTGAGGCTCCTGATAAGCTCCTTGCTCAGAGTCTATCCGGATAAAAACTAAATACACAAGGGGCCGAAATAAATATATTGCACAAACATATAAGTCACATGCAACAAGCAAACAAGGTATCCATGATGACATGATGCACAATTACATGGTATAACATAGCATGGCATGGGTGAGGTGTGGGGTACAAGATGAAAGCATTATATTAAGTTTTTAGTCATGTTTTGCTCCCATAAACAGTTCTGATTATTTAATATTTATATGATACATGCTTCAGTTCATATCATGGAATGCATATTTAGAATGGTTCGTCGAGCTAATCGATTTAGACATATCATATATCGAATTTAGAGTTACAGTTTTAAAGTTATACAATATTTAAGAAAATATATTTATTAACAACTAACCCAATGCCCGTGCGGTGAACGGTATATTAATTTATCAACCACACGAATCAATTGTTATTCAAGCCACTCTAGATATACCTCTTCTATTATGCCGAATGTACCATAAACATCTTTGCGTATTCCCGGACATTGCCATACGGTTTCAAAAGTTTTACTGACTGTGGTAGTATTTTAATTTTATAGATAGGTATACTAATATTTTTAATAAATCAATGGTGTCACACTTCGGTATCTAAACAGGTTTATTCCTTTGAATAAGAATAATGCATTACACTTTTCTATTTCTTCCCTTTGGCTTCGTCATGTGCCCGTTCATTTGACGCTAGTTCTTTGTATCCGTGTGACAAAAAATACAAATAGTATGTTTTTGAGTTGCACGAGGAAATCAAAAGTTTATGGTAATTGCGATACCCTCCCCTCTATAGTTGGTCGCACATACTATCATTCACATGTATAATCAAATAGTAGACAATTGCTGGTGGACCATATGTTGTAGCGTTAATTTATAGTAACTAAATTTCCTCTATCCAATTAAAAAATCGATTATCTCTATTGCCATGTGCTTTTTTCTTACGTGATCGACTTCATTGTAGCGGCATCTCGATTTGTAGACAAAAAACAATTAAGAAACACGGAGGACAACATAAGATACACAAGATAGGAGACGGCCGTGCCGTGTGCTACGAAAGGTCTGGATGACGGCGGCAGGGTATGTTGGTCCCTCTGCCCCGTCGGTGGTGGCATATGAACAGGTGAAGGGCGGTTCTGGGTGGCTGCGAGCACTGGGTATCGGCCCAATGGACGGCCGACGGCGATGCAGGAAGTCTATGGTGGTGATTCACTGGGAAAAAATTATGTATGCTGCAAAAAAATGAAGGAATTGATGCATCTCGTTGGGCTCGATTTTTACCATTAGAACCTTGACTTCGCGGCCGACTAAAATGCCCTCCAGCAGCGCCTCGCCGCTACCAAAAATATTCGGCGAGGACTCGCGTTAATTACAACCAACTTACATGTCATGGATCCCTTTAGCCACCGCATATAGGGATTAAATTAGGGAGATGTGGCTCTTTCTCCCGTCGGCCCAAGGCAGCCATCAGCACACACGAGGAATCTTTCCTTCATTAGATTTCAGGCCAAACAACGCAGCTGCTGCTTGTTGATTTCCATATCGCCTTGTTGGTTGTTATTTTCGTCGCATTGCGGCAGCCATCGTAGAAGAACAGGCAAGCCACCAGGCGAAGTGGAGGTCGCCGCCGTCCGCGGACTCGGCCGCGTGTTGTGTTAGATAGGAAAAAACAAGGTGAGATTGAGAGAGTGAAAATATGGATGATCCAGATCCATAGAATTATTTTCTGGAAATCCTTTGGCAGTTTGCCACTTCTCTGCACAGCCCGTCTCGATAATGGACAAATTGGCATTTGGCAAGCGCGTTGAAGTCGTGCAGGTACAGTCCACGAATTGCAATGTATCTCCCCAGTGCCTTGCTCCTCTCGCGGTACCTTGTCGCGTACTGAGCCGGCCAATGTGGGAATTAGATTTGCTGCCTTCCGTATTGCTGAGTAACCGAGCACGTGACCAGGGAGGGGAGATGGACCTGCAAAGTCAGCAATGTAGACGTTGGGGTGCTAAGGCGGCGCGGTGGTCGATTGATTTCCTTGCTGGAGATCGGGAATGGGTTTGATGGTGTTAGCCGGCATCGCTGCACACGGACAGACATTGCGGCCGCCTAGAGATTTCTTGGGGCGGACAAGGAGGGGTCCCGCCCCCGCGGGTGGCTGTGAGACTGGGAGAGGAGTGACCCCGTCCCGGTTGTACGCCTCTTGCACGCCATCGATTCCTTCCTGCCCCCTCCACCGTTTCTCCTTGTCCTAGCCTCCGACGCCGCCATGTCCCGATCATGCACCTTCAGGATGATAGTGCCCCATCCCTCCGGAGTTATCCCTCTCTGCCTGGAAAATCTCTCCGATACGCATCTCCATGGCACAGAGCACGCGTGGCGAACTGGGGAAGCGCATGCGAGACAACGACCGGGTGCTGGCGGACTTTTAAGAGGGAAGGGGATAAGGTCGGGTATCACTCGGTGGTGGCAGGGGTAGATAAGTACTCCAAACTACAAGGGGCAAAACATTCAAATACAGGTAGACGAAAATTTTGGCTAGGTAACGAACGGTCCAAATCTTTTTAATAGTATAGATTAAATTATTTTGAAATTCTAAATTATTTAAATGATATTATAAATAGCATAAAAAGATTCCTCACATTTTTCTGATTCAATGTATGATTCGGAAATATGAATTTAAAACAATTAAAGTCAAAATATTGAAAAAGGGGTCAAATTCAAAGGCTTGAATAGATAGAGTCAACCCAGGTCAAATTTGAAAACATGGTTGAATTCATATTTGCAAAAGATTCATATTTCATTTTGGAAGCTTCCCCAAATTCAAAATATTTCAAAAGATATGATTTAATTGAGTTTATATAATTTTCTGGAATTTTATTAGTTTGGAAAATGTTATGAAAACTTTTGTTACCAAGGTGGAGTTCACCCACTGTCAGTGACTAGTGGGACCACGGGTTGACTGGACTGCTGCTGCGCATGAACTGCAGGACGCTAACACGTGGTCAATGCTAACACGTGGTCAATTTGGAGGACCGCGGGTTTAGGGCCGGAAAATGGAGTGCGGCTTTCTAGAAAATGATTTTGGAGGTGTTGTAAACTGAATCTTATACGACATATTTTTTTAGAAAAAAGGTCAAACTTTGCAAGGTGACTGTGAACACGTTTGAATTCCGTTTTATGATATGTTTGAAGCTGTAGTTAGAGGAGAGATTGGACCAAAGAAAACCTCCGTATATGCGCTGTGCTGGGCGGAAACATTCGATGAACAGATGCCAATACAGGTGCGCAGATACTAACGAAACTGAACGCGGCGGACATGACTTTGCTTCATCTTCGACAGAAGTTTGCGAGGACTACGATAGATGGATCTGGGCGTGTCGGTACTTGTTTTGAAGAGGGTACCTAGGGCTACAAGACGGTTCTCAAGGCTCGGGCTGATGTGGATTGTGGCCGAACTGAGCAAGCGACAAACAGGAGTGGTTCAGGTTAGCCTGTAGACGCAGTTTGCTGTTACTGCTAGTCTGGCGAGCGGCTGATGGTGTGGGCGGCGAGCGTGCAGACGGTGGCGACGCTACTGAGGTTAGCGGAGAAGTCACAGGTCGTAGAGGTTTAGGTACATCTCCACAAACTCGAAGGAGCACGCGGGGTGGACGGCGGCGAGGTGTGCTGCGCGGAAAAGGCTAGCATGACGATGGTGCACAGAGCGTGCTCGTCCGACGGCGGGGGCAATTAAGTTTGAGAGAGAGGTAGAGGCCATGTCTTGAAGGTTGATACCTTCTCAACTAGTGCTTCGGTGTGGCCGGATTGTGTGGAGGCGGTGATGATTTGGCGCAGGGCTCGCAGACTGCGTCTTCGGGGTCCTCACGGGCACGGCGGCAACGACGACCTTCCGGCGAGCTCCAGTCGAGGCCACCAGTTCAGGGCGACGTAGGCGACATAGAAAAAGTTCCTGGTGCTGCTGGTTGGGCTCGAAGTTCACCAGGTCATCGGGGTAAGAGGATGGTCGTGGCTAGGTTTGCCACTTCCTTGGCTATGGCTTGGGTAAGGAGGTGAACGAGAGGAGGGCAGAGAGGAAAGATGGGTACTCAGGCGCCTAGATCTTGATCCAGTTTTGGTGGTAGTTGAGGAGATAAGGAAGGAATGAAGAAAGCACATGGGGTGTAACTTTAGCTTTTGCAAGAGAGAAAAGAGGGCATCGAGTAGGTAGGATCTCTTCTCTCTTCTTGTTCTTGATACGTCCAAAACGTTTCTACTTTTCCGAACACTTTTGCTATTGTTTCTCCTCTAAACTTGTGTGATTTGGATAAAACTAACATGGACTGATGCTGTTTTCAACAGAATTACCTTGGTGTCTAGTTTTTGTGCAGAAAATCAACTATCAGGAAAAATCCCGGAAAAATATGCGAAAAAATCCTTTCACCAGAAGACTCACGGAGCCAGAGTACGAGACGGAGGGGAGGCCTAAGGGGCCCACACCCCTGTCATGGTGGGTGGCCCACGCCTGGAGGGGTGGCTGCCCTGCACCCCTCGGCCTCTTCGCCTATAAGATGCCTCTTGACCTAAAAACCGAGGGGGGTTCAACGTTTTTCCAGAAAGAGTTCCGCTGCGCCGCCACCACCATAAACCGCGATTCGGAACCAGAAACTCCGTTCTGGCACCCTGCCGGGACGGGGAATTTGGAGAGGATCATCGCCATCGTCATCAACAACGCCTCTCCATCAACCATCCATGTTTCCCTCATCTATGAGTGAGTAATCCCCCGCTGTATGCAGCGGCGGGCCTAGGCTCATGTCAATGGGTATTCAGATTTAAAAAATTATCAACAACAGTAGTTATATTAGTGAAATAATCGATGTTTTTTACAAAATCAAACTGATTTTACAGCTCTATCACATGATCTAGAAGGTTTGCCATATTTTTTGGGTATTCAGGTGCATACCCATGAATACACTTGTTCCCGTCACAGGCTGTAGGCTATGGGGATGGTAGGGATTGGATGAGTTTTATCATGTAATCGAATAAAGATTGTTAGGGCATGGTGTCTAGTATCTCTTTTAGTGCTAATTGACTTTGTTGCAACTTGTTGTGCTTAATGCTTGTCACTAGGGCCCGAGCGCCATGATCTCAGATCTGAACTTATTATTGAGTCATTGTGATAGTATTGTTTGTGATCTTATCTGCAAGTTGTGTACACATATTATTGTCCGGATCCAAAGGCCCCGAAGTGACAGAAATTGGGACAACCTGAGGGGATGGCTGTGATGTGAGGATCACATGTGTTCACGGAGTGTTAATGCTTTGCTCTGATGATCTATTAAAAGGAGCACCTTAATTTCCAGTAGTTCCCTTGAGGCCCCGTTGCAACGGGCTGGCAGGACAAAAGATGTTGTGCAAGTTCTCATTGCGAGCACGCATGACTATATATCACTGTTCAAAAAATAGGCCGAATCAGCGATTAATAGGCCGATTAATCGCTACTAGGGACCTGACCATGACGATTACCACTAATCCTTTGTTTTAATTGTTTAGCCCGATTAATATGTCTGACACTCCAATTACTAGGTATGTTTCCGATTAACCACTACACTTGGTCAAAAAAGTTGCAAAATTATCAACACATATCGCCCATCAATCCGCTAGCCTGCCCCAGTGAAGTAGGTTTTGCGAAGCTCCCGTTCGATCCATTCCTCCAGGAGTTTGATTTCATCTATCACCAACTAGTTCCTTCTCATTGTTAACCAGTTCCTCGTAGTTGCCGACTAGACCTCAGATACAAGAGCTCGAGCGCCTTGAGGATCTCATCCGGGAGCTTAAGGCTGAGGATTCATACGTGTTTTAGGTGCTAATTTTTGTAGGCTTCACCGATTAATATCCGACCGATTAAATCAGTTAATCGTCCGAAATCTGATTAATCGCTACTCCCAAGCCAACCGAGCAGCTAACGATTACCGATTTCCTTAACATTGCTATATATGGAGAACATGTCTATGATTGTTTAATACTTGGATGCTTATTCTTATTTATCTGCAATTTCCCTAGATCTTGAAGTTACATGTTTAGACTCATCCATGCAACGCCCGTCCATCCATCCCTATGCCTACCGTGCTCATACCTACTGTTTGCTACGACTGTTACTATTGCTCTTGTTTTACTACTACTTCTGCTTTACTGTTGCTAATACAAAACTGTTGCTACTGATAAACTTCTGGGAGCAAGAACTATTTCCAGGTGCAGCTGAATTGACAACTAAGTTGTTAAGGCTTGCAAGTATTCTTTTGCTCCCCTTGTGTCGAATCAATAAATTGGATAATACTAACCTCGAAGACTATTGCGATCCCCTATACTTGTGGGTCATCAATTCTTAGCTAGGAGAGGGAGAGAGGGAAAGGGACATGTGTTAGACGTGTGGGGGTGGGCTAGCTAGTTTTAGCTAAAGGAGGAGGGGAGAGAGAGGCACATGCATGAGGTGTTGCCTTTTTGCAAAGAAGGAACAAGGAGGCACGGGTTGGAAGGTAGGGATGAGATCTAGGTAGATGAGATGGGGTGGTGTTGGTTGATTAGGTGGGAGAGAGATTATCTAGGTTAGTTAGATGGTTTAAATAAATTCAAAAGGAGAACAAGCTCAAAATAATTTGATATAAGGATAAGAGTGGGACATATGGAGGCTATCATTTCATGTAAGTAGGTAAAGGGATATTATTGCATGTGCACTAGAAATGATCGAAGAGGAATAACACATGCATATAAGATGGAAATAGAGAATAGGCACAAGAAGTAGATGTATGGCAATGTTTGAATGGATCCACACAATGACAATGGGCATGATTTAAAATTCACATGGCAAAAATAAATAGAACCCATCTATCCAAGGTGTGGTAGAATTAGGTTAGATCGAATGGACAAGAATGAGGCCATAAATTAGAGAGAGGGAGTAGAATCAAGAGATGATGCCCCCAAATCAATTTGGGCATCGAGCATGATATCAAGAAGCAAGTACAATATATAAAGAAGCAAAAGGAAGTAATACAATATACATGCATATGGGATAAGGACCAAATAAAAAGGGTTTTATATGATGCTCAAATTCAAGGTGGCATGGTGACATGAGCATGATATAATGCAATGCAATTATAATATGTATGAAGTAGCAATATATAGACTAGGCACAATTGCGATGCTACATACCACCACTATCACCGCCGATGTTCCCTAACTACTACTAAGATATACCGTCATTCGACAAGGGAGGAGAGCCACCTCGGATGGGGATCAGAACCGGGACGTCATCGCGGGCCGGGGATGATGGCGGTCTTGCAACATGCGAGGCCATACTGGAAGCACTCTGAGGGATGTCCAGTGGGTTACTATCGAAGTAAAACAGTTAGAAAAATTAAGTCAGATAAAGAAAGAGAGAAACAAGAAATACAAAGTTGATTCGGATAAGGAAACTTATGAGGAAACAACTGATGGTTGTTTAGGCCTGGGAGACCTCTTGGCGGGCACCTTGACTCGTTTCTTGCGAGGCGCAGCTGGAGGATCCGAGGTTGCTGCCCGTTTCCACACCGGACCTTGACCTCCCGCAACAACGAGAGGCACATCATAGACCTATCCAGTCGGGTCAGTTGGAGAACAACGAACCAGATACGCGTGTGAGAGAGGCTCCTGGTCAAGTACCTCAAGGATCTCACAACTGTGTGAATTGTCATCATCGGGATGATCCTTACGAACTGAAGCCTTACCCAGAGTGCGGCTGGTGGCCTCGGCAGGCTTGGGCTTGAACTCTTTCGAATCAGGTTCTCCCTCGTCCAAGGCATCGCGGTCCTTGCCCCAAGTAAGGGAAAGATTCTTGCCATCCTCCGCGGCTTGCTTGAGATATTCCCAAGAGAACAAAAATAAATGATATAAGTGATTGAGTCGACATAAAGATATGATCCGGGATATATAAGTCGGTAGAAAGTTACCTGGGTGGAAGGACGGTTGTAGGGATTCATGCCCCATGTCCATTCCTCGGCCATATCCGTCTTGAATATGGCCTTGACACGCTTCTAAATCTACTCGTCATTTAATTCGACCATCAAGACCAGGTTCGGGTCAAGTCGTCCACTCATGTAGCAGATCTTGTGGGTGCGCTTCTGGAGAGAGCAAACTCAGCTACTGATGAAAGTAGCCATAAAGTCGTCACCACACAGTCTGTCCTTGGTCAGCGCGATGAGCAACTTCTCAAAGGACTTAACGAATTTTTCTGTCTCTTTCGGGCCGAGGTCCCAGTTCTTCTTTATCGGCATGACAACAGAGAAGGTCGGCAGCTGAATCTTGTCTTGCTCCCCATTGTTCTTCACGTATAAGGACTTGTGCCACTTCTTCCAAGATTCTATACCATTAACTCGGGGGAAAGAGAGGTTTCTCAGAAGGCTGAAGAAGCTTATTTGGCACTACATTGGCCCTAATTTGGAAGAACTTGGAACAGAGAAAAATGGAAGGCCAGAGGCTGAAGTATCCCTCTGTGTCCAAGATAAATGCGGAGAGGGAGGCTATTACATTAGCCGGCAAATGATGAGGCTGAAGGACGAATTTGTTTAATAAAAACCTAGCAAAATCACTAAGGGGGAGTCTGAATCCTCAGACGAAGTCGGAAACGAACATAACAAACTCACCCGGTTGCACGTTTGGGATGAGCTCTTTGCCGGGTAAATGGCAGGAGACCCCGGACGGGATCTAGCGCATCCGGATTTTCCAGTCGATCTCCTTCTGGGTCGCGTTGTACCCTTGCCAGGAGCCACACTCGGAGGCGGTGGAGCCCTCTTCGTGTCCCTCAATGGCGACGAAGTTGTGCGAGCTCGCCATTGACTCCACAGAAGAATCGCTCGAAGAATATGTGCACGCGGCAGCGGGGAAAGGCCTAGATTTCCAAGGACCCATCGTTGCAGAGGGAAAATAGAGACGCAAGCGGAAGAACGTGGTTCAGGCGCAGCAGTTGCATGGAGCAGGCGCGTGGTGTAGTGAAGAGGTTGCAAGAAACTTGCGGCGCGATTTCAGGGGGAGAGCTCTGTGGCGGCAGCACTGTAAGGAAGAAGAAGAAGTTGGGAGTGGGGGAAAGTGAATGAGGGTGTACCCTTGCTCCTCTATTTAAAGACGCTTCCCATGAACCATCAAAAGGATTGTGTGCGCCACAGAAGTTACGTCGTGCATGCGTGTATCACATCATGGCAGTCATGGAGTGGAGCCACACGAACGATTACTCGGCGCAAAGGATGAGGCGGTGTGTAATCAACCCTGTGGTAATCTAGGAGTCACTATGTGACTTGACGAGTCGCGGGGATAACTCTCCTCTGTTAGTAATTACTATAGAGGCTCAAGGAATGAGGCAATTCACAATGATTATTGACACATAGGACAGAGAAGCTTACGAAGGAAGGAAGAGGAATAACTCGGAATGTATCAGAATGACTCGGCCGGCGAGACAAATCTCGGACGAATCCAGAAAGAGTCGGATCAAGTATGTGATCTCAAATAGTGCAGCAAAGTATGCAATGAAGATTAGCCGACTAAAGGATAAGTCGACAACATGGATATAAAGATCTGGATAACGTGAACCTGATGTGGTGTTTTGGCTAAAGCCGTTGAGACCGCACTAGCTTCGGGGACTAATGTTGGGGAGATGACCTCAGGTAGGGTAAAGCTAAGGTAAAAAGGCAAAACCCACCGAGGTATTGACCGAGTCAAAGAATGACCCGACCGAGTTATATAAGGGCCGGATGAATAAGGGTCGGGTTACCATGAGTTAAACAGCTAAGGCTTGACTCGGCCGACATGTAAGGTATGTCGGCATGATGTCCAACATGTTATCTATTTGTAGGTATGAGTTTGGCCGAGTCATCTTGTATGAGGCCGAGTCATGGGATGGCTTGCTCGAGAAGGAGATAGTAAGCCCCGAAGTCAACACTATGCACTATCTCTCCCTCAGGAATCCACATGGATCCAAGTGCTACCGACAAGAGTCAAAGGGACATAGGGGCATAACAGGTGATACGTCGGAAACGTATCTATAATTTGTGATGTTCCATGCTTGTTCAGTATCTACTTTGCTTTGCTTTGTCTACACTTTGAGGTGTTTTTATATGTTTTCTGGTACTAACCTATTAACAAGATTCCACAGTGCCAGTTGCCTGTTTTCTTCTGTTTTTGGTTCCAGAAAGGCAAAAAATCAATATTCTCGGAATTGGACAGGACAAAAGCCAAAGTCAATATTTTACCATGGGGAACATGGAGCCAGAAGACGAGACGGAGGAGGGCCTCGAGGGGGCCACACCCCCCGGCCATGCGGCCAGGCCTGGCCCGCTCCTGGGGGGTGGGTGCAGCCGCCTAGGGCACCCCATCGGCCTCCCTCTTCGCCTATAAGAAGCCCTGGATGCCTAAACCCTAAGTACCCGATCAATATTCCACGAAACTGTGTGTAGCCTCCGCCACCATCGTCCCTAGATCGAGGGGATCTGAAGCTCTTCCCGGGACCCTGCCAGAGGGTAGATCATCCTGGAGGCCTTCTTCTTCATCATGCCAGCCTCCGGTATGAAGCGTGAGTAGTTCCACCTTGGACTACGGGTCCATGTAGTAGCTAGATGGTTGTATCTCCTCCTTTGTTCTTTCATGTCTAGATCTTGTGAGCTCCGTTCATGATCAAGATCTCATCTATTTGTAATCATGCATGTTATGTTTGCGAGGATCCGATGGATATTGAGATTACTATGTCAGATTGATTAATGGTTTTGTCTTATTGATTCTATCATGTCTGTGTTGTTTGTTATCTTGCATGCTCTCCGTTGTTAGTAGCTATCTTGGCCAAGTACTTGCTAGTGACTCCAAGAGGGGGTATTTATGCTCGATAGTGGGTTCATGCCTCAATTTAATCTAAGGGAAGTGACAAAAATCTCTAAGGCTGTAGATGTGTTGTTGCCACTAGGGAGAAAACAACGGTCTCTTGTTCATGGAACAAGTGGATTGTTTACCTTACACACTTTTCTTAAAGCAGTTGTCTGTTGCTTGCAACTTAATACTGGAGGGGGTTCGTATGATAACCCAAAGGTGGACTTTAGTCATAGGTGCAGTTGTATGGCGGTCTATGTATCTTGTTGTATTCCCCAATCGAATCGCATAGGATCATGAATGTCTAGTATTGCATTGTTATGCCTTACTCAGTCCTGTCAATTGCCCTGCTGTAATTTGTTTACCCAGCATGCCATGTTTGTTTATCTAAGGAGAACACCTCTAGTGAACTATGGACCCCGTTCCAATCTTTATCATTGATAAATCTTCCACTGTTACTGTTTACTTGTTGCAAAACACCATTACCTTGCACACCATACAGTTAATCCTTTGTTACAGCAAACCAGTGAGATTGACAACCTCGCAGTTTGTTGGGGCAAAGTCTTGAGTTTGTGTTGTGTAGGTCTCTAAGTTCCTAGCAACACCTTTGAGTCGTTTTCTTCCTCCTACTAGTTCAATACCTTGGTTTCTTACTGAGGGAAAACTTGCTGCTGTGCTCATCATACCTTGCTCTTGGGGTCTCCCAACGAGGCGTTGAACACGCCATCAAGCTTATTTCTGGTGACGTTGCAGGGAGCTAAGGACGTCTTCACAAGGGGAGTCAACTTTCCCTTTACTTTATTTTTGTTTCGCTTAGTTTCTTTTGTTTGGTTTTTTTGCCTCTTTTTTATCAAAAACTCCAAAAAAATTTAGTTTAGTTGGGTTTGCTTTCTCTTATCAAAAACACAAAAAAATTAGTACCTGCTCTAGTTGATGCTGCTGTTGGCTTGCTCCACTTTTGCCAAAATGAACTCTGCTGAGAACACCAAGTTGTGTGACTTCACTAGCACAAACAACAATGATTTCCTAAGAACTCCTATTGCTCCACCTGCTCCTGATGCTACCATTTATGAAATTAAGCCTGCTTTGTTGAATCTTGTGATGAGAGACCAATTTCTGGTGCTAGTTTTGATGATGCTGCTTCCCATCTCAATAACTTTGTTGAACTTTGTGAGATGCAAAAATATAAGGATGTAGATGGAGATATTATTAAGCTCAAGTTGTTTCCTTTCTCTTTGAGAGGAAAAGCTAAAGAATGGTTGCTATCCTTGCCTAGAAATAGTATTGATTCTTGGATTAAGTGCAAAGATGCTTTTATTGGAAAGTACTACCCTCCTGCTAAGATTATATCTATGAGAAGTGATATTATGAAATTTAAACAACTTGATAATGAACATGTTTCTCAAGCTTGGGAAAGAATGAAATCTTTGGTTAAGAATTGTCCCACTCATGGACTTACTGCTTGTATGATTATCCAGACTTTTTATGCAGGTTTGAACATATCTTCAAAATATTGGATTCAGGTGCTGGAGGTACCTTTATGACCATGACCTTGGGTGTTGCAAAAAAACTCCTTGATAATATGATGGTTAATTATTCTGAATGGCACACTAAGAGAGCTCCACATGGTAAGAAGGTAAATTCTATTAAAGAAACCTCATCTTTGAATGATAAGATAGATGTTATCATGGCTATGCTTGTTAATGGGAAAGCTCCTTTAGATCCAAATAATGTTCCCTTAGCCTCTTTGGTTGCTCAAGAAGAGCAAGTTGATGTGAACTTCATTAGAAACAACAATTTCGACAATAATGCCTATATGAATAATTTTGGTAGTAACAACATTTATAGGCCTTATCCTCCTAACAATGGCAATACCTCTGGAAACTCCTACAACAATACTAGAAGTGCCCCTTTTGAACTTGAAGTCATTCTCAAAGACTTTATTAGTAAACAAACCACTTTCAACAAGACTATGGAGGGAAAGCTTTTGAATGTAGAGAAAAATATTTCCTCATTGTCTAAAGCACAGTCCTCTTTGATTAATAAAATGGCTGCTAAACCTGAAACCATGGAAAGTAGCTTTGCTGCTACTCATGCCATACAAGTTACTATTGATGAAAATGTTAGACTGTTATCCCAACTTCATGCTAAGTGGGAAAGGGAAGCTGAAATTGTTAGAAACAATAGTGTGTGCACTATCACCACCACCAATATGGATGCCACTAAACCACAAGAAGTCCCTATTCCTCCTCCTACAATTCCTAAGCCCAATGAGTCTACTACTAGTGATGTTAAGTTTGATTTTGATCTTGATGGTTGCAATATTTCTGAAGTGATTATGTTCCTAAAAAAGCTTGCTAGAAGTCCTGATGCTAGTGGTATGCATGTAGTTTTCACCAAACACATTACAGATGCTCTTGTTAAAATTAAGGAAGAGAAGTTGAAACACAAAGCCTCTATTCCTAGGAAAGTAGAAGATAGTTGGGAACCCATTATTAATATACAAGTGAATGACTTTGATCTCAAAGCTTCATGTGATCTTGGCTCTACTGTCTCTATTATGCCTAGGAAGATTTATGAAATGCTTGATTTGCCACCTTTAGAAGATTGTTATTTGGATGTCCCACTTAATGATAATTCTAAGAAGAAACTCATGGGGAGTGTTAATGATGTTCTCATTTTGTTTAACAATGCTTATGTCCGTGTTGATTTCTATGTTTTGGATGTTGAATACAATGCTTCTTGTCCTATTACTTTGGGAAGACCTTTTCTTAGAACTGTTGGTGCCATCATTGATATGAAAGAAGGCACCATTAAATATCAATTTCCATTCAAGAAAGGTATTGAACACTTTCCTATGAGGAGAGAGAAGTTTCTTTTTGCTCCTCCTTTGAAAGCAAGGTTTGATGTTAATGCTTCTTCATTTGAAAATACTTGATTCTTATTTCTTGTGCCTAACTTAAAGGCGTTAAAGAAAAGTACTTATTGGGAGATAACCCAAGAGTTTTCTTGAGTCTTGGAAGTTATTACTTCAGTAATGAACTCTACTTATCCTTTTTCTTTGATTTTTGTGCCAAGAATGACCTCTAATAAGAGGGAAGTAAGATTTGGGGAGTTGCTGTCCCGAAACAGATTTTTGTGCTCCACCATAAAAAATCTTGAGGAATATCTGTAAGTCGGATTGAGCTGATAATTTACGAATAAATCCCCCAGTATATTAGCTAACTTTAGTTAGTTCAACACTTTTTGATTTGAGCAACAGAATGTCTTAGAAAAAATCGGTTTACACTTGCTGGTCTATTTTGAAAGATTTGTGCCATTATTTGCATTTCCTTCTTATTGATTCCTTTTTAGGTTCTTTTTGGGAAACTGAGCTTTTTGAGGGAATTGCTACAGTACCTAGTGTTTTTAGTGAAAGTTTTTCTGTTCTAAAGCTAAACCCAAGGGTCTATTATCTTTTGAATATACTAATGTTGCTAATGAAGATTGTGTGAAGTTTTGTATGAAGGAAAAAATTCTAGGTGTAGAGAGAGAATGATGTAATGAGATAAAAAATGGACAAATACTCAAGCTTGGGGATTCCACCCCCTTGTCACCCCAAGAAATATTCAATAGGTACAAGTTTCAATGCTTGGGGATGCCCAAGGCATCCCCTTCTTCATCAATAAAAAGCTCGGGTCTCTTTAGACACCTCGTTTTTATTATTTAATAAAGTAGTTTGGACCCCCGTTTCTCGCTGTGTTGTTTCAAATAAGTTGATTGGTGTTGGAAAGGAGTAGAAAGTTCTTGCTTGAATAGTGCAAGAGGAGCTTGCTTGGACTGTGACTTAGACTTTAGCATGTCATGCTAGGTGTTGTTATGACCTTATGCTTAGTGATTATTGCTGTAGAATGACTTGTTTCAAACAATTCGGATTGCTTAGTGTGCCTTGAAAGAATCATGCGTTGCTTTAGCATGCAAAAGCATAGTATTGTGGTATTCTCATTTGGTGCTTTGTTTGGGTTGACTTGGCGCATGCTCACACCATGTTATGACTATGAACAAGTCACCATAGCCTCTATGATCATTTATTCCTTGACTTGTAGTACCACTCTATGCTTTGATTAGTAATGTTTTGTCGCTCAGCATGATTATGGACATTATTTCTCTCTTAGTTGGTCGCTCCCAGTCTTTTGCTAGCCTCCACTTGTATGAGTAAGCTCTACTCATGCTTCCAACTCCCAAGAAAACAAGTTATTCCAAAGTGTCCACTATATATTCCTATGCATGGTGTGTTACACCATTCCAAGTATATTCTTGTTTTCAGCTATCTTCCAATTAAAAAGTATTTTGTTATGTGAAAACTTAGTTATTAAAGCTCTCACGAACTTGATGCCACACTTTATATTTCTTTTCCCTAATAAACTTGAACCATTGTGTTATCTATGTTGTATATGCTTGCACTTATATGTTGGAATTAGCATAACCATGCTGTCATGGGGAACGCTTTCAACATTGCACTTGTACATTGTATTCAGTTGATATCATGCTCTTTTGTCTATGGATGTCGTCGGTGTGAAATGAAAGGGGAGGTTGTAAGTCCTTGGAGTTATGTATGTGTGTTAGAGAAACGCTTGGGCCGCTAGCCTAAGTCATGCCTAATCATGATGGAAACTTGCAGCATCACCATAGTGACATCTATGAGGCATTCTTCTTATAAAAAAAGAGATTGAGAAAAAGAAAAAAATATGAGAAAAGAGGAAAGAGAGAAAAAAGCACCATATTCCCATGGTAAATAAGAAGAATGCTGAGATGCTCATTGTCTGCTTGCCTTGTCATTTTGGTTATGGGATAGCTCCGTACCATGTGCAAGGGTTACACCGTTGGCGGTTCTCTATGATAGACATGTACTTACTATGACAAGAACTTGCAAGTAACTAAACTTGAGTAGCATGAGGAGCGGCCCTCGTATTCAAGGGACATGAGCTTGCCAACTTAAACTTTGTCAAGCATATACTCCATAGTTTGTTCACTTTAACCTTAATCACTTCAAGATGCTTATTATAGGGGCAATGAGGGCTGAAAGCTAACAAGTACCATAATTTTTGGAAGCTCTTTTTGAAACTTGAATTCCCTTCTTCCCTTTATGAAGGGCCTTTCTTCCACCATTATATTGAGTCTCCACCTTCTACCTTTAGACACCAGTTAAGAGAGCATAGTTGCCATTCTTAGTTCTATGTGCATTGTCCCAAAACTTATTGATTGATGCATATTGTTGATATTGCTTGTTCTTTTTCTATTTATATCTAGTCACTCTTATGAACTTTGAAGGTGTCCTATGCATCTATTTGCTACTCTATGAGGGACAAGATGAATGTCACTATACCATGTTTTCTGTATGTGAAAAAAACAAACGTTTTTCAATGCATGTTATTCATGATCTTTGTTTGTAGCCTTTACTGTTGCATGCATAGTTACTTTGTCTTATTGTTAGAACTCCATATTTCATGCTCATGTTTAGAGTTCTTTAATCCTAGATTTCAATGCTTGCAAATGCTTTGATCTTGACTTTGATGGTGCATGTCACCTCAAAAATTATTCTTTTTATCACTTACCTACTCGAGGACGAGCAGGAGTTAAGCTTGGGGATGCTTGATACGTCAGAAATGTATCTATAATTTTTGATGTTCCATGCTTGTTTAGTATCTACTTTGCTTTGCTTTGTCTAAACTTTGAGGTGTTTTTATATGTTTTTGGTACTAACCTATTAACAAGATGCCATAGTGCCAAATACCTATTTTCTTCTGTTTTTGGTTCCAGAAAGGCAGAAAATCAATATTCTCGAATTGGACGGGACAAAAGCCAAAGTCAATATTTTACTGTGGGGAACACGGAGCCACAAGCCGAGACGGAGGAGGGCCTCGAGGGGGCCACACCCCCTAGCCATGCGGCCAGGACTGGCCCGCACCTAGGGGGTGCAGCCGCCTCGGGCACCCCCTTGGCCTCCCTCTTCGCCTATAAGAAGCCGCCGATACCTAAACCTTAAGTACCCGATCAATATTCCACGAAACCATCTATATCCGCCACCACCATCGTCCCTAGATCGGGGGATCTGAAGTTTTCCAAGACCGCCGAGGGGGAGATCATCCTGGAGGCCTTCTTCTTCATCATGCCAACCTCCGGTATGAAGCGTGAGTAGTTCCACCTTGGACTACGGGTCCATGTAGTAGATAGATGGTTGTATCTCCTCCTTTGTACTTTCATGTCTAGATCTTGTGAGCTCCGTTCATGATCAAGATCTCATCTATTTGTAATCATGCATGTTGTGTTTGCGGGGATCTGATGGATATTGAGATTACTATGTCAGATTGATGGTTTTGTCTTATTGATTCTATCATGTCTATGTTGTTTGTGATCTTGCATGCTCTTCGTTGTTAGTAGCTATCTTGGCCAAGTACTTGCTAGTGACTCCGAGAGGGGGTATTTATGCTCGATAGTGGTTTCATGCCTCAATTTAATCTAAGGGAAGTGACCGAAATCTCTAAGGTTGTAGATGTGTTGTTGCCACTAGGGATAAAACAACGGTCTCTTGTTCATGGAACAAGTGGATTGTTTACCTTACACACTTTGCTTAAAGTAGTTTTCCGTTGCTTGCAACTTAATACTGGAGGGGGTTCGGATGATAACCCAAAGGTGGACTTCTAGTCATAGATGCAGTTGGATGGCGGTCTATGTATCTTGTTTTATTTCCCAATCGAATCTCATAGGATCATGAATGTCTAGTATTGCATTGTTATGCCTTGCTCAGTCCTATCAATTGCCCTGCTATAATTTGTTTACCCAGCATGCCATGTTTGTTTATCTAAGGAGAACACCTCTAGTGAACTATGGAACTTGGTCCAATCTTTATCATTGATACATCTTCCACTGTTATTGTTTACTTGTTGCAAACCACCATTACCTTTCACACCATATAGTTAATCATTTGTTACAGCAAACCAGTGAGATTTACAACCTCGCTGTACATTGGGGCAAAGTCTTGAGTTTGTGTTGTGTAGGTCTCCAAGTTGCTAGCAACACCTTTGAGTTGTTTCCTTCCTCCTACTGGTTCGATAACCTCTATTTATTACTGAGGGAAAACTTGCTGCTGTGCTCATCATACCTTTCTCTTGGGGTCTCCCAATGAGGCGTTGAACACGTCATCAACAGCGTCACGAAGGTTACCGTCCTAGAGTCCAACGTTCACATGTCATGGGCTCTGAGTTATTGCCGTCAATAGAAGGGCGATAGGGAAATACGCCGACCGAATTACCTCTTTGGTAGAAGCATATTCGGGGAATATGCCATCCACGTCAGCCCTAGATGTAACCTGGCCACCCCTTTACAATGTGAGCCAGGGCCTCCTAGAGGAGGGATCGATTCATTTTACACTTAGAGAATTCTAGATAGCTTACTCCTCCTCTCTCTGATACAACTCAAGGATCAATTGTAACCATTATTGATCAAAGTAAAGATCGTGAGTGTATTCTTCGTGTGTAGAAACTACTATATCATCCCACCTTGGATCCCACTAGTGCACACTGGCCCCAACTATAGACTACCCATGGCATCTGCCGTGCCACCACCACGACAACTGAATTCCTGGTTAGCTTCAAAAGATTTTTTGAAAACTTTAAGAGCATACTTGTTGTTAAAAATCGACATGATTGGTGGGAGTACGGTTTACATCGAAGACCTCAAAAAATACAAAAATACATAGAGGTCCTTGAATTTAGCACAAAGGGCCCTAAAGTTAAGCAAGGAAAAGTGGTCGGGTCTTTCTCGAGTGAGCAGGTGAGCGATACCCTTTGTACTATTGTACTTGCTTCACACACAAAAAAAAGCTCCTCACTTTCGAACCAGCGTGCTGCTGGTCACAGGGTGTGAAATGGAACGACAAGGCAGGACGACACACGTGTGCCATCGAGAGTTTGGACAAAGGGTTTAACTTTTGCTAAGATTTTGCATCTTGACAATTTAATAGAATTTTGTCAAACTTGAGCTACACAAGTAAGAGAACAAAAGGCAGGCACAAGAGAAGCAAAGAGGAGGAGTTGAAGGCGGTTCGATGTCAGATCATAGTTATGATGGATTCCTGACACGAGGTACTCGTGCCGCATTACAGTTTACACTCTATTACTAGTAGTAAATTTCAGGACATATGCCCCAAAAAAATTGTGTGTTTTCTCTCTTCTTTGCTGCCTCTCATCTCTCCACACCTCTCCCATCGCGCACCGGCCTGGTTGATCTGTCCCTCATCCACAGTGTGGCGCTGTGCACGTGTGCCTCGGTACGACGGCTCTATATTTTCCTTTTTCTTGAGAGGGCGGCTCTGTTTATCTAGCATGTTTGGCAGCCGCGTTGGTGTGGAGTAGAATTAGTACATAGGAAGGAAACCACTTTGGTCCTTGGTGGCCAAAAAAATTCAAAATTTTCTGGTTTCGAAATTTTCACTCTTCCCAAACATCAGGAGGGAAAGGCTATTCAAAAGACCGGCCATTCATAGTAATACTTATTATCTTATATTTATCTTGTCTTATCTCTTACAATACCATACCACCATAGTATAGTGTACGGTTAACTTTAAATATTGACTGTTGAATCAAGAATGGAAAATCCAAACATTGCTAGATATTGGATCTTCTTTTCCATTCTTATCATCTAGAAGATTATATTTATAGTCTTTGGCACAATTAACGCTAGCATGTGCAAACCTCAAAACACACTCCATTGCTTAGTTCCAGGGACCTTTTGCTAAATGCATGGACTTGGATATAATTTTCATTTTTTACGAGGTCCTTGATGTAACTTGTACTTCGACCGGCCGTGTTAACTGAAGAACCTCGCTCCTACGGGACATGCAATAGTTAGAAGAAAATGCAACCTCCCCAATTATCACACAAAGTGGACCGTTATTTATTATATAATTCCATTTGTCAAGCTTCCTAGCTAACTTCGCATACTTCACTGACTTCTTGACGATTTAACGAAACTAGGTCAAACCTAAGCTACGAGTAAGCGCAGTAGATTGATCTTGAAAGTAATTTCTGAGGTAGATGGTTGTATCTTCTTTTATCAAACAATGATGTCGGTGTGAGTTTCCACTTTGGTCCTTGGTGGCAAAAAAAATCAAAATTTTCCTGATTCGAAATTTTCACTTGCTTCCAAACATCGAGAGGGAAGGTTATTCAAAATATCGGCCATTTGCAGTAGTACTTCTTATCTTAACTTTATCTTGTATTATCTCTTACAATACCATACCACTATATAGTGTACGGATAACTTTTAACTTCGACTTTTGGATCAAGACTGGAAAATCAAAACATTGCTAACCATTGGATCTTCTTTTCCATTCTTAGCATACAGAGGATTCTTTTGGTAGTCTTTACCATGTAAAATGACCGCTAGTATGCACAAACCTCAAAACACACTTCACTACATAGTTTCAAGGACCTTGTGTTAAGTGCATGGACTTGGATGTAATTTTCATTTTTATGAGGTCCGTGATGTAACTTGTACTTCCACTGATCGTGTTAACTGAATCACCTCGCTCCCATATGGCCTACCACAGTTTGAAGAAAATGCAACCGCCCCAATTATCAGACCAAGTGGACCACGGTTTCTTATAGTTCCATTTTTCAAGCTTTAATTCCTAGCTAACTTCGCACACTTCACTGACTTCTTGCCAATTTAACAAAATTAGGTCAAACTTGAGCTACAATTTAGAGAACTAGATTTCCCTTGAATTAAATGTATTTTATGAGGTAGTTGGGTGCATCTTTTGTAGTAAACAATGTTGTTGGTGTGAGTTTCCAACTATCTGGAAAGAATATTCTCAATTTCCCGAGTGATGACGATATTGTTCTTTTTCGTAAACAAGGTCCGAAGAATATGGATCTGAATGCCACAAGCCAAGCTTCCTGACATACTAAGTGGACCATCATGTTTTACGTATGATTCCCATGTTTAATGTTATGAGTTTTCAAACTTTGTCCTAGCAAACTCTACCCACTTGAATGACTTTATGCTGATTTATCAAAATTAGGTCAAATTTGAACTCAAAGTAAATTGTAGGATGCTTTGAAATTTTTGTGAATTTTTTGGACTTAACCATCGGGGGGTCATTTAATATATCACAAACCGCCACCGAGAATTGTGACAATAGGTTCAACTTCTTGCTAAGATTATTCATCTTGACAACTTAACGAAATTAGGTCAAACTTGAGCAACAAGTAAGCGCGATAGATTTTTTTATTTAATTGTATTTTTGAAGGTAGATGCGTGCATCTTCTTTTTGTAAACGATGCCCTCGCTGCGAGTTTCCAACTACCAGGAAAGAACATTCTCAATTTTCCGAGTGATGATGAGATTTGTTCCTTTCCAAAAATAAAGTCTAGAGAATATGGATATGAATGCCACAAGCCAAGCTTTGTCACATATATATAGTGGACTGACATGTTGTACTTACGATTCCCATGTTTTATGAGTTTTCAAACTTCAACCTAGCTAACTCTGTCCACTTGAATGGTTTTATGTCGATTTATCGAAATTAGGTCAAATTTGAACTATGAGTATGTTGTAGGTTGCGTTGACAGTTTTGCTGATTTTTTTGGAGGTAACCATCAGGGGAGGGGGGTCATTTAATATTTCACAAACCACCACCGAGAATTTTGACAATAGTTTCAAATTCTTGCCAAGATTTCGCATCTTAACAACTTAACGAAATTAGGTCAAACTGAGGTACCAGTAAGTGAGATAGATTTCTCTTGAATAGATTGTCTTTTTGGAGGTAGATGGGTGCATCTTATTATAGTAAACAATGACGTCGATGTGAGTTTCCAGCTATCAATAAAGAACATTATCAATTTTACAAGTGATGACGTGATTGTTCCTTTCCGTAAAGAAAGTCTCTAGAATATAGATCTTAATGCCACAAGCAGAGCTTTAAAATATATATAGTGGACCGACATGTTGTACTCCTACTTATGATTCCCATGTGTTGTGTGTTTTCGAACTTCCTAGCTAAGTCTGCCCACTTGAATGAATTTATGTTGATTTATTGAAATTACGTCAAATTTGAACTACAAGTGAATTGTATCTTTCTTTGAAACTTTTACGAAAAAGCTTTTGGAGGTACCCATTGGGGGTCAATTAATATATTGGGAACCACCGAGACTTTGGAAAATAGATTTAACTTCTTGCTAAGATTTTGTATCTTGTCAATTGAAAGAAATTTTGTCAAACTTGAGCTACACGAGTACTATAAAGAGAACAAAAGGGAGGCAGTGATGTCTACGCACGCTTCTATTCTTGTAGATAGTGTTGGGCCTCCAAGTTGAGAGGTTTGTAGAACAGCAACATGTTTCCCTTAAGTGGATTACCCAAGGTTTATCAAACTCAGGGAGGAAGTGGTCAAAGGTATCCCTCTCAAGAAACCCTACAATCAAGATACAAGAAGTCTCTTGTGTCCCCAACACACCCAATACACTTGTCAGGTGTATAGGTGCACAAGTTCGGCGAAGAGATAGTAAAATACAAGTAGTATGGATGATTATAAGACAACGGTGCCAGAAAAGAGATTGAAGGGGAGGAAGAGACTAAAGGAAATCTGAAATAAAGCTGGAAGCAAGCAAACATGTAGCAGGAATAGTTGTAGACGGTGTTTCAATGCCTAGAAACAAGGCCTAGGGATCATACTTTCACTAGTGGACACTATCATATAAATATCTTCTCTTCATTATTCTAATCTAAACTACTCTCTGGTTGGATAACTCTAATCCACGGTAGGGCTACAAAAGCACGCCTTAAAGTTCGAATTCCCCATCTAGATAACCCCACACTGTCACCTTGAGCGCTAGATGGTTCCAACAAACACCACAATTTCATAGAGACATCCAACTCATAATATAACTAATGATAAGTATTTACGTAATATCTAGCCTAAGTGCCACACGGTGTGCACACTGTCACCTTCACACACCTGGTGATAACCGGAGATTACAATTAAAGAACTTGAGTAGCAGAGTAGATCTACTTGATTACAGCTCATGATCACAATAAGATCAAGCATAGAGAGAGATGAACACATAGCTACTGGTAGAGCCCTTAGCCTCGAGGGAGAACTACTCCCTCCTCATCATGGGAATCAGCAACGGTGATGGAGATGGTGGTGGCGATCGATGGAGATGGACCTGGGGGAATTTCCTGTCCCGGCAGGGTGCCGGAACAAAGAATTTTGTCCCCCGAATATCCTCTTCGGTGGCTGCGGCGCTGTGGAACTTTTTGTGGAGATCTGATCCACGTAGGGTTTAAGTCTTGGGGAGACGTATATATAGGTGAAAGGGAAAGGTCGGTGGAGCCTCGAGGGGCCCACACCATGGGATGGGGCGGCCTAGGGTGGGCTCGTGCCACCCTATGGTGTGGCCGCCTCATGGTTCCCCTTCGTCTCTCCTTCGGCCTCCATGTTGCGTCTGAAAAAAGAGGAACTTTGGCTTTTGTCCCGTCCAATTCCGAGAATATTTCCTTACTAGATTTTCTGAAACCAATAACAGCAGAAAATAGGCAACTGGCACTGCGACATCTTGTCAATAGGTTAGTTCCAGAAAATGTATAAAAATACCTCAAAGTGTATACAAAACATAACAAATTTGATACAAAACAAGCATGGAGCATAAAAAATTATAGATATGTTTACGATGTATCAAGCATCCCCAAGCTTAACTCTTGCTCGTCCTTGAGTAGGTAAGTGATAAAAAGAATAATTTTTTAGGTGACATGCTATCACAACTGATCAAGGTATTGCAAAGCATTGATAGTTGGGATCAAAGTACTCTAAACATGAGGATGAAAGATGTAGTTCTAACAATAAGACAAAGCTACTATGTTGTAACATGAAAAGGTACAAACAAAGATCATGAATAACAATGCTTTGAAAGACGTTTGTTTGTTTCACATATAGAAAACATAGCATGAGTAGTATTCAGCTTGTCCTTCATGGTATAGCAAAACATAAATGCATAGGACACCTTCGAAGTTCATAAGGGTGACTAGATACAAATAGTTTAAGAACAAGCAATATCAACATTCTGAATTAATCAATAAGTTTTGGGACAATGCACATTGAACAAGAATGACAACTATGCTCTCTTAATTGGTGCCTAAAGATAGAAGATGGATACTCAACATGAAAGTAAAAGAAAGGCCCTTCACAGAGGGAAGCAGGGATTTTAAGTTTCATAAAGAGCTTCCAAAAATTATGGTACTTATTAGCTTTCATCTCTCATTGCCCTTATCATAAGCATCTTGAAGTGATTAAGTTTAAAGTGAAACAAATATGAAGTATATGCTTGACAAATCATAAGTTGGCAATCTCATGTCCCTTGAGTACGAGGGTCGTTCCTCATGCTACTCAACTTTGGTCACAAGCAAGTTCTTATCATTATAAGTATATGTGTATCATAGAGAACTGCCAACAGGGTACCCCTTGCACCATGACACGGGAGCTATCCCATATCAAAATGACAAGGCAACATACAGTGAGCATCTCGACAATTTTCTTATTTACCATGGGTATGGTGCTATATTTTTTTTCTTTTTTTCTATATTTTTTTCTGAAGATGCTTCATGGATTGCTCATTATGGTAATGCTGCAAGTTTCCACCATTATTAGGCATGGCTTAGGCTAGCCGCCCAGGCATTTCTCTAACACATTATACTCCATGAACTTACAAGCTCCCCTTTTATTTCACACCGCTGACATCCATAAACAAAATATCATGATATCAACTGGGTAATATGTACAGGTGTTGAAAGCGTTCCCCATGACAACATGGTTCTGTTAATTCCCAGCTTATAAGTGCAAGCATATACAACATAGATGACACAATGGTTCAAGTTTATTAGGTGCAAGAAAGTAAGGTGTGGCGTCAAGTTAGTGAGAGCTTTAATCACTAATTTTCACATAACAAGTTTAATTTGGAAGATAGATAAAACATGAATATACTTGGAGTGGTGTAACACACCATACATAGGAATTTATAGTGGACTCTTTGGAATAACTTGGTTTCTTGGGAGATGGATGCACGAGTACAGCTCATACTTAGTACAAGTGGAGGCTAGCAAAAGACTGGGAGCGACCAACTGAGAGAGCAATAATGGCCATAATCATGCAAAGCGACAAAACATTATTAATTAAAGCATAAAGTGATATCACGAGAAAAAACTAAATGATCATAGAGGCTAAGGTGACTGGTTCATAGTCTTAACATGGTGTAAGAATGTGCCAAGTCAACCCAAATAAAGCATCAAAGGAGAATACCACAATATTATGCTTTTGTATGCTAAAACAATGCATGATTCTTTCAAGGCACATTAATCAATCTCATTTGTTTGAAACAAGTCATGCTACATCAATAATTACTAAGCATATGGTCAAAGCAACATCTAACATGACATGATAAAGTCTAAGCCATAGTAAAAACAAGCCTCCTTTTGTACCACTATAAGAATGAAACTTTCTACTCTTTTCCAACACTAATCGACTTATTTGAAACAACTCACAAAGATAATAATCAATAATGATCAGTGAGAATGTATCACAATTCCACAAAGAAGAACTAAAAATTTCTAAGTACAAATCATAAGAAAACTAAGGCTAAACACAGTGCTAGCAAAAGAGAACACTCACAAAACAGTAAGAGTGAAAACTAAAGTGTTCTAGGCAATGAAGAACGGAGCGTGCCTCTCTCCAAAAGAAGTGTGCTGGGATCCAACCAACTTATTGCATCAAACCAAACAAAATAAAACTAAAAACAAAAACAACGACGCTCCAAGAACAACACATAGTGCATGAAGCAAATAAAAATAAAGTGCTTTGAGAGAAAACCTGAGATTTTTGTTGATGAAGAAGGGGATGCCTTGGGCATCCCCAAGCTTTGACGCTTGTACCTTTTGAATATTTCTTGGGGTGACACGGGTGGCATCCCCAAGCTTGAGATTTTGTCCATTCTTCATCACATCACATCATTCTTCCCATACACTTGAAAATTTCCTTCATACAAAACTTCAGACAATCTTCATTAGCAACATTAGTGTATTCAAGATAATAAGCCTTTGGGTTTATTTTCAACACAAGTAAAACTTCCATTAAAACACAAGCTACTGTATCAATTCCTTTTAAAATCTCAAGTGATCAAAGAGAATTCAAAAAGAAACCGATAAGAGGCAAATGCAAATAATGGCAGAAATCTGTCAAAATAGACCAGCAGGTAAATCGAGAAGTGTTGAAATAACTAAATTTATATAACAACCTGGGGAATTATCTCAGAAAATTACAGCTCAATCCGACGTACTGGGATTTTTCACGAATTTTTATAGTGAAGCACAGAAATCTGTTTCGGGACAACAACTTTCCCAAAATCTTACTTCTCTCTCATTAGAGGTTATTATTAGCACAAAAACCACAGAAAAAGGATAAGGAGAGGTTATTATAGAGGCAATAACTTCTAAGATTCAACAAATAAAAACTTACTGAAATAAAAATAATTTGGGTTATCTCCCAATAGTTCTTTTCTTTAATGCCTTTTAGCTAGCTTGATATTTTGAGAAGATGCTCACATAAGAAATATGAATTGAAGTAAAAGAGAGCATCAAGAAGAAAATATAAAACAAATTTAAGTCTAACCCACTTCATATGAAAAATAATCTTGTAAAGAAACAAGTCATGAATGCACAAAGCAACAAGCATAGGAAAGTAAAACAAGTGCAACTTCAAAATTTTCAACATAAAGAGGGGAAACTTAATATTGTTGAGATACATAAAACCATGTTTCCCTCTATCATAATAACTTTCAGTAGCATCATGAATAAAATTAATAATATAACTATCACATAAAACATTCTTATCATAAGCCACCTACATAAAATAATTATTACTCTCCACATAAGCATAGCCATTCTTTTTAATTGTTGTGGAAGAAAATTCAACAAAATAGCTATCATTATTATTCTCATCACCATAATCATCAAATATAGGAGGCATATTGTAATCATAGTTAATTTTCTCCTCAATAGTAGGTGGACTGAAAATATCATATTCATCATTGTAATCATCATATATTGGAGGTATAGTATCATCAAAGCAAATTTCCTGCTCTAAAGTTGGGGAACTAAAAAGATCATTTTCATCAAAACTAGCTTCCCCAAGCTAAGATGTTTCCATAGCATTAGAAATAATGGTCTTCAAAGAATTCATACTAATAACATTGCCATTAGCATGCAAATAAAGTTCCATAGGTTTTTTAATTTTCTCTTCAAACACTTCATGCCCTAACTCAAGATAAATACTATAAAGCTCTCTAATTTTGTTGTTGTTTTCCATTAAGCCTAACTAGTGAAAATAAAAACAAGAAACAAAAAGATATAATTGCAGAATCAAAAGGAAATAACTTCGAGCACTCACACCAGAAACATTAATAGAAGATAGCTTAGTAGCCAGAGGATGTGAGTACCATTTACCTTACCTCCCCGGCAACGGCGCCAGAAAAGAGCTTGATGTCTACGCACGCTTCTATTCTTGTAGATAGTGTTGGGCCTCCAAGTGCAGAGGTTTGTATAACAGCAGCAAGTTTCCCTTAAGTGGATTACCCAAGGTTTATCGAACTCAGGGAGGAAGTGGTCAAAGGTATCCCTCTCAAGCAACCCTGGAATCAAGATACAAGAAGTCTCTTGTGTCCCCAACACACCCAATACACTTGTCAGGTGTATAGGTGTACTAGTTCGGCGAAGAGATAGTAAAATACAAGTAGTATAGATGATTATAAGACAACGGTGAGATAAAAGATCTTGATGGGGAGGAAGAGACTAAAGGCAATCTGAAATAAATATGGAAGCAAGCAAACATGTAGCAGGACTAGTTGTAAACGGTGTTCCAATGCTTAGAAATAAGGCCTAGAGATCATACTTTCACTTGTGGACACTCTCATATAAATATCTTCTCTTCATTATTCTACTCCGAACTACTCTCCGGTTGGACAACTCTAATCCACGATAGGGCTACAAAAGCACTCCTTAAAGTTCGCATTCCCCATCTAGATAACCCCACATTGTCACCTTGAGCGCTAGATGGTTCCAACAAACACCACAATTTCATAGAGACATCCAACTCAAAATATAACTCATGATAAGTATTTATGTAATCTCTAGACTAAGTGCCACACGATGTGCACACTGTCACCTTGACAGACGTGGGGATAACCAGAGATTACAATTAAAGCACTTGAGTAGCAGAGTAGATCTACTTGATTACAAAGCTCATGATCACAATAAGATCACGCATAGAGAGAGAGATGGACACATAGCTACCGGTAGAGCCCTTAACCTCGAGGGAGAACTATTCCCTCCTCATCATGGGAATCAGCAATGGCGATGGAGAAGGTGGTCGAGATCGATGGAGATGGCTCCGGGGGCAATTCCCTGTCTCGTAGGGTGCTAGAACAGAGACTTTTGTCCCCTGAATCTCCTCTTCGGTGGTGGCAGTGCTGCGGAACTTTTTGTGGTGATCTGATCCGTGTAGGGTTTACGTCTTGGGGAGACGTATATAAAGGTGAAAGGGCAAGGTCGGTGGAGCCTCGAGGGGCCCACACCATGGGATGGCGCGACCTAGGGTGGGCCCGTGCCACCCTATGGTGTGGCCGCCTCGTGGCTCCCCTTCGTCTCTCCTTCGGGCTCCGTGTTGCGTCTGAAAAAATAGGAACTTTGGCTTTTGTCCCATCCAATTCCGAGAATATTTCCTTACTAGCTTTTTTGGAACCAAAAATAGCAAAAATAGGCAACTGGCACTGCGGCATATTGTCAATAGGTTAGTTCCGAAAAATGTATAAAAATACCTCAAAGTGTAGACAAAACATAACAAAGTTGATAAAAACAAGCATGGAGCATCAAAAATTATAGATACGTTTACAACGTATCAGGCGGCGCGAGCCTTAAAAAAGGGGCAGCGCGACAGGAGTGAAGAGAGATGAGGAGTTGAAGGCAGTGCAATGTCAGAGTAATGATGGGCAGCTAATGGACGGTCTCTCTTCATTGACCGTTGGATCAAGATTGGCAAATCCAAACATTGCTAACCGTTGGATCTTCTTTTCCATTCTTAGCATCTAGAAGATTCTATTGATAGTATTTAGCACAATGAACACTAGTATGCGCAAACCTCAAAACACACTTCATTGCATAGTTTAGGGACCTTGTGCTAAGTGCATGGACTTGGATGTAATTTTCATTTTTATGAGGTCCTTGATGTAACTTGTACTTCCACCGACCATGTTAACTGAGGCACCTTGCTCCTACGGGACCTACCATAATTACAAGAAAATGCAACCGCGTCCCAATTATCACACAAATTGGACCATAGTTTCTTATAGTTCCATTTTTCAAGCTTCCTACCTAACTTCACACACCTCATTGACTTGCCGATTTAAACAAATTAGGTCAAACTTGAGCACAAGTAAGCCCGGTACATTGCTTTTGAATTAAATGTATCTTCTAAGGTTGATGGTTGCATATTCTTGTAGTAAACAATGCCATCGGTGTGAGTGTCCAACTATCTTGAAAGAACATTCTCAATTTCCCGAGTGATGACGAGATTGTTATTTTCTGTAAAGAAAGTCCGAAGAATATGGATCTAAATGCCACAAGCCAAGCTTCCAGACATATTAAGTGGACCAACATGCTTTTCTTAATATTACCATGTTTAATGTTTGGAGTTTTCAAACTTCATCCTAGCTAACTATGCCCACTTGAATGACTTTATGCCGCTTTATCAAAATTATGTCAAATTTGAACTACCAGCAAATTGCAGGTTGCTTTGAAAGTTTTGTAAATTTTTTTGAGGTAACCATCGGGTGTCATTTAATATATCACAAACCACCACCGAGAGTTTTGACAACAAGTTAAAGTTTTTGCTAAGATTTTGTATCTTCACAATTTAATGAAATTAGGTCAAACTTGAGCTACAAGTAAGCGCGATAGATTGCTCTCGAATTAAATGTCATTTCATGGGTTAATGAGTGCATCTTCCTGCAGTAAATAACATTGTTGGTGTAAGTTTCCAACTATTAGGAAATAACATTCTAAATTTTTAGAGTGATGACCAGATTGTTCCTTTCCGAAAAGAAAGTCTAAAGAATATGGATATGAATTCCACAAGGCAAGGTTTCAGACATATATACTGGACCGGCATGTTGTACTTATTATTCCCATGTTTTATGAGTTTTCAAACTTCATCCTTGCTAACTCTGTGCACTTGAATGGCTTTATGTCGAGTTTTTGAAATTAGGTCAAATGTCAAATGCAAGTAAATTGTAGATTGCATCTAAAGTTTTACGATTTTTTTGGAGGTAAACATCGGGGGGTCATTTAATATATCACAAACCACCACTGGGAATTTTGACAATAGGTTCAACTTCTTGCTAAGATTTTGCATCTTGACAACTTAACAAAATTAGGTTAGACTTGAGATATCAGTAAGCGTGATGGACTGCTCTTGAATTAATTATCTTTTTGGAGGTAGATGGGTGCATCTTCTTTTAGTAAACAATAATGCCGTCGGTGTGAGTTTCTAACTATCAGGAAAGAACATTCTCAATTTTCAGAGTGATAACTAGATTGTTCCTTTCCATTAAGGTCTCAAGAATATGGATCTGAATGCCATAAGTAGAGCTTTTCAGATATATATAGTGGACTGACATGTTGTGTACTACTTATATGATTCCCATGTTTCACAAGTTTTCAAACTTTGACCTAGCTAACTCTGCCCACTTGAATGGATGTATGTTGATTTATGGAAATTAGGTCAAATTTGAACTACGAGTAAATTGTAGGTGGCATTGAAAGTTTTGCGAATTTTTTGGAGCCATCGGGGGGTCATTTAATATATCACAAACCACCATGGAGAGTTTTGACTATTCATATTGACAATTTAATAAAATTAGGTCAAACTTGAGCTACCAGTAAGCGTGATAGATTGATCTTGAATTAAGGTTCTTTTCGTAGGTAGATGGGTGCATCTTCTTTTAGTAAACAATGCCGCCGGTATGAGTTCCAACTAGCAGGAAAGAACATTCTCAATTTTCCAAGTGATGACGAGATTGTTCCTTTCCGTAAAGAAAGTCTGAAGAATATGGATCTGAATGCCACAAGCCATGCTTTCAAACATATATAGTTGACCGCCATGTTGTACTTTCGATTCCCGTGTATTATGAGTTTTCAAACTTCCTAGCTAATTCTGCCTACTTGAATGATTTTATGTCGATTTTTCGAAATTACGTCAAATTTGAACTATAAGTAAATAGTAGGTTTCTTTGAAAGTTTTATGAAAAAGCTTTTGGAGGTACCCATCGGGGGTCAGTTAGCAATATATCGGTAACCAGCGAGAGTTTGGAAAATAGGTTTAACTTGTTGCTAAGCTTTTGAATCTTGATGTCTTTTGTGTTATCCTCTCCTTATTACTCGCAAAAAGAAAAGAAAAGTACCACCCTCACAACCGTACTAGACTCAACTATCTTTCTTCACAAGCTGCACACGCCACCGTCCAATCACATTCGATGCTTGTTGAATTTCGATCCTTCCGTTTAATTTTTTTTATTACTCGGGAGGTGATCCAAGCGCGATTCAGCACTAAATTTTTGTGTGATATTGGCGGGATCTTCTTCTAGTTGAAAATTTTAGTGGAATATTTGCGGGATCCTCCTAGATACCTGCATACTGATGGGGCCTGTGGCTCGTTCTCTCGGAAATCCCTCCCACTATCCCCTCATCATCCTCTATCCCGTCCCACCTTAGCCGACTTCCACCTCACCAGAGTCTTCTCAGCAGCGGCATCATCCATATTGACGGAGTCTTCTTCATCGTATCTTCGTCCCCCGCTGCACGGTAGAGTGTTTGCTTCCCCACCGCCGCAACCGAGAGATGCGTAAGCCACTCGAACCCCTCACCAGGGCGATTGTTAAAACTGCCTACTACCGAGACGAAGGTTGTTGCACACTTCCTATGCCTGCTTTCCTTGCATTTTACTTCAAAATGTAGTTCATCTCTTCTTCCTTGAAGTGCCTTATTATATTTCTGACAATGCATGCTAGTTGATGTACTGCGGGATCGATTCCAAGAGAAAATAAGGCAACTTCGAGTCGTGAAGCAAAATTGGTTATCTCGTACCAGTACAAGATCTCGCCAACCCAATTATAACTCCCAATAATCCTCCATAGACAAAGATTTTTCTCCACTTTGCATACATGTATTTTTGAGAGTAGTTCATCGTTTGCTTTCCCTGCCTTCTCATGTACTAGTATATATATTTTTTTATTTTTTTATTTTTGCAAGGCATGGAAGATGATGTACTGCCCAATGAGAATCGATGCCAACGACACCTGAGGAGTTTTGGACATTCATATGTAGCCCCGCTCGGCATACCACAATTGGTACAGAAACATGGCTATTTGTTGCATCTTTCTTGTGTTATTTGCTGATTGATTTGCTGCACTGCAATTTGCAGAAGCATGATCATGTCCCTCCCAAGGAAGTTCGCAGCACATATATTCAGCAGCGTGCCAGTGATGCAGCCATTTCTAGGAACCAAACAGAAGTATGGTGCATGGCTAAAGCTAATATTAGACTTCTCCAACATGATTTGAACATGGCCACTCGGCGGATCAGAGAATTGAATCGGGCTGGATTTCTATGATTGAAGATGGCCTTGATGCTACCGATGATCTTCAAAAGTTAGTGGCTGAAAATCGTGTTTCTAATCTGGCTGATGCACATGTCCATGAGAACAACTAGATGGTCTTTGAACATGTGAAAGAACAAGTAGAGATTCTCTGAGCATCTTTGCAGGAATAGATTGTTATTTCGAAGGGTGATGCAAGAGACGCCATTCGAATAGATTGTTATTTTCAATAATGAGGATGAATTTTCTTGTCTTGTTAGCCTGATATTTTCTTTTCTTATGTGTTGGCAGTACTTTACGATAACTCCGTATTTGGCACGCTGTTACGAAACCGTATAGTACTTGCTGCATCTGGACAATGTATCTCGGTAGCCATTCGGAAAATAGAAAAAACAATATTTTCCCACTAGAATGTTGAAATCTTATTATGCACTTTCGTTTAGATCCGTAGACCCACATTTTGCAGCAAATTAGCATATTACCATGAAAGGTAGTCCAGCTTAAAAAAGAAATAAAAAATAAAATAATGGTTGCACGAGTTCAATGACCATGTCCTTGTGCCTATTATCGTGCATAAATATGTGCAATTACTTGTGTGCCCCAAGTCAAACTTTTAGACTATATATACTAGTAGAGTACACAAAAATTACCCCAGGGGCAAAACACACGCCAAAACCACCGCTTTCACCAAGCAGTCAATAATAATTTTAACTCTACACCAGAAACAAACGCTGAAATGGCTTTCGCGTCCAATATTCAAAAGATATACGAAGTTTCCATCTTTCCATTTGGTCTAGAAACAAGGCACGAAAGGCCATTCCTAAAAATTGTTTGCCTTGCACAATTCAAAATATCAAACCTGCGCCCATCAGGCCAAATCCCTGGAGATCACCTTGGACCACCACGGCCGTGCCTGCCGTCCCATCTCCCCTTTACAGCGACCGAAGATGTTTTACCAGCTCCCTTGTCTAGAAAGCCGGAGGTTTCTTCCCCGCCCCTATGCTGGCCAGCACCAGATGACCTCCACCGTACCCGAGGTCCATGTCGCCAGAGCCGGCTCAACAACAACGTCACTAGTGACACCATCACAACTTTGTTTGATCCACTTCCCCAACTCCACGGCACCAGATCTGCTTCCCCGACCTTATCCACAACACCGGAGAGATGGCGAGCAAAACCCGCTAAGCCACGAACGACGAGGTCGTAGCTCGCCATAAGTCTGTTAAAGGCACGGCCAGAAGCAGGAAATCACGTAATCATGGTCACAAAGATAGTTCATCGCCTGCTTCACAGCCGTCTCGCACTGTTTACATTCATATGTCTATCATTGTTTCTTCAGAGATTTGAACTTCTTGCTAGCACTATACTAATTTTCTTCTCTACACACACTTCGCTCTTAAATCTCATAAGATATATTTTTTGCTCATGCATGGAAGCTGCTTTGGGGCTGACTGATAAGAGAGAACGGAAGGTTAGGGAAGAGAAATTACTAAAAAATTCCAAACATGCAAGGTCGCTCGACATGTAGAGACATAGATCTTTGGTAGATACCACCACCAATCATGAAGGCCGGGTTTCTAAAGCAGAATCTGATCCTTGAGATGGACAAAACCCCAAAAGAGACTTGACTCAGGAAGATGTACCGGTCGAGAACACCCCCTAGTATGCCCGCTTGTCCACCCCCCAAGGTGCTTGCTTTGTCTTGTCATTGAGATAGTTTTTTCATCGCCCATGTTTTGTATGTCAATCCCACCAAATGTTGTGCAATGCCATCTGCTTAGTTCATGCATCATATATGTTTAGCTTGTATTTCCTTACTATTCTTCGGTTCTATCTGCATATCATTATGCATAGTACTTTCATAGATTAATATATCATTTATGTGTGTTAGGAATCCGTTGTTTTACCTAAGACCCTTTTAGATACCAGCAGGGAGAAAAACTATGTCCGGCAAGTGTTCGATTCAGCATTGGTTTTTGTTGATGAACAATGCCTCGAGGGATACATCACTCGGGAATTTGGACCCGTTGAGGACCTCCCCCATAGTCCGCCCGCTTGTCCACCCCCCCAAGGTGATTGCTCTATTTTTTATCGTGATATCTATTGCATCTTTCATGTTTTCTATCTCAATCCAACCTAATATTATGTAATGCCATGTACCTAGTTCATGCATCATATATGTTCAGCATGTTTTGCCTTACTATTCTTCTGTTCCATCTCCATCTAATTACATATAGAACTATAATTGTTTGAAGTATCGTTTATGTGTGTCAGGAGTCATCTGGTTCAGGTAAGACAGGTTTAGGTACCAAACCTGAAGCGTCGAGAAGCGGTCCTGCTAATGCTACAAGTGGAACACAAACACATGCCAGGAAATACAATAAGCAAAATTTAGGAAACTCGCATAAGGCTAAAAAGGCTCGTCTTAGCGGCACACCACAGGTTCCAACAGAAGTAGATGCAGCAAATACCATCCCACACATTCCACAATCAGAAATTGTCAATAAAGATAGCCATGAACAATTGACAACCCAATTAGTTTCGACCTCTACTGGCGTAACACTGTTGGCACAACACCAACAAGCTAGTGATGATCACCCACCTATTGATCAGCCGGCCGCCAAACAAGGTATGTGTCCAATGTTTATCGTTGCATGCTCCCTTATATATATCATGATAGCCTGACGTGACAGTTGAATTGGCAGCTACACGAATATTTAAGAAAAGGGGGCCAACCATAGGGAAAAAACTTGAAGCTCAAATTTCTGGAAGCGAAGGCCAGAAGATCCAAAAGAATCTTCTTTCCTAGCATCAAAAATATGTGTTTTTTCAGGAATGATATTCCCATCTTAAATTCATTACACCAGAAGTTACATGTAAGTCATGGTGCTCTGTCCTATGCCTTCAAGCTTGCTGTTGGTTCTATTCTAAGTCACATAACACATCAATTGTTCCATTCTTGCCGACAGACAAAATTCAACTTCAATCAGGATAATGAGGATGTAGAGTATGTTCTCATGGACATGTTATCCTGTTCTTTGCACCAGTAGCGCCATAGGCTAGAGAATAAATACTTTGATGGTAAGACAAGTAAGGATATTCGAAGAACGTCTCCTATGGAACTTTCTATGACTAACCAACAGTGGATAGATCTTCTCGACCACTGGTTTGATCCAAATATTACATTATGGTTTTTGAAGACCGAGACCAGATCACATTCAAAGTTCATATTTGTGCATCTGTATCAGTCTCCTTTTGCAGATGAACGCTGAGAAAAACAAGAGGAACCATGTCGCACAACGCTTAAGAAACCAAACTGGATCTCGTGCATTGTTTGGGCACCTAAGCGCAATAGTAAGGATAATCAATTTGTAATTTTTTAGAGACTTATTCTTATATTTTTATTATGTGTTCCTCCCACGTTGCAAAAAGATGCGATAATTCTGCAGCAAAAATTCGAGGCATGCTAGACGAGCAAAAAAGAAGGGCTAAATCCCTCTGCTAAGAGTGTTATTGTAAGTATTCTGTTCTATTGATATTTTGTGATGACACACCCTAAGTAATTTATATGTTATAGTTAGATGTGCAACACTGCTTGAACTGCTTCCCAGTTTTCTTTTAATTTAATTATAGCAGATGATTTCTATCTAGTGTGAGTTTCAGTTTTGAACGGTACAAAGAATTGTCTTGTGATATCGTCCACCTATCAATGAAGAAACAGACAGATGCGATGTTGGCGTAGTCCTATTATTGAGTGTTAGTGATAATCTTATTATCAATATGATCAGATAACTAGTATTATTTTACTACAGTGTATATGATGCGCAATCAGACATGCCAACTTGTAAGATTTGTTCATAGACATGTGAAATGCGTTGTCTGCATGTTCCTCTGTAGTGGCTTCTCTTCTCTCACCAATGTCTACCAACTGATAACCTTACAGATTAAATTGAATGACGATATGGCAAAACTTGGGAAAGACGGTCTGGAACAAAACCAAGAAGAATGTCTAGAAACATTTAACATGGTACTAAAAGACGAAGGTCATCGTAAAAGTACGTTCCCGCATAATGATGGGTTTTCGCAGTCCCATTCCAAGTCGAAGTACAAGTCGATGTATTTGTCTTATCAGGAAGAAATTGTAGCAGTACGGGATGAATAGGAAGTGCAAAGACGAACAACCGATGAGATGAGACAGAAAATATTAGCAAGTGATGCGGATTTGAAGATGTTACGAGATCAGGAGAATTCTCAAGAGCTCATAGATGACCAGACTCTTCTAAATTGAAGATGAACCCTAACAATGACAGGTGAGTAAAGTGGTCATGTGAAATGGTTCCTACTACTAATCCCGGACTGTGTTTGGGGCCATGTAATAATAAAAACGGAGGGACTATTTGTTTTGCATCATGATTTTATCTATTCATGATGTGCTCCATGCACAAAAATCCTACGCCCGAACCTCACTCTCTCAAGCCTTGGATTCATGAACCTTACAAAGGTTTTTTATTTTTTGGACAAACCACCAAATTCAAACTCAGACGATCAACAATACCTACCGCCTACCTTTTTTGAATGGAAGATTTTGTATCCAATTTTGTTTGCCAATATGGTATGTGTTTGATGACCAGCCTTCAATTCGTACAGAAGGAGTACCATTAGTATTATTCCTTAGATGCTTTCGAAATTCAAAAATCTTGGTCGAGCGGCAAAACATGTCTCCAACCATGTTTGAATTGGAGGTATCCAATTTTCACCATGGATGATGATCGATTGATGTCAAACTCGACATTCAATTCCTAAAGAGGGAGATACCCCTCTTTTTCTATTATTGCTTGAACGCTAGCCAAATTAAAAATATTAGTCTACTCATTAATTATGGTCATGGATGATTAGTTGACGTTACTCTGGGACTTGAATTCCTAGACAGATAGCGTATGGTCTACTAGCTTTTTTCTATTATTACTTGGACACTAGCAACAAAATTCAAAATCGTAATCGAGCAGCAAATTCCCCACTGACTTAGATGCATTTCGCGTGCCTCCGTTTCAAACATTTTGAGGCAAAATCTCCTACCGTTGGAGTACCAATTTTCTAGTACTATTATTATTAGATGGACGCTATCCTATTTCAAAATCTCAATCGAGCGGTAAAACCACCCACCGACATTCCCGCCCCTCCGTTTCAAAAAAATTGAGCCAAAATCTCCCACTGGATAGTACCATTTTATTAGAATAGAAGATTGGCGCTACCCAAATTCAAAATCTCAATCGAGCGACAATATCACACATTGACCATGACGCATTTCACGCTCCTCTTCAAAAACTTTTAATTGTAAAATACCCATTCTACACTTTTTAGGACGAAAAATGGGCATGCTAAAGTCGGTATCTTCGGGGCACGATCGTAATTTTTTTCATGTTCACCTCTATGGTACCTATTCGCGCAGTTTTTCCCACTGGCCCTCCCAAAAATCCCAAGCTCCTCTGTACCCTCCATGAACCGGCGGCGGCAATTCCACGATGGCCTTAGCCACTTGAGCTGCGGTCTCATGCACCGCCGTGGAGCCTCTTCACAGACACCTACCCCACTAGATCTAGTTCATCGGGCTTCTGTGCCATGACAGCAGAGCTACGGTCTCATTCATCATGCCGAATGCATCATTGACTTCCCAAGCTCTGCTTCCCCGCCACTGAATGCTACCCAACCGTATCAGAGTCGTCTCACCGGGTGTCCACCGGATGGGATCTAGTTCAATGAGTTCCATGTCCACCTCTCTAGACCATCTACGCGGGCGTTGCCATTCACTGCACCGGATCTTCCTCAGGGACTCTCTCTTCCATCACGCCAGACCCAACTCAGCTTCGCTCTCGTCCTCCACGCTCAATCCGACATCGACCGCCCAAGGTCTGCTTCCCTGACCACCCAAGATCTGCTTGCCCGACCGCCCAAGATCTACTTATCCGCAACCGCAGCACCCTCGGTGACCTGCACGACACCCACATGGTACCAATGATGCTTAGATGCATCTCCGATCGAGATAACCAACCCCTTTTTGTTTTCTCAGCAATATAGCAGGTTAAAGCCAGTTGTAGTGAACTTCATTTTTGTAATCATGCTAGTACATACAAGTAATTGGGCATGCCTATTCTTTATGCTACATACAAGGTCACTGGACATGTTTGTTTGCATTCTCTACTCTACAAATTTCAAGTAATGCACATGTTTGATATTTTGTCATGCACATGTTCTTAGCTACTCCCTACAACAGTAATTGTCTGCTATTGTGTAGTATTTGCAAAATGTAAAGTTAGTGAAAAATATTAGTGCGGATTCCCTGCTCCACAGTTACTGAATCTATCTGGTACGTCCTGAGCTAAGTTCCTGCAATTATTTAATCCCTGGAATCATTATGCTATCCTGTAGTACCCGTTTAAACTCATCATACTAGTTCAATTATAATTTTGTTGTTGCTATCTGGATCTTTAAAAGATGCAACACTGACAATTTGTTTTTTATTTGCATAAATCTCAAACGGGAATAGTAAACATGTTGGTTTGCACAGCCTCTTCTAGAGGTTCACAAGAACGACGTCATTGTTTCCTTATCTGGTGCTAGTTCATCCTAAGAAATGAAATAACTATCATCTACTGTGTAGTTCATTCATGGTTTGTGTTCTTGCTCTGCAAGTTCATTCTTATCTACAAAAGTAACTGCATGCCCATTGTGTAGCTCACCGCAAATTCTAAGTCACCCAACGTCTCTAGCATTCCATGGTATACTACTGCTTCTATATATATTTGTTGAAATGACCTGGCTAGTTTATATTTGCTGAAATTCTAGGAAACACTTGATACGTCAAAAACGTATCTATAAGTTTTGATGTTCCATGTTTGTTTAGAATCTACTTTGCTTTGTCCGCACTTTGAGGTGCTTTTCATATGTTTTCTTGTACTAACCTATTAACAAGTTTCCACAGTGCCAGTTGCCTGTTTTCTGCTGTTTTTGGTTCCCGAAAAGCTAGTAAGGAAATATTCTTGAAATTGGACGGGACAAAACCCAAAGTCAATATTTCACCGAGGAGAAAGCGGAGTCCAGAGGAGACACGGAGGGGCTCCACAAGGTGGCCATCCCCCAGGCGCAGCCTAGGGTGGGCCCGCACCTGGGCAGGGTGTGGGCCCCCTGGCCGCCTCCTAGCCTCGCCTCTTCGCCTATAAGAATCCCCCGATGCCGAAACCCTAAGTACCCGATCAATATTCCACGAAACCGTCTGTAGCCGCCGCCACCATCGTCCCTAGATCAGGGGGATCTGAAGATCTTCCCGGCACCCTGCCGGAGGGGAGATCATCCCGAAGGCCTTCTTCTTCATCATGCCAGCCTTCGATATGAAGTTGAGTAGTTCCACCTTGGACTACGGGTCCATGTAGTAGCTAGATGGTTGTATCTCCTCCTTGTACTTTCATGTCTAGATCTTGTGAGCTCCGTTCATGATCAAGATCTCATCTATTTGTAATCATGAATGTTGTGTTTGCGGGGATCCAATGGATATTGAGATTACTATGTCAGATTGATTAATGGTTTTTTTATTGATTCTATCATGTCTGTGTTGTTTGTGATCTTGCATGCTCTCCGCTTTTAGTAGCTATCTTGTCCAAGTAGTTGCTAGTGACTCCAAGAGGGGGTATTTATGCTCGATAGTGGGTTCATGCCTCTACTTAATCAAGGGAAGTAGCAGAAATATCTACGGTTGTAGATGTGCTGTTGCAACTAAGGAGAAAACAACGGTCTCTTGTTCATGGAACAAGTGGATTGTTTACCTTACACACTTTGCTTAAAGAAGTTGTGTGTTGCTTGCAACTTAATACTGGAGGGTGTTCGGATGATAACCCAAAGGTAGACTTCTAGTCATAGATGTAGTTGGATGGCGGTCTATGTATATTGTTGTATTGCCCAATCGAATCTCATAGGATCTTTTTGTCTAGTATTGCATTGTTATGCCTTGATCAGTCATGTCAATTGCCCTGCTGTAATTTGTTTACCCAACATGCCATGTTTGTGTATCTAAGGAGAACACCTATAGTGAACTATGGACCCCGGTCCAATCTTTACCATTGATACTGAAGGGTTTTGCAGCATAGTAAATCAAAAAAATTCTACGGATGCGAACGGGAAATCCAAGATCTAATCTAGGAGATGCAATCAACGAGAGGGATAGAGGAGATCTTCATACCCTTGAAGAAATCGCACAGTGAAAACGTTCAACCGAACATGGGTGATGTAGTCGAACTAGCCTTCTCCTCCTCGCGATCCGATCTGATCCAATGCCGCAAGTGGCGACGCCTCCGAGAGATGCACACATACGGCACCGCGACGTCTCCTCCTTCCTCGGTCCAGCAAGTGGGGTGGAGATATAGATTGGATCTACAGCACGACTGCGTGGTGCAATGGTGGAGAGTTTCTGCGGCAGGGCTTCGCCTACACGCAGTCGGGAGAGAGAGAGAGAGAGGTAGGGCAGCAGCTGGCGGCTAGGGTTTGGGGTGAGGGGAGGGTGCGCCCCCTGCCCACCTTATATAGGGGCTGGCCGGCCCCCTTGCCCCCTCCTCCAAGCCCTAGTGCAGCGTCCCCAAGGGTGGAGTGGGGGGCAAGTCTTCCCCCCTTCTAGAAGGTCCCCTAGGGTTTCCCCTAGGGTTTTGGCTGGTTGGGCCTATGGGGCCTTGTGACCCTGGCCCAATGCATCCAGGGCACTCCCTCGTAGGCCCACGCACCCCTCCGAAAAGTGGGGCCACATTGGTCCCACTCCGGAAGCTTCTAGAACCTTCCGGTACAATACCGAAAATTCCGAAACAATTCCGAAATCCAAAAACTGCTTTCCTTTATATGAATCTTATTCTCCGGACCATTCTGGAACCTCTCGTGATGTCCTGGATCTCATCCGAGACTCCGAACAAAAACTCATAAACTAATTATCCATTCTATCCTAGCGTCGAGGCACGTTAAGTGTGTGACCCTACGAGTTCGAGAATATGCAGACATGATCTTCTATCAATAATCAACAGCGGGATCTGGAAACCCATATTGACTCCCACATATTCATCGATGATCATATCAGATGAACCACAATGCCAGGATTCAATTAATCCCATATTTATATTCCCTTCATCACACGATATTTTACTTGACCGAGATTCGATCGTTGGTATCTGAAATACTAGTTCAATCTCGTTCACAGCAAGTACTTTACTCGTTGCATAATCCGATAGCACTTTGTGATTAACTCCTTAACCACGTGCTTGCAAGCGTTGTTGATATCGATTACCGAGTGGGCCCGAAGTATATCTCTCCGACTCGGGAGGGACAAATCCCATCTCGATACATACAACCCAACAAGTACTTTTCGATCACCTGAGAGACACCTTTATGATCACCCTCTCATAGGATGACGTTTGATGACCTCAAAGCTTTCTTCCGATACCAGAGAGTTGCATTATCTCATGGTCTAAGGAATACAATATTTGACATAGAAAAAGCTTCGCAAAGATGAACACGATGACACGATCTAATTGCTCTGCTTGATTTGGGTATGTCCATCATATCATTCTCCCAATGACACGATCTCATTATTAATCGACAACTCATGTCTATGTTTAGGAAACCTTAACCATCATTAATCAATGATCTAGTCCATAGAGGCGTACTAGGGACACGGTGTTGTTCATAAACCACACAAGTATCAAAGTTTCCGCTTAATACAATTCTAGCATGGAATATAAACTTTATCATGAACAAGAATTATAACAATAACATCTTTATTATTGCCTCTAGGGCATAATTCCAACAGTCTCCCACTTGCACTAGAGTCAATAATCTAGTTTACATCTGACAACAATCTAACACCCATGGCATTAAGGTGCTGATCATGTTTTGCTCGTGGAAGAGGTTTAGTCAACGGATCTGCGACATTTAGATCCGTATGTACTTTGCTAATCTTCAGATCTCCATCTGTTATATAATCTCGAATTATATGAAACCGGCGGTTGATGTGCTTGGTCTTTGGATGATATCTTGGTTCCTTATCCAGTGCTATGGCGCCAATGTTGTCACACAATATCTCCAGTGGGTCCAAGGCACTTGGAACCACACCAAGCTCAGTGATGAAGTTCCTGATCCAAACTCCTTCACTTGACGCTTCTGCAGCAGCCATGTATTCCGATTCTACTGTAGATCCCGCGATCATGCTTTGCTTGCAGCTTCTCCAGCTCACAGCTCCTCCATTCAAAATATAAACGTATCCTGTCTGAGATTTAGAATCATCCGGGTCGGTGTCGAAACTAGCATCGACGTAACCTTTTACGACGAGCTGCTCATCACCTCCATAGACCAAGAACATTTCTTTAGTCCTATTTAAATACTTTAGGATGTTCTTTACGGTTGTCCAAAGGTTCCACCTCGATCACTTTGGTATCTCGTCAAACTAAGAGCATTGGACACATCTGTCTAGTACACAAGATGGCATACATGATAGAACCTATGGCGAGGCATATGGCACTTTGCTCATAACTTCTATCGCCATCAGAATGACACTGAGCCTTGCTCGATATCTTACCTGACAACATGGGCACTGAAACTTTCTTTGCCTTATCCATTCTGAACCTTTTCAGAACTTTGTCTAGGTATGTACTTTGACTTAAAGCTATTAGGCGTCTTTGTCTATCTCTATAGATTTTGATTCCCAATATATAAGCAGCTTCTCCTAGGTCTTTCATTGAAAAACATTTATTCAAATAACTCTTCACATCGTTAAGCATATCAATGTCATTTCAAATAATCAATATGTCATCCACATATAGTACTAAAAATGTCACTGAGCTCCCACTCACTTTCTTGTAGATACAAGCTTCGTAGCAATTTGGAACAAATCCAAAGCTCTTGATCACTTGATCAAAACGAAGGTTCCAACTCCGAGATGCTTGTTTCAGTCCATAAATGGAACGTTGAAGTTTGCACACATTATTAGCATCCTTAGGATCAACAAAACCTTCGGGCTGCATCATATACAACTCTTCATCAATGTTGCCATTGAGGAACGCAGTCTTGACATCCATCTGCCATATTTCATAATCATGAAATGCAGCAATTGCTAATAAAATCTGAATGGACTTGAACAACGCTACGGGAGAGAAAGTCTCATCGTAGTCAACACCTTGAACTTGTCGAAAACCTTTCGCGACAAGTCGAGCTTTATAGACAGTAACATTACCATCTGCGTCCATTTTCTTCTTGAAAATCCATTTACACTCAACGGCCTTTCGGTCGCTAGGAGGGTCCACCAAAGTCCATACTTGGTTTTCGCTCATGGATCCCAATTCGGATTTCATGGCCTCTAGCCATTTCTCAGAGTCTGGGCTCATCATTGCTTCCTCATAGTTCGCAGGTTCACTGTTGTCTACTAACAAGACAGTTAAGACAGGGTTACCGTACCACTCAGGAGGGGCACGTGACCTTGTCGACCTGCGGTGTTCAGTAGTAGCATCGTTCGAAGTTTCATGATCCTCATCATTAGCTTCCTCTCTTGTTGGTGCAGACGGCACTGGAACAATTTCAGGTGATGTGCTACTCTCCAACTCGAGAGAAGGTTCAATAACCTCGTCTAGCTCTACCTTCCTCCCACTCACTTCTTTCGAGAGAAACTCCTTCTCAAGAAAGGGTCCGTTCTTTGCAACAAACACTTTGCCTTTGGATCTGTGGTAGAAGGTATACCCAATCGTTTCCTTAGGGTATCCTATGAAGACGCATTTCTCCGCTTTGGGTTCGAGCTTGTCTGGTATCAACTTCTTAATGTAAGCTTCGCATCCCCAAACTTTAAGAAACGACAACTTAGGTTTATCACCAAACCATAGTTCATACGGTGTCGTCTCAACGGATTTAGATGGTGACCTATTTAAAGTGAATGCAGTGGTTTCTAATGCATAACCCCAAAATGATAACGGCAAATCTGTAAGAGACATCATTGATCGCACCATATCTAATAGAGTCCGATTCTGCTCGGACACACCATTGTTACTGTGGTGTCCCGGGTGGCGTGAGTTGCGAAACGATTCCGCTTGCTTTAAGATGCGTGAGAAAATCATAACTCAAATATTCACCTCCACGATCGGATCGTAGAAATTTAATTTTCCTGTTACGATGGTTTTCCACTTCATTCTGAAATTCTTTGAACTTTTCAAACATTTTAGATTTATGTTTCATTAAATAGATATACCCATATCTACTTAAGTCATCAGTAAAAGTGAGAAAATAGCGATATCCACTGCGCGTCGAAACACTCATTGGTCCGCACACATCGGTATGTATGATTTCCAACAAGTCCGTTGCTCGCTCCATTATTCCGGAGAACGGGGTCTTGATCATCTTTCCCATGAGGCACGGCTCACACGTGTCAAATGATTGAAAATCAAGAGACTCCAAAAGTCCATCAGAATGGAGTTTCTTCATGCGTTTTACACCAATATGACCTAGCCAGCAGTGCCACAAATAAGTTGAATTATCACTATCTACTTTGCATCTCTTAGCCTCAATGTTATGGATGTGTGTTTCATTGCTTTCGAGATTCAGAAGAAATAAACCATTCATAGCAGGTGCATGACCATAAAAGATGTTATTCATATAAATAGAACAACCATTATTCTCCGATTTAAATGAATAACCGTCTTGCAATAAACACGATCCAGATATAATGTTCATGCTCAACGCAGGCACATAATAACATTTATTAAGGTTTAAAACTAATCCCGAAGGTAAAACTAAGGAGAGCGTGCCGACGGCCATCACATCAACTCTTGATCCGTTGCCAACACGCATCGTCACCTCATCCCTTGCTAGCCACCGTCTATTTCGTAGCTCCTGTTTCGAGTTACAAATATTAGCAACTGAACCAGTATCAAATACCGAGGCACTACAACGAGCGCTAGTAAGGTAAACATCAATAACATGTATATCAAATATACCTTTAATGGTGCCAGCCTTCTTGTCCGCTAAGAACTTCAGACAGTTGCACTTCCAGTGACCCTTGTCCTTGCAATAGAAGCACTCAGTGTCCGGCTTAGGTCCAGACTTGAGCTTCTTCTCAGCAGGGGTAACGCGCTTGCCGCTGCCTTTCTTGAAGGAATTCTTTGCACCCTTACCTTTATTAAAGCTAGGGGGCTTGTTGACCATCAACACATGATTATCTTTATTGATATCCACCTCCGCAGCTTTCAGCTTAGCGAAGAGCTCGGATTGTATCAAGGAACCAATCTGATTGTGAGTAACTACAAAACCTTTGTAGCTAGGAGGAGTGATTGCGAACTCGTCAATCTTGAGCTCTTCCGAATCTTGCAAGATGTTGCTCAATACGTTGAGTGTAGCCCGACATCTTAATGGCGTGCTCACTAACGGAACTCCCTTCCTCCATCTTGTAGTTAAAGAATTTCTCAGAGATCTCATATCTCTCAGAACGGGCCTGAGTCTGAAACATGGTTTTCAGTTCCTCAAGAATCTCAAAGGGCCCGGCGAACTCCTCAAAACAATTTTGAAGGTCCGATTCCATAGCAAACAACATGGTGCTCTTAATCACACCATAATCATCTTTGCGCGACTGATAAACAGCTTTTTCATCAGCCGGCGCATCTATAGCAGGGGCGTCACCTAGCGCTTTTTCAAGGACATAGTCCTTTTGTCCGCCAGCGAGAATGATTCTCGGATTGGGGAACCAGTTGGTGAAGTTAGACCCATTGTTCTTAAGCTTTTCTTTCTCAGCAAAAATGTTGAAGTTGAAGTTGGACTTAGCCATTTGATCTACAAAATTTGCAAGTACAATTTAGACTATGTTCATGATAACTAGTTCAACTTAATCAAATTACTAGATGAACTCCCACTAAATTCAACATCCCTCAAGTTGTTTAGTTAACATGATCCAAATTCACCACACCTAATCCGATCTTCACGAGAAGAGATGTGGTTTCAATGGTGGACAACAAAGTGTCGATCATATCACTCATATGACTCATGCTTAACCTTTCGGTTCGTGTGTTCCGAGGCCATGTCTGTACATGCTAGGCTCGTCAAGACAAACCCAAGTATTTCCGCGTGTGCAAAACTGGCTTGCACCCGTTGTATGTGAACATAGAGTTTATAGCACCCGATCATCACGAGGTGCTTGAACACGACGAACTTTCACAACGGTGCATACATGGGGAGAACACAATTTTATCTTGATCTTTAAGTGAGGAATCATCTTATAGTGCTACCGTCGCGATCTAAGCATAATAAGATACATAAAAGGATAAACATCACATGTATATAATTTTATGTGACATGGTATAGCCAATCTCCGCGCAATGATCTCCATCTTGTGCGTGCCAGCATGATCTCCATCACTCCACCATGATTTCCTCCACCACGAATAGCAACTACAACTATTGCTAACTACTTAGCGATAAAGTAAAGCCATTACATGGCTGATAAGAAGTTGACACACAGGTCATACACAATTATAAAGACAACCATATGGCTCCTTCCGGTTGTGTACTCATCGACATGCAAGTCGTGAAATATATCAAAACATGATCATTGCATACAACATACACATCATATCTTGGGCCATACCATATCACAGAAACACTCCCTGCAAAAACAAGTTAGACGCCTCTACTTTGTTGTTGCATGTTTTACGTGGCTTATGGGAGTAACAAGCTAAGAACGATTCTTACCTACGGAAAGCCACAACGGTGATATTATGGTTGCCAACATCCGGTGTAAATCCCATGACAACTATAGTGAGAGAAACTGGCATCCACCAGCCGCATGTGTGGAACAAGCCACACGTCAAGTGCGGAGTCTCCATGAACGAGGTCGCCAGAAGTTGGCCTAGACCGCTTCGATCTCACTATCCCGCGTCATAAGAAGTACACAACAAGAGGCTTGCAACAGAAAACATCAACGCCCGCAACAAGCATGTTGCGTTCTACTCGTGAAACACATCTACGCATAGATCTAGCTCTGATACCACTAAAGGGTTTCGCAGCATAGTAAATCAAAAAAAATTCTACGGATGCAAACATGAAAGCCAAGATCTAATCTAGGAGATGCAATCAACGAGAGGGATAGATGAGATCTTCATACCCTTGAAGAAATCGCACAACGGAAACGTTCAATAGAACGTGGGTGATGTAGTCGAACTAGCCTTCTCCTCCTCGCGATCCGATCCGATCCAACGCCGCAAGTGGCGACACCTCCGAGAGATGCACACGTACGGCACCGCGACGTCTCCTCCTTCCTCGGTCCAGCAAGTGGGGTGGAGAGATAGATTGGATATACAGCACGACGGCGTGGTGCAATGGTGGAGAGTTTTTGCGGCAGGGCTTCGCCTACACGCAGTCGGGAGAGAGAGAGAGAGAGGTAGGGCAGCAGCTGGCGGCTAGGGTTTGGGGTGAGGGGTGGGTGCGCCCCCTTCCCACCTTATATAGGGGGCTGGCCGGCCCCCTTGCCCCCTCCTCCAAGCCCTAGGGCGGCGGCCCCAAGGGTGGAGTGGGGGGCAAGTCTTCCCCCCCTTCTAGAAGGTCCCCTAGGGTTTTCCCTAGGGTTTTGGCCGGTTGGGCCTATGGGGCCTTGTGCCCCTGGACCAATGCATCCAGGGCACTCCCTCATATTCCCATGCACCCCTCCGACAAGTGGGGCCACGTTGGTCCCACTTCGGAAGCTTCTAGAACCTTCCGGTACAATACCGAAAATTCTGAAACAATTCCGAAATCCAAAAACAGCTTTCCTTTATATGAATCTTATTCTCCGGACCATTCCGGAACCTCTCGTGATGTCCTGGATCTCATCCGAGACTCCGAACAAAAACTCATAAACTAATTATCCATTCTATCCTAGCGTCGAGGCACATTAAGTGTGTGACCCTACGAGTTCGAGAATATGCAGACATGATCTTCTATCAATAATCAACAGCGGGATCTGGAAACCCATATTGACTCCCACATATTCATCGATGATCATATCAGATGAACCACGATGCCAGGATTCAATTAATCCCATATTTATATTCCCTTCATCACACGATATTTTACTTGACCGAGATTCGATCGTTGGTATCTGAAATACTAGTTCAATCTCGTTCACAGCAAGTACTTTACTCGTTGCATAATCCGATAGCACTTTGTGATTAACTCCTTAACCACGTGCTTGCAAGCGTTGTTGATATCGATTACCGAGTGGGCCCGAAGTATATCTCTCCGACTCGGGAGGGACAAATCCCATCTCGATACATACAACCCAACAAGTACTTTTCGATCACCTGAGAGACACCTTTATGATCACCCTCTCATAGGATGACGTTTGATGACCTCAAAGCTTTCTTCCGATACCAGGGAGTTGCATTATCTCATGGTCTAAGGAATACAATATTTGACATAGAAAAAGCTTCGCAAAGATGAACACGATGACACGATCTAATTGCTCTGCTTGATTTGGGTATGTCCATCATATCATTCTCCCAATGACATGATCTCATTATTAATCGACAACTCATGTCTATGGTTAGGAAACCTTAACCATCATTAATCAATGATCTAGTCCATAGAGGCGTACTAGGGACACGGTGTTGTTCATAAACCACACAAGTATCAAAGTTTCTGCTTAATACAATTCTAGAATGGAATATAAACTTTATCATGAACAAGAATTATAACAATAACATCTTTATTATTGCCTCTAGGGCATAATTCCAACAGATACATCCTCCACTGTTACTGTTTACTTGCTGCAAACCATCATCACCTTTCACACCATACAATTAATTCTTTGTTACAACAACAGGTGAGATTGACAACCTCACTGTTAGTTGGGGCAAAGTCTTGAGTTTGTGTTGTGCAGGTTTCCACGTTGCTTGCAACACCTTTGAGATGTTTCCTTCCTCCTACTGGTTTGATAACCTCGGTTTCTTACTGAGGGAAGACTTGCTGCTGTGCTGCTTCACACCTTGCTCTTGGGGTTTCCTGACAAAGCGCTCTCAGGCGCCATCAACAAGTTTTCTAGCGCCATTGCCGGGGATGCTAAGGACGTCTTCACAAGGGGAGTCCTCCTCAACCTTTCTCTTTACTTTGTTTTTAGTTTGCTTAGTTTATTTTGCTTGATTTTGTTTGCATTTTTTTATCAAAAACTCCAAAAAAATAGTTTAGTTTGGTTTGCTTTCTGTTATCAAAAACACAAAAAAATAGTCCCTACTATAGTTGCCACCTTGATCTAGCTCACCATGTTGTTCCCCAAGTTCACCCTGAAGGACCTTTCTATAGGTAGTGGCTCCATAATTCGGAAAGATAATATTGAAGAATTCTTTAATCATGTTAGAAAGCATGAGGATATTGAGGATAAATTTATAGCAGAACTTTCTCCTAATTATGAAATTGCTGCAACTTCTTTAGTTCATATGTTGGAGGCTAGGTTTGTTAGCCTTAACTCCATGATGCAAATTTCATTCCTAAAGCTAAAAGAAGAAAAAAATGTTGAAAGAGAGAATTTATTCTTGAAACTTTACTCAAAGAGTTCCATGATGTTGCTAAGGAAGCCAAAAAGGTCTTTGAGCGTTTTAATATGCTAGGCTCATGTATAAATGTTGTGGGTACTTCAGATAAAACCAAGCCTAGAGAGGAATTTAAGATACCCATACCCTTTAAGCTTGTTGGGATGCATGAGGCCTTTGAAAAGAATTTTGATTGGATTGTTCCTGAAAATCCTTTTGATGAAAGTAGTAAACCAAAGAGAGATGATAAGGGATCCTCCAAAACTCATTTGGATGGGATACCTTTCATAGTTGAAGACTTTGCAAGTATTGATGTTAATGCTTCTTCATTTGAAAATACTTGATTTCTTGCTTTTTGTGTCTAACTTAAAGGCGTTAAAGAAAAGTACTTGTTGGTAGATAACCCAAAAGTTTCCTTCAGTCATGGAACTTATTACTTCAGTAATGACCTCTCGTTATCCTTTTTGTTTGCTTTTTGCAAGAATGACCTCTAATGAGAGGGAAGTAAGATTTGGGGAGTTGCTGTCCCGAAACATATTTCTGTCCTCCACCATAAAATTTCGTGAGGAGTCTCTGTAAGTCGTATTGATCTGAAAATTTACGAATAAATCGCGATGTATGTTAGCTAACTTTCGTTAGTTCAACACTTTTTTATTTGAGCAATATAAGGTCTTCAAAAAAATCAGTTTCTACCTTCTGGTCTGTTTTGATAGATTTCTGCCATTATTTGCATTTGCTTCTTATTGATTCCTTTTTGGGTTCTTTTTGGGAAATTGAGATTTTTGAAAGAGTTTCTACAGTAGCTTGTGTTTTTAGTGAAAAGTTTTGCTGTTCTAAAGCTAAGACCAAGGGTCTATTATCTTTTTAATACACTAATGTTGCTAATGAAGATTGTGTGAAGTTTTATATGAAGGAAAAATTTCAGGTGTAGAGAGAGAATGATATAATGAGATGAATAATGGACAAAAGCTCAAGCTTGGGGATGCCACCCTGGTGTCACCCCAAGAAATATCCAAGAGGTACAAGCGTCAAAGCTTGGGGATGCACAAGGCATCCCCTTCTTCATCAATAACAAGCTCAGGTCTTTCTAGACACTTCGTTTTTATCGTTTCATGCAATGTTGTGTTGTTCTTGGAGCATCTTAGTTTTCTTTTGATTTGCTTAGTTGTTTAGTTTGATTGAATAAATTAGTTTGGACCCCTGTTCTCGCTGTGTTGTTTCAAATAAGTTGATTGGTGTTGGAAAGGAGTAGAGAGTTCTTGCTTAAAAGTGCAAGAGGAGCTTGCATTGACTATGACTTAGACTTTAGCATGTCATGCTAGGTGTTTTTTTGAACTTATGCTTAGTGATTATTGTTGTAGCATGACTTGTTCCAAACAATTGGGATTGCTTAGTGTGCCTTGAAGGAATCATGCGTTGTTTTAGCATACAAAAAGCATACTATTGTAGAATTCTCTTTTGATGTTTTGTTTGGGTTGATTTGACACATGCTCGCACCATGTTATGACTATGAACAAGTTAGTATAGACACTATGATAATTTAGTCATTGACTTGTAGTACCACTCTATGCTTTGATTAGTAATGTTTTGTCGCTCTGCATGATTATGGCCATTATTGCTCTCTTAGTTGGTTGCTCCCAGTCTTTTGCTAGCCTCAAATTGTATGAGTAAGCTCTAATCATGCTTCCAACTCCCAAGAAACCAAGTTATTCCAAAGTGTCCACTATAAATTCCTATGCATGGTGTGTTACACCATTCTAAGTATATTCTTGTTTTCAGCTATCTTCCAATTAAAAAGTATTTTGTTATGTGAAAACTTAGTGATTAGAGCCCTCACGAACTTGATGGCACACTTTATTTTCTTTGCCGCTAATAAACTTGAACCATTGTGTCATCTATGGTGTATATTCTTGCACTTCTACGTTGGAATTAGCAGAACCATGCTGTCATGGGTAAGGTTTTCAACATTACACTTGTAGTTTGTACACAGTTGATATCATGTTCTTTTGTCTATGGATGTCACCAGTGTGAAATAATGTGAGGACCGGAATTTAACCTCCAAACCTCCTGTGCATCTCGTCAATCCCAAGATCAAGTTGGCGACACAGCAAAATGAATACCATTACATAACGTTTACAAAGTAATTATTACAAAGTTTGAATAGTAATAGCCACATAGTATAATGTCATGTGACATTTATTACAACCGGAAACACAGCGGAAATAAAATGCATAGTGACTCCATCTCAGCCACAGGCAGTCGATGTAGTCCACGAGGCCTCACTCATCAGCGCCATCATAGTAGTCGTAGTCCTCCCCTTCATAGTATTCTGAATTTCAACAAAAGTATTGCCATGAGTACATAGAGTACTCAACATACCCTTTATGCAAAACCTGATATAACTACATGTGGCTTTATGTGGAGGTCATATGGTTTTTTTGCATAAAAGGCAATTTTATTTGCAATTGATAGTAGTTTTGATAAAAGCAGGTTTTAGACGAAAACATGTTTTATCATCAATGTGGTGTTTCTCATCATCGTGGTTGTCCTCGACAACTCGCCTACTTCAACAGATTCCAGGAAAAGGATAGAGGCAAAGAGGGAAGTAGCAAGAAAGGTTCCTGTATGTAAAGAAGGATTCATGTGTTGTCCATGACCATGGACACGGCTATTCGAATAGTTTTAACTCTGCAGAGGTTGTACACTTTTCCCACACGACACAACCCCGTCTTGTTTCCCACCAGTGGCCGCTAGTTTAGTACACACCATTTGGTGTACCAGCAAATCGGAATTGTGGACAAGGTCTTTTAGTTAGATCCCCCAAAGATGTGACGAATCCACCGGGTCTGGCGCACGGAACTGAGTATGTCCCCAAACCGGTCCCCCCAGCTGTGCCGAAGGCTCCCCCATAGGCAGACACCTCATCAGCGGTATGGCGACATCGACACCTAAGGCTGACTAACCTACTTAACCAAGTCGGTGCCCATTATAGCATGTGGTTGTACGATGGTCATAATCTTCAAATCCAAGACTTATTAGGCCCTCATGCGGCACAGACGACGGATTTCTCCCTCCATCTAGTGAAGGGCAGCCAATAGCTCCTTCCCTTGATCCAGCTGTCGCCAGCGCCAGTGTTTAGATGGTAAGTTTCACCCAGAGTAGAATAGAGTAGAAGGAAGCAACATCGGGTAGCTCAGCGAGCTCAACAAGTTTCAAAAGTGTATATTCAACCCGAGGGTCATCCAATTCCTCCGAAGAGGGAAGATCAAGAATCCTAAATATTATTGAGCATGGCTAAGCAATCTACTCTAACAGGATTACTACATAATCTCTACTCAGGGTAGTATATGGCGACATGTGTATCATGATATGTGTGTAACCAAAATAGCAGTAATATTTTTAAAATAATAAATAACATGCATTTGTAAAACATAGGATAATTATGAAAGGGGCATGCCTTCGTTCTTTTGTTGTTGTTGTTGTTGTTCTGCTCTTCCTCGTAGTCTTGATTCTGACCGAACTCGTCACTCCCTACTCATCATAATGATAAATCACACATAAATACAAACTCTGAATAACCACAAATAAAATCCAAATGGAGAGATCCAAATAAGCTTGCGACATTTTAACGGTTCGGGATATAAAGGTCAGTGTACCGTTCTCGACAAATAATAATACTAGGAAAATAATATAATTTTTATATATCTTATATAGTTGACATAGATTTAATAGACACGCAAAGAGCAAACAATCATACGCTAGCTAGGCAGACAAATACGCATACATATGAAATAAAAGCATGCAAAAGCTACTGTGAGCTATACATGCAATGATAGCACGTATGCACTAGACTAGAAGATATAGATATCTACTAGCAATATAAGCAATCCGTACAGATTGAGGTTTACAAACTAACCTGACTTGTTCCCTACCGACAGTACACAGACTAATTCGAGAGAAAAAACAATATGATTCCTTATTTCTACTAAAATCATGACACTCGTAAGCAACATCTAATGTATACTGCATTAATCAACCATGCACAGTTTATTTGGGACTAAACGTACGTGTATATATATGCTTATATTGGTGCATCAGAATCAAACAATTCTACAGCAAATAAGCCTACTCAAACACACTAGCAGCAGCGCTCGTGTACTAATAATAAGCAACCAACAGGAACAAGGTCGTATGCAAGTTGTACGTGGTGTACTAAGATCAAAAGATCTTCAAAAAGGATAGATAAACTTTGACGGTTTTCGCAACTAACAACACGGGTGGGTTCTTAGAATTACTTAGCACAGTTATTAAGTTGGGTCCAAGATCATTAGACGTGTGTAAGATGATCTAATCTTCCTATGCCACCGATCGGCGTTCGGTTCACGGCAACCGTGCAAACTACAAAACTATGGCTAAAAATCATGTCTAGAAGGTAGGTCGCATCTAGACTAACGCGTGTGCAAGGACATTGGTTGAAGCTTACCGAGCGCGACACGATCGTCCGCGGAAGGCGATGAACCGAGCTGGAACGGCGGGCGAGTACGTCGTAGGTGATCCACGGCTTATCCTTCTAGTTCCACGAATCATCCCTCCTCCTCCTCTTGTTCCTTGCGGCGCAACAACTCCTCCTCCCGTGGCCGGATTCGTTAGGAACGCGAGCGGCGCTCGGCGGCGGCCTCGCGGAGCTTCGCGAGATTAGATCCGTTTTTCGATCTAGGGTTCTAGGTGGCGGCGGTGGGTTGAAAAGAGAAGACCAGGGTCGACCTAAGGGTGTATATATCTCGATAGGAGGCGGTGTGCAAGCGTAAGAATCAGAGTCGGATGGTTCCCGTCGGCTGCTGTACATACGCGATACAGACTCCTCGCGTGCGAAGACCTGCGAGCAGCGAATCGGAGCTGCGTTGCTGGACTGCCTAGACTGGTTGGGTTGGGATTTTGTAGGCTAGGTTTGATGAGTACATCATAAATACATGGAAAAGAAATAGGCCAGAGAGAATACTCGCATGTATACAAGGAAAGAAGAGCACGACATGCTGGTGCAACAATGCATGGCACGCATGCATGTTCATGAGTTCTGCCATGCACAGCATGTATGTGCGTGTGCATGTGTGTGTCTAGAAGTCAATTCAAAAGAAAAATTCGAGAGAACCAAACCAAAAACAAATTGGAGGATCAAGGTCCAATCCAAAATTCTCTTAATTAAATTAATTTTAAATAGTTTGGAATTAATTTCTAGAAACTCTAAATAAAATAAAATATTATTTTATTACACTGCAACATCCTTCACTTAAAAAAAATAGACCCGTAAAAATCAGGATGTTATAATTCTATCACCCTTACAAAGAATCTCGACCCCGAGATTCGTCCTAAGAGAATAGATTTGGGAATTCCTCGTGGAGAGCATCTTCTCGTTTCCATGTCGCTTCCTCCTCGCTGTGATTACTCCACTGAACTTTATAGAACTTGATCACGTTCCTTCTAGTTGTCCTTAACCGCTCATCGAGAATTTTGACCGGATACTCTTCATAAGTTAAGTCATCTTGAACATCTAGGGCATCTAAATAAGTTTTCTGAGCCTCTTCCTCCGGCTTAGCAAAACATTTCTTCAACTGGGACACATGGAATACATTGTGCACCTTGGATAATTTCTCCGGTAAATCCAACTCATATGCAACCTCACCATGACGGGATGTGATTGTAAAGGGTTCAATATACCATGGTGCCAACTTTCCCTTGAGTCCGAAATGGCGCATCCCGCGAAGTGGGGATACCTTCAAGTACACCTCATCACCCTTCTTAAACGCCAAATCATGACGACGTTTATCGGCATAAACTTCCTGTCTAGATTGGGCAGCTCGTAGCCTTTCCTGTATCATCCTTACTTGCTTATCTGCCTCCTTGTTCTCTCCCACATCATGCCAATTGAGTGGAGTGCGGCACTTCCGTCCATACAAAAATTTAAATGGATACATTTCCAAGCTTGCATGAAAGCGGTTGTTATAAGAGAACTCTGCATACGGTAAACTCTTGTCCCAAGTGCGCTCACAAGTCAATGTGCATGCCCTAAGCATGTCTTCCAAGATCTGGTTCACTCGTTCAGTCTATCCATCCGTCTGTGGGTGATAAGCCGTGCTAAAATTCAATTGTGTCCCTAAGACCTCATGTACCTTCTTCCAAAACCTGGAGGTAAATTGGGTACCTCGATCAAACACTATCTTTTTAGGAACTCCATGTAGGCAGACAATTTTGGCCATGTATAATTCAGTCAATTTATCACCCTTATATGTAGTCTTCACTGGAATAAAATGAGCTAACTTGGTCAATCGATCTACGATGACCCAAATAGAATCATATCCTAACAATGTCCTAGGAAGTCCTGTAATGAAATCCATCCCGATTTCTTCCCATTTTGACTTAGGAACCTTGAGCGGTTGAAGTAATCCTGCAGGCTTTTGATGCTCAGCCTTGACTCTTCGACATACATCACACTGAGACACATATTCCGCAATCTCCCGCTTCATGCTAGACCACCAGCAACTGTCTCGAAGATCATGGTACATCTTCGTACTCCCCGGGTGTATGGAGTATGCTGATTCGTGTGCCTCCTTCATAATCGAATCCTTAAGCTCCTTTTGGTCCGGTACCAACAGACGATTTCGAAACCAAATTCTTCCGTTTTCATCCTCCTTGTATTCAGGTGTTTCCCCTAACTTGATCTTCGCTCGAATCTCTTCAATTGCCTTGTCATTTTTCTGAGCATCTCTAACTTGATCTGCTAGAGTGAACTTCACTTCTAGCACCTCTTCATTCTCAGCGAGGCTAACATTCGGGTTCAACTTTCTGAATTCCTCATGCAACTTTGGTTGAGCTTTCTGAATTGTCAGGTTATTGCAATAAACCTTTCTGCTCAACGCATCCGCTACGACATTAGCTTTACCAGGGTGGTAATTCACGCCAATGTTATAGTCCTTGATTAATTCCAACCATCTCCTCTATCTTAGATTCAAATCGGGCTGAGTGAAGATATACTTCAAGCTCTTATGGTCCGTATATATCTCGCAATGATTACCAATAAGGTAATGTCTCCAAATCTTCAGGGCATGCACTACAACAGCCAATTCCAAGTCATGGGTAGGATAGTCACCTCATGCGGGCATAACTGTCTCGATGCATAGGCCACCACTTTGCCTTGTTGCATGAGTACACAACCCAAAACTTGCTTGGACGCATCACAATAAACATCGAAATCTATCCGGATATCAGGCAAGATCACAACTGGAGCAGATGTCAATCTTCTCTTGAGTTCCTGGAAACTAGTTTCGCAAGCTGGTGTCCACTCAAACTTTTTCTCCTTGATTAACTGCGTCATCGGGCATGCAATCCTTGAGAAATATTCTATGAAGCGGCGCTAGTATATGGCAAGTCCGAGGAAGCTGCGTATCTTCGACACATTATTTGGTTGCTCCCAATTAAGTACCGCCTCCACTTTAGCTGGATCCACTGCTACCCCTTCAGCTGAGATGACATGACCAAGAAAGTCCACTTTCTTCAACCAAAACTCACACTTGCTAAATTTGTCATAGAGTTGATGTTGTCTAAGCCTTTCGAGAACAATCCGAAGGTGTTTCTCATGCTCTTCTTCATTATGATAGTAAATCAACACATCATCAATGAACACCACAACGAACTTATCTAAGCAGTCCATAAACACTTTATTCATCAGGTTCATGAAGTAAGATGGTGCATTTGTGAGCCCAAATGACATCACTAGAAACTCATATAGACCATACCGAGTCACAAAGGCTGCCTTAGGTATGTCTTGTGGTCAGATCTTCAGTTGATGATATCCCGACCTGAGATCTATCTTAGAGAACACTGAAGCTCCCTTCAACTGATCGAATAGATCATCAATCCTTGGCAAAGGGTATTTATTTTTTATGGTTACTTCATTCAGGGCACAGTAATACACACACATGCGCATGGTACCATCTTTCTTTTTCACAAACAACACTGGTGCTCCCCAAGGTGAGGTGCTTGGTCTAACATATCCCTTCTCCACAAGCTCCTGAATTTGCTTCTTCATCTCAGCTAGCTCATTTGCCGACATTCTATATGGTATCTTTGCAATAGGTGCGGTGCCTAGAACTAACTCAATAGCAAACTCTATCTCACGGTCTGGTAGGATACCTGGTAACTCCTCCGGAAAAACATCTGGGTATTCCCTGACCACTCTAACATCAGACACATCCATATCCTTCAAGTTGTTCAGTATACTATCCACTACGGTTTGGGATGCTAACTCCGGTTTATAGTCTACCACTGTTCCATCAGGATTGGTTAGTGTTAACGCTCTAAGGCCACAATCTAGCATAGCCTTGTGTCTTGTTAACTAGTTCATGCCTAGAATGACATCTAACCCTTTAGAGTTTAACACTATGAGGTTTGCTAGAAACTCTACTCCTTCGATTGTTATGATCACTTTAGGACACCTTAAACCTGTCCTAAGAATTCCCCTAGGTGATTGTACTGCCATCTCCCGACTCATACCCTCGGTTTTCAAATGATGTTTTTTAACAAATTTCTTGGAAACGAACGAATGGGAAGATCCAGAACCAAAAAGTACTAAACCATAGCATGAGTTGATTGGGAACATACCAAGAACAACATCTTAGGCTTCATGAGCTTGTTCGGCCGTGACATGGTTGACTTGACCACGCCCTGGCTGTCCTGATGCGCGAGATGCGCCTCCTGGGGTAGGTAGTATGCCTCATCCACATCCCGCTGCTAGTGTCTTGGCTGCAGACCCCAAATTGAACTTCACTGGTGTCGTCCCCATGTTCTTCTTGCTCGGGCATGCTACAACAAAGTGTCCCTCTACGCTACAGTTGTAGCATGCTTTTCCAGCAGTGTTGGCATGGTTTCCTCCGATTTCAGCTCTCGAAGTATGATATGCATTGTGCGAATAGTTGTGATTAGTATTCGCCGGCTTGGGAGCTGGTGCACAATAACCTGGGTTGTTATTGTTCTTCTAGCGCGAGCTCCCTGCCCCATGACCCTGTGGTGCCTTGTGCTTGCGGTGTTCCTCCAGTTCCCTCTTGGAGTTATCTTGCAAAATTGCCTTGTTGACCAAACTCTGGAAGTTGGGGAAATCATGAGACACCAACCTATCCTTCAGACCTGGGTTCAATCCCCTTAGAAACCTTGCAGTCTTGTCCGCTTCAGTAGGGATATCCGCCTTCCCATAGCGAGATAACTGTGTGAATCTGTCCCAGTATTCCGAAACTGACATCTTTCCCTGAACTAGAGCTCGGAATTCATCCCGCTTCAGTTCCATGAGACCAGCAGGAATGTGTGTAGTGCGGAAAGCCTCTGCAAAACCATTCCAGGTAATCCCCTCAGCATCATCATGCGCATCATAATAGTTCTCCCACCAATCTGCGGCTACACCCTTGAGTTGGTGCGCAGCAAACCTCACACGGTCCTGAGCATTGACATTCACTAGATTGAGTTTCCGATGAATTTCCTTTAGCCAATCATCAGCCTCAACAGGGTTAGCCGACCCCCCCCCCCCAAAGTAGGTGGCTTTGTCCTCATGAACTCAGCTAGCTTGGACTGCGGTGGTGGCTGGTTCTGGTTCTGATTCTGGTTGAAGTTCTGATTCTGGTTCTGGTTCGCCAGATTAGCGGCCATCTATTGCAACAACTGGGTCTGCATCAGCATCACTTGCGCCATGTCCGGTGGTGGCAGTGGTGGTGGCGGCTGGTTTCCCTCATCCTCGGTGTCCGTATCATTGTCATGGACTTCACCTTCAGGGATGTTCCCCTGAAAAGCCGGTCCACGACCGCGTCCACGTCCATGTCCTCCGCGACCATGACCTCTGTTGGCATTCATCCTGTTGTCGTTCACATTAGGATTAGATAAGAGGGAGTATTGACTAACCCAACACCAATAATTTCAAACATGGCAGAGAGACAAATATAACCACAAAAACTCCAATCCAAAAGCAATAATTTCATAGCTCACACACCATGGTTCAAACAAGCAAGAGTAATTAGCTACACCACATGCATAATGCATAGATCGGTAGTCTACTAGCACACACCATGTATATAGATAAAATAGCTAACGAGTTCTCACACTTATTTAATAATAAACTAAACAAAAGTCTTCACTCATGGTTACTAGCACTAGGCACTATGACTCTACGTCCAAGCATGCATCCATTCGGTCATGCATGCGACTACTCAGCTGCCCGAGCGCTGCACGCAAGACTCAAATATGTCTTCTCCATCGGAGCTTGATTCACTTGCGTCTTGAGACTCCTGCTCTAGGCTAGCTGGAATTCGCTCTTCTGGCTCCGTCTCCTCCTGAGAACTGTCAGCTAAACCTTGTCGTGCACATGGCGGTGCCGAAAAAGCGAGAAACGGCCGCAATAGGCCGACACTTGAGGCAATAATTCTGTGCACGAAGACTCTTCTTCGTCCGAGTGACCATCATGTGAGGATGATTCCGGACTCTGTGCTGTGGTGCTTGAGGTGCAGGTTGCTATAGTTCCGGTCCATGTCCTTCGCCGCCATGGACTGCCAGTGCGGTCTCCGTAGCGGCCTCGTCCTCCTGTACCGCCACTATGACATCCTCCATGGTAGCTTCAGCAATGTCACGAGCAATTTCAGCAGCGTCACGAGAAGCATTAGCCACGTCCAAAGCTGTGTTGGCATCCGCGAGCTGCTCCCGTAGAGTGTCAATTCGATCCTAGTAGCGGTGGCCACGGAGAATTGCTTCATCTAGCATCCTTGTGGTGATGACCAACTGGCATTCTAGACCGAAGTTCAGTGATGACATGTGAATGATTGTGGGATCATCCTCCTCCTGATGGTACCTCTCGTCTTGGCGTAGTTGTCCTCCATCGTTTCGATAGGCGAAGTAATGGAAAGGAGTGTCATGGAGCTTCTCCCTGTAATCCCATGCCAGCTTATGTAGTGCCTCGCGAATGGTGCCAATGGTGCCCTCTACGAAGTCCTCTCCGATCGCACTAAACGTGTATCCTCTAAGTCTCTCATGACGTCCAGGCGAGGTTAGACTAGAGTACACCACTAGAGTCACCCTCACGTATTCCTCATTCCAAAGTGATTGTCTAGTACGTCTAGTAGCCTCCGGGTCACGCTCATAGCCCAAATGGGTGAGCATGTCACGAAACTCCCGTCTCAGGTTGCCGAACTCTTTAATCCTACGGGTCAAGAAAATGTCCATCTATGAATATTTGAATAAGACAAGTATGATCAGTATCATGTAGAAGCCAAAATAAGATAGACAAGTTACAGAAAGAAAACATATTTTTATTTGTAACATATAGCTTTAGTATAGAGTACGATACTAGGGCTTTCAATTCTAACTAAGGCCACGCGACTAGGTCAACGTCGGCTCTGATACCACTTCTGTGAGGACCAAAATTTAACCTCCAGATCTCCTGTGCATCTCGTCAATCGCAAGATCAAGTTTACGACACAGCGAAATGAATACCATTGCATAACGTTCAAAAAGTAATTATTACAAAGTTTGAATAGTAATAGCCACATAGTATAATGTCTTGTGACATTTATTACAACCAGAAACACAATGGAAATAAAATGCATAGTGACTCCATCTCAGCCACAGGCAGTCGATGTAGTCCACGAGGCCTCACTCATCAGCGTCATCATAGTATTCGTAGTCCTCCCCTTCATAGTATTTTGAATTTCAACAAAAATATTGCCATGAGTACATAGAGTACTCAACATACCCCTTATGCAAAACCTGATATAACTACATGTGGCTTTATGTGGAGGTCATATGGTTCTTTTGCATAAAAGCCAATTTTATTTGCAAATGATAGTAGTTTTGATAAAAGCAGGTTTTAGACAAAAACATGTTTTATCATCAATGTGGTGTTTCTCATCATCATGGTTGTCCTCGACAACTTACCTACTTCAACATATTCGAAGAAAAGGATAAAGGCAAAGAGGGAAGTAGCAAGACAAGTTCATGTATGTCAAGAAGGATTAATGTGTTGTCCATGACCGTGGACACGGCTATTCGAATAGTTTTAACTCTGCAGAGGTTGTACACTTTTCCCACACGACACAACCCCGTTTTGTTGCCCACCATTGGGCGCTGGTTTAGTACACACCATTTGGTGTACCGACAGATCGGAATCGTGACAAGGTCTTTCAATTAGATCCCCAAAGATGTGACGAGCCCACCGGTGCAGGCGCCGAAGGAGAGTATGTCCCAAACCGTCCCCATCATGCGTAACGATCCCCATAGGCAGACACCTCATCAGCGGTATGGCGACATCGACACCTAAGGCTGACTAACCTACTTAACCAAGCCACTGCCCATTATAGCATGTGGTTGTATGATGGTCACAATCTTCAAATCCAAGACTTATTAGGCCCTCATACGGCACAGACGATGGATCGATCCTTCCCTTGATCTAGTTGTCGCCCGCGCCAGTGTTTAGATGGTAAGTTTCACCCAGAGTAGAATAGAGTAGAAGGAAGCAACATCGGCTAGCTCAGCAAGCTCAACAAGTTTCAAAAGTGTATATGCGACCCGAGGGTCATCCAATTCCTCCGAAGAGGGAAGATCAAGGATCCTAAATATTATTGAGCATGGCTAAGCAATCTACTCTAATAGGATTACTACATAATCTCTACTCAGGGTAGTATATAGCGACGGGTGTATCAAGATATGTTTGTAATAAAATAGCAGTAATATTTGTAAAACAATAAATAACATGCACTTGTAAAACATAGGATAATTATGAAAGGGGCATGCCTTCGTTGTTGTTGTTGTTCTGCTCTTCCGCATAGTCTTGATTCTGATCGAACTCGTCACTCCCTACTCGTCATAACGATAAACCACACTTATATATAAACTCTGAATAACCACAAATAAAATCCAAATGGAAAGATCCAAATAAAACGATCCAAATAGGCTTGCGACATTTTAACAGTTCGGGATATAAAGGTCGGTCTACCGTTCTCGACAAATATAATACTAGGAAATTAATATAATTTTTATATATCTTATATAGTTGACATAGATTTAATAGACACGCAAAGAGCAAACAATCATATGCTAGTTAGACAGGCAAATACGCATACATGTGAAAATAAAAGCATGCAAAAGCTACTGTGAGCTATATATGCAATGATAGCACGTATGCACTAGACTAGAAGATATGGAGATCTACCAGCAATATAACCAATCAATAGAGATTGAGGTTTGCAAACTAACCTGACTTGTTCCCTACCGACAGTACAAAGACTAATTTGAGAGAAAAAAACAGACTGAGGTTTGCCTATGCCATCGATCGGCGTTCGGTTCACCGGCAACCGTGCAAACTATAAAACTATGGCTAGAAATCATGTCTAAAAGGTAGGTCGCATCTAGACTAACGCGTGTGTGCAAGGATTTCGGGTGGAGCTTACCGAGCGCGACACGATCATCCGCGGAAGGCGATGAACCGAGATGGAACGGCGGACGAGTACGTCGTAGGTGATATGTGGCTTGTCCTTCTGGTTCCACGAATCAGCCCTTCTCCTCCTCTTGTTCCTTGCGGCACAGCACCTCTTCCTCCAGTGGCCGGGTTCGTCGGGAACACGAACGGCATTCGGCGGCGGCCTCGCGGAGCTTCGTGAGATTACATCCGTTTTTCGATCTAGGGTTCTAGGTGGCGGCGGTGGGTTGAAAAGAGAAGACCAGGGTCGACCTAGGGTGTATATATCTCAATAAGAGGCGGTGTGCAAGTGTAAGAATCGGAGTCGGATGGTTCCCGTCGGTTGTTGTACGTACGCCACACAGACTCCTCTCATGCGAAGACCTGCGAGCAGCGAACGGAGCTGCGTTGCTGGACTGCCTAGGCTGGTTGGGTTGGGCTTTTGTGGGCTAGGTTTGATGAGTACATCAGAAATACATGGAAAAGAAATAGGCCAGAGAGAATACTCGTACGTATACAAGGAAAGAAAGCACGACGTGCTGGTGCAACAATGCATGGTACGCATGCATGTTCATGAGTTCTGCCATGCACAGCATGCATGCGCGTGTGCATGTGTGTGTCTAGAAGTCAAATCAAAAGAAAAATTCGAGAGAACCAAACCAAAAACAAATTGGCGGATCAAGGTTCGATCCAAAATTCTCTTCATTAAATTAATTTCAAATAGTTTGGAATTAATTTCTAGAAACTCTAAATAAAATATTCTATTATTTTATGACACTGCAACATCCTTCGCTTTAAAAAAAAAATTAGACCCGTAAAAATCAGGATGTTACAAATAAAAAGGAAACTTGTAAGTCCATGGATTATGTATTTTATGTTAGAGAAACGCCTGGCCGCTAGTATAAACCATGCCAACATCATCATAATGAGTAATCTTGTGAAGCATCTTCAATAAAAATCTATGCAAATAGTAAATAAAAAGATCGCTGAGATGCTCATTGTCTGCTTGCCTTGTTATTTTGGTTATGGGATAGCTCATGTACCATGTGCAAAGGGTACCCCGTTGGCGGTTCTCTATGATACACATGTACTTACTATGACAAGAACTTACAGGTGACCAAAGTTGAGTAGCATGCGGTGCGGCCCTCGTAGGGACATGAGATTGTCAACTTATACTTTGTCAAGCATATACTCCATAGTTTATTTACTTTAACCTTAATCACTTCAAGATGCTTATGAGGGCTGAAAGCTAACAAGTACCATAATTTTTGAAAGCTCTTTTTGAAACTTGAAATCTCTGCTTCTCTTTATGAAGGAACTTTTTTCCACTATTATATTGAGTCTCCATCTTCTACCTTTAGGCACCAGTTAAAAGAGCATAATTGCCATTCTTAGTTCTATGTGCAGTGTTCCAAAACTTTTTCATTGATGCATATTGTTGATATTTCTTGTTCTTGTGATATTTGTATCTAGTCACTCTTATGAACTTTGAAGATGTCCTATGCATCTATTTGCTACTCTATAAGGGACAAGTTGAATGCCTATGCCATGTTTTCTGTATGTGAAACAAACAAACAAACGTTTTTCAATGCATGTTATTCATGATCTTTGTTTGTAGCCTTTCATGTTGCATGCATAGTTACTTTGTCTTATTGTTAGAACTCCATCTTTCATGCACATGTTTAGAGTTTTTTGATCCTAGCTTTCAATGCTTGCAAATGGTTTAATCTTGGTTTTGATGGTGCATGTCACCTCAAAAATTATTTTTTTATAACTTACCTACTCGAGGACGAGTAGGAGTTAAGCTTGGGGATGCTTGATACATCGGAAACGTATCTATAATTTTTTATGTTCCATGCCTGTTTAGTATCTACTTTTCTTTGCTTTGTCCACACTTTGAGGTGCTTTTCATATGTTTTCTGGTACTAACCTATTAAAAATTTGCCACAATGCTAGTTGCATGTTTTCTACTATTTTTGGTCCAGAAAAGATAGTAAGGAAATATTCTCGGAATTGCACTGGACAAAATCCAAAGTCAATATTTCACCGAGGAGAACACGTAGTCCAGAGGAGAGACGGACGGGCGCCATAGGGTGGCCACACCTAGGGTGGGCTCTCATACTGGGTAGGTCAGGGCCCCGGGCTGCCTCCCAGCCTCGCCTCTTCGCCTATAAGAAGCCCCCGATGCAAAAACCCTAAGTACCCGATCAATATTCCACGAAACCGTCAGTAACCGCTGCCACCATCGTCCCTAGATCGGGGGATCTGAAGCTCCTCCTGGCACCCTGCCGGAGGGGAGATCATTCGGAGGCCTTCTTCTTCATCATCCTAGCCTCCGGTATGAAGCGTGAGTAGTTCCACCTTGGACTACGGGTCCATGTAGTAGCTAGATGGTTGTATCTCCTCCTTGTGCTTTCATGTATAGATCTTGTGAGCTCCATTCATGATCAAGATCTCATCTATTTGTAATCATGCATGTTGTGTTTGTGGGGATCTAATGGATATTGAGATTACTATGTCAGACTGATTAATGGTTTTGTCTTATTGATTCTATCATGCTTGTGTTGTTTGTGATCTTGCATGCTCTTCGTTGTTAGTAGCTATCTTCGCCAAGTAGTTGCTAGTGACTCCAAGAGGGGGTATTTATGCTCGATAGTGGGTTCATGCCTCTACTTAATCAAGTGAAGTGATAGAAAACTCTACGGTTGTGGATGTGTTGTTGCCACTAGGGAGAAAACGGCGGTCTCTTGTTCATGGAACAAGTGGATTGTTTACCATACACACTTTGCTTAAAGCAGTTGTCTGTTGCTTGCAACTTAATACTGGAGGGGTTCGGATGATAACCCAAAGGTGGACTTCTAGTCATAGATGCAGTTGGATGGCGGTCTATGTATACTGTTGTATTGCCCAATCGAATCTCATAGGATCTTTTTGTCTAGTCTTGCATTGTTATGCCTTGCTCAGTCCTGTCAATTGCCCTGCTGTAATTTGTTTACCTAGCATGCCATGTTTGTTTATATAAGGAGAACACCTCTAGTGAACTATGGACCACGGTCCAATCTTTACCATTGACACATCCTCCACTGTTACTGTTTACTTGCTGCAAACCATCATCACCTTTCACACCATACAATTAACCCTTTGTTACAACAACCGGTGAGATTGACAACCTCACTGTTAGTTGGGGAAAAGTCTTGAGTTTATGTTGTGCAGGTTTCCACGTTGCTTGCAACACCTTTGAGATGTTTCATTCCTCCTACTAGTTCGATAACCTCGGTTTCTTACTGAGAGAATACTTGCTGTTGTGCTGCTTCACACCTTGCTCTTGGGGTTTCCCAACAAAGCGCTCTCAGGCGCCATCAACAACACTCTCTTCGATTGCTCAATTCATTTGTAGGCACACTTGCGTAATGCTTGCTTGTCCTGTTCTATAGGTTCACAAGCAATGCCATTATATTTCATATCTAATGGTTCGTCCTAAGAAGCGACATATCTATCCTCTACTGTATATATATAGTTCATTCATAGTTTGCATTCTTTTGCTACAAGGTCTCTTATGATGCCTTTATAATTTCTATTTGGATCCTAGGTATGACAGTAACTGCATGCCCATTTTGTAGCTCACCGCAAATTCTGGGTCACCCAACATCTCTTGCATTTTAGGATAAACGACCTCTTCCATATAAATTTGTTGAAATGACCTGGCCAGTTTATATTTGCTGAAATTCTAAGAAACACTTTGATTGATTTCTCATTTCATTGTATGCACACTTTTCTAATGCTTGCTTTTCCTCTTCTAAAGGTTTGCAAGAGACGCCATTATATTTCTAATCTGGTGCTGCTTCATCTTAAGCAATGACATAACTATCAACTACTGTGTAGTTCATTCATGGTTTGTGTTCCTTCCCTACAAGTTCTCGCATCATGCCATTATAATTTCAATCTTGTTCATTCTTATCTACGAAAGAAACTGCATGCCCACTGTGTAGATCACCGCAAATTCTGAGTCATCCAACGTCTCTTGCATTCCAAGATATACTACCGCTTCCATATTTTTTTTTGAAATGACCTGGCTAGTTTATATTTGCTGAAATTCTAGGAAACACTCTGTTCGATTTCTCAATTCATTTGTAGGAACACTTGTGTAATGCTTGCTTGTCCTATTCTATAGGTTCACAAACAATGCCATTATATTTCATATCCAATGGTTCCTCCTAAGGAGGGACATAGCTATCCTCTACTGTATATATAGTTCATTTGTAGTTTGTATTCTTGCTCTACAAGTTTTCTTATGATGCATTTATAATTTCTATGCGGTTTCTAGCTACCACAGTAACTGCATGCCTATTGTGTATTTCACCATAAATTCCAGGTCACCCAACGTCTCTTGCATTCCAGGTAAACGACTGCTTCCATATACATTTGTTGAAATGACTTGGCCAGATTATATTTGCAGAAATACTTAGAAACACTTTGATTGATTGCTCATTTCATTGTAGGCACACTAGTCTAATGCTTGCTTGTCCTCTTCTATAGGTTTGCAAGATATGCCATTATATTTCTAATCTGATGCTGCTTCATCCTAAGCAATGATATAACTATCCTCTACTGTGTAGTTCATTTGTGGTTTGTGTTCCTACTCTACATGTTCTCGCATGATGCCATTATAATTTATTTCTCCTTCATTCTTAGCTACAAAAGTAATTGCATGCCCATTGTGTAGCTTACTGCAAATTCTAAGTCACCCAACGTCTCTTGCATTCCATGATATACTACTGCTTCCATATATATTTGTTGAAATGACCTGGCTAGTTATATTTGCTAAAATTATAGGAAACACTTTGTTCGATTGCTCAATTCATTCGTAGGCACACTTGTGTAATGCTTGCTTGTCCTATTCTACAGGTTCACAAGCGAGCCATTATATTTTGTATCTAGTTCTAGTTCATCCTAAGGAACAACCTAACTATCCTCTAATGTATAGTTCATTTGTGGTTTGCATTCCCGCTCTACAAGTTCTCAAATGATGATGTTATAAATTTCTGTCTCGTTCATTCTTAGCTACGATAGTAACTGCATGCCATTGTCTGGTTTATTCTTCTATATATATTTTTTGATATGACATGGCTAGTTTATATTTGCTGAAATTCTAAAACACACACATTGTTATATTTCTCATTTCACGGTAGACACACTTGTTTATTGCTTTCTTGTCCTATTTGTTTGACGTGATGGTCAATATATTTGAACCATTGACCAATAGTAAACTCCAGTTCATAGCTCATGTTGTATCAGTTAAATGAGTAGTTTGTCTTGTTTGATGTATTACCTTGTTATTACTTAGTTTCAGACTGCAATTATTGTTATCTCCACCAAAGAGGGGGCTGCAAGATCATGTCTCAAGGTTGTTTTCCAATGTAGATGTCACTCAAAAGAGAGATGCGGGTGATAGATGCAGAAAGCAAATTGACAAACGTTATCAACTCGATTGTCAACTAAAATGTTGAATTTTATTTCCCTTGAGTTGATAATATGTAATAATTTTAAGTAGTTTGCATTTTATGTAATATCTAGATAAATCACATAGCCGTGTAGGCATTTAGTTGACGTCGTCCACACATAGCGGTAGGCGGTTCCATACCTGCGCTAGCCAGGTCGATTAGGGTGCAGTATCGTGCTTTGTATTTACCTGTCTTGTATTAGACCGACAATGAATAGTAAAATGCTCACAAGTTGTACACCTTTTATGATATCATAATGGGCTCCAGAAATGCAGAAACTATAAAAGACCGTAAAAGTAACAGGCCCGACCCACAAGCGTGTTAAGTAACAGTAAATGGCCAAAATAGTAACATGCCAAAACAGTAACATGCTGAAACAGTAACCGACCAAAACAGTAACAGACCAAAATAGTAACCGACCAAAACAGTAACAAATCGAAATATTAACAACTCGAGAATAGTAATGGACCAAAACAGTAAAAGGGCAAAAATCTTAAATGGCCAAAACAGTAACGTCCTAGGCTAGAAAAAGGCCAGGGTCATAGTAGTCCAGAACAGTAATAGGATGAATTGCACCATGAATGAACAGTAATAGGCCGAGAAACCTACTAGGCCAAAACAGTAACAGGCCAGAAATATGCGCAGGGCGTTTATGGGACTGAACAGTAATGGTCCAAAGCAGATTGCATAAATGTGCCCATTTCAAATAGTGGAAAACTATACAGTAAGAGGCCATAATGGTTACGTGACAAAGCGGGCTGGCCATAGGGCCCAATTCAAACAGTAAGGGAAGAAGAGTAACATGCCCTGCCTTTTATGGGCCTTACAAATGAGCCAATTTCAAACAGTGTAGGGAAAAGAGTAACGGGCCCAAAAGTTTACGGGTCGTGGTGCGCAGCACTAGTGGGCCCATTTGTAACAGTGCATGACGAAACAGTAACGTGCCACGATACTATTGGGATCTCTTAATGGGCTAGCCCACTTAATAATTATTAGGCCTTGGATAGACCTGGCTTCTACCACGGTTTCATTGAAAGTTAACGGTGTTAACTTGCCATTAATGGCATTCTCCACGTGACATTTTGCATGACGTCAGCAGTCAATGGGGCTGGCGAACAGATCTATGACGGAACGACTTTTCATGGCTGAAGGGTGCGATCTTCCACAGTTGAAACAAACCATGGTAGATTCATTTGTGATGGGGCTTCTACAATGAAGGGCATCTGTCGTAGAAGGCTTTTCAACCACGTAAAACTGACCTTCAACCACGAAAATCATCTGTTTTAAAAGGACTTTTTTCTTGTAGTGCACGCGGGCCTTTGTGGTGACTCCTTGGAGTATAAAATGAGGCACTTGGCCATTAGGAGAATGGGGGATCTTTGGCCAGTGGGAGGAGTTTGGTCAGTAGGAAGTTCTTTGGCCAGCAGGAGGTTCTTTGGCGAGTAGAAGAGGTTTGGGACAGTAGAGAGTTTGGAGATAAGAGAGCTTGAGTAGAACCGATAGTGAGAGGGGACTTCCTTCTCCACGAGGGAGAGTAGGAAGAAAGGAGATAGAGAGAGTGAGAGAAGAAAGAAAGAAAGAAAGAAAGAGGAATCCCGGGAAGTGTATAAGCTAGATAGAAAGCGACATCCCAGCATCGGAGGGATCATCATCTTGTACCTCGATCCACCCCGGATAATCCACCAAAGCAGGACGTAGGGTTATTAGCCAAAGGGCAGTCCGAACCAAGGTAAAAAATGACTGTGTGCTCTATGTGTGTTGTGTGTTTGTCTCAGCAGGTTCCTACGTCGACGTTGCGGTCGAAACGCCTTCTGCCCACTACCAAACAAATAGGGGTGCCTAGCATCCTCGATGTCCGTGTTGGCGAGATGCGAAATTTGGCGCGCTAGGCAGGGGGGCACTCGCGTTTTTGGGTTCGGCATTCAGCTTCAGTGTCAATAGCATGGACATGCTCCCACGCCCTTCCCACGACAGGGGCTCAGATGCCGAGCCTCATGCACGGCGTGCGGTTACCATCATAGGTACCTACCCGAGTCTAGGTCCAAGCACGACTACACCACCGCCAATGCAGTTAGAACCACACTCTGTGGTTGAGGAAGGCGAGCACGCTGGCGGAGGTGCCGCTGCGCAAGATGTTCCACCACTAGGCGCCGTAGGAGGCGTCGCACTCGAAGATCCCTTCATCAGCGATGCAAGAGGCGCTGCTGGCGGGGTGGTTCTCCCTGGTGGCATAGGACACACTGTCGGAGGGGCCATTTGCGAGAAGGAGTCGAGCCGGTCGGGGCCAAAGGAGCCGACCCTGAACCAAAGCTGTAATTGGATTGTCGACAAGTACACCATAGGGGGTCCTGAAGGCGTTGAGAAGATGGGGTGTGAGCTGTATGGTGTTCCGGGAGTGGTGAGCACAAGTTTACCCAGGTTTCATATCCGACTACGGTGATCGGATCCTACTATTGCTAGCAACCTAGTAATATATTTCAGATGTTACACCGGATTACAAGAGAGGTTCATCTGTGCGAGTAGATTGTTGTTGATCTAAGATCTGGTGCCCTAAAGGCTCCCATAGGTCCGGTTTATATAGTGACTGGAGCCTACAGTTACAGGAGAGAGCTATCCGGCTATGTTACAGAGTCGTTAACTAGATACAGCTTGAATTACATGTAATACTACAGGACTAAGTTGGTAACTCTTTTGGGCCTTGTCGTAGAGGGAAGTGACTCCTCCTATTTCTCTGACTGGGCCTCCCATGAAGCAAAGATCTAACCCGTTGGTGGGCCATCCTGGTCAGCGAGTCCTATTGGTATACCCGGAAAGTATATCCCAAACAGTAGCCCCCGGAAGTCTCCAAGATCCAAAGTCGGATAAATCATCTATCTTGATGGTTTCTTCGTCTTGAGAATCTTAAAGGGTTCCTGAAAACTTCATCCAGTAGTGTAGGATTCTGAGTCTTATCTGAGTACGATCTGTCTTCTTGACTTCAGTCATTTTCATGCTCATTTCAAAACATGAGCTAGATCTAAACAGTGTCGTGCTATGTGACAACTTATTTAGGCCAGGTCTTGTCACTAACAAACATCCTATCAGCACGATGATGACCCACAAGTATAGGGGATCGCAACAGTCTTCGCGGGTAGTATTACCCAATTTATTGATTCGACAAAGGGGAGCCAAATAATACGTGCAAGCCTTAACAACTGAGTTGTCAATTCTGCTGCACCTGGAAATAGTTCTTGCTCACAGAATTTTATCAGTAGCAACAGTTTGTAGTAGCAACAGCAAAACAACAGCAGCAGTAAAATAGGAGCAATAGTAACAGTAGTAGAAAACAGTAGGATACGAGTATAAACATGTAACTTCAAGATCTAGGGAAATTGCAGATAAATAAGAATAAGCATCCAAGTACTAAAAAATCCTAGGCATGTGCTCCATATATAGTCATGCGTGCTCGCAATGAGAACCTGCACAACATATTTTGTCCTGCTAGCCCGTGGCAGCGGGGCCTCTAGGGAACTACTGGCAATTAAGGTGCTCCTTTTAATAGAGCACCGGAGAAAAGCATTAACACTCCATGAACACATGTGATCCTCACACCACAGCCACCCCCTCCGATTGTCCCAATTTCTGTCACTTCGGGGCCTTTGGATCCGAACAATGATATGTGTACACAACTTGCAGATAAGATCACAAACAATACTATCATAATGATTCAACAATAAGTTCAGATTTGAGATCATGGCACTCGGGCCCTAGTGACAAGCATTAAGCACAACAAGTTGCAACAAAGTCAAATAGCACTAATAGAGATACTAAGCACTATGCCCTAACAATCTTATCCGATTACATGATAGAACTCATCCAATCCCTACCATCCACATAGCCTACATCGGGGTATTACTCACTCAAGGATGAAGGAAACATTGATTGTTGATGGAGAGGCGTTGGTGATGATGATGGTGATGATCCTCCCCAAATTCCCCGTCCCGGCAGGGTGCCAGAACGGAGTTTCTGGATCCGAATCTTGGTTTCTGGTGGTGGCGGCGCAACGGAACTCTTTTTGGAAAAACGTCGAACCCCCCTCGGTTTTTAGGTCAAGAGGTAACTTATAGGCGAAGAGGGAGCCCGAGGGGGTGCCTGGGGTGGCCGCACCCCCTAGGCGCGGGTTGAGCCCACCCGCGCCTGGCAGGGGTGTGGGCCCCTAAGCCTCCACTCCGTCTCGTCTTATGGCTCCGTGGATCTTCTTGCGAAATAGGATTTTTGGCATATTTTCCGGGATTTTTCCTGATAGTTGATTTTCTGCACAAAAACTAGACACCAAGGTAATTCTGCTGAAAACAGCGTCAGTCCGTGTTAGTTGTATCCAAATCACACAAGTTTAGAGGAGAAACAATAGCAAAAGTGTTCGGAAAAGTAGATACGTTTTGGACGTATCAACTCCCCCCCAAGCTTAGCTTATTGCTTGTCCTCAAGCAATTCAGTTGAAAACTGAGTGCGATAAAAGAATTTTCACAAACACATTTGCTTCATATGATGTATATATTCTCAGCACAGGAGTAGATACTTAAACCATTCATAATAAGAAGTATGCAACTAAGTCTACTCAATAGTCATTGCAAGCTATGAAGAGAAACCAATTCAATAATAATAAGTAGCATGGAACATAAACATAAGCGACATCGCAATGCTCATAATAAGGTATGATAGAGTGGTATCTCGCTTGCCTTTGTTTGTAGAGCACAATATAAATGCCAAGGCACCTCTGAAGTTCAAGTGAAGACTAGAAGTAAAGATATCAGAGATACAAGCATCAAAGACATGACATAATTAACCAAGTTTTGAGACAAGCACAAGAATGACAACTATGCTCTCAAGAAGGTGCTCACAGAATAAGTGGTGACTCAACAAGGAAGTGAAAAGGTTTTGAAAAGTTTGAAAGGCTTCCAAATGCTGAAAGTAAGGTATTCACTAGCTTTGAGCTCTCATTGCCCCTATCATAGGCATCTTCATGTGGTTATGGTGAAAGTGAGGTCCAATCTGAGTTATATGCTTGACAGACCATAAACTGGAAATCCCATGTCCCTTGAGTACGAGGGCCGCTCCGCATGCTAATCAACTTTCGTTACCTACAAGTTCTTGTCATTGTACATACATGCATATCATAGAGAACCGCCAACGGGGTACCCCTTGTACATGATACAGGAGCTATCCCATGATCAAAATGACAAGGCAAGCAGAAAACGAGCATCTCAGTGATCTTTTTATTTACTATGTGCATAGCTTTTTATTGAGGATGCTTCACAGAATGCTCATTATGGTGGTGCTACAAGTTTCCACCATGATTAGACATGGCTTAGGCTAGCGGCCCAGACATTTCTCTAACACATATATATACTCCATGAACTCACAATCTCCCCTTTTATTTCACACCGTCGACATCTGCAAACAAAAGAGCAAGGTATCAAATGGATATGCATCCATAAGTGTTGAAAACGTTCCCCGTGACAGCACGGTTCTGCTAACTCCCAGCCTATAATTTGCAATCATATAACTTTCATGGATAGGTCACAATGGTTCAGGATTATTAAGTGCAAGAAATAAAGCGTGCCATCAAATTCGTGAGAGCTTTACTAACTAACTTTCTCAAAGCAGTCAAACATTTTATTTGGAAGAAAACAAGGCATATAGAATATGCACTGAAATAGCAATTGATGCTAATAGGTAGGTATGGTGGACACTATTGGCAATATTGGTTTTGGGGAGTTGGAAGCACAAGTTGAGCTCATACTAAGTGCAAATGAAGGCTACCAATAGAGAGGGAGCGACAAACGAGAGAGCAATAATTTTCATAATCATACTTGCAACAAAACAGGACTAATTATGGCAAGAAAGTGATACAAGAACTCTTAGGAAAAATAAATTATCGAGGCTTACTGACTATTGTTTAGTCATATGAATGTGTGAGCTTGTGCCAAGTCGATTCACATGAAACTTTCAGAGGAGGATACCACAATATCATAATATGAATAAAACAATGCAAGCAAACATTCATATGGCATGCTAGAAACTATTAGCAAGATGGAACTAATCACGAACAAGCAAGAACTACTAAGCATCCATCAGTAACATACACCTTACATGGACAGACTAAGCATGCTCACAATGATGAGTATATGTACAAAAATGAAAACAAATAGAGTTCGTTACCAACCTCTTACCACACCTCAAGTTGTCTTAATATTCATTATTTCCCTTCACTTGTGTGACTTGAATAATAACATGAAACCAAAATCCACTGAGGACGGCTGAACCCTGCAAAGAACTCACAAAATCAAAGAAGTACAACAAATATTTTTGGTGTTTCCAATTTTTCAAACAAGCAAACAAAGCAAAAACAAACCAAACAAAGCCAAATATTTTTGGATTTTTTTCTTTAAGGAAAACCAAAGCTAAAAAGCAAAGAAACAAACCAAGAGAAACAACAAAAATATTTTTGGTATTTTTGTGTTTTGAGAAAGCAAAAACAAAAACCAAAAAGAAAGCGAAACAATGGATATACAAAGAACCGACCGAACATGATATATAGATGAGTGTGATGTCGGTATACCTCCCCCCAAGCTTAGGCTTTTGTCCTAAGTGGGGCTCAACTCCATGGTGACCAAGTAGGTGCACCTCCGTAGTACGACGAGGAGGCTCCCTCTTCCTGGTACGAGCTCGAGGACTCCCCTGTGTAGTATATAGAGGGGTCGTATGAGGGCGCGTCCCCCTGATAGTGTCCATGGAATCCAAGAATGTGAAGCTTGTCATCCATCTCCTCCTTGGAGCGCGACAAAGGTCCCTGAGAAATATGGAACAAAGTGGTTTGGGGGAGAGGGATCTCTCTCTCTTCACCGTCAATAAACAGCATTCTATAAACCAAACTCTCAAGGGTAGAGCTAGTAGTGACAAAGTGATGTGCCTTCATGGCAGCAAGATCAAGCCTCTGAGGGGCCAAAACTGTATCATTTGGATCAACAACAAGGTCCAAGGCAGCAACAACACGTGCAGCAATAATCCCCCCATAAATGGGTCCCTTAGCATCTAAGTGACGAGCAATGAGAGAACCAAGATTGTACTTAGTTTCTTTGTTGAGCGCAGCAGCTATGAAGGCCAAATGATAGTTGGAAATACTACTAGTGTTCTCCCTACCAAGAACACCAGGTGGCAAGATAGTAAGCAAAGTACCTGATGGCTCGGAGTTGAATATTTCTTATCTTTCCCCGTTGGGCTCTACGGTTATCATCATTGGTTATCCCGCGGTAGAGCTCCAACAAATCAGCAGGTTGAGCTGGAATATTCTTTGCCGACCTAGTTGTACCAAGTCCCAGGGCCTCACAAAATTTCTTCAATGTCATGTTCTAAGACCTGCCATAAATTTTGGAAGACACATCTGGCTTGAACAAGCTGTTAGTAAAAGAAAATCTCTCCACAAATGTTTTAGTGAGCGTTGCATATTGCACACTCTCATACTTCATAAATCTTGTTAGTCCATCCCTCTGAACCAAGGTTGTAAAATCATCAAGAATCCCAGCAGCCCGCAAAAAGGTCTGGCAAGGAAAGGTGGAAGGGTGAGCATCCCCCTCATCTCCCTCGTCGCCGAATCGCGGAGTAATGAGATCCTCATTGTATGAGGGCCTATCTCGGGAGGATGATCTTCAAGGCCTTGCCCTTCTAGGTCCATTACTCTCAAATATTTCACCAAATATGTGGTTGTCCATGACCTATTTTTTCTGAAAGACAAACATCAAACCAAGTGATTTCCAAGTTGATGAATGATGAGAAACTACTATGGGAACTTGCTAGAGGGATACACATGCATCAAAATGAAATCTCTAAGAATAGAACAATCATGCAAGCTCACACAACCTGTCACCTATAGCAGCAAAATACTCAAAATACAATCTATCAATCACAAATCTAATTGGACAAGTAGAGGAGGCACATACCAAGGAGCAATCCCTCCAACAATCAGCAACAAAGATGGGCTGAGCAAGGAGATCGAAAATCGCGAGCAAGAACAGCAGGAACTCGAGCTTCAGAAAGTTTTCTGGTGTTTTTTGGGAGAGAGAAAGAAGATGGCTAGGAGGAGGCACCTTGGAGGGGCCTAGGTGGGCCACACCCCACCCAGGCGCGACCTGTAGGGAGGCCGCGCCCACCAGGGGTGTGGGTGCCTGGGGTGGCCCCCTGGGTCACTCCAGGTGTCCCTCTGCCCCTTTTTTCGAGGAAAATTTTAGTTTGAATTTTCTGGGATTTTTCGGGAAACTTTATTTTTGACCAATTTTCAGGGTATGAAAATTGATTTTCTCGCATAAACAGTTTTTTTAGAAGAAGAAAAAGCAAACCAAAACCAAAACTACAAAAGTTATAAGGCACTCTAACAAGCAAACAACTAGCAAAAACAAAGCAAGCAAAAGAAAAGGCAAAGACTAGGAAGGAGAAAAGTAAAAGAAAGAAAGTATAACCACAGTGAAAGCATTATTTTGTTCATTAAAATCCTTTTGTTAACAAGGTTGATCAAGTCTTGTTACCAAAATAATCTTATATGAAACAAAACTTTGCATTCCACAAGGTGATTACGTTACCTCATACTTGATAGCAATGGTCCCAATCATAATAGTTTCAAAATTTTCTTGTGGAATGGGACAATATATTTCTCCAACCTTGATGCTCTCAATATTTTCAATGGAATTCAGGCAATAGCTTCTAGCAACCTTCTTGGGGAAATAAATAGTATGCGCTTTGTCATTAATATTGAATATTACTTTTCCTTGATTACAATTGATGATAGCACCGGCAGTATTAAGAAAAGGTCCCCCAAGAATAATAGACATATTATCATCTTCAGGCATTTCAAGCACAACAAAATCAGTTAAAACCAAGCAATTATGAGCCACCTGAACAGGAACATCCTCACATATACCAACAAGAATAGTAGTTGACTTATCAACCATTTGCAAAGATATATCAGTTGGTATCAACTTTTCTAGTTGGAGTCTCTTGTAAAGATAAAAAGGCATAACACTAACTCTAGCTCCCAAATCACATAAAGCAGTTCTAACATAATTATTCTTAATAGATCAATAAATAATTGGTATACCTGGATCACCAAGTTTCTTTGGAACCTTACCATTGAAGGAGTAATTAGCAAGCAAAGTAGAAATTTCCTCATTACGAATCTTCCTTTTATTAGAGACAATATCCTTCATATACTTTGAATAAGGAGGCAACTTAATAGCATCAGTCAAAGTAATTTGCAAAAATAAAGGTTTCATCCACTCACAAAACTTGTTGTAGTGTTATTCCTCCTTTGACTTGTGTTTCTTACCTGGAGAAGGCATAGGTTTCTGCACCCAAGGTTCTCTCTCACTACCATGTTTCTTAGCAATAAAATCTTCCTTAGTGTACCTAGTATTCTTAGTGTGCTTCTCAGGTTCTTCCTCAAGTTCCTCCTTATCAGGAGCATCATTTTTATCATTACCACTCTCAGTTTCAGCATCAGAGACAGATATACTATTAGGATCTATAGCAGGTTCAAGTGGTTCCTCAACTACCTTATGTTTCTTTTTCTTTCTCTTACGAGGACTACCAATACTCTCACCTTGTTGAGAATCCTGCTCAATTCTTTTAGGGTGTCCATTAGGATATAAAGGATCTTGAGTAGCTATACCACTCCTAGTTCTAATTCCATAAGCATGTTTATCTCCTGAGGCATTAACTAGCATATCCTTTTGTACCTTAGCAAGTTGATCATGTTGGGTTTGGACCATTTGAAAGTGTTTACAAATCATTTTAATATCATTAGAAGTCCTTTCCACAATATCTTTCAACTCTTTAATAGCTCTAGAGTTTTCCAATAAATGATTCTGAACTTGTTTATTAAAATTACCTTGTTTAACAATAAATGTGTCAAGTTCCTCTAAGCATTGATTAGGAGGCTTACCATAGGGAATATCACCTTCATCAAAGTGTTGGAGAGAGTGTACCTCATTAGTAGATGAGTGAGGAATTGGCTTGCATAATTCTTCTATAGGAGGTAGATTCGTCACATCTTCATCTCTAATACCTTTCTCCTTTAGACACGTTTTAGCTTCCTTCATCACTTCATCATTTAATGCAATAACTCCCCTTTTCTTTGGTGTTGGTATTGGATCTGGTTCAGGCACAACTGGTTTAGGAGTAATAAGCTCAGGTGTATTTATCTCAGTTGAAGTCCAATCATCATAATTCTTGCTTATCTTAGCCATTAATTCTTCAGCATCTGTAGGAGTCCATTATAATAAATATCAAGAAGCTCATTCTTAGGTAATGGACACCCGGGATGTGCATGAATCAAGGCACAGAACCTTGTCCATGACTCAGGAAATTTCTCTTCTTCTCCCTGTTTAAAATCAAAAAGTCTCTACAAAGAAGCATGTCTAGCACTGGGAGGAAAATATTTCTGGAAGAAAGAAGCAATTAAGCAATCAGGGCTATCAATGGAACCAGGAGGTAATCTATTAAACCAAGCCCTAACTTCTCCTTTTAGTGAAAAAGGGAAGATCTTAGTAACAAAGTACTTGCGCATCTTAAAATCATCAGAGAATAAAGCACTCATAGTGGAAAGCTCATTCATATGAGCCACATCACTCTCATTTTCAGTCCCACAAAAAGGTTCTTTCTCAACAATGTCTAAATAGGATAAATCAAGAGAGAAATCATAATCTTTATCTTTGATATGTATGGGATAAGTGACAAACTTAGGATCAGAGGACAGCTTAGGAATAATAGTACATCTAGCAAGGAGACTCTGAATAGCACTAGTACCATGTGTGTTTCGGGACTCTTCAAAAAATTCATCAGTAAACTCAATGTAACTATCATTAATATCATAACTCTCTCTAGACTCAGGTGAGCTAACAAGTGTAACCGTGTCTTCACTAGGAGTTTCAGTATTTCCTATACTAGCCATAGTAGCATCTAGGAAAGGACCTAATGAACCACTCGCATTAAGCACAGTAGAAGTAACATCATGAGTATCAAAAGCAGTTTCAGATTCAGCAGTAGTAGCAGTGTGTATAGCATGAGTATGTGGTGGTGGTGTAACAAGCTTACTTATAACAGACGGTGAATCAAGAGCAATAGAGGTGTTTAGGACTGTACCTCTTCTTGTAGTGGATGGTAAAATAGGAAACTTTCCATCACGAGACTTCCCCATGATGAAAGGAGTAGCAGTGAACAATAGTAGATCCAAGTGAACTTACAAATAAAGCTATGCTCCCCGGCAACAACACCGGAAAATAGTCTTGATGACCCACAAGTATAGGGGATCACAACAGTCTTCGCGGGTAGTATTACCCAATTTATTGATTCGACACAAGGGGGGCCAAAGAATACTTGCAAGCCTTAACAACTGAGTTATCAATTCAGCTTCACCTAGAAATAGTTCTTGCTCACAGAAGTTTATTAGTAGCAATAGTTTGTAGTAGCAACAACAGCAGTAAAACAGGAGCAATAGTAGCAGTAGTAGCAAACAGTAGGATATGAGCGCGGTAGGCATAGGGATGGATGGACGGACGTTGCATGGACAAGTCTAAACATGTAACTTCAAGATCTAGGGCAATTGCAGATAAATAAGAATAAGCATCCAAGTACTAAACAATCCTAGGCATGTGCTTCATATATAGTCATATGTGCTCGCAATGAGAACTTGGACATCTTTTGTCCTGGCAGCCCATGGCAGCGGGGCCTCTAGGGAACTACTGGCAATTAAGGTGCTCCTTTTAATAGAGCACCGGAGCAAAGCATTAACACTCCATGAACACATGTGATCCTCACACCACAACCATCCCCTCCAATTGTCCCAATTTCTATCACTTCGAGGCCTTTGGATCCTGACAATGATATGTGTACACAACTTGCAGATAAGATCACAAACAATACTATCATAATGATTCAATAATAATTTCAAATCTTAGATCATGGCACTCGGGCCCTAGTGACAAGCATTAAGCACAACAAGTTGCAACAAAGTCAAATAGCACTAATAGAGATACTAGGCACTACGCCCTAACAATCTTATTCGATTACATGATAGAACTCATCCAATCCCTACCATCCCCATAGCCTACAGCGGGGGATTACTCACTCATGGATGAGGGAAACATTGATGGTTGATGGAGAGGCGTTGGTGATGACGATGGCGATGATCCTCCCCAAATTCTCCGTCCCGGCAGGGTGCCAAAACGGAGTTTCTGGATCCGAATCTTGGTTTCTGGTGGTGGCGGCGCAGCGGAACTATTTTTGGAAAAATGTCGAACCCCCTTGGTTTTTAGGTCAAGAGGTAACTTATAGGCGAAGAGGGATCCCGAGGGGGTGCCTGGGGTGGCCGCACCCCCCCCTAGGTGTGAGCTGGGCCCACCCGCGGTTGGTAGGGGTGTGGGCCCCCCAGGCCTCCACTCCGTCTTGTCTTCTGGCTCCGTGGATCTTTTGGAGAAATAGGATTTTTGGCATATTTTCCGGGTTTTTTCCTGATAGTTGATTTTCTGCACAAAAACTAGACACCAAGGTAATTCTGCTGAAAACAGCGTCAGTCGGTGTTAATTGTATCCAAATCACACAAGTTTAGAGGAGAAACAATAGCTAAAGTGTTCGGGAAAGTAGATGCATTTTGGACGTATCACATGACCGTTGGTGGGCCTGTTCTTTACGAAATAGAACACCTTTTGAATGCCCGTGCGAGAATTGAGGGGGTGGAGGCATCGCTAGGAATCCTCCTCTCTCTCTCTCCTATACGCGTGGTGCAAATCCCGTGGATCAGCGTGAATCTTGGCGTGGAGGTTAATAAAATAGAGATCTCTCTCCTAGATTCATTCCTCACCGTTTCATCGTTGCCTCCTCGTACTCCTCGAGGGCTCTGCATCCTCTCTCGTCTACACACCCAAAAAAAACCTAGCACCGCCAATCTTTGACCCTCTTCGGCAAGATGGAACCATCATCAAGCTTCGGAGCGGCCGTGACAGAGGGAACGGTGGTGGATGAAAGAAAACTACAGGGCTTGTGGGTCCCTAGTGCTATGGACAACGCCGAGCTCCAACCCATGGAGGACGAGGTCTACCTCGTCGTCGGGGCGTGGAGGAGCGGCGCTAGAGATGACGTTCCCACACCACGCGACGACGAGCGAGTCCTCTTTGGAACGCACGTCGACCGTGGCCTCAGCCTTCCACCGTCGGAGTTCTTCACCAAAGTTCTCCAATATTACGATGTGCACCTTCATAACCTCCCTCCCAATTCCTTGCTCGAGCTTAGCAATCACGCAGCTCTTAGTGAGGGATTTCTTGGCATTAGGCCAAGTCTTACCCTTTTCCGGTACTACTATGGTACCCAGAAGAACTCCATCAGTGCCGGTGTTCCTTACACCACCAGCACTCTTAGCTTAGTCCTCAGGAGAAACCGTATTTATCTTAGGATTAACGCTAGCAAATCAGTAGAGAGATGGGCCAGAACTTTCTTCTATCACAAGGATATTCCGTCTCCGAAAAAGGCGGAAGGTCTTCTGGCCTTCGTTGACGGTGCTTCTCCCCACCAAGAGTCATGGGATGTAGACGCACCGGAACTTTTCGAAGACTTGATCCTCGCCAAGAGGTGGATTGAGTTTTTGACAAAGAACTAGGGCCTCCACTGATCCGATTTGATCCACTGCTGGTTGGATCGCCGGATTTAGCCACTGCAGCATCACGGAGAGCGCCTAATGCACACGGTCACCAGAGACCGGAAGGACAACCTAAGGGTCAGTCTGAATCGCATTCATGCGAAGGACTACAAGACCCGGATGCAATTTTTAATTAAGGACAGGGTGAACAAGAAGATCCCTGAAGTCTCCATGAAGATGCGATGCGGCTTAGTTGTAGAGCTTCGTTGGGAGACCCCAAGAGGAAGGTATGATGAGCACAACAGCAAATTTTTCCCCAGTTATGAAACCAAGGTTATCGAACCAGTAGGAGCAAGGAAACAGCTCCAAGGTGTTGCTAGCAACTTGGAATCATACACAACACAAACTCAAGACTTTGCCCCAACTTATAGTGAGGTTGTCAATCTCACTGATTTGCTGAAAACAAAGGATTAAACGTATGGTGTGGAAGGTAATGGTTGCTTGCAGAAAGTAAACAGTAATAGTAGATGATGTAACAATGGTAAAGATTGGACCGGGTTCCATAGTTCACTAGAGGTTCTCTCCTTAAGATAGATAACATAACCTACTGGGTAAACAAATTACAGCGGGGCAATTGACAGGACTGAGGAAGGCATAACAATGCAATACTAGACATCATGATTCCTATGAGATTTGATTAGGCATTTGATGGCTTAGTTGATGTGGAGCCTGTTGGGAACCCCAAGAGAAAGGTGTGAAGCAGCACAGCAACAAGTCTTCCCTCAGTAAGAAACCGAGGTTATTGAACTAGTAGGAGTAAGGAAACGTCACACAGGTGTTGCAAGCAACGTGGAAACCTGCACAACACAAACTCAAGACTTTGCCCCAACAAATAGTGAGGTCGTCAATCTCACTGATTGTTGTAACAAAGGATTAAACGTATGCTGTAGAAGGTAATGGTTTGCAGCAAGTAAACAGGTAACAGTGGAAGATGTATCGATGGTAAAGATTGGGCCGGGGTCCATAGTTCACTAGAGGTGCTCTCCTTAGATAAAAAATATGGAATGAAGGATAAACAAATTACAGCAGGGCAATTGATAGGAACTGAGCAAGGCATAACAATGCAATACCAGACAAAAAGATCCTACGAGATACGATTGGGCAATACAACAATATACATAGACCGCCATCCAACTGCATCTATCACTAGAATTCCACCTTCAGGTTATCATCCGAACCCTCTCCAGTATTAAGTTGCAAAAAACAGACAACTGCTTTAAGCAAAGTGTGTAAGGTAAACAATCCACTTGTTCTATGAACAAGAGACCGTTGTTTTCTCCCTAGTGGCAACAGCACATCTACAACCGAAGAGATTTCTGTCAGTTTCCTTGGAAACTAGAGGCATGAACCCACTATTGAGCATAAATACCCCCTCTTGGAGTCACTAGCAACTACTTGGCCAAGATAGCTACTAACAATGGAGAGCATGCAAGATCACAAACAACACAGACATGATAGTATCAAATAGACAAAACCATTAATCAATCCGACGTAGAAATCTCAATATCCATCGGATCCCTACAAACACAACATGCATGATTACAAATATGTTAGATCTTGATCATGAACGGAGCTCACAAGATTTATACATGAAAGCACAAGGAGGAGATACAACCATCTAGCTACTACATGGATCCATAGTCCAAGGTGGAACTACTCATGCTTCATACAGGAGAAGAAGGCCTCCGGGATGATTTCCCCTCCGGCAGGGTGCCGGGAAGAACTTCAGATCCCCCCCTGATCTAGGGACGACGGTGGCGATGGCTACAGAAGGTTTCGTGGAGTTTTGATCGGGTCCCTATGATTTGTGCATCGGGTGCTTCTTATAGGCAAAGAGACGAGGCTGGGAGGTGCCCGGAGGGCCCACACCCTACCTATGCGCGGGGTGGGCCCACCCGCGCCTAGGGGGCTGTGGCGGCCCTGGCTCGCCCCTCCGTAGTGAATAAACATAACACGCAATCATTAGTCTAGCGGCTCGGCTTTATCGTCCGTCGACGCTACCGCGTCGTATGGGTGATGAAGCCTCAAAGGGTGTTAGGATACCGAGTCTTCATCGTCTAATGCATCAGCGGCGGTAAAGTCTCGGTATTCTAAAACCTAGTCTGCCGCGTTTTAATTAAACTTGCTACACATACACGAGAACGTGTCTATTCAATATGTTTATACGGTGGGTAACTTATATAGTACAGTGTGGACAACCTACGTATTATAGCATGGATAACTCACGTATTGGGGGTGGATAACCTTTTGGTCTAATTTTTTTTAATCGAAACATATCAACATGGGATCTACTTTTAAAGATCTTGTCGTAACTAGTCCAATGGTGAAAACGGGTCCTAAATCGGAAAAACGGTTTGATCTATAAGACATTTTAAATTTTAGATTGGATCCTAAGTTGACTGACACCACGCGTTCACACCTTTTGCCATGTTTAAACAACCACTGACATAAATTTATCGAAAAGTTATTATATCATATCGGCTTTGTTGCCCGTCACCGTCATCACGGCATACATGCGACTTTAACTAGAAAGAACATCAAGCATAATTTTTTAAAAGAAATTAAATATGAACTTATTTTGCGTATGATATAATAATTGAGTTATTATGCCCTACCACCCACCCTAAGTCGTAATGAACAAACGTAACACGCAATCATTAGTCTAGCGGCGCGGCTTCATCGTTCGTCATCGCTATCACGGCGTACAGGTAATGAAACCTCAAAGGGTGTTAAGATACCAAGTCTTCATTGTCTAACGCATCGATGACGGTAAAGTCTCGGTATTCTAACACTTAGGCTACCGTGTTTCAATTAAACTTGCTCAACACATAGACGAGAACGTGTCTATCCAACATGTTTATATGGTGGATAACTTATATAGTACATGATGGATAACCTACGTATCATAGCATGGATAACTCACGTATTAGGGTGGATAACCTTTTGGTTCGAATTTTTTTTATCAAAACATATCAACATGGAATCTACTTTTGAAGATCTCGTCATGACTAGTCTAACGGGGAAAACGGATCCTAAATCGGTTTGATCTACAAGACATTTTAAATTTTAGATTGGATCCTAAGCTGGTTGACATCACGCGTTCACATCTCCTACCAGGTTTGAACAATCACCAACCGGTTTGAGAATAGATTTGTCGTTTAGATATCATATTCTTATTCCTTGCATTTTTCTGATCTCCAAACATATATCATATGCATTATTTGGGCTTATCAAATAAATAATACCATTAATGATTATTAGAGCATTTATTAATAAGCAAAAATATTTATTATTTTTTGTTCAATAGGTGACAAAGTAAACAGAGGGGAGATTAATGTTCAGAATTGAAAACTACCAATTTAAATATTTTAAGTTTCTTCAAATTCATTACAGAACATGTTTTAAATCATGGTCAAGTCCCCAATAAGTTTGACTTCTCAAAAATGGCTTAAATTTGAACAACCGAATGTTGGATCCCTGAATGCTTCGCTGGACCGACTCGAAATGGTGGCAAAAAAAAATTTATGCAGACGGGATATGATCCTGGGATTTCAGGGTGGACTATGTCAGGCTCTAACCACTAGGGAAATCTGGGATAGGTGATAGCAAAAGAACACGAGTTTTATGTTTGTAATTTCTGACGAAGCTGAAGAGATGCGCTCCAATTGAATTTAACAAGCCAGCGTCTACGCGAACGCAATGGAGCTGGGTCGCGGGGAGGATTTCTAGCGTATGGGTGGACCAAACTAGGCGTGTAGCGGCTCTTTTTGAAGAGAGAACACCAGGCTATGCAGGAGGATCATCGGTGAGGGCCGGCGCTTGCGAAGAACAGCAGCCCAACTGTGTAGACTGAAACTCGACAGAGCGCAGCGCGACGGCGGCAACTTGTGGCGACGATGGCGAGGGCTACAGGGCACCAAACGGTGCAAACTTGGCCTTGTTGGAGAGAGGACGGATAGAGCTTCGGACCGATGCTCGTGGTTTTTGCCGCAGGTGGACGGTGGCGAAGCGAGAAAGCGGCAAACATGGGTGTTACGCTGTCTTCTGCGCACGTGATGACTGACGGACAGAGCGGCGAGCGGCTGCTGGGCGCGCGCGGCGGAGCGGCAGGGCGACGTTGGCTAGGTTCTGGACGGAGAAAGCACTAGGATGGGCTGGAGAGAGGCGTTAGCTCACCGGGATGGTTCAGAGGGCGCCGACAGAGCTCGAGGGCGACAGAGTCGACTGGAAGAGGCAGCAGATGGCAGCGGTGACCATGGCGCTGCGGCGAGCGGCTTCCGGCGGCGAACTTCTGGTGCTGCTCTACGTTCAGGTCGAATAAGAGGAAGCAGGCTTGTCCTGCCTTGGGAAGCTCCAGATCGTCGGGGAGAGGTGGTGGCCGGAGCTAGGTAGCTAGGTTTTAGTGGGCATGGTGGCTTGGAGAGGAGGAAGGAGGAAGGAATCGATTCAGATCTCGATCCAGGGGCAGGTGAGGAGGGGATGGGAACACATCGTGGCTGGTTGCTTTCGCACGGTAAGGGGAAGGGAGCACGCGCGAGGCGTGGGTACGATGGTCACGTGCTCTCGCTGGAAGAAAAACAGTGGACGCGAGGCTCGGCTCACTGTCCTCGCTAGATGGTTTGAGCCAGGGCAAAAAGGAGAGGGTCGGTGCACCAGAGAGCAAAGAGAGGGAGAGCCAAAGGTTGGTCGCTGTTTGTTGTTGTGCTGTCGATGGGGCACCAGGGTTTTTTGGTTTGGACCTAAAAGCAAACATAAAAGAGAGGGTGTATGTTTGCCACGTGCACTTGGCAGCTAGAAAGATGTGGTCTGTGTGTGTGTGGGTTATATGCGTGTATCACATATATGGGTAGGCGTAGGTTTTACCTAGGACAAGAGGTGCTCACGGCTGGAATTATCTAGATGGTGGGGTTAGTCTAGCTGAATGAACAACATCAAAAGATTAGCTTCAAGGTTTGATTCTAAAACAAAGACACCAGGAAAAGAAGAGGATGGAAAGAGATGCTCTATTATTGCATGGCCCATGCATGTAGGTATTAAATACTTGAGCTAGTTTGTGAAAACAGACTAAACCCATAAAGATTAATTGTATGATGCCACCAAACATAAGGAATTTTAAACTCACAAAAGGAAAAGATTATTCTCACTTCCCATGGCATATTTAGAATAATGGGCATGTCTGAATAAAGGAAACACACTAGTGGGGGTGTACCACTATTTATTTCATGTGCTCACCATCCATTCAAATAAGCCCATATTTCAATATAACCATATAAAAAGGAAAGCAAATGGACTCTACTCCACTTAGCCAAGCAAAGGTGGCCATGTAGGCTTCCATACGACATATTATGAAAATAATATGAGACCATGTATGGAGACATAAAGTTCAAAGGTAAGGATCCATACCCAATAGTGATGAGCTTGAGTTGAATACCAAAGGAGATGCAAATGCTCACATTAAATGGGATGGTAGAATTATAAGATGATGACAAAGAAAGGTGGTGGAGTTGAAAGAGATATGCCCACAATTAAACTTGGGCATCAAGCAATATATCAAGAGGCAAATACAAGCACAACAATATAAATGCATATGGGATAAGAACCAAATGACAAAGGTTTTATATGATGCTCAAATGCAAGGTGGCATGGTGACATGAGCATGATATAATGATGATGTAATAAATGACATGAAGTAAGGTAGAAATATATAGAATAGGCAAGTAGCATTGCAATTATTAGACAATTAGGATGCTACACACCGTCCATGAGAGTTTTAGAGAACTTATAGCCATCAATAAGAGGATTGACGACAAGTGGGTACTTTCCCCAACGATGTATTTTCCTCGGGTGATCATTGCGGTGAAAGGTGATGGTTACTTCTGACCAGTCCAAGAATTGGGGGACAGCCGGAACCGTGGCATTGAGCTCATGGAGAACCGCCTTTCTGACCTTAGCTAGCTGAGTTCCAAGGAAGCAGACATATGTGTCTTTCTTTGTGGGATAATCCTTCTTTCCATCCCACTTGGGCTATGCGGCATCCGCTTCTTCCATGTCGGAATATTCCTTGGGGTCCTTGCCTTTCTCGGAATTTTTCTTTCTTTTTTGTCGCTTGTCTCTATAGCCAGCGGATCCGTCTTTCTTGATATCATCATTGAAAAGACATTCAACATTGGTATGGGTAGAACCTCCATTCGCGTCCAGGTGATGAACACAAGGGTTGTTGGCGATGTTGTCCCAGGAATATGATTTTCTGGGCTGTTGATCTCCTCTGCCATGGACGCGAGAAGTTCTGCGACCTCGTCCTGGCCGCCTTCGCACCCTCCTCATCCTCTGGTTCCGAACATTGCGTTGACAGCTGCGTTGTCCGGAGCTGGTTTATCTTCCGAGGTATTCTTGCGCTTCTGAGTTTGTTGCTTCTGCTGCTTGGCCGCATGTGGATTGGCCAGAATATTCAGCAGTCCATCTGAATCATCATCGGCGTCAGCATATTTTCTCGTTGTTTCTATCATCTCTGCCAAGTCTATTACATGGTCACATTTTAGTCTATGACGCAAAAGTCCGGCTGGGAATCCTGCAATGAAATCTTCAATCGTAGTTTGCTCGTTTACTCCCTCGCAAGAGTTCTTCGTGTCAATCTAGCATCCGAGGTTAATCCCGGTAGGTTTCTCCAGGTCTCTGAGTGCAACGCTGCAAGTCTCCGACTGTGCAGGGTCTCCTGTATGTTCCCTCGAAGTTTGGAAAGAACACACTTTGCATATCATACCAGTTGTGAATCGAGTTCTCTGGTAGCTCATTGAGCCATGATCAGGCTGTCTTCCGCAACATGAGTGGAATATATCGAACTGCGACCAAGTTGTTTCCTCCATTGGTGATGCAGCAAGCCTAGAAAAAATCCTGAAGCCAAGTATCTGGCCGAGCTGCACCGTCATAGGGTTGAATGTGTTTGGCAATGCCGAAGTCAACCAGAAACGTTGTTTGACGGATACATGGGCCAAAGCATTTGGGTCCCACATACACGTCTTCCTCCTCGTACCGCCGCGCTGGATTGTTGGATTCAATGCGATGTTGAGCGTCGTTTGGTGAGAGAGACCTATGCCTTGGAGGCTCGTGGCTTCTGCGTGGCGGAGTCAGATTCCTGCTTCGCCTTCCACCGTCGTCGCCTCCGCCCCTGCGGCTCCCATGGCTGTGACGAGATCCTTCATGGTCGCTGCCGGGCGGCGATGGTGGCTCTGGCGGGTTATTTCCGGCTGAGTGGAGCGGTCCCAGAGCCTCATTATGCTAACTCTGAGGTTGATTTCATCGGGCTCCGTCCCTTCTTGACTTAGGGGCGATCTGAGTCATTTGTTTGGCGTTGCCAGCCGGACGGCTGGGGGTGGCATCCTTAGCCGATCTTGATATCGTCGGCGACGTACCTCCAGGTCTTCCCTATGGTGATTATTCTGCTGACAATGGGTCTGGTGAGGTACCAATGCCCTGATGGCATCTTGAGACGCAGCCGGAATAACTCCCTACCAGTCCCACAGGGCCCTGCGAGGATGACCGTTTGATTCGGTCCTTGAGTTTTCTTCCTCCCGGGGACAACGATGTTTATCCGTATCCCTACGGGGTCTATCATCAACGCTTCAGCCTGCGTTAGTGTGACAAAATTCCGACCTTGAGGCCAGCTTGCCACTAAATGATGCGGTTGTCTTTTGCGGTTACAATCCTTTGTCAAGCAATGCTACATATTGCCGGACTTGTTCTAGAGACGGATTTTTGGGGAGGATGGCCCGAGCGGCCATAGCGTTCTCCACTGGTGTGATGTAGACTCGGATATTCTCTCCGGTTTTACCGTCAAATAGATCTATGTGGACATCCGGGTTCCTATTAGCAAGAAGCGGATCTCCCCTTGGCTTGTTTGGCAGTCGCTTGAATTCTGACAGGTATTTGGCAGGATAGCTGTCTATCTGTTGTCTAAGCTCGATGATGCGGGCAGCTTCCTCGAGCAAAAACAAGCGACACTTTTCCAGGTCCTCGGCCCTTTTCTCCATCTCCTCCGGAGTGAGATCCGAAGCAGTTGGGATTGGTATTGTGAGTACATCTCCGTAGATTTCACGTGCACCCTTGGTGACAACATGTCCATCCCAGGAGGGTCGATCGGTGTGGGGTTAACCATATCAACGTACTGGTTCTCCATCTCGATCTCTTCATCAACTTCTGCTTCGGTGGCTTCCTCTACCGGCTCTACTGGTGTCGATTTTTTGTTGTTCTTCTTCTTCTTCTTTGCCCGCCTGGTAGCCTTGACGTGTGTACCAGTGGCAAAGACGTCTTTCGGTCCGGTACCGGGAGATAAGCTTCCATCGGTACTTTCCGTCGTGGTTGGCTTCTGGAACACGGACGAATCTCTGGTGTCCATGTCATCTTGCAAGGTGTACTCTTCGTCCTTGCTATCGTATGGACTCGGAGGGTTCTTTGGCTCTCCTTGCGCTGGTTTGGAGGTGAATTATTCTTTGTACGTTGCCATCTCCTTCTCGGAGTCTTGGAGTTTCTGCGACGTTAGTGATTCCTAAGGGGAAGCAGGAAAGTCAGCGTTTTCTCCAATAGCATCAAGAACTGAGTCGTTACCAGCTCCCGTGTCGACAGAGTCGGATCTAGTGCCCACATAGAGCATAAAGAAATTCTTATTTTTCTTCATGGACTCGAGGTAGCGGCACAGTTGGGTTTCTGCCTCTGCGATCTCAAAGCTCTGCTTAATCTCGGCGATTTCTGGGTAATCGATGTTGGGGCGCTTCATCATCTGCTTTATCATGTGCATCAAAAGTGTTTTTCTGCTCCAACATCGGTAGAACCAGATCCAAAGCGAATATACTCCTCATCCGTGTATCCGGTCTCAATGGGGAGACCAGATCCAGATTTTTCTTCCACCACTTCTTCCACTATAGGAGCGGGCTGGGTGGGTTCAGGTTTTTCAGGAAACTTGAACTCTTCCGCCTCTGCGGACAGAGCAGATCCGCAATTTTCCTCCGCCATGGTCATCACCTTAGGGGTAGGTTGGACAGGATCAACAAAACTGATATAGATGTCGATCTCACCAATAGGCATGATTGTGTAGGTAGTCACGAGCTCCTTAGCCGGAATCCAGGTCTCGTCGAGAAGAACGAGAGGGACACCACTGGTGTAAACCACGTGACCCATGGCGATTGTTTCGCCAATTCTTGCACCCACAGATTCTGCCCGGAACAGAGCACCGAAGATTACATGCCCCACGGTGGGCGCCAACTGTCATCGGATTGTCGACAAGTACGCCATAGGGGGTCCTGAAGGCGTTGAGAAGATGGGGTGTGAGTCGTACGGTGTTCCAGGAGCAGTGACCAAAAGATTACCCAGGTTCAGATCCGACTGTAGTGATCGGATCCTACTCTTGCTATCAACCCAGTAATATATCGGTGAGAGCCAGATGTTACAGTGGATTACAAGAGAGGTTCGCCTATGCTAGTGGGTTGTGGTTGATCTATGATCTAGTGCCCTAAAGGCTCCCATAGGTCTGGTTTATATAGTCACCAAGGCCTAGGGTTACAGGAGAGACCTATCCGGCTACGTTACAGAGTTAATAACTAGATACAGCTTGGACTACAAGTATTACTACATTCCTAAGTCGGTAACTGTTCTAGGCCTTGTCGTAGCCAGAAGTGACTCCTCCTCTTCCTCTGACTGGGACGCCTGTGAAGCAAAGCTCTAACCCATTGGTGGGCCACCCTGGCCAGGGAATCCTGTGGGGATACCCAGAAAGTATATCCCTAATAGGAGCATCAAGCATCGGCATAGCATGAGGCGGACCCAGTTTGCGTCGGGTCCCACCTCACGGCACCAAGTGATAGCCACCAACCCCAGTCTCATCGCTCTGGGAACCAAACTTTGGGGGAAGCGATCGCTGCTGCCCATGCCATAGCTCGGCACCCACCAGTTCCTGCAACAATAGAGTATGCAGCATGGAGGGACGACCTCGACGCTCAACTAGAGTTCATCTGGTTGCACCAGGAGACGCCCTCGCTCGTTCCCAGTACAACCCGGGGCCGAGGCGTGGGGCAGAGCACGCTCACATTGCTGCCGCATGGCCCATGCAAAACCCTGCCCCGATGTCATATTCCCGAAACATTGGCCCCGGGCTGGGGGGCTACTGGAGCGCGCGACAGTGGAAGCAGAACCGACAACCACACTAAAGGCCACTTGGGGGCTGGAGCCCCGACACCTATGAAGCAAGCTCACGTCTTTGTGGTGTTCTCTACTGACCCCGCGCACAGGCGCTCCGAAGGGCATTGAGGCGATTCCGATGTGGCGAACAAGGCGTGGTTTGAGATTACCTGTTGCATCTATGTCAACAGGCTTCGGGTGAAGCCGTCCCTAACCCGCAGGGCGCAGCCGAGGCAGGGAGCATGGCTTTGGGATAGGGAAGCGGCTACCCCGCCTTCTCTCCTACCTTACGGAAGGTGGCGTGGCCGCCAAAATTCTGTCCCATAGTTCCTGCCAAGTTTGAAGGAAACACTAACCCAAAGGAGTTTCTGGCCATCTACTCCACCACGATGGTGGCTACAGTTGCTAATAAGAAGGTCATGGCCAAGTGGTTTCCAATGGACCTTAAGGGCATGGCCTTGTCCTGGCTCATGCATCTACCTAAGGATTACATACGCTCCTAGGCCTATTTGTGCACCCGCTTCGTGAGAGCATTCCAGGGAGCCTTCAAGCGCCCGGGAACACTCATTTAGCTCCACACAATGGTCTAGGGGATTGGAGAGCGGCTACGGGACTTCATGTTGTGATTCTCGTAGATCGCACACACCATCCCGGAATTGGCGCGTTCAACATGAATGTGCGTGACAGCAAGATGCGCAAAAAGCTTAACATGCACCCCATCAAGAGTACCCACGAGTTGTGGGCATTGGCTGACCTCTTTTCCTTAGTAGAGGAAGGACGCCTGGCGCCTGAGGACGCTGCTCGGGAAGCCACTAGAGTGGCAGACCCGGAAAGCACTACTGCAAAGAAGAGTGTCTCACATAAGCGGGGCCTTTGACAGGCTTTGGCTGCAAAGGCTAGTGCTCCCATCTGGGTATAGGAAGAAGACCAAATCGAAGGAAGAAGTGGCAGCTACCAAGCCCACCACAGGGAAGTAGTGCCCTATTAACGAGTACGACGAGCATGATGCTCGTAACTTCCGCTCCATCCTCGGTCATGCCGAGGGACAGAAGAGGTGCATCGCTGAGCAGGGGACTAATAGTAACTTCTGGAACTGTTAATGCTGCAACAAGGCTGGCCATCATGCGAAGGATTACCTAGCCCAGCCTGGCCCAGGCGCTCCCACCGGAGGTCGTGGGGGAAATGTGGGAACTACATGAGGAGGAGATGGAGGCGGTGGAGAAAGAGCGGGGCACGGAGGGGGTTGTGTCAAAGTAGCCCCTCAACCGTACAACAACGACCCTGGCGGAAACCAAGACGACAATGATGACGGGTGCAGATAGTACCCACAAGTACAGGACTGCGCGTGCACACATGGAGGAGCCTACATCATGACTTCCCACGAGGAGTTTAAGTGTTTCTCCCATTAACTATGCGCCGTACAGCCCATCCCCGAGGCACATCAACTGTGGTGGTCTCATGTGCCAATTAGCTTTGATGCAGGAGATCACCCAGATCGCATCGTAGGGGTCGGCACGCTACCCCTGGTGTTTTCCCCCATCATAAAGAATGTCAAGGTCACCAAGATACTAGTGGATGGAGGGGTTGGCCTCAACATCCTCTCGACAAAGCTACTGGATAAGCTCCAGATCATGGAAGATCAGTTAGCCCCTACTGGGTCTTTTCTAGGCATAATCCAGGGAGCTACCTAGCCTTGGGGTAAGATCGATCTGCCGTTCACATTCGCACTCAAGACAACTACCGCACTGAGAACATCAACTTGGATGTTGTGGACATTTCCCTGCCGTATAACGGCATAATAGGCCGGCCTGCCTTGGCAAAGTTCATGGTAGTCTCCCACCATGCTTACAACTCTATCAAGCTTCCCTCCTCGTGGGGGACCTTGACCATCAAAGGTGATATCAGGGACATCATGTTCTGCTCTGAACAACTATTCAAACTGTCAGCCACCGATTTCCCTATGACTCACACTGACCCTTTGTCTGAGTCGGACCAACCTTTCGCCCCGATTCCCGGCTCACCCGGGAAGAGGCTCTCTGAGTAAGCTAAAAACTATTCTGGTACTCGTGGCTCTCCGAGTAAGCTAAAAACTTCTCACATCCACCCTACCATATAAAAAGCCTGGGAGTGTGTGTGGTGCTCCCGTCAAACTAAAATCCCGTGTGTGAGTGGAGGTTCCCCCAGCAACTGAAAGCCCAGGAGTGTGCGTGGTGCTCCCAGAAAACTAAAATCCTGGGTTTGAGTGGAGGTTCCCCGGCAACTGAAAGCCCGCGAGCATGCATGGTGCTCCCGGCAAACTAAAAGCCCGAGAGTGAGTGTAGTACTCCCGGTAAATGTGATGAATACTATCGTATTTGGCCTGGCCAACCTATGTGTAAACCGCTTGTAACCCAAGGGTTGTCCCCGTCTTGGAATGAAAAATCCCATTGCTCTCATTTTTCGCCAGTTTTCATTTGATGAGCCTTTTTTGGGATTTTGCATTCCTTTGGATCTTCCTCGAGGACCAAACGTGGGTAACGAGACTGTTAGGCCAGGAAACGTCGTATTCTCGTGATCCGCTCTGAGGTATGAGAATTGTGCTCTAGCATTGCCGACGAGCACTAAATTGTGAAGACACACCTCCCACGCCGGGCCCTCGAGTTGGCAATGTCGTGTGCACTGATCAAGCGCACGACGCCCTATTTTAAACCTGAGGCATGTGTAAGATGCCATAAGGTGCGTTCATCATGTTTCAAGATAAGAAATGGATGGACGAGCAAGAAGAGGCCAAGGCAAGATCACGGCAAGGGTACAAGGCTCGCTGCCAGATGTGAGTGGCCGCAACCACGCAGATTCTAGGGAAGGATGGCCCCACAAGCAAGGCATAGATCGAATACAAGGTTGGAACCCTAGAAGCGGAAGCGAAGCACTAAAGGAGATGGGCAACGCCCCCACGGGCCCCATGGTGGCATAATAATGGCAAAGGACAAGATGCGTAAAGGTCATACGTAATCACGATGCGGCAGGAAAAAGGGGAAATAACGCAAAGGCAAAGGTAATGCACTAATGATAGCCAATTGGCATTACATTTGAGAAATGTACAATGAAGCAACCAGCGGGTAAAAGACGCTTGGCGAAGGGGTGCGGGCAAAAGGCTGCACACTGGGGAATTGGGGAAAGTGTTGCTCCCTACCACTTCTAGCAGCATCGCTTCGCTCAGCCGACCCCCTGGAATCACCTGCATTAGGAAGAAAACCCCCTCCACTCCCCATCATCAGGGAGGTAGGGGTAGTAGCTGCGGAAGCACATGGTGTTGTCAAAGGCCTTCACTGCGAACTGCCTATTCCCGTAGAAGCAGAGTTTTAGCACGTGACCAGCCCGGAGCTGGTACCACTTTGCAAATGAAGGCCATCCCTTGCCCACGAACGTTATGCCCTCTTCACCTACCTCCATTCGGAGGTCCCATATGGGCTGACCTCCGCTCGACCCCCGCAGCTCCACGTCACATAGAAGGACGCCGATCAGTTCATCGACAAGTAGACGAGGAATCACCAACTACTTCTTCTATCCGACGGCTAGGACAACCAAGAACTCAAAGCCCACTAGGTCCGCCATGTACTCCTCCTGATATTGGGAGGGGGAGAATGATGGATTAAGCTGATGAGCAAGACGGTGGCACCCTGCCCATCATGCCACGGGCTATGTCCGTGCCTTGGAGAAAGAGAATGGTGATCGGGAAGTCCTCCCCTCCACTGCTGCCTCCCCGGCGTCTGCGACGGGGTGGGGCCTCCGCATGCGGTTGCAAAAAATATGCGCCAGCAGTAGAGGAGCTGTGGCGGCCTCGGTGCCTGCGCCACGGCCCCTCCGGCGAGGCCGGGACCATCTCTTACCATTGGAGAAGGAGGATCATCGTCACGATGGCGGCTACCGGAGCTGCCCGATGCCATTGTTTTCCCCACCAAATAGGGAATTGGAAGGGAAAAAGGCTGCAGGGAAAGTGGAGAGTGAGCCATAGCCCCACGCCTTCCCACCTATTGATAACATATGAGGAAGGGGAACGATTGTGGTCCACCTCGCCGGCTCGAGGGGAGGGCAAAAATCGTGCCCCACAAAATTTATTTTGTAGTAGTCGAAGCGGGCGCTGTTAATGTGCGCTTCCGCGGAAGCCAAGGCATGGCTCGGCGGTCCCGTAGCAACTTGGGTGCGCAAGCACACGCACGTCAGCTCTCCGGGATGGGAAAGCGTGTCGCCTAGTCTTGTCGCACCTCCCGTGATGTGGACTGGGCCCACGCGCTATTGAAGGGCGAAGACTGGCAACAACCTCTTTGTCGAACCACGACCATCGTTGCAAGTTGCCAGCCCTCGCTCGGAGGCTTCTATCGGCGTAATAGGATCGGGGTCCCTCGCATTGCGCCATAGCGCTTGGTCCAAGACCTACCGGTTAGCGGCTCAACAGATGCATGGCCTCGCCTACAAAGGCGCCGCCAAGATGCAAGCACCGTGTGCTCCAAACAGGTATGGTCTTGACATGATGAAACATATGGAGACTAAGTGTTAGATATGGTGTAGGTACCTATGGATGAGACAAACGCTATGAGATGAGCCTAGACCCGCCAGTCAGGCGTGGTCAAGGAGTAAAAGACAACGACGCACGCGAGGCGGTCCAATCCCTCCTTCTGGGGCTGCCCAGGAAGGAGGGTAAGGTCCCAACTAAGGACATCGAGGCCAGGGAGTGGCCTTGACTAAGCCCCGGAAGGATCCTGTGAGCGCTTCTCCTGGGCCATGCACGGCCCAAGAAACGGAGTCAGCTGAGCCTGACAAGACATGTCAGGACCGACCTTGGGAACTAGCGACGCGCCAGTGCCGCTAGACATCATCATGGCGTTGTAGTCCACTGTAGCGTTGAAAGAACATGTGGGCCCCCATGTGTGGTTTTGGTAATTAATGACAATCTTTATGGACTAATGAGTGTATTAAGTTATACTTGTAGGAATTGTCCATTGGCATCGCTTGGAGCTTGTGTCGGCTTCAAGGTCAATGAAATGCGAAGAAGATATGTTATGCAAGCTCAAAATGCGCAATCTTTAGAAGATCTCATGTTTGATGCTTGCCATCCTCGGTGATCATGGATCGATGATGAGGAATCAAGAAAGGCGTTCCATCTTGAGAAGGGAAAGATTGTCTACATCGAGCTCAAGTGGAATGCTCAAGGCAAAGGTATAATCTTGATAGGTTTTCCCTTTTGCCGGTCTTATATTGTTAGTGGAAGACCGGGTTTAGGATAGATAACCGTACTATCAAGAGGGGCTCTCGAATGAGTAACTCGATCACATCGTTCGGAGAGAGCTCAAACCTTTGCATACTTGCATCATCGTATTTGGTTGTTATTTGGTCTTATCCATGTGAGGATATAGAGCTTGTGGTAATCTCCATAACAAGCTCTTGTTCATCAAAATCGGATCCCTCTTTTATATCTTATTGCGATTTTGATCTATGCGTTTTTTCGGTTTCTCACTAAGTGAGGTATCTCACAGTATTATACTTGATACATTCTCACTTGGTGATAACCAATATTTTCACCTTTTATAGGGAAGCTCATGTCGTCCTCTTTCCAACGCAATTGGAATCGGGTCGATCGGAGTTACAATTCAAAAGTTATAGCCGTTTGAATATCTGTTGCTCTCCTAGGTACCAAAATGTGGTAGTACCGCATTTTAGTACCTAGAGAGGCAGAAGGTTTTGGAAAGTTGCCAAAATCCACTGCCAGGCTAGGTAGCAAAAAGCCGTAGTACCGCATTTTAGTACCTAGCGCGGCAGAAGGTTTTTTACTTCATCATTTGGATCTATCCTCCCTTGCTGGACTATGATGTTTCTTCGTGTGATCTTGTAGAGCTTGTTGTCCTCTTTGAAACGAGCCCAAGATCATCAAAATCGGAGTCCGGATGCAAAAGTTATGGTTGTTTTCGTTCTGTGATGACCGGTAGTACCGGACCAGGATCCGGTAGTACCGGGGTCCGGTAGTACCGCATTTTGGTACCGGGGGCCTTGAGAGAAAAATGCGTTTGGAGCCCCAGGAACCCCAGGAAATGTCCGGTAGTGCCGGGAAAGTCCGGTAGTACCGGGAAAAAGTCCGGTAGTACCGGGAATCGCGTTTTGGGCTGCAACGGTTGGATTTTGGAGGGACCTATATAAGGGGCCTTCTTCCCCAATGGTTCCTTAACCATTCTTGCAAGTTTTCCCCTCCATTGTTGACCTTCTTGACCTTGCTTCCTCTCAATCTCTCCTAGGATTCTTGCATATTCTTGAGGGATTTGAAAGAGGAGATCTAGATCTACAATCCCACCAATCAATCTCTCCTCTAAGTGAGGGGAACATATTGGGATCTAGATCTTGGAGTCTTTTGTGGATTTCCTCCATTGTTCTTCCTCTCTTATTCCCCCATAAGCTTTTGTAGCTTTGGTGGAATTTGGGAGAGAAGGATTTGAGCACTTCTTGTGTCCTTGCCATTGCATTTGGTGCATCGGTTTGTGTTCTCCTCGGAGGATTTGGTTTGAGTTACTCATTGGAGCTTGTCCCTCTTGGGTTCTTGGAACCCTAGACGGTTTTGTGGACTTAGTGGTGTTGTGTCCTTGGTGGCGTTTGTTGGGAGCCTCCAATTAACTTGTGGAGAAGTGCCCCAACCTTGTGAGAGGTTCCGGTTGCCACCGACAAGTGCATCAATAGTGGAAGTGTGGATCAATCCCGTTGGGGTGAGATTCACCGGAGAATAATGGAGGCCTTTTATGGCATTGGTGGTTTGATACCACCCCCTCTCCAAACGAGACGTACTCCATGTTGGGAGGAACTCGGTAAAATATCGTTGTCCCCGCGTGCCTCGGTTATCTCTATACCCGAGCTCTTTACTTATGCACTTTACATTGTGATAGACTTCCTGCTTGAAGTAATATATATCTTGCTATCACTTTGTTGCTTGTATTGCTTAGCATAAGTTGTTGGTGCACATAGGTGAACCTTAGTTGTTTCTAGGTTGTGCTTAACAAAGTAAACACTAATTTTATTCCGCCTTGGTTGAGCCACTCTAGGAAAAGTTTTAATCGCCTATTCACCCCCCTCTAGGCGACATCTGTATCCTTTCAATTGGTATCAGAGCCCGGTCTCTCATTTTAGGCTTCACCGCCTTGAGAGTAAAGATGTCGGCTAGAGGATTAGTGCACAATGACATGTTCACATTCGATGGCACAAATTATGATATATGAAAAATCGCATGCTCATTCATTTTTGGGACATGGACCCAAATTTGGAGCGTATTGTAGATATAGGTTTTTATCCTCCTATGGATTTCAAAAATCTATCTTGTGAGGATGAGAAAAACTTATATCTCGATGCTCAAGCTTCTAATGTGCTTGTTAATGCTTTGAGCTATGTAGTTACATCTTCAATCATTCCTTTTTGGAGCGCTCATGAGTTATGGACAAAACTTCAAGATAAATATGTTGTGTCCAACATTATTGAGGATGATTGTGTTGCTTCCACTTCCGGTCAAGATGAGTTCTCACCCTCTACCACTTCACCAACATGTGACTTTTCACAAGCTAATGATATGGTGAGTGGTGATAGAAATTTCAATATGGATAGTGTGTTCACTATTTGTAATCCCTCATATCTATCTAGTTGCAATGATCTATCTTTGGACCTTAACACTTCTATCACTCAAGATTCCTTACATGCTTGTGTTAATAGTCCTTGCATATCATGTATAAATGACTTGAATAAATCTCATGATCATATGCTCATGTTGTCATGTTGCCATGATAAAAATGCTTCTATTTCCTCTATTGCTTGTGTTGCTAACCATGTAGAGGAAAATGAAGAACTTATGGGCCTAGACATGGTCTTGAATGAAGCCACAAATGTAATCTCATCTTCACCTTCTTCCGGTACCCACTTATGCCTTATGGCTAGGGATTCAAAGGTAACTCCTACTTTGGAACCTATTACCTCTTGTGATGAGGAGGATGTGGATAATGTGATTGATATTGATGATTTATATGAAAAGGTTGAGATTGTTTATCGTGCCCTTGTTAAAAAGGATATTGCTTTCTCTAACTTTGTTGAAATCTTGGACTTTTCTATTAAGAGCAAAAGAACATATTGATAAGTTAGAAACACAAATTGAGGTGCATGATAACAACTTTGATAAAATGGGTAGTCTTGAGCGTGAGTATGCTAATGAAGTTGCACGACTAAAGGACTCCCTTGAAGAAGAATAAACCACCAAAGAATCTCTTGAGGATAATTGTACTCTAGAATTATCTAGAGTAAAGGAATACCATGATAGAGAACTTGCGGTGGCAAACTCCTTCAAGATTAAAAATTATGAACTTGAAGGTGCTTATGCTAAAATCCTTGAGGATTTTGAGCACCTCAAAAATGGCTCTAGGGTCATCAAGGGTGAGCTCATCAAACTCACCGAGTCACATGAGCAACTTAAAGCTTCATATTCAAAAGAGCTTACCAAGTTGCCCTCACCTCTTGCTAATAATGATGATGCTTGTGCTACTAACTCCATTTATTGTGAAGCATCTATTTGGAAGGAGAATGTTGAGCTAAAAGCTCAACTTGCTTTGCTAATGAGCAACTATGGGAAATTAGAAGAAAGTCATGTTAAGCTCTCGAGCTCACATGAGGATCTTCTAGTATCCCATGGTAGGCTAAAGTTAGCTCATGAGGCCATTGTGTCAAAGGTAACATCGAGTGGGCCTCATGTGGACATTAGCACTATATCTACTCCAAGTGTAATATTTCCATGTGCTAGTCCTTGCAATTCATCATCTCACAACCATGATATATCTCGTGATGAATTACATTCCATGCCTTGTTGCTCTAACAATGTAGCATCTACTTCCTCTAGTGTCTTTGTTGAAACTAACCATGTAGAGGAAATCAAAAAGCTCAAGGCTCAAGTCACTTCTTTGAAGAATGACTTGAAAATGGGTCATCAAGGGAAGGTCGCACTCAACAAAATCTTGAGTGTGCAAAAATCCCCCAATGACAAGAGTGGGCTTGGATTCAACTCCAATGTCAAGAACAAGTCCACTATAAAGTTGAAGCACAAGGACAACAAGAAGAATGGCCAAGATCAAGTCAAGAATCCGGCCAACATTGTTTGCTTCAAGTGCAAGGAAGAAGGGCACCATGTTAGATCTTGCCCATTGAATAAAAAGCCTCCTAGTGTGAAGCAACAAGGGAAGCGGCCTCAAGTTCCACCTCAAGTTATTAATGGGCCTCTTCCTAAGAAGACTACTCGAGCTCTTCCTCGAGTTGTGGATTCACCTAAGAAGAAAGATGGCAAGAGTAGAACTTGTTACATATGCCGTGAGAAGGGCATATTTATTCCGCATGCACTATTGGTAACTCCTCATCCCATCCTATCTTGATTGATGATTCTTATTCTCTTTGTAAGGATGAGGTTGGCAATGTGTTTGCCAAATTTGTTGGTGCTCAATGTGGGTTCAAGAAAAGAACCATTTGGGTTGCCAAGCCTATTGTGACTAACATATTAGGACCCAACTTGGTTGGGGACCAACAAGCCAAAACTTGATCAATAGGTATTGTTGGAGGGCATTGGAGTCTTGGCTACATTATGAAGAATTGAGGGATATTCATTATTATATTTGTCAAGCCAAGTCATGTGGATTATATTGCTCCTATTATATTTCCAATGTTCCTCCTTGCAGTAACATATGCTTAACTCATTTCATTGAAAGTTACTCGCCCCCTTGTGCATGTGTTGGTTTTGTATCCTCCATGCTTTTGTACATGTTGTGCCTTCCACTTAATTATCTTGAGGTATAAAGCTTATTTGTGTATGATTAGGTGGCACACCATGTATGTGTGTTTCTTGTGTTTGAGCCTTTCTTGACTATATTTGATATCTTATTTGGCTCTTGTGAGAGATTAATGGATTATCCCATTTTGGGGGAGTATTATGCTTGGGCATTCCACAATCCTAAAAATATGTGTACATGAGGAATACCACCTAGTATTTATATTGGATTATTGTCTAGTCTCTATGTGGTATAATTCTCATGTGAAATTTAAGTTTTATAATGTCCATTAATTATCTCTATTTGTATCCTTTTGCCTCGTGGTGGTTTTATGGTAGTATCACATTATGGGGGAGTCATATGCTTAGTGCATATTACAAATCCTAGAAAATGTGAATATTCGAGGTTGTGTCACTTAGAATTCATATTGATAATTATCTAGCTCCTATGTGACACATGTGCTCATACAATTTCTAATTTTCTTGAATGGCTTTATTGATCTTATTTTGGATCTTGTATATGAGAGTGGTTCTTGGTATGTGTTTCCTCATATTTAGATATATATATTCGCATGGAAACCATTTGCTTCAAGTTACTCTAATCACTAGTGATTGTGTGACTATTGGAAGCTACCAAGAATCTTGTTTGAAGTATCATGCTCAATTCTTATATTTAGTTATATGCTTCTTGTTGTGTGTATATGATCTTGGATATCCGTATGAACTACCTAGGGAAAATTATTCCCAATATTTCTTGTCCTTGGACAATGAGTACTCAATTTAAGGTAGAATTTATTGATCATATTCACTTTGGCCTTTGTTTAATTTTATCCTATCTTTGGCCAAGAAAATGTTTTATGTTGTCTCCCAAGCTTCCTTGCTTCTTTTGGATCTTCTTATTTTATTGATATCCTCTTGCGCTTTAGTTAATGTAGGTAGTAGTGATGTCCCATTTGTGTGCATTTTGCATTCTAAAGGAAAATCCTACATAATGCACTATCCATGGGGGAGCTCTCCTATATTATTTAGAACATTCATATTTATGCTTCTTTGTTTGATCCATATCGGGTTTTATGTGCTTGGAACCTCAATATTTTCGTTTTGGTATTTTGTGCCATCATGTGAAGTTTGGGGAGTTTGGTTTCTTGTTTGAACCTTGCTCTTTTTGGGAGTTGGTTTTTTCTCATTCCTTGTTTCTTGATTTTACCATTTTAGAATGAGATAAATCCTTGAGCATTTTTATTTCTATCTATTTGTGCTCTTTTGGCCTTAGCCTAGTTCATTTGTTGAACTTGTGATCTTTCATGTGTTGAATTGGGTCTTTGATACAATTTGGACACCGCTTGTCTTGTCCCACTCTTGTGTGTGCCATCTTGGTTTACTTGGTGTTTTTGTTCAAATTGTATCTCATTTTTGGTTCTTGAAAGCCTTGTGCATGCATATTTACTACATATCTATATTATGGCATGCTTGCTTTCTTTGATCCAATATATAGGGGAAACTCCACCAAATCCCATCGTCTAAGTTGTGCATGAAATTCAATTTCATATCAATATGCACATATTTATGTGGAGTCTCTCCTATGTATTGTAGTTGCACTAACTACATTGGACCCAATAAGTTTGGGGACCATTTTGTACTTAAATGTGTTTTAGGTACATTGGAGATAGATTGGATGCTTGTCTCTCAATCTTGAAGAAGTGGTGCGTTAATGACAATTGGAGGCAAGCTATAGGATGATTAATGAATTCATATCCTCTACATCCTACCAATTATATCTCGGTAACAAGTATCTCTTAATCATGCATATTTATATTGCTTCCAACCTTTTGTAGGTTGCATCTTGGCATGGTTTCTTTGATTTTGTATTTATTGTTGTATCTCTATCCATGCTATTAAGAGGACTCTCTATTGTATATGTGTATAAGTTGAGATGAGTGCATATAATTGGGACTATACAAAATCATGCATATGATCCTCCAATCCCAAATATGTCAATCTAGCAATTTTATTGCCTATCATTTCCTCAACTTCTCTCATGTGCAATAGTGAGATTTTGCTAGTCCATTTTCTCTTATGATACTTGTTGCCTTTCTCCATATATTCCAACTTTCTCCTTTTCCCTTGGTGATAGTTGTAATATATGTAGTGTGTTAGTGTTTGAAGCTCGTTAATCTACAATAAGATATATTTGAGCCTTTGGCTGTGCTTTGAAGCAAAAATCTTATTGGTATATGTTATGACTTCATTTTTGCTTCCATGTGCTTCTTGTATATCTTCTTTATGTGTGCATATTTCTTTGTTGGCATATGTCTTTGTGATGTTTTCAACTTATAGACATATACACATATGAGAAGATAATTTTAGTTGATTTTTAATCCTTGGAGACCACCTTTCTATTCCTTTTGATTCTTTAGTGGCTTCCAAATTTAATTTCCTATGAGTGTTAGTTCCTCTTGTTTACATATTTGGGCACTCATATTTGTTCTCTCATGCCTTGCATTGTTAAATAAACTTGGATGAGTGAGGATTCCATGATTATGCACCTTGTTCCCAAATACAATTATCATAATTGGTGCATTATCTTTGGGGAGCTCATCTAATTCATTTAATAATGCTCATTTGTCTTATTTCTCATTTATTGTGCCTTAAATGTTTATGGAGAAGTGAGGATTCCATATTTGTGCATTTTTGTATTGAAATACAACGATTCTAAAGTGTGCACAAATCTTGGGGAACTTCTCTATTTTATTTAAGCATGTATTTGATCTTTCATTTGATGTGTTTTAAATGTTTGTGGAGGAGTGAGGATTCCATATTTGTGCATTTTTTGTATTGAAATATACCGATTTTAAAGTATGCACAAATCTTGGGGAGCTTCTCTATTTTCTATTTCAAACACTCTTTTGCTCATATCATAACATCTTGTTGTTTCCATTTGGACTCATTTGTTGTTTTCAATTGGTTGTCGGACCTTGTAATTGCTTGCATCATTTGGCTTTATTTTGGCAATCTTCGGGTCCTTGATATAGTCCTACTCCCTCCCAAGTATTCATCATTGGATATGTGCGAAGGCACACCTTTGGAGAAATTATTACTATATTTGCCTTCTAGAACTTGTCACCCATTTCGGCAATCGACGTGTAACTACCTCGGTGAATTACGCTCTTAGTTACAAGCCTGGATGAGCGGAAATGGTTAAAATAGTACGGTGGGGCCCAAATGCCACTCACAGGTAGACCTTTCGGCCGTCCTAACCATATCCAAACATCGGGACAAGAACGGCGGGCGTGTCGACGAAGCGAAGGGATCAACTACATACACAAATGAGTATGTATGCAAGCCACCATACAACAGTCCTCAGAGCCATTCCATCTAAAAGAAATAGAAATATTGCAACGCCATACGGCAAGATCCAAATATCCTAGATAGATATAATAGTTTAGGATATCTCCTCATACATCAAACATCGAGTATCGGTGAGCGGAAAACAAGATCCGAGTACGGATAAGAAGCAAATCGGCATAAGATGCCCCAAAATAAACACATCCCGCCCACAGATCTCACGGATCCCCGTTCCCGGAATCTCTACACCGAGTGATCGTTGCCAACAACGTCCGTCTCCTCCACCCAGTATCCATCTTGCGAGTTTACCTGTTCATCTGAATCAAACAATTTATCGTGTGAGACCCTAGGGGTACTCAGCAAGTCTTTATGCCTCTAAAGGGACACAACACAGGGTGACGCAATTGCAGCAAAAGATAATACCTAACAATTCTATAGATACTCGCTAACCATCCGCCTAACCAAAGATAGACGGATGTCCGTGAATTATTAACAACAGTTATAACGGTAATATTAACAGATCCATCCTCCTCCTCGCTTACCAACAAGGAGGCGGACGAACAGTCCCCCATCCGTTGGCAGTTTTATTATCCATTCCATGAGTGTTGCACTATTTACTAATCAGGTACTTAGTCAAATTAAAAGCGGTACTTTAGTTATACTTGTCTATGATCGAGAAACTGTGCTCCAAGTCGTCCATAACCGCGGACACGGCTTTCAGAAAGTTTTACCCTGCAGGGGTGCACAAATAGCAACACACACTCGATCAACCTCGGAAAAACCAAATCAAAACCCAACGAGGCATTCACGACAAAGCGATCACAGGATTCCGAAATATTTCAGGGGGCCACCCCATTAAGCTACCCGCAACGAAGTTGGCGGCTCGAGCGGACTCAAGGTTTGCGTCAATGGCTGTAAACGTATGGGAACCCGAAAGTGTGACTGGGCTTGTCGATACCGGAAACTCCGCATCCAAAATAGTACAGGTGCTCCTCGCACAATCTTAAATAAAGCAGTAAAGCATGGCATAAGTACATGATAGTAATAAAGCCCCAAACTACTTTGTGGCCCCAAGAAATAAGAATGAATCAAGCTCTGGCTCAGGGGGGTCCATAAGCCTCCCGGATGTGGATAGCGCGAATATTCGAGGAACAGGAATCAAGTACTCGGGGTCTTATGGGACACAAGTGAGCATGAAAAACCAAATAGCAGATATTGCTCACTGGTGCCGCTTTCATTAGTTATCCCATTACTACTCAGGTGAAGTTGTTTAGGTACCTCGTTATCCATCAGACACTCACATACCCTACACATGCTGTTCTACGACCCGCATGGCTCAACCAACTCCTGTAGTATTGGCTCATGGGATGGAGGAACAAGCTTCGGTGGGGTTTAAAAGTAAAGGCTATGCAGTACTTGGGATTCAGTTTAATGCAATCGCGACTCAATGATGCAAGAATACGATAGAGTCAATAGGTACTATATGTATGCGAGCATGTGGTAGTGCTTGCCTGGCAGCTCTCGATTGAAGCGAGGACGGATCCAGGTAGTGCTCACGGGTCTCTTGATATATCCCACCTTTCCGTCTATTCGAAAAAGAACCAAACAAACAAGGGCCAACATAAATAAAGTGCACAAGCATATGAATTAAAATGCGACAAGCAAACAATCATGCCATGATGAATGATGCACAATTTGCATGGCAATAATGTAGCATGGCATGGGTGAGGTGTGGGGTATAAGAATAAAGCATTTTATGGTGTTTTAGTCACCTTTTATGCTCAAATAAGTTGCTGTACACTTGATATTTATATGATGCATGCTGCAATTCAGAACATGGAATGCATAAACAGAAAGGTCTCGTCGAGCTGATCATCTTAGACATATTATTTGTCAAATTTGGAGTTATAAAACTAAAGTTATTAATTAATTAAGAAAAAGGGCATTTTATTGTAATTTTGATCAACTCGAAAATTAAAGTGTTCAAAATATATTTTGAAGGGCATATATGAAATCCTCACATTTTTCTGATCTCAAAACATATATTACATGTTTAATTTGGAATTATATTTTAAAAGATATTTGAAAACAGATTTGAATTTGAATTTTAAAACAAATTTGAAAAGTTTAAATTAAAACAGAAAAACAAAATCCCTTTTTGTACTCACCCAGATCTAGCCACAGACACAGACAAGTAGGGCCAGAGCTGACTGGGCCAACAGCCTGACAGAAAGATTTTCTCACATGGCTTACCTAGACCAAGAGGCTGACAGGTGGGGCCTGACAGCTGGGTCTGCCGCAGCAGCGACGCCGCGACACGTGGGGATCCAGGAGTCTTGGTTGAGGTGGAACTTGGGTACCTTTTTGCAAAAGGCTGTGAGGTGACAGTGGGGACTGGCTGGACCGCGGTTGGGCGATAAAAAGCTAGGGGTTAAGGCCACGCCATCGTGGATCGTCTCTTGAACGCAGCGGACAGGTGTCGCGCCGGCAGGCGTGGCGTGGGGGTTCGAACTCGCGTCGCGGGCACGTGCGCTGCGGGTGGTGGCCAGTGCGGCTGGTTGCGGGATGGTGACAGAGGAGCAGCGGGCGGCTAGATGAGGTTCTGCGCGACGCGGGAGCGAGCCAATGAAGTGGCCAACGGCGCGCGCAACACGTTTGACGAAAAGATCGGCGGGGCTAGGGCGGTACGGCGAGGTGGATCATGTCAGGGAGAAGGAGGTGCTCACCGCGGGCTCGGCGGTGGAGTTGGATCGGGCGGGGGCGTGGCGGATCGTCGACGAGGCTCCTGAGCGGCTAGGGTTTCGTGAGGCGTCTCGGTGCTGGGCGGAAGTGGAGCTCCTCCTCCTGTTGGCGGTAGGTGGCAGCGGTTGGTCTCGTCCTTCTCGACAAACAGCACCACGCCACCCGGCTACACAAGAGGGGCGATGGAGAGAGGCAGTGGCCAGCGTGGAGAAAGGTGGAGGGGAAGGAGAGAAGGTTGCGGCGCGAGGCCAGGGGGTTTGGTAAGGCAGAGGAAGGAGGGGAAGAGGATAAGGGCGAGCCTAGAGGGAGGCGATGCCGTGGGGGACGCGGTAGTGGAAAAAGGTGGCTCGGCCACCTTTCCACCTCGCCCTCACGTGCTCGAGCTGGCTCGGTTTGAGCGAGCGAGGCGGTGGGGTGGAGCCAAGGCGAGGCCAAGGTGGCTGGCTCGGGGTGGGGTCGGCCTAGCAGGGATAGAGAGAGAGAGAGGGGTGGCATGGAGCTAGGGTTGGATGGAGAGGCTCAGGTTAGGGTTTGGTTTAGGGTTAGGGTTGGTGGTGAGCTGAGGTGGGACCAGGGAGGAAGGGTGGCCAGGTGGGGCCAGCATGGGGAAGCTCGGCATGGGTAGAGAGGAGAGGGTAGGTGGGGTAGATCATGGTGGTGGTAGGGTTTAGAGATAGAAAAAGAGAGAGGGGGTTTAGGGTTTAGGTGAGGTGTTAGGTGTTTGGAGAGAGGATTAGAGAGAGAGAGAGAGAGTGATGTGGTGGAGACTTTTAGCAAGACCAAACTAGATCAAGCAAAAGGAGTGGTAGAGAGGGATAGAGGAAGATTCACTCAAAAATCAAAATAAAACAAAGGAGGACAAAAGATGGAAATGGTTGCATGGCCCATGCAAGTATTTAATGCCATGTGTTAATCTTGTGAAAACAAAATATAATCTCATGGCAATTTATATATGTGCATCCTCAAAAGATGGAGTAAGGGCCCAGCTAAGGATTGCAGGAATGTTCCATGTGGAGTGAATGGAGATGACCATATTTTGAAAATATTTTGGACATGCTAGTGTGTAAATTCCACTATGTGCATATTACTCTCAAAATATTCCAACATGATCAACCTTCCCATATCATTCCATATGGAAGCAGGTAGATTGGAAAAGAGTCCATTCCAAACAACATGAGCTAGAGATAAACCCAAATAAAATGCAATGCTCACATATGATGGAATGGTGGAATGATGGGGTGGTGACAAGAAAGGTGGTGGAGTGGAATAAAAGATATGCCCCCAACTCAACTTGGGCATTTAAACAATATATCAATAACCAAATACAATATCAAGAGGCAAATACAATTAATAATGCATCTGAGAGAAGAACCAAATCAAAAGGGTTTTAAATGATGCTCAAATGCAAGGTGGCATGATGACATGAGCATGATATAATTATGATGCAACAATTATATGTAGGAAGTAGCCATTATATTACTAGACCAAGTAGCATTAAAATTGTTAGACAATTGGGATGCTACAACTCTCCCCCACTAAATAGGAATCTCGCCCCGAGATTCTAGGAAGAAGAAGAAGACTCAAAGAGGGTAGGATACTTGGCACGAAGCTCATCTTCACGTTCCCAAGTGGCTTCATCAACAGAATGGTGCGACCACTGCACCTTGCAGAACTTGATGTACTTGTTGCGAGTCCTTCTTTCTGCGATTTCGAGGATTTTTGTGGGGTGTTCTTGATAAGACAGGTCTTCTTGGAGATTGATAAGCTCATGGTCCACGGTCCTGCCGGGATCCTTGAAGCACTTCTTGTGTTGAGAGATGTGGAAAACATCATGGACCTTGAGTTTTTCCAGGAGCTCAAGAGCATAAGCAACTTCTCCTCTTCTTCCACGAATTTTGAATGGACCGATGTATCTAGGAGCCAGCTTTCCTTTGATACCAAAGCGGTGCGTGCCTCTCATGGGAGTGACACGAAGGTAAACGAGATCACCAGGGACATACTCCATGTCCGTGTGCTTTCTGTCGTAATTGCTCTTCTGGCGACTTTGAGCAATCTTCAGATTTTCAAGAATGATGTGAACCTTCTCCTCCGCTTGAGTTACAATGTCGAGGCCAAACAATATTCTTTCTCCTGCACTTTTGACCAACCAATCGGAGTTCTGCATTTGCGACCATAGAGAGCCTCAAATGGTGCCATCTTTAGACTTTTGGAAGCTATTGTTGTAAGAGAATTCAGCATAAGGAAGACATTCTTCCCACTTCATGCCGAAAGAGATGGCGCAAGCAGAGCATATCTTCCAATCTGATTGATCCTTTCAACTTGTCCTTGCGGTTGAGGGTGGTAAGCTGTGCTGAAGTTCAATTTTGTTCCCAAAGCATTTTGGAAACTTTCCCGAACTTGGAAGTGAAGATGCTTCCCAGTCGAACTGATCTCAAGAGGAACCCCTCTGAGAGAGACAATTACTGTTGATATAGAGCTCGATAGTGAATTGCGAAATTGTTTCCTTGGGAAAGAAGTGAGCCACTTTAGAAAGCCTGTCAATGACAACAAAGATTGCATTGTTGCCCTTCTGCGACCTTGGAAAACCAGTGATGAAGTCCATCTCTACTTTCTCCCATTTCCATTCGGGGTTTCAATGGCTGTAGAAGACCGGAAGGTTTCGATGGACAGCTTTAACTCTCTGGCGGACATCACACTCCGAGACATACTTGGCACAATATCGTTTCAATCCGGCCACCAATATTGTGTTTTCAAGTCCATGTACATCTTTGTCTTTGCCAGGTGGATAGAAAGAAACAGAATCATCGCCTCCTTGAGAACTTGCTCTCTCAAACCCGTTAGTTGAACAAACATCCGGTGTTCAAAGAAAAGCGTGCCTTGGTCATCGACGTGGAAGGACTCATACTTGGGAAGCTGAAGGTTGGAGATGATCTTTTGGTGTCTGAATCACCAAGTTGAAAGGAGCGAACCTTTTCTTCCAAGAGAGGGTTGCGGAAGGTTGAAGATACCCTTGATCCACAATTTCAAGGTTGGTGGCCGAATTCCTCGCACAAGAGGCATTGTTCTTCCATCATGAGGTTCTTGACATAAGCTTTGCGGCTGAGAGCATCGGCCATGACATTCGCTTTGCCCAGAGTGTAGTTGATGGTCAAATCTAAATCATTGATTGCTTCAATCCACCTCCTCTGACGAAGGTTGAGATCAGGTTGTGTGAAGATATACTTGTGCTCTTGTGATCGAAAAGATTTCTAGCGGTTGCCCAGCAAATAATGCCTCCATACTTTCAAAGCAAAGACAAGCTGCTGCGAGTTCGAGGTCATGTGTAGGATAGTTGATCTCATGCGTCTTCAAGTCGAGAGGCATAAGCAACAACTTGTTTTTCTTGCATAAGGACGCACCCAATCCTTGCAAAGATCGTCCTGAGAATATCTGGAAAGGCTTGGATGTATCTGGAGGAACCAAGGCTGGTGTGGAAGTGAGCTTCTCTTTGAGTGTTTCAAAGCTTGCTTGACATGTAGGAGTCAAAGGTATTTCTTGCCTTTCTTGAGGAGATCGGTAAGAGGTCGCTATCTTGAAAAGTTACGAGCAAGCGGCAATAACTAGCCAAACCAAAGGAAGCTCGGACTTCTTTGACATTTACAGGAGGAAGCCGGTCAACAATTGTCTTTCTGGTTTCGGGTTGTGGCAATGCCCTTGGCAGAGATGACGTGACCAAGATAGGTTACTTGAGGCAGCCAAAACTCACATTTGGAGAACTTTGCATACAGGCGGTTCTCACGAAGCTTGTTTAAGACACACCGAAGGTGTTCTTCATGTTCTTCCTTTGACTTAGAATAGACTAGGATGTCATCCAGATAGACCACAACGAACTTATCAAGATACTCCATGAAAACCGAGTTCATAAGCCTCGAGAAGGTGGCAGGTGCGTTGGTGAGACCGAAAGACATGACTGTGTACTCATACGGGCCATAGCGGGTGGTGAAAGCTGTTTTAGGAACATCTTCCTTGCGAATCTTGATTTGATGATAACCACTTCTCAAGTCAAGCCTAGAGAATACCACAGCTCCAGCTAGCTGATCGAAGAGATCATTAATCCGCGGAAGGGGATATTTATTCTTGATGGTTTTAGCATTGAGAGCCCGATAGTCAACACAAAGTCTATCAGTCTTGTCTCGCTTCTTCACAAAGATGGTTGGGCTACCCCAAGAAGAAATCTTGTGTTGAATGAAACCCAACTTCTCTTGTTCATCAAGTTGACGTTTGAGTTCAGCCAACTCAGGACCCATTTATAAGGCTGCTTGGAGATAGGAGCCGTTCAGGTTCAAGCTCAATTACAAACTCAACCTCACGATTGAGGCATACAGCAACTCTTGGAAAGACATCTGGGAACTCACAGACCACGGAACACTCTGAATAGCTTCCATAGCATCAGCATTGAGCCGCCAAAGAGAAAAGCTGAATAGCGAGTCGGACTTGGAGAATAGACTATATGGCCTTCAGAATTTTCAGAGAAATCGGCGTTCAGACAATCAATCACAGCTGCATTGCTGTCAACCAATCCATGCCCAAGATAACATCAATGTCGAATTGCCCGAACAATTAAGGCCGAGCGAAGAGCCACCAATCTCAATTTGGTTTTATGGCTGATTTTAGAAGCTGCCATTGTTGCTCGGAGAAAGGACCATTAACCGCTTAAGGAGAGGATCCATAGCTAACTCATTCTCTTTTGCAAATTTGAGAAACAAAAGAATGCGATGCACCAGAATCAAACAAAACTTGCGAGGGACTGAGTTAGCAGCATACCCATCACAACTCCAGTGCATGCTCAGCTTGAGCGGCGTTGACACGATTAGCCACGAGCAATGAGACCCGGGCTTGGTGTTGATGTTGAGAGCCTGAGGTGGTGGTGCACGAACCATAGGAGAGCTTGCCGCAGGTCTTGGAGGTGGTGGAGGAAGAGCTTTGTTGTTCTTTGGACAGTTCCAGTGTTGATGCCCAGTGTTTCCACAAGTGTAACAAGCACCAGGTGGACGTGGAGCAACGTAGCCACGGACTCCTTGAGCGCTTGAGGTAGTTGTGGTTGTAGCCCACAGGAGCGATGAGGAAGTTTGGTGGCCTTCGCGTAAGCTTGAAGGTCTTGGTGGAGCGGGGCGACGGTGGGGTGTTAGGAACCCAGACACGACGCTTAGAAGGAGTTGACATAGCTGAAGAGCTTGCTGCATCGCGGCTGTGTTTCTTTGACTCCTCAAACACTTGCCTACTTGCTTCCTCCTGCAGAGCTGTATGCTGAAGTTCCAGAAAAGACGCCGGCCTTGCATGTGTGATTGCATATTTAATCGATACATTGAGCCCTTGTCTGAACCTCTTTTGCTTCTTCTTGTCATCAGAGATCTCATCGCCACCATAATGAGAAAGATTCATGAAGTTCCTGATGTAGGTATTGACATTGTCATTGCCCTGCTTGAGGTTAAGAAACACTTCCTTCATCCTCTCCATGACAATTTCGGAATCTTGCTCTTTGAAAGCTCAGTGAACTGTTCCCAAGTAGGCTGAAAACCAGTGTAGTTTGCCTTCAAGTAATTCTCCCTGCAGAGCTGCATCTCCCTTGAAGGTGAGTGGCACATTTTACCCATTCTTGCTCGGGAACATCGGCGGTCACCGGTAACCTTGACATCTCACGCAACCAATCATCGCATCAAGTGGTTGATCGGACACATCAAATTAGCGTGGGTTGAACTTGAAGCTTTTGATGTCTCCTCGCTTGGGAGGTGGAGGTAGCGGAACAAACTCATTCCTCGACACTTTCTTCAAAACGCTGCTGGTTCTTGCATTGCTGCCAAGGCATTGGCGATGCTTGACAATGCGATTGATTCAGGTTGTATGTCCTCCTCAGAATGGCGTGGTGGTGCCATCCTGTGATTGATATAAAACACAAGTCAGTACTATAATGGAGAATAATAATAATCCAAAATAGTACCAAGATGGAATTAACCAAGATTAAAGGATACAATTTACTAAGATGATATTAAAATATCAACAAAGTTCAAAGCACCTAGAAGATATTAAGCATATCGCACACGACTGAAAAGGAGTGTGGTACACAGATGTATGAAAGAAAATTTTCCCGCATTTTCGGCATTAAAATACCAATAGATGCGCAAAAACACTTAACGAATCAAGATTAGTGACTCTACCAATTCAACATACAAGAGCGAATGATAAAAGTAGTGGTATGGTCGCGACTCCATCCCGCACTCAAATCATTACTCCGCACATGAATAAGTAGAACACGTATCCCAACACCTTCTTCTCAAGATGAACCTAAAGATTAGTAACTACAGAAACGAACATCCCAAATAAGATAACGTCGGATAACAAAGAGTAAGACAGATCGCGGCGGTATACAACGAATCAGATAGATCGCGTCGGTTTGCAAAAGCCTGTCGGTATGGAATGTACCAACAGTTGATAACCAAGAGGCAGATAAAGATAACATGTTGGATGCAACAGATAGACAAGGAATTACACACACACACACACATTCTATGGTACTACGGAAACCCAGAACACGTGAATCCTAGTTTGAATTTTAAGAAGAGGATTGAAAACGTTACACTTCCTTACCAGAAAAGGGTGGTGGGTGGGTAAGAAGAAAAGTGGAAGCAGTCCTACTCTCACGTTTTGTTTTTCCTTAGTATACATAGCTACCAAAAATATTTGCTAGACTGACAACGACCATTTGGCTGAGACCCTGAAGGTCGGGATGGCTCTGATACCAATTGTAACTACCTCGGTGAATTACGCTCTTAGTTACAAGCCTGGATGAGCGGAAATGGTTAAAATAGTACGGTGGGGCCCAAACGCCACTCACAGGTAGACCTTTCGGCCGTCCTAACCATTTCCAAACATCGGGACAAGAACGGCGTAATCGGCGAAGGATCAACTACATACACAAATGAGTATGTATGCAAGCCACCATACATGATCCTCGAGCCATTCCATCTAAAAGAAATAGAAATATTGCAGCATACGGCAAGATCCAAATATCCTAGATAGATATAATAGTTTAGGATATCTCCTCATACATCAAACATCAGAGTATCAGGCGGAAGCGGAAAACAAGATCTGAGTACGGATAAGAAGCAAATCGGCATAAGATGCCCCAAAATAAACACATCCCGCCCACAGATCTCACGGATCCCGTTCGGAATCTCTACACGGTGATCGTTGCCAACAACGTCCGTCTCCTCCACCCAGTATCCATCTTGCGAGTTTACTGTTCATCTGAATCAAACAATTTATCGTGTGAGACCCTAGAAATTTTCGCAAGTCTTTATGCCTCTAAAGGGGACACAACACAGGGTGGCAATTGCAGCAAAAGATAATACCTAACAATTCTATAGATACTCGCTAACCATCCGCCTAACCAAAGATGAGCGGATGTCCGTGAATTATTAACAATAGTTATAGCGGTAATAATGGATCCATCCTCCTCCTCGCTTACCAATGAGGAGGCGGATGAACAACCCCCATCCGTTGGCAGTTTTATTAACCATTCCATGAGTGTTGCACTATTTACTAGTCAGGTAGTCAAATTAAAAGCGGTACTTTAGTTATACTTGTCTATGATCGAAACGTGCTCCAAGTCGTCCATAACCGGAGGCGGCTTTTAGAAAGTTTTACCTGCGAGGGGTGCACAAATAGCAACACACACTCGATCAACCTCGGAAAAACCAAATCAAAACCCAACGAGGCATTCACGACAAAGCGATCACGAGTTGAGAAATATTTGAGGCCACCCATTAAGCTACCATAACAAAGTTGTCGGCTCGAGATGGAGTCAAGGTTTGCGTCAATGGCTGTAAACGATTTGGGAACCCGAAAGTGTGGCTGGGCTTGTCGATACCGAAAACACTCCGCATCCAAAATAGTACAGTGCTCCTCGCACAATCTTAAATAAAGCATGGCACAAGTACATGATAGTAATAAAGCCCCAAACTACTTTGTGGCCCCAAGAAATAAGAATGAATCAAGCTCTGGCTCAGGGGTCCATAAGCCTCCGGATGTGGATAAGCTGAATATTAGGAACAGGAAATCAAGTACTCGGGGTCTTGGGACACAAGTGAGCATGAAAAACCAAATAGCAGATATTGCTCACCGGTGCCGCTTTCATTAGTTATCCCATTACTACTCAGGTGAAGTTGTTTAGGTACCTCGTTATCCATCAGACACTCACATACCCTACACATGCTGTTCTACGACCCGCATGGCTCAAACAACTCCTGTAGTATTGGCTCATGGGATGGAGGAACAAGCTTCGGTGGGGTTTAAAAGTAAAGGCTATGCAGTACTTGGGATTCAGTTTAATGCAATCGCGACTCAATGATGCAAGAATACGATAGAGGTACTATATGTATGCGAGCATGTGGTAGTGCTTGCACTGGCAGCTCGATTGAAGCGAGGGACGGATCCAGGTAGTGCTCTGGGTCTCTTGATATATCCCACCTTTCATTCGAAGAGAAGAACCAAACAAACAAGGGCCAACATAAATAAAGTGCACAAGCATATGAATTAAAATGCGACAAGCAAACAATCATGCCATGATGAATGATGCACAATTTGCATGGCAATAATGTAGCATGGCATGGGTGAGGTGTGGGGTACAAGAATAAAGCATTTTATGGTGTTTTAGTCACCTTTTATGCTCAAATAAGTTGCTGTACACTTGATATTTATATGATGCATGCTGCAATTCAGAACATGGAATGCATAAACAGAAAGGTCTCGTCGAGCTGATCATCTTAGACATATTATTTGTCAAATTTGGAGTTATAAAACTAAAGTTATTAATTAATTAAGAAAAAGGGCATTTTATTGTAATTTTGATCAACTCGAAAATTAAAGTGTTCAAAATATATTTTGAAGGGAATATATGAAATCCTCACATTTTCTGATCTCAAAACATATATTACATGTTTAATTTGGAATTATATTTTAAAAGATATTTGAAAACAGATTTGAATTTGAATTTTAAAACAAATTTGAAAAGTTTAAATTAAAACAGAAAAACAGAATCCCTTTTTGTACTCACCCAGATCTAGCCCAGACACAGACAAGTGGGGCCAGAGCTGACTGGGCCAACACGCGCACAGAAAAGATTTTTCTCACCGCGGCTTACCTAGACCAAGAGGCAGGTGGTGGCGACCTCGCGGAGTCCAGCGTCTTGACCAGCCGGACGCGACACGTGGGGGATCCAGGGGAGTGCGGGTTGAGGCGGTGGAACTTGGGGTACCTTTTTGCAAAAAGGCTGTGAGGCTGACAGGTGGGACTGGCTGGACCGCGGGTTGGGCAGATAAAAATCTAGGGGGTTAAGCGCAAAAGGGCCACGCCACTGTGGATCGTCTCTGCGAACGCGCGGACAGGTCGGTGGATCGACAACCACAGCACCGCGCCACCGGCTACAAGAGGGGGGGGACGGTGGAGACCGACGGTAGCCGGCCGGTGGAGAGAAAGGTGGAGGGGAAGGAGAGAAGGTTGCGGCGCGAGGCCAGGGGGTTTGGTAAGGCAGAGGAAGGAGGGGAAGAGGATAAGGGCGAGCCCAGAGGGAGGCGATGCCGTGGGGACGCCAGAGTAGTGTAAAAGGTGGCTCGGCCACCTTTCCACCTCGCCTCACGTGCTCGAGCTGGCTCGGTTGAGCAGGCGAGGCGGTGTAGGTGGAGCCAAGGCGGGGCCAAGGTGGCTGGCTCGGGGTGGGGTCGGCCTGGCAGGGATAGAGAGAGAGAGAGGGGTGGCATGGAGCTAGGGTTGGATGGAGAGGCTCGGGTTAGGGTTTGGTTTAGGGTTGGGGTTGGTGGTGAGCTGAGGTGGGACCAGGGAGGAAGGGTGGCCAGGTGGGGCCAGCATGGGGAGGCTCGGCATGGGTAAAGAGGAGAGGGTAGGTGGGGTAGATCATGGTGGTGGTAGGGTTTAGAGATAGAAAAAGAGAGAGGGGGTTTAGGGTTTAGGTGAGGTGTTAGGTGTTTGGAGAGAGGATTAGAGAGAGAGAGAGAGAGAGAGAGAGAGACCAAACTAGATCAGAGAGAGCAGAGAGAGAGAGAGAGAGAGGGATAGAGGAAGATTCACTAAAATATCAAAATAAAACAAAGGAGGACAAAAGATGGAAATGGTTGCATGGCCCATGCAAGTATTTAATTCCATGTGTTAATCTTGTGAAAACAAAATATAATCTCATGGCAATTTATATATGTGCATCCTCAAAAGATGGAGTAAGGGCCCAGCTAAGGATTGCAGGAATGTTCCATGTGGAGTGAATGGAGATGACCATATTTTGAAAATATTTTGGACATGCTAGTGTGTAAATTCCACTATGTGCATATTACTCTCAAAATATTCCAACATGATCAACCTTCCCATATCATTCCATATGGAAGCAGGTAGATTGGAAAAGAGTCCATTCCAAACAACATGAGCTAGAGATAAACCCAAATAAAATGCAATGCTCACATATGATGGAATGGTGGAATGATGGGGTGGTGACAAGAAAGGTGGTGGAGTGGAATAAAAGATATGCCCCCAACTCAACTTGGGCATTTAAACAATATATCAATAACCAAATACAATATCAAGAGGCAAATACAATTAATAATGCATCTGAGAGAAGAACCAAATCAAAAGGGTTTTAAATGATGATCAAATGCAAGGTGGCATGATGACATGAGCATGATATAATTATGATGCAACAATTATATGTAGGAAGTAGCCATTATATTACTAGACCAAGTAGCATTACAATTGTTAGACAATTGGGATGCTACACGATGCCAATGGGGAGAAGTTTTAGAGGGTTTAAGGGAAGTTGGTTGATGCATTGAGTTTGTTCTTAAGCATTTGCCTTTCATGCTCTTGCATATTTATTGTTGCTTAGCATGTGTTATATAGAGAGGAAACTCCACCAATGATAATGATTGGCAATATATGCAATGAAATTCAAGTTCATCACACATGCATAGATTGTGGGGGAGTTTGCTCTATATATGGTGGTGGTACCAATATCACATACTTTTGTAGTATTTGATATTGGTATTACCATCTTATTCATTAAAATTCCTTATATAAACCCCCTTAAAGGGATTGTCATCAATTACCAAAATGGGGGAGATTGAAAGAACATGTGGGCCCCCATGTGTGGTTTTGGTAATTAATGACAATCTTTATGGACTAATGTGTGTATTAAGTTATACTTGTAGGAATTGTCCATTGGCATTGCTTGGATCTTGTGTCGGCTTCAAGGTCGATGAAATGAGAAGAAGATATGTTGTGCAAGCTCAAAATGCGCAATCTTTAGAAGATCTCATGTTTGATGCTTGCCATCCTCGGTGATCATGGATCGATGATGAGGAATCAAGAAAGGCGTTCCATCTTGAGAAGGGAAAGATTGTCTACATCGAGCTCAAGTGGAATGCTCAAGGCAAAGGTATAATCTTGATAGTTTTTCCCTTTTGCCGGTCTTATATTGTTAGTGGAAGACCGGGTTTAGGATAGATAACCGTACTATCAAGAGGGGCTCTCGAATGAGTAACTCGATCACATCGTTCGGAGAAAGCTCAAACCTTTGCATACTTGCATCGTCGTATTTGGTTGTTATTTGGTCTTATCCATGTGAGGATATAGAGCTTGTGGTAATCTCCATAACAAGCTCTTGTTCATCAAAATCGGATCCCTCTTTTATATCTTATTGCGATTTTGATCTATGCGGTTTTTCGGTTTCTCACCAAGTGAGGTATCTCACATTATTATACTTGATACATTCTCACTTGGTGATAACCAATATTTTCACCTTTTATAGGGAAGCTCATGTCGTCCTCTTTCCAACGCAATTGGAATCGGGTCGATCAGAGTTACCAATCAAAAGTTATAGCCGTTTGAATATCTGCTGGTCTCCTAGGTACCAAAATGCGGTAGTACCGCATTTTAGTACCTAGCGAGGCAGAGGGTTTTGGAAAGTTGCCAAAATCCACTGCCGGGCTAGGTACCAAAAAAGCGGTAGTACCGCATTTTAGTACCTAGCGCGGCAGAAGGTTTTTTACTTCGTCATTTGGATCTATCCTCCCTTGCTGGACTATGATGTTTCTTTGCATGATCTTGTAGAGGTTGTTGTCCTCTTCGAAACGAGCCCAAGATCATCAAAATTGGAGTCCGGATGCAAAAGTTATGGCTGTTTTCGTTCTGTGATGACCGGTAGCCCGGACCAGGATCCGGTAGTACCGGGGTCCGGTAGTACCGCATTTTGGTACCGGGGAGCACAGAGAAAAATGCGTTTGGAGCCCCAGGAACCCCAGGAAATGTCCGGTAGTTCCGGGAAAGTACGGTAGTACCGGGAAAAAGTCCGGTAGTACCGGAAATTGCATTTTTGGGCTGCAACGGTTGGATTTTGGAGGGACCTATATAAGGGGCCTTCTTCCCCAATGGTTCCTTAACCATTCTTGCAAGTTTTCCCCTCTATTGTTGACCTTCTTGAGCTTGATTCCTCTCAATCCCTCCTATGATTCTTGCATATTCTTGAGGGATTTGAAAGAGGAGATCTAGATCTACAATCCCACCAATCAATCTCTCCTCTAAGTGAGGGGAACATATTGGGATCTAGATCTTGGAATCTTTTGTGGATTTCCTCCACTGTTCTTCCTCTCTTATTCCCCCATAAGCTTTTGTAGCTTTGGTGGAATTTGGGAGAGAAGGATTTGAACACTTCTTGTGTCCTTGCCATTGCGTTTGGTGCATCGGTTTGTGTTCTCCTCGGAGGATTTGGTTTGAGTTACTCATTGGAGCTTGTCCCTCTTGGGTTCTTGGAACCCTAGACGGTTTTGTGGCCTTGGTGGCGTTTGTTGGGAGCCTCCAATTAAGTTGTGGAGAAGTGCCCCAACCTTGTGAGAGGTTCCGGTTGCCACCGACAAGTGCATCAATAATGGAAGTGTGGATCAATCCCGTTGGGGTGAGATTCACCGGAGAATAAGGGAGGCCTTTTGTGGCATTGGTGGTTTGATACCACCCCCTCTCCAAAAGAGACGTACTCCATGTTGGGAGGAACTCGGTAAAATATCGTTGTCCCCGCGTGCCTCGGTTATCTCTATACCCGAGCTCTTTACTTATGCACTTTACATTGTGATAGCCTTCGTGCTTGAAGTAATATATATCTTGCTATCACTTTGTTGCTTGTATTGCTTAGCATAAGTTGTTGGTGCACATAGGTGAACCTTAGTTGTTTCTAGGTTGTGCTTAACAAAGTAAACACTAGTTTTATTCCGCCTTTGTTGAGCCACTCTAGGAAAAGTTTTAATCGCCTATTCACCCCCCCCTCTAGGCGACATCTATATCGTTTCAAGTGTGCCACCGATAGGAGTGATATCTCGGAGCCTAAGCTATCACTCAACTATCAAGTGCAATTGTGCATCGCCCTTGGCCATCCATTGGCCATAGGTGCTGCCCACCCGCCTAAAGACCACGTGGCATGCCACGATTGCGCCCGGGAATGCCCTTGGCGGTGTTCCATGCTGGCCCTTGTGGTGACCCCTTGGAGTATAAAAGGAGGGGCTTGGACATTAGTAGAACAGGGAGGATCTTTGGCTATTAGGAAGTTATTTGGCTAGAAGGAGGTACTTTGGCGAGTAGAAGAGCTTTGGGACAGTAGAGAGTTTGGAGAGAAGAGAGCTTGAGTAGAACATATACTGAGAGGATACTTCCTTCTCCATGCCACAGAGAAGGTAGAAAGGAGATAGAGAGTGAGAGAAGAAAGAAAGAGGAAGCCCGGAAAGTGTAGAATCTAGATAGAAAGCGGCATCACGGCACCGGAGATATCATCATCTTGTACCTTGATCCACCCCATATAATCCACGAAAGCAGGATGTCGTTGGTATGGAAACGACATTGCCTAAAGAGGCTAGATACAGGTGTGGGAGCGAGCTGGGTGACTACGATGGTGTTCGCAGGCGGGATTCGGTACAAGAAAGTGCAGTGAGACACATGAAGTATCCAGGTTCGGAGTCCTTATAGTGAGGTAAAACTCATACTCCTGCATATCGGATCGTATATGTGGGTATAATCGGGCTACAAATATGCTCCTGGAGCTGTATCTGGAAATGGTCTAACTAGCAGAGTGTAGGCCTAAGAGGGAGAGCTAGCTAGTAGGGAGTGGATCCAAGTGACCATGAGGCCTCAAGTGCCAATACATGTGTGCCCGAGCTGAGTGAGAGAGCCCCCTTGCTCATTTATAGTGCATGTCAAGAGAAAAGGGTGGGCCCACATGCCTAACTTTACTATAGCCTATATCATGCATGAGGTACTACAAGTACAATGCATAATGCTACACTAGTGCGTACATCATCTAGTAGTGCCATGCATAGTGCTACACTAGTACATACATCATCTGGTAAAGTAGTGGCAGTAGTGTCTTGTCTCCTTGTCTCTTGCTTGTCTCCTAGGAGAATCCAATGTGTTGGGTGGTCTTGATCGAAGGGAAGCAGGGAAGCTAGAGATGATCGATCGGAGTTAGCCGGTTGGGATAAATCAGATTGATCGTGGCGGCGCCCAATGATCCGGACGACAGCGTCGGAGACGGCCGGCCTTGCCCGGGAAGGCCTAGCTAGACGGGAGCACCAGGGGTGATACAGGGGCATCGATCCGGACAGGGAAGGCATAGCGCGGAGGGCCCATCAGGGAAGGGGCGGCCTAGCCGGGAGGTCGGCAACGCGGGCTAGCCGAGAAGAGTGCGGCCACGTGGCCCAGCTGGGAGGGGCGCTCGCAGGAAGATGACCGAGTGGTTCATCCGGCCCAATTGACCAGCCGAGGCGATAGATAGTTAGGCCACGCAGAGGGCAGAAGGACTGGCTAGATGGGCCAGCCGACCCAGGAGGAGCTTGGCGCGGGCAGGCCGGCTGGAACCTCCTAGCCGGCCTTGATTTCGTCTGCCACACTTTTTCTTTATTATTTAGCATGTTTTGCATTTTTTGACTGTCTTGGAGTGCTTTTGGGGCATATTTTGGGTACCCAGGACCATACCCCGACACTAGCCCCCGAGCACGTGCTAATTTTACCCAGAGGGGGAAATGAGCACGAGCTCAACAAAACCTGACGTTGTCGTTGTAGATGAAGTTCTTGAATGGTGTCCGGCTAGACACCTACAGCCCAGGAAACAACAAAACTCCAGCGGGGTTGCGCGAGCGCACCGGCGTGGTGTAGCCCCCGAGATTTGGAGTAGCTGACGAAGACAGGTGCTTCGAATCTTTATATTTCTTGCCGTTGTCAACACCTGGACCTTGCTATCTGGCTAATCGCCTTTAGCCGTACGGGAGCACTTGATTTCACCGGGGGAGCGCGAGTGCACCCGGTGGGTGTAGCCCCCGAGATTCGAAGTAGCTGACGAAGAGGTGCTTTGAATCTTCGTCTATACTTGAGATCCGACTTTGTGCAGTCGTGCAAAACAAACACAAATAAATGAACTTGTTGTCCGTATATTAACATATAGTACACATGCTTTCAACCGAATGATGGTTTTTCTTTCCAAAAATTAGCTTGTTCTTTTCTTGCACACTTTGTCACTTTCCTGTGCGCTCTGTTGTTTACGTTGCTTACTTGCCGGGCAGTTGGGTTACGGTCTGGAGCCAGAACCGAAGGGAGAGTTGACAATACATTACGCATAGTACTAGGGGCTTAGCATCCAGAAAAATATCAACTAGGCACATGGCCGGAATGTCCAACCTGTCAAATCTTTCGCCTTTTTCATGTGGGATGCCTCGGGATTTTTCTCTTGCTAGCCGGACAACCAGGTTGCGTTTTGTAGCTCGGATGAAGAGTGGGCCTCAACACCATCGCACACTACTCAGTCAGTTTACAGAATTAGCAGGTCGGGCCAACCGGCGAGCCCCGGGTAGGGGTTACCGGCGCCGGAAAACTAAAAGCAGGAAGCATGACAACATTTGGCGAGCTTTCGAGGGTTGCTCGAGGTCGAAAAAGCACTCACATTGCTATATCTGGAGTAATAGGGTCGAAGACGTGATTCTACAGTGTAACACCCCAGTTTTAATTAAATAGTAATTAGGGTTGTTTGTTTATTCATGAGCATCATTAAAAAAATGCATGCAAGAAAGAAATAGACAAAATCCTAAAACCCTATTTTCCCTTCCCTCTCTAAAAACAATTCAAAATGGTTTTGAATTTTAAAAGTACAAAAAAGTTTGGATCCCAATTTGAATAAAAGGGTTCCGTAGTATTTTACATATTTTACAACACCCTCTACTGATTCAAAATAGAAATAAATTTGAAAATGCAAAACAGAATATAGAAACAGAAAAATAAAAGCTTTTGTAAATAAAAAAATAGCAGCCAGACCCCTAGTAGGCCCAGCCCAGCCAGCCCAGCTCCCTTCTCTCCCTTTCATGCCGTTCGCGTGCAGCAGCTTGACGCAGCCACGCCACCTTAAACGAGGCCTAGCTGGCTGCAATCGCTGCCCGTCGTCGTCTTCATCGATGACGGGGGAAGCAGCTCCGTGGCGTCGTTGCCGCCGTCTGCCACCGTCTGCCGCCGTTCTCGCACCAAGATTCGTTCCCTAGCACCTATAAGAAGCTCGGCCGCCGTAGAGGAGAAGTCCTAGACGCCACTCCGCCTCTCCCTCATCCTGTCTCTCCATGGCCGGAACCCTAGATTGCAGGTGCCACCTCACATCGCCGTCTCCGGCCACCCCGACCTCCGTGGAGTAGTCCATGAGAAGCGACGTGCCGCCGCCGTCGTTCTCGTCAAGCCACGCAAGCCGGGAAGCTTCCTTCTCATCGGAATCGAGCTTGTACCCAACGCCAGCCGCCGCAGTCATCGCTCCGATTCCTCGCCGTCCGAGCTCCCCTCGCCTCCCCGTCACCACCGTCACGCTCCTGGTGAGCCGCGCGGTGATCAGGCACCCCTTCTTTCCCTCCCTCACGCTCTCTGTCGCCCCTGCATCATGTGCCTGTAGTCACCGCCGCCGTTTGTCGTCGTCGGCGTAGCTTCGGTTACCATATCCGAGTGGCGCCACCACTGTTTGGTAGCCCGCGCCGCGCTCTCTCCGACGCCTCCAACCACGCACGCACGCCCCCTGTGCCCAGCCCCGCGCTTGATCTGAGAGCATCCACATTGCTGACGTCAGCATGATGTAGTAAAGCTTCTCCTTTTTTTAATCATTTCTATAATTATTTTCTAGAATATAAATAACCCTGTGGGGCCCATCTGTCAGGTTTTAATCTTTTTGGAATTTAATTTCTGTAAATGATTAAATATATGACATGTGGACCCAAGTTGGAAGATATTTAATATAATCCAAAAATGTTTTATAATTTCCTAAAATGATTTAAAATGGATTTAAATTGAGAAAAATCATAACTAATTTATTTTAAGTCAGAAAAATATGTATAATATATCAAATTGTTCAGAAAAATGAGCTCTATCTATCTAAGATATAATCATGCATTGTTCAATAACTTAAATGACAAGTATAATTAGAAGAACATATTAACCCCTCTTATATGATTCCGGAGTTTCTCCGAGTTAGGGTTTGCACCCCTCGGAACCCCGATTAAATTGTCGAGCATGCCTTAGGGTTACATTTCGATACAAATTAACTTGTCATATCATCATATTTGTCTGAGCATTGCATAGATGCCATGTGTTGATTGTTTCCCCTTCATTTCCAACGTTTGGTTCTTCTTCGATAGAATACGATATCGAGATCGAGATCGATGACCAAGATCAATACCATCAAAGATCGACGAACAATACTTGACCAACTGTAACCAAGTCAAGTACAAGGATCCTGAAGATCTGCTTATCTGTTATCAACTCGCAAAGGCAAGCATAGCCCCACCATGATATAATCCTATGATTTCGAAAGCATTTCAATTCCTGCCATAATGCATACGATTCTACTATGGTCTTTTATCGATAGATAGAGTATCCTATCTATTGCATACTTCCTTCGATCTTATATTACTTGATCCACTGCTCCTAGCATAACTAGGTTTGGCTTGTGTGCAATGCTAGAGCTTTTATCTGTGTCTTGCTTAGCCATACATAGCTGTCAGTGTTGGTTCATCTAGATGATGTATCAGATGTAGAGAATCTAGTATGACAGGAGATCGTGATGAGATGAGATCAGTGATATGAGATTAAACATGCTAAGGCTTGTATGGGAGGCCACAGTGGGATGTGGTTTTTCTGGTCCCATGCTCGCCACCACTAGTACCTGAGTTCTTGCCTTTGGAACCAAGACGAGCGTACAACCACACGGGGCCTGGACAACCTCATGACTAACTAACTTGCCTAGTAGATTCCATGGGTCACATAGTTCGAGCGTTCCATTCGACATGCATTCTGGATCTTCTCGAAGGCGGTGAAGGAGGTGCATTCATAACAGGTAGGGAAGCGTGGACCGGGTTGCTTGGGGTAGATAGCGCCCCTGGTAAACCAACCTCGCCTCACATCTTTGGCACGGCTTGATTTGACCGTTATACGGAACCATACTTATTGCGTGACTCATGGTCTCGGCGAAAGCAAGGTAAAGGTTGTGTCTAACCACCCTCTGTCGACCTTCCAAGGAAGAGGGCTAATCTAGTGGCATTAAGAGAAGGTTAGTACGTGTGGGTAAGTTGTATACCCCTGCAGGGTAATAATCTTTTCGAAAAGCCGTGTTCAGGTTATGAACGACTTGGCGACCGGACTTGTAACACCCTCGGGATCGGCCCTATGCAAGTTTCAGCGATTCCCGCCAAACCCGCGTAGAAACGATTCAAAGGTACCCACCAGGCACTTGCGTGCGGGTGGAAAACGAAGTAATGTCATTACACAATAGTCCTCGATGGAACCCACAGAACAGATATATACAATAACGACTCCATGAGTCAAGAATACAGATACACAATACAAAGATCCAAATCAACTTGAAAATGATACAACGTCCGACTACGGACAAGATGCAAATGGGGCTAAGAGCCCTGAAGAATAACCAATGGCGTCCATAACCCTGCCCAGGCCAAGCCGGAAGGGTAACCCTGCTAACGACGTCGATCTCAAAACCTGCTTAAACAAAAGGGGTGCCGACAAAGGCAAAGGAAAAAGAAGAGAGCGATCTTGAGGCCAAGATTACGGCGAGACTAGAATTCGGCGGTCCTTGCCTACATAGGTATGGTGGACTGAAGCGGCAGCGCAGCATGCACTAAACAACCTATAGAGACTCGATATAACCGACGGCTAACAGAGAGGGATAAGAAAGACCTATTCGGAACCAACCTGATACTACCACCAAACATACCCATCCTGGTATTTCCCCCTCAAGACCAAACGAGGAAGTCAACCGAGGAACTCACAGTTGGCGCTTTTATTTATTCAGTTATCGTTGCAGCAATTACTAGTCGGTATAGATAGTCATCCCGATATAATAAGCAGCGGGCACTTTTAGTTAACCATTCCGTTGTAGTTGCAACACTTACTAGTCAGATACAATTAGCATGAGATATCCCAAACCCAGCAGTTATTGGTACTTTTATTTAGCCATTCTGTTGTAGTGAAGCTGATTACTAGTCATATCAGATACAAGTCAAATTATAACAGTAAACTTTAGTTATAGTTGTCTATGATCGAGAACTGTGCTCCAAGTCGTCCATAACCGCGGACACGGCTTCTCGAAAAGATTTAACCCTGCATGGGTGCACCAAAGTTTCCACACGCACCTACACCCTTGTTGTCAGATCAGGTAGGTACAAGATCACAAAACATACACCCAACGGTATGTCGACGGGGTTTCGGACACGACGTTTCCCAGACCCAAAGCAAGCACATGGGGGCCACCCCAATAAGCTACACAAACAGTCGGCCCGTCTCAAGACGGACCCGGGGTTTGTGACGGTATGTAAACATTTGGGAACCCGAAAGTGTGACTGGGCTTGTCGATCTGGCAAAAACGTGTACGATTCAAAACAGTACAAGCGCTCCACGTGCAATAGTAAATAAAGCAGTAAATCATGGCATAAGTACAGGATAGTAATAAAGCCCCAAACTACTTTGTGGCCCCCGGTACAGTACTTTGAAATCAGGTACTAATCGATGGGGGTGCCCACACACCCTTTGTGGTTAGCGCTCGATCTCGGAACAGGTGTCAAGAACTCGGGGTCCTACGGGACACCAGTGAGCGGTTAAAAACCAAATATTGTCTATTACCCACCGGTGCCTCTGCATTTACCTACTTCAATTTTAATTATTAAACTATAATTAAAGCCATGATCATCTTCAACATTAAACATACGGCAATACTCCAACAACTGTGATACTTGACGACACGCAACAACACTTGAGCAAGCGACTACGACACGCAAGTCCAACTATCTACCAAGCAACAGGTAATAGGATGTGTCCAAGGCAATATAAGGCTGCAAGGAATATCCCGGGTACGAAAACTAGAGCATCGAAACATAGATAGCAATAGATTAACATGAGGAAATAAAAACTATAAAAGTAAGATAGGTAGAAAGGGGGAGAATGCTCGCCTGAAAACATTGCGGAAGGTTCATCCGAAGATCGGGTCGACACTCGCATCAACTCATCGGCCTAATCCGTGAAGAAGCAAAGCACTAGCAGAACAACCGGATGCAATATTTAATACTACGGCAAAAGATCGGGCATGATGCATGTATGATATATGACATGTCAAAGGTGCGATGCAATTAGGCCATATTAAGCGGAACCAGGGTCCCGACAATTATTTAATAGTTCAAGTTGTTTAGATACCCCGCAATTTAAATGTGGTATTAACAGGGCAAGATAAGTTACCGGTTCTCTACGCAAATTTAAATGGGGCCAATATAAGACTAGAAAAGCCCGCATATGGCCTCCATATTTAATTATGAGGTGAATTGCATAGTGCCCCCAAACCACTAAACATGCATGCGAGTATGAATAATTTAATATGCAACAGGTGATAAATATCATATTATAAAAATAGTGTCTTAGAAAGGGGTCACACATGGGTTCGGGGATCTTGGGAGAGGGGTTCAGGTTCAGACGCCGGGATCGGTCTTCGGATTCGGGGCGTCGGGGCTTCGGTTTCGAGAAGAGCGCGGCGACTTGACGTCCATTTAGAAGATCATGGTGTGCCGTGATGGAGGGCTTTGAATCCAGCATCATCGCCTTCGGGTTCCTTGCCGACGTACTTGGGGTTTCGACTTCAATGTCGAAGCCGGGCTTGGTTCTGGTTAGGTCTTCGAGTGGCATCGAACAATTCTTCACACGAACATCACATCCGCGTCATGAGCCAATCTGGTAGCGGTACCAACATGCCTTTGTCGGCAGAAGCACATCGGTAACACTCCATCACTCCAGGATCAAAACATACTAGCAAATAGAGCAGCAAACAACATATTCTTCCACGCACGAGATGGTTCATGGGCCGGAGCAAAGAGAATTCCCGCAGGGCACCATCCACGGACAAGCATGAGCCGAAACAGCATCAGGTTAACTTGTTTTGCTTTGAGCCTCTTCATACCTGCTATGTGACAGGCGCACATGAAGGCATGCACGGAGACTTCGGTGCTGGTCGTGGCGAACTTGTCGACCTTCGAGAGGCAGCGACGCGACGCAGGGCGGGATGGTCTGGTGAGGTCGCGAGACGAGACGCCTTGAGCCACAGGAGCTGAAAGCGAGAGAGGTGAGTGGAGGGCGCTCATGATGGCGCCGATGCAGATGGGAGAGATCCTGTGGAGGAAGACGGCGAGGACGGGGCTGGCAGTTGTTGGGCAAGGGGTGGTGACGGCGGAGGAGCTCGACGGGGAGACGAGGAAGGCGCAGCGGCAACCGTGCTTGGAGGGAGGCGGGGCTGGCGCGGGACACCGGCCGAGGCGGGGCTCGCGTGGCCGGGCCTTCAGGAGGCGGAGAAGCTTCTGCATGGGCTTGTGTGGCCGAGGAAGGAGAGGCCCACGACCAACAGAGAGGGCGGGCGGCGGCAGAGAGGGCGAGGAAATCCAGAGAGAGCGGCGGCAGGGATCGCTCGAGGAAGATGGGGGAGGCGTGCGTGTACGAGGAGGTGGGGCCGGATACGAGGCAGAGATCGCGGGGTAGAAGACGCGGTCAGAGCGGTGGGTCATGGTAGCTGGCGATGTCTTGAGGGACGGCCAGTGGGGGCGGGAGTGGCCACGGTTGTTGGCGGGGTGGTGGGTCAGGCGAGGCGTGTGGGTGTGGTGTTCGGACGGGGTGGGGTGGAGGGTGGCGCCGTTTAGATCAGGGGTGGCGGCGGCAGGGGAGTATGGGGGATTTGGGGATGGGGTAGCTAGGGATTAGGTTTAGGGTTTCCGGGGTAGTAGGTTGCTGCGGGCTGGGCTTTTGGGCCTAGCCTGCGACTGCCTCCCCCGAACCAAAATATTTTATTATTTTGTTTAGTTTTAAAAATTGTTTTATAAATAGTTTTTATATAAATAAACAAAATATCTGGAAGGGGCCGGGGCTTGCATTTGAAATAAGACGAGGGTATTTAGAAAATAAAAATAGACTTTGTAGAATAGTTTGAGACAAAGGTAATTTGCATGATGATGTCATGATGATGCATAGAATAAAAACAATAGCGATTTTCTAGTAGTGGTTTTTCTTGGGATGCTACAGGACTCAAGATCATAGAGAACTATAACCTAATCATAAAACTTGGCAGATCAACGTGTGCTTAAGGATGCTTCCTCCTGGGTACGAGGGGGTGATCCTAGATAGAGCTCAAATGATGATGACTTGGTGGATATCAAAAGATGATAATCAATACTTTGGAGATGTCACTCTCTTATCCCCTTTTAAAATACTCTGACTAGACGAGCTTCTTCTCCCTCTTGTTTTATAAACAAAAGTGGCTTTATGCAAAACAACTCCACCAGCCATAAGTCTTGTGGAGTACACCATGTACTCACCCTTGCTTTGTTGATACTTTTGGCAGAGTAAGTGTTCCCCTGAAGACGAGTTCCGCACTACATCGACATCGACGAGTAGCTTGGGATTCCCGGCCGGCATCCTGGAATCTATGGGCTATTATGCTTCAGGCCTCTTAGGTCACTTCTTAAGTTTGCTATACTTAATAGCATAATTTGTCTTCCGTTGTTTGATGTTTGTGGTCAGTGACCTCTGCTTGTAATAATTTGGTTCTTTGCTCAGTTATGAGCTTGCTGTAATAATTTTTTTGCCGTAGGGTCACTGCTATGTTATTAATTCTTCACTGGATATCCTCGAGCTCAAGGTTAAGCTTATCTCAAACGGAGGTATGAGATTTGTTTAGCCCTGATCCCGAGGTGTCACATACAGGCGCTGAAACGGTCCAAGTGGCGTTCCACCGGATGGCACGGTTACCCGGCCAGCAACAAACACTGGCCTTGGCCAGATTCAGTTCTGACCGACAACCAAAGCGTGAGGATGTGCCGATCTGACGGTCCTCTTGGTCCTACCGCCAAACCAACAACCAAACAAGCGAGGTCACGCCCATCCGGCCAAAACCAGTAGCCAAACGGGCGAAGTCATGCCAGATCGGCCCGATTCGATGGAACATGTCCAAATCGAACGAATCAGGAAAACAAACGGAACGCCAGCCGGACCAGGCTCTAGTCGACTAGACCCATTCGGCCAGACGAACCAAACTTAGTCAGTCTCACAGATAGATCTACGTTTTAACTGGATACAACCAGCCGGATCTTATTTTACTTTTGCCTTCTTCTGTGTTTGTCTCTCATCCGGATATTTCACAGCCGACTTTTTTTCTATCAGGCGTTTCTCACTTTTTCTAGCCGGTCTCCTCTTACTTTTCTCAATCGGTCAATCTGCCAATCCTTTCTAGCTGGATTTCCCTTTTTTTTTTCTTTTCAACCGGCAGAACGAGTCAGATCTTTTTCTCTCTTCGAATTTCCTAACTGTCCCGGACCAGCCGGCCTCCACCTTCCTTTTTCAACTGGACAGGCGCCCACCTTCCATCTTTTTTTAATAGGCTGCAGCTAGCCGGATTACTCCTTCCTTATTTTCTACCTTTTCTTCCGGAAAATGATGTATATCACCCGAACGACCATACGGCAACCGGCTAGCTTGGTCCACCTAGACCTTATCTCTTCCCCAAATTTTCTCCGTTTGTTTTCCCAAGAACACTTCCATCTGCTGTTGCCGCCGGTTCGGCCTCGCCATCGACCTGTGGCTCGCCTGCTGCCTCCGCGTACCGGTGCCGCGTGCCGCCACCGCATCCTCGTCCGCCCCATCCCATTTTTGTGCGCCCGCGTCTGCCATGACCATGGAGATCTCGGCCATGGGTAGCATTTGACCATGAAGACGCTCAGCCCACAGAGGTCAGCGCGGCCACCGCCTTGGCGCCTTCATTCTTCGTCTCCTGTAGCCGTCGTGCCCGCCATGGCCACGGAGAGCTCGGCCATGGGGAGCATTTTAGACCACGGGGATGCTCGCCTGCGGAAGTCGGCACGCGCTTCCATGGGCATCTGACCTTGCTTCCTTGGGTGACCGTGGTTGCTGCCAGCGGCGACCAAACTTGTTTCTAGAGGTGTCCGAGCTTGCTTCCACGGGGCAGCCGAGCTTGCTTCCATGGGCAGCCTTGGTCGCTGCCATGGGAGGCTGTGGTTGCTGCCAGCGGCGGCCGACTTGACTTTTGCTGTAAGTTCTCCGGCAAACTCTCTCGGCTAAATTCTCCGCCCATGTATTTGACGAAGTCATTTTTTTCCTACATTAGAAAAAATTTGTTGCTACAACCGTCTTGTAGTTTTGCTACAACAGTGTCAAATTTTTGCTACAAGGTCTTCGGGGAGAGTCACCGGCGAGTTTTTTCCGACGATGTCTCCGGCGAAGTCGGTTTTGCTGCATTAGCATAATTTTTTTGCTGCATAGACTCCGGCAAGGTCTCCGGTGAGGTCTCCGGCGAGACATTCTATTTCTAAAACGAACCGTTTTTTACTTTGAAAACAAAAACGAAAACATATGTAGCAAAAACGGAATGTTTTGTAGCAAAATGAGATCTTTTGAAAAAAAACAGGACACATGTCAGGCAACGGATCAGGACGATGGGAAAAATTGCATCGTCCAGGAGACGCTCAGCATGGTCCTTTTCTTCCTCTCTCTTTATTTTCTAACCGGACAACTTCGTTACATCCTCCTATGTATTTTTCTTTTTTTTACCCACTAACTTTCCCAGCTAGGCCCCACCACTTTTCCTTTTCTCTTCCCACTTCCTTTCTCCTGAGAACACACGCACACGGAGCCGGGAGCTGGCGCAGCCGGCATGCGCGCGACACGCGACGGGGCGCATGTATGCGGGCACGCACGCGAGCCCACGGAGGGGCGACAACAGCGCGGAGGTGCAGGACCACGTGAGCCGTCCTGGAGAGAACGCGGGCACGCGAGTCGGATAACAGGCGAGCAGCAGCGGGCGCGAGGCTAGCAGCGGCAGGTGCAGTCGGCGGGCGGCGAGCCAGACAGGGGCGGGGGCGCGAGGCTACCACAAGGTGCTGCGAGCCGGAAGGAGAAGCCGGGCGGGGCCGCACATAGGCTGGAGCGAGATGCGCGCGCGCAGCCGCGACAGTGAGTGGCGCGGGCGCCGCATGGCGAGCGCGGCTCGAAGGAGGCGATGGTGAGGGTGCTGGGAGGCAGCAACGGGGCGGGGGCGGGCGGGCAGTGTAATGTACTGCGGGGAGGCTCGCGACAGCGGGCGGCGCGACCGACTGGAGGCGCTCGCGAGAGGACGCTCGAGCGGCGACGGCGACAAAACTGCCGGAGCATGCGCGGAACTTGCAGGGGAGGCGCGCGTACGGAGAGCTCGCAGGCGCGCGACAGCGGGAGGAATTGCGGCGGTGCAGGGCGGACACGCACGCGGTGTAGGGAGCATCTAGGCTTGCAGCGGCACACCGAGGCGAGACGCACACACGCACTCAGATGCGGCAGGGGGAGGGACGAGATGCGTAGCGGCGCTGCAGCTCGCCGGGTAGGTCGCGGTGGCGAGAGGCGGAGTCGCATGAAACACAGCGGGGCAGAGGTGCTGCAACACAGGAGGCACGCACGCGGGCGGACGAAGTAGAGCCAGGCGCGGGCAGCACACGCACGAATTGGAAGGGCGGCGGCGCGGCTTGTGCGGACGGAAGACGCAGCAGGCCGGCGGGCGCGGAGACGCTGCTACAGGCGCGGGCAGAACCTGCCGCGGACACGGAAATGGCGAGGCCAACGACGGTGCGGGCGGAGAGGTTGACGATGGCGCGAACAGCGACGATGCGGACGACGAGGCCGACGGCATCGCAAATGGCGATGACTCGAATGGTGGGCCGGCGGGCCCTTGAGAATCTTGTGGAACAGAGTCAGTGAGGATGGCGACCAAAAAGTCGGTACCGTGCGAAACGGAACTCTGATCGCGGCCATACATCACCCTAAAGAGGCTAGACAGAGGTGTAGGAACGAGCAGGGTGACTGCGACGGTGTTCACAGGCGGGATTGGGTACAAGCAAGTGCGGTGAGACATAGGAAGTAACCAGGTTTGGAGCCCTCGTGGTGAGGTAAAACTCTTACTTCAGCATGTCTGATCGTATATGTGGGTATAATCGGACTACAAATGTGCCCATAGAGCTGGATCTGAAAATAGTCTAACTAGCAGAGTGTATGCCTGAGAGGGAGAGCTAGCTAGTAGGGAGTGGCTCCAAGTGACCATGAGGCCTCAAGTGCCAATACGTGTGTGCCCGAGCTGAGTGAGAGAGCCCCTTGTCATTTATAGTGCATGCCAAGGGACAAGGATGGGCCCACATGCCTAACTTTACTATAGCCTATGTCATGCATGAGATACTACAAGTACAATGCATAGTGCTACACTAGTGCCTACATCATCCGGTAGTGTCA